>OZ005659.1:16295617-17495617 GCA_963930645.1 Salticus scenicus | reverse complement strand
AAAAGCGAAAGTTTGCCTATGCGATATTGGCGCATAAAAATTTGCCCGAGCCCTTTTAAAGATACTGCTTATTTTTATTTTTTGAATAATTATCAAAAAACAGTTCACATTTTCCAGTTTTTCACTGAAACATTTGCACTTGTAATGATTTGTAAGCAACGATATTATCGAAAAAAATATTCTAAAATGGTTATTTCAAATGACAATTATGAACAAGCTATACACATCGACATTCTGTCTGATTACAAAAATAAACGGACAAAAAAGACATTTCTGATGTAAAAAGTTAAATAAGGAAGCTTAATGTTTCAAAATAAAAAGATTTCACAGGATATTGTTTGACAAAGAGTTTTTTTTTTTTTTTCTTCTTTTTCCTTTAATGAATATTTGTATTTATGTTATTAGTTTAATCTTGTTCAAATCTCAAATACAATACATTATAATGATTTTTATTTATAGATGACTATGAGACATGATGATATACGACACACTTTTAATATATATAATTTTAGGCATATTTGTAAAAGCATTTGAAATAGCTGGGAAAAATAAAAAATCCAAAATCCGTAAAAAAGAGAAAAAAAAAATTGACAATCCTAATTTATGGCGAGTAAAAAAAGAAATTTGGCGAGTGTAATCTGAGTTGAAATTTCGGGCCCTGATAAAATAATAGAAATGGAAAGAGATAAAGTAACCAAAATGATCTGTTAAAAGAAAAGAGAATTCATGAAACGAAAAATAGAATTTTAAATGCTGAAAACCAGAAATGATCTTCATCAGGAAACTTGCATCTCTGTCAGCATAAGCAAGATTTCTGATCGCTGTATAGCTAATTCAAGCAATATACAACTCAAGTTTCTATCTTGCAACAAAACAAAGTGAAAACGGAAATTATATTAAACATTAACTCAACCAGAATTGAAAAAGGGAATAATTATTTTTAAGTCCACATGTAACCGATTCCAAACAGAAGTAGTAGAAATAAACAGGTTGCCAAAACGAACAAACTAAAAAGAAATGATTCAAAGTAAAGAAACGATTAATCGAACTAGTTGCTTCTGAAATGAAATAAATGAAAGCATTAAGAGATAGTTACTAATCTTAAAAACTTAAAGCTAAAAAAGCTATTAAAAAGTTGATATTTAACAGGGTTATTTAATTAAAACGTTATATATAGATAGATAGATATAATCCATTTAATAATAATAGAAAAGAATGAGAACGAAGAATAGTCAGCGGAATAAATCACCACAGAAACATACACAGGCCAAACAAAATAACAAGTTATCTTAAATTGATTTAATTTTTAAGATTAATAATATTACTTACTTTAATTTTTTAGACTACAATACTTGATGAAATTTAAAATAGGACCGTGTATTTTGATGCTGAAGGAAAGAAGGATTACTTTAGGATAGTATTATAAGTGGAAAACTATTTTTAATGAAAAGAACCTTTTTATTTTGAGATGAGCAAAAGAATTTCGGACCAAAGCAAAATAAGATTGAATTTCAACTGAAAAGCTCAAAATGCTATAAGACGTTTTCAAGTGATATCCCCATAGAATTGAGCAAAAAAAATGTAGGATTTCTGTATTTGATAAGCATTTTAGTAAAATATCAAATGGTAGCACGAACCTACAAGAAAAAATTACCTTGAAATGAAATAATGAAATAAAGACAGAATTTATCCTAAATTTCTGAAATATTTTCCAGAAAAAATAAAATCAAAACATGCACCTTCAAGGAAAAATTACCTTGAAATGAAATAGATGTAATAAAGACAGAATATCCTGATTTTTTGAAATATTTTCCAGAAATATATTATACACGAGAAATATATGATTTTTTTTTCTTTTTTCTTTGAGATATATATATATATGTGTGTTGTATTCTTATCGGAATTATTTTAATGTAAGTATTCTTCTTCTGTTTTCAAATAAATTAAAAAAAAAAAAAATAAAAAAAGTAAAAAGTTTTAATCATCTTCAATAGTTACAAAATTAGTTTTGTGTGTTATTGTGGCGAATTATCCATCTGTTTATTTTTCATTCTCATTCTTATTGTTACCATACGTATGCATGTATGTATGCATAATAATCAATATTTTTAACGTTTCTACTAATCGTACTTTTTGCGATTTTTTTTTTTTTTTTTTAATATTTTCTAATATTAAATCATAAGCAATTAATTAGATTTTCAAACCTCTAGTTTAATCTTTGTTTTATTATTTTACTTGTTTAGTTAGAAAAATAATAATTTTAGCTTTATTTTTCTATTTAAGTCTCAATCAAATTGTGCTACCTATTTTTATTCTTAACTTCAGCCTTCGCACTATCTTCATTTTTAAAAGTGTTAACTAACGGCCTATGGTTTTCGTATTTTTGCTGAAATTTTCATGTAGGTAAGTTTTTAATCCTGCAAGTTTTATTTCATCGTCATATAAATTTAATGTTTCAAATTTCGTTTTTGTTTTTTATTTCCAACCTTCTTATAGATGTAATGGAGCTTTGGTCGGTGTAAAATGCTTGCCAATTAGACTTACAGTGTCACAGAATTTATATCTATTTTTCACACGATATTCAATCAAAGCTCTTGATAAAGTATTGATATTGTTTGCTTTCATTATTTATATTATATATATATATATATATATATATATATATATTTTTTTTTTTTTTCAAACGTTTTTTCACTTCTTCATTTTTTTTTTTTTTTTTAATGATTTCTTCGTGTCTAATGTTTGAAAAGTTTTTTTCATATATATATATATATATAATTATTTATTATATATATATATATATATGAAAAGTTTTTTTCATATATGTATATATATATATACATATATGAGTAATTCTCTGAAAAGTGGTCATTTCATGTCCCAGTAATCTTGAGGGCATATTTTTAAAATCACAAAAACAAAAAGCTGTCAGAACTATCAATATTAATTAGTTATGCATATAAACTGTAATTCTTTGGTTACTGGAATTTAAATATAATTTAAAAATATTTTTTGAAATGCAAAATATCATTCCCTCACTGTGTCCCCACTCACACATGTAAGTAAATAAAATGGTTTCTATGGTATTAAAGCACGTATATTTAGATTATTTTAATTGACAATTTATTAAACATACTTTAATAAATATTTATCCATTATACTACATTTATATATTATTCAATGAAAGAAATTAGAACACACTTTATTGTTGTCCCTGGTATTAGATATCATTCCTTCATCAAACCATAATTACACCCCTACTTACGGCCGGACGTGCTTTATATAAGTCAAACATAATTTGTATAGCAGCAAAGTAAAAAAGCCATTTTGTGTTCTGTTCGAAACTTTTTACAATGAGTTGCATAAGGCTTTAAAACGTTAGATTGAAATACAGTATTTTTATTATACGTCATTCCCTCACTCATTATAAAGTTAACTAAAAGAAATCAAATTTGCTTTTTTATGTTATTATAGTAATAAAAATATGTTTTAATAAATATTTAGTGTTTGAAAATACAACTAAACCTAATCATATTTTTATAAGGCAGTTTCTAGAAGAAATTTGTCATTCCCTCACAATCATTCCCTCATTTTTCTAATTAATAAAAATAATACTATTTCAAAAACTTATCAGATGCAGTTTGGTTTATATTATTTTTCATTAACTGTAACGTATGTGTACATGCTCAAAATGAAAAAATAAATAAAAATAAAAAAAATAATGGAGCAATTTTATTTGGGCTAACTGTTTATTTAAAAAAAAAGCCCACTTTTCAGAGAATGACCCATATATATATATATATATATATATATATATATACAGGGTGTCCCATAATTCTGTAACATGTTAAAAATTCATAACTATTGAATGAATTGATACTGCTAACTTCAGCTTCAGTCGGCGGTTCTTACCTGAGGGAAGATATGTTAACCAATAACGTTTTATCCATTAAGTCAGCATCGCAATCAAAACTTCGTGTATGCACAAGTAGGAGGCAAAATAAGAAGTAAACTGTTCTAATCGCAAAATTGTGCAATTCATAGGACTTTCATTTGCATATTTTTCTTTCACATCCGTGCGAAAAATTTATCTATTTGTCTAACTATCGTCGACAAAAAATTTAACTATATTTTTTTCTTTACAAATAAATAAATAAATAAATAAAATAAAATAAAATTAATAAATAAATAAAAATAAAAAATAAATAAAACAAAATAAATCCTCCTTTACGAGAATAATTTTTTCTGCGTTCAATTGTATCAATTCATTCAATCGTTATGAATTTTTAAAATGTTTATAGACTTATGGAACACGCTGTATATATATATATATATATATATAATAATGATGATCTATTAAGCATAGTAGAAGCCAAGCAACATATACAAGATCACTGAAACACCAATGACCAATAAGATAAAACATTTCTTTGAGAAGTTCAGAAAAATGAAAAAAAAAAAAAAAAATCTTAGGGGATGAAATACACAAATTTAAAGAATCCAGATTTATTAATTAACAGCCTGCAAAACAATCGGATCAATAAACTAATACAACAAATCTTAACTTAAAACCATGAACTATATCGAAATTTAGGAAAAAATAATTTAAGAAACTTAAGAAAGGAAGGAAGGAGGCAGGCGGCAAGACTTGTATATATATATATATATATATTATGGATACCTTTTCAGACTTGCACAAGAAGAAATGATGTATCATATACAGCATTTATAGCATGATGTTTCCATTTATATTGTATTTTTAAGTTTATATTTCAAATATTTCTGGTTTCCTCTTCGTCTTCCATTTTGATAATTCGCTGTTGGAGACATTTTGCGAAAAGCTTTCGCCATCACAAAAACAACCCCCCCCCCCTTTCTTTTTTTTTTTTTTTGTTAATAGCCATGCAGCTATATGTGTCCCTGAGGATTTTATGGCTATTTTGGAGGATTTTTTCACAATTTTTATTTCGCAATTTCTTATTTTTTTTTTCTTCGTATATGTTAGTTATATTACATACTTGCCAACCATCTCATTATGAACCGTACAATTTTTAGTACCCGCCTTTTTTTTCACACCAGTAATTTTTTAGGGTAATTTTAATCTTATTTTATCGTAACAACATTTGGAGAGAATAACTCTAAAAATATAGTGGTGTGAGAAAAGGGGCGTTTTCTCAGGGGGCGTTAACAATTGTGCGGTTATTAATGAGATGGTTGGCAAGTATGATATGCTTTTTTCGCTGTTTAATCTTCAGCTGCTGATGTTTTTTTTTTTTTTAATTTTAATTATTATCATGTTTTTGCTTTCTTTTTTATGCAAATTATAATGAATAAATATTACGCAATACAAACTTATAGTAAATTACGAAGATGTAAATAGATCAAGAATATATATATACATGAAAAAAATTGATAAAAGAAACATGTATAGTTTTTTTCACTTTTTAATAATCAGACCTCCCAGAGAATTACGCCATAGAAATCTATTCTTTTATCCATTAGTTTGATATAAATCGACAAAGAAAGAAAAGAGAAAGATTCATTTGTTGATTTCGCCCACTTGCTCAAGTTAGGCCTAGTAATAAATTAGCTATAACACAAAGACATTATCGTTTGTTAGAGCTTAATGAAAGAAAAACAAATCCAGTTTATGTTTTTTTCACCCCTGTATATGAATATTAATTTTGTATTGAGTGCAATTAGCAACATTTTAAGAGTCCCATGAAGTATAAATTACAAAAACACTAGCGACAAATATTACTAAAATATAACCCAGTCTGTTTTTTGTGACACCCATTTTGGCAAAATAAATATATCTCTTTTTATGATAGTTTGTGTATTATTAGTCACAAGAGTTACGTCCATGTTTCTTACTATTATGTGATTATAAAGCATTTATGAATAGCTTCTCCTTTTACTTCACCATATATTAGCATGGATTTAAAATAAAGAAATTCATTATTCCTCTTCAACATACAAATATCTACAAAACAGAATCTGTAAGAAATTTATTTAACAATAGACAAAAAAACTTAGTTAAGTTAAAGTATAACTAATTTTTTAAACAAATATAGAATAGGATTTTTGTGTATGTACATTAATCATACATATAAAAAAAAGTAGCAGTAGCTAATTATCAGTTTCAAACGTGCATAAAACCAACTGAGTATTAATTTTCTTAAATTGATTTGGGAAAAATTTTCCTACCTGAAAGAATTATTCTTCATTTCCCCCCTCCCCCCCATGTTTACACATTTGGTATAAATATGACATGACATACAAATATTTAATTTAATTGAGGAAAAATAAACAGATTCATTAAATTCAGCAATAAAGATCTAAAAATAATTACATACGTGAGAAATATTGAGCACTTCCATTGCTTTATAGTTTCTAGAACTGATCATTGATCACAATCCGGGGGAAGTTCGGAGGGGGGGGGGGAGGAATACAAAACTAATTATAGAGTAAAAAATATTAAACTTTTTCAACTCTACTTCTAGAATTTAATGAAAGAAGTTTAAAATTAATATTATCATTTATGTTGCAAATGGATAAAGGTTAGAAAACAAAAGACTTCTGCAGAACATTTGATTGCTGATAACTAGTTGGAGATAAATAAATTGGAGGGGATAAAAAATAATTACATCAGCAGGAAATATTTAACAATTCTATTTCTTTACATGTTCTAGAATATCATAAAGCAAGTTTGAAATGAATATTGATATTTATGTTATGGATGGAGAAAGATTGGGAACCAGGAGTTTTCGCAGAACGTTTTGGGTTTCTTTTTAAAACGAACGATATCCGCGACTTTTTTAAAAACGGAAGATTTCATCATCTGTCCGGAAGACCGGAAGATACGTTAAAAAACCGGAAGTCTTCCGGGAAAACCGGAAAAGTTGGCAAGTATGCTCCCAGTTGTTCATAATGTATCGAATTGTGGACTTATCCTTTAAGAAACTAAATATTTTAGGAAAATTATTAATTTCAAAATTAGTATGATGATATTTACCAACATTTTATAGCTGATTTATTTTGCACATTTATTTTGGACTTTCCACAGCTTATACTTAAGTGTCTGTGCAAATAAGTACTTCAATGCAAAAATAACATTGTAATTTATGTCAACGTTATTTTATATGAACTATACTTTAGTATTTACTAGTTATAAAAAAAAACGGATATATAAGTAGATAGAATTGACAGACGTTATTCATTTTGATTTAACGTGTTTTAGTAACAAACTGTAAAGTTCTATCAACCATAAGTTTTTTAATTTAGGAAGTTTATACTCATGCTAAAAATTTTAAAATTTCAACAATATTGTTTCTTATACTTACTTATAACTTTTTTTCTTGCAAAATATCACAACTTTTGGATGGTTTTCTCCAAAATTTTCGTGAATACGGATATGGGCTAGAACACCTTACAAAACCTCCTCCCTCTCGGAGGATATCTCATCCAGGCCTAGGTTTCTAGCGTAGACAATTGGCCTTTAAATCCGTACACCTCACTCCATAGACTTTACCTCTGTATATGATCTATGCTTCACACAACATTACTTCTAGGGTCACCTTCAGTTCTCCCTCCTCCCCTGGCTCTGTAGTCCTCCCAAGCCCTATATCAATGTTAGTGAATAAATTTATTTGGATTGTGATCGATTGTGGATTTTTGAATCGATTATCAAGATGTATGAAAATTTTGAAAATTTTAAATGGACTTCTGTCAAAGAAAAACAATGGAAATATAGATGAAATGCATAGTAACGCATTATGTATTACAAAACTTGTTTAAGTGACCTTCATAATAATCTTAATAATCATAATGTGACCTACATTATGTCACAGACTTTTAAATTTGTTATTTTGACACTAAATTTATCGATTCGTAATCACGATCTTCACAGTTAAAGCCGCAGAAATACTTCATAGTAGACCCTGTATATTAAAATAAGCAAAACAACTCGAGTTCTTTTTTTTTTAAATTTATGGCGTTTATATAAGGGTTTTCTATGTAAGTTTAACAAAAATAAAGCAAAATAAATTCTATAACAAAACGTTATAATATATAACATCAATTTTGTTTTATTTAATGTAGATAAATATATTCCTGTTTGTAAAAAAATGCAACCCCATGTAGAAATGACGCGATTGACCTAGAAGTTTTAGCAAATGCAAACTATGTTATGCAAATGATTAAAATTTCAGAGTGACCACGCATGCGAGGACTAAGCAGCGCCGTCTGAACTGCTGCTAAAATCTTATAAATAACGGGCTATATCAGAATGTTGAACATACATTCGGCAACAAAATTATTGAAGCGCTAGCAATAATTCGTATTTAAAAGATGTGCACTTAATACTGTTTTGTTAAGTTAATATTTGTCGAGTCATGATCTTAGTACTTACGTTGTTAATAAAAAAGTTAGTTGATGATAAAAATTAAAGACAAACTGAAATAAAATAAAATGAAATGAAAAATGCGAATGTGTGTGTTTCAATAATTTTGCTGCCAACTGTAGTCTATTGTTATCTGCTAAGTAAACATTATGCGAAACGTAACTATGCCTCTTCAATAACTCACTCAATAACCTCTTCAATAATTCAATAACTCACGGAGTTTGAACGGAGAAGTGTCATCGACCTTCGTGAAGGAGGAATTACCTATCATGCCATAGCAGCTTGTGTTTATAACGTACCAGCAACATAACGATGCGAGTTTGGAAGCAGTAGACCGACGTCAATCGAGCAACTCGAAAATCCGAGAGTGGACCCCAAAAGGTGTCGTGAATGTGCAGTGATCCGCATGGCACTGATCATGGCTCCCTGCGATTCAGTAGAATAGGTTATTACATCGCAGGCAGCCATGCACTGACAGACCTTACAGCTTCATCTAGACAGTTGGCAGAAATTTGACTGCTACAGTGTATCAATGTCTGCTTCACCAATTCGTCGACGTCTGTTACGCTGTGGACTGCGTGCAATAACTCCTTTTTTTTTAGTTTTCTCCTTACGTTACGCGATATCGTCAACACCTGGGGCTGAAATGGGCTAACGAACATGGAGACTGGCATGAAGATTGGCAACAAGTATTTTTTTGACGTATCCCATTTTAATTTGTGATACCATGATGACTCCATTCATGTTAGACGCTATGCCGATGAACGCTACCTTCTAGAATGCATTATCGAATATTATAGTGGAGGAATACCTGGAGTTATGATTTGGGATGCGATGGCATATCAATGGACAATCTAAGTTGATACGAATTGCAGTTATCTTAACAGCAACGAGTACATCAATGAAGTGCTGGAGCTTAAAGTCATTCCTGCAGCTATCTTTCAACAGGATAATGCCCGCCTACATGTTGCAAGAAATGTTCGAGGTTTTTTTTTAGCAAAATGCTTACAGCTTCTTACTTGACCTGCTTATTCGACGGATATGTCGCCTATTTAGCATATGTGAGATTTCTTTGGTCGGCGTCTCGTTCAACGACATGAATTCTCGTCCGACAGTTTTACAGATGAACTTTGGATAAGTATATAAACAATTTGGAATACTCTTTCCCAGGCAACATCGTATAGCAACAATTATTGCAACGTATGGGGGCTATACCAAATGCCGATTTCGGACACTTAACGCTGTTTTTTTTTTTCTTTGAAAATTTAATCATTCTTTATGGTGTTGCAATTTTTACAAACATGAATTTGTAATTAAATTGCATATCAAACAATTATCGGTAATATATAATAATATACACATTTTTTTCTTATTAGTAAAGTAATTATAAATATTACGCACAGCGTTTTTCAGCGTCCTATAATTGATCTTAATATCACGTACAGATTTTACCCCAAATAAGAATGCTTAGGAATATTGCATACAGACAGGTGAAAGGAAATTATAAACACTTTTTAATGTGTAAGAGAACGTTTTAAAGTTCTTGGAATTGTTAAACTGATTTGTAAAAAATAATATTATAGTTTTAAAAAATTACAGAACATGCTTTTATAGAAATGTGAACTAAAAAGCACAAAATATCTATCTTAGTATTAAAATGCAGGATAAGAGAAAATCGTGTGAATGACACACCATAATATTTGCATACATTTAAATCTTTAATTAAAATAATTTCGAATTAAACAAAAACCATTTTTAAAAAAATCTCCCCTGACTGGGATCAAACGCTAGACCTTTAGGTTCGTAGGCGGAGCTTTACCTCACAGCCACAGCGTTCACGTAGGGAAAGTATTTTTTTACAATATAGATTTTTTGTTTGCTCCCAGAGCGGTTACAAACAAACATACATACAGGTGAAGCTATTAAAAGCGTGTTAATAAGATTTTCATTTGAACTGACATTAGGATAAAAATTTTCAACAAAACATGGCATCATTATTAATGAAAATCTGTCAAAAAGTTTATATACCTCTTTGGTACGTGAGCGTCGCCTGTGGTTTGCATGACCGTGGTTCCGGAATCTGCGTCTTGTTTGTCGTTCATAATGAGAATAATGCGTTGTGCGATGCCCATGGTACTGCAGCGTATGTTCGTCGACTTCTTCCCCTGTTTCTCTTTTATTGATATCTAGTTGCAAAAAAAAGAAAAAAAATGAAATTTTAACATTATATTAGAAATATCAATTGTAAATCGGCGTGAATACAAGTTAACATCATTTCATTTTCTTAATTATTGTTCAAGCTTAGAATGAAAATTTTTAATTCATCTGTTAATGTGGAGGTTGAAGAGATTACAGTCAATTTAGAGTACAGTCGGTAGCAAAATTATTGAAGCGTTAGCAATAATTCCTATTTAAAAGATGTGCATCTAATACTGTTTTGTTAAGTAAATATGTGTCGACTCATAGTCTTATGCAGTTTATAAAAAAGTAAGTTGATGATAAAAATTAGAATCAAACTAAAAAAAATATATATGAAAAGTCTGGATGTGTGCTTCAATAATTTTGCTGCCGACTGTAAGTATGTAAGAAGCGATTGGAGATGATCTAGTATTTACCCCTTGATGATGTAGTCTGGAGACATGCCATCACAATTTTGATTTCCCGCTTCGATAATAATTAGATATATTATTTTTAAGAAACCTATTTGAAGTTGAGATTGAGTAAATTTAACATTATACTAAAGCTAATCAATGGATAATTGACGGGGGTCTGGGATTAACCCCCGTAAAGCTTGGTTAAGACCTAAAGCATCCAGCGCAGTCCTATTGACATTTCCTTTGATGTGACTTTTCGGCTGCTCCACATACGTCATCTGATTATGACACCTCCAGTTATGATAATTAGTAAGGGAATTTGTAAGTATTGTATATATATATATATATAATAAATAATTTAATTCCTTTACAATACTCAGCAAATGAGAGAAAGATGAAAATACCAACAATGAAATTAATAATTAGATGTATTACGTATAAAGTTATTGTCACAATTACCATTTAAGTAAAATTCACTGATTAGTAAAAACATGTTAAAGTACTTACGCAGAAGAGAAATGACGTATATCACTTAAGCCTAAACTATGAGATAGTTGTCATAATCCATTAGTCCAGTAAATTCATGCAACACAAGATAAGAATTGAAAGAAATTAACCCAAAATACTATTGAAATAAAAAGGAATGCATGAAGGAAAAATAGAGTTAAAAATGCTGAAACCCAGTACAGATCTCATCAGGAAACTAGCAGTACTGTCAACATGGAATGCAAGATTTCGAATATTGTATAGCTATTTCAGCAATATACAACACTAGTTTCAATCTTGCAAAAAAAATAGAAAGATAAAAGGAAATTGGCTGATAAAATAACTTAACCATAATGAAAATTGGTATTCGTGAAAGGTGATGGCCACATGCAAATCAAATCCAAATCGAATAAAAGTCCGGGCGGTTGCCAAAACGAACAAACTGAAAAGAAATGATTAAAAGTAGAGAATCGATTAATCGAAATAGTTTCTGAAATGAAATAAATGTAAGCATGAAGTGATAATTATTGTTCTTAAAATTTAAAAGCTGAAATCACAAATAAAGAATATTCTAGAGGGAAATTTAAGTATAATGTATATCAATACGATTTTCACTGTAGGGCATACGTTCGACACAACGTATGAGCGCGCCATCTAACGTGGAAAAAATAAGTTACTATTAAGTGATTTAAGAAAAAGTGTACGATTAGAGGTTCAATTTACATGAGTGTAATTTATAGTCTTAAGCTAACAGAAGAAAAGGCCAACAAGTGATGATAAAGTCATTATGATTAGGAAATTGGTGAATAATTTTAATTTTAAAATTTTAAAATTTTAATAATTATTATTGTTATTAATATTATTATTATTATTATTATATATATACAATATACGGTTACAATTTGTCAGTGATTTTTTGGTTCAAGAAGTTCAAGGGTCACTTTGATAATGAATAATTAACGATATTTGTCTGCTTAACTGGTATGCATCCCACCCGAGGGCTGTCCGGAATCTTATGGCATTATTATATACGACAACTTCTTGTACAGCTTTTGAGCCGATTGTTAATTTGAGCTAAATTTGTTGGCTTAAAACGCCTCAACGTCCATCGAAATAGGTGTTGGAAGTACGAACAATTTCTTCTGGCTAGTCATAAAAAGTTGTTTGTACGAGCAGTTTCTCTTACGATGATAACCCAATGAGAAGAAAGCTCGTAATACGCGTCGAAAACAGACAAGGATCGGCGTGAAGTCATTCATCGTTTTCTTCCTTCTACCATGAAAACATCGCACCGGCCCAGGAAAAGAGCGATTAGGTACTCCTTGACATTGTGTTATAAAACGCCATTCTTCTGAATGGCTTAAAGCGAGTCTTCTAGACTCTTTGAAATATAAAGATTGCAGGCTATTTCATTTAATCAAAATAATTATTTAATAATTTCTAATCATTTTAATTTCAAAGTAATAATCTTCAAACTGATATTTTAATATTCTTCTTACCTGTAAAATTCTTCGACGTTAAAAAATGAAGACTGACTAATAACGGACACTTGTTTTTCTAGAAATAATAGCTTCTTCTTTAAGACGATAAAATATATACAGTTTATTACATAAAATATTTACATGATGAAAATAACACTATTTACAAAAAGGTATTCCTTTCGTGCACATCGAACATCCATTTCATTCTATTTTTAGCAATACTATTTCTAAAATTATACTTTGAGAAAAATGGATTTATAATAAAACTAATCTAATCTATCAGCTACTTTTTCTATTTCTTTAACTGTAGCTCTATGAATAATAAAATTAGGCCAAAAAGGCCCCGAGAGCATTCTATTTCATTGTGTTGCTCTCTTCACTAAAGACAAACTAAAACCAAAACTAATGTCCCGCGACAGTAAACAAAAAAAATGTTCTTCGAATCTCATCTCAACGGGACCTCTGACGCCCTCTAGTGAGGCAAAAGTATAACAATACCTAACATCCTCCCACCTTTAATTTTTTAGGTGAGAGCTAAAAAATTAAACAGTTAATTAATTAAGAAAATTTAAACTTATAAAACTACACACTAAGAAAAATTAAAGCTATAAACTACAAATAGTAAAAATTAAAGTTACAAACTAATGAAAATAAAGAAAAATAAAATTAAATTTTTAAAGTTCAATGCAATTTAAAACAATTGTGATTGTCTTTAGAAAAGTTTTTTATAGTTTTTGACCACTTTCAATTTATTGTCTCTTTTGCTGCTTGTATCACTGGATCCTCAGCATCTGATATCTCTAAGGGATAGAGTTTTTGAAGTGGTCTAATCAATGTCCCAGAATGCATTTTCACTTCCACAACCCTGGCACGGCCATCTCGGCTGGGAAAAATTTTCACTACTTTTCTTATTGGCTAATGTAGTTTTTTCACACTGTTGATTTCTACTAGCACAATGTCGCCTTGTTTAACAGGCTTACATATCTGTCTACTTCGTTGTACCAACTGCGCTAGATACTCTTTTCGAAATCTACTTTGTAGTTGCCTTCGAACACTTTGGCAGTGCTTGTATCGTGCTCTCAATTTTTTAGCATCAATGGCATCCAGATCTGGTACACCAATTTCTTGAATGTCTTGCATAAAACAGGAAGGTGTCAAAGGAATGAAATTGTCTGGTTCTTCTGATAGGTATGTTAAAGGTCGACTGTTCATTATGGCTTCAACTTCGCACAAGATAGTAGAGAGATCTTCAAAATTGAGGGAAGATTTTCCAAGAGTTCGCACTAGGAGGTTTTTTACACTTCTAATGAGACGCTCCCACCATCCGCCCCACCAAGCAGCGGTCGGGGGGATGAACTTCCATTTTATTGGAGCTATGTCATCCGTCTTTTGAATTTGATTACAGTCAAGAGATTTAAAGAGATTGTTGGCACCGCGAAAGTTAGTTCCATTGTTACTGTAGATTGTTGAAATTCTTCCTCTTCGAGCAACAAATCTTCTTAGCGCTTGTATGAATCCCTCTGTTGATAGATTCGTCACTAATTCCAAGTGTATGGCTCGATATACTGCACAGGTAAAAATGACTATCCATACTTTGGATTTATTTTTTAGGAAAAAAGGGCCACATAAGTCGATGCCAACAACTTCAAAAACTTTTGAGTCTCTGACTCTGTCAAAAGGTAAATGGATCGGAGGTGTAACAAATGGTTTGGAAGAAAAAATTTTACACTTTGTGCATTTTATCAATTCACTTCGGATGTTACGCTTTGCAGAAATAATCCAGTAACGTTCACGTAAGATCGAACCAACTGTCTGAAGTCCAGCATGGCAATTCTTCAAGTGGCAGTCTCTAATTAGGCACCTTACAACATGATGTTTTGATGGCAACAATATAGGATACTTGAAAGAAAAAGTGTCTTCTCGATCTAACAACTTTGTTTTGACTCTTAGAATATTGTCTTGATCTTTCATAACAACAAGTCCTTTTATTGTTTCTCGCACATCACCAAAACTTTCCAACTGTATGCGTGACCAGAGAAATTTTTCCGCCTCTTCCTTTTCTTCTGCCGAAAGTTCAGCTGGGAAAATATGATTTTTATTTCTACATTTTGTTGCAAATCTTCTAATCCAACAAATAATATTTACAAGTTTACTAAATTTCGAAGTTCTTTCATAATTCATAAATGGATCTACATTTGGACTCGAAAATAATGATACTGCAGTTTTCTTTCTTTCCGACATAACTAAGACTTCATTAGGGACAATCTTCGGTTGGGGCCAGTTACTTTTTTCATCTGCTAGCCATTTAGGACCCTCCCACCATCCCGATTCCAGAAGGTATTTAGGACTACAACCACGGGAAGGCAGGTCTGCCGGATTTTGACTTCCTGGAACTAAGTACCACTGGTGAGGGTTCGTAAGTTGGCATATTTCTCTGATTCTGTTGCCCACAAAGGTACCCCACTGGTCATTTCTTTTAATCCAGGCCAAAACTGTCGAAGAATCAGTCCAAAAGTGAGTTGGTACTGTAGGGATATCCAAAGCTTCTACGACATACTTTGATAGTTTGGATCCCAACACACAGGCAAGCAGCTCAAGACGAGGAATCGTTAGAACCTTTTTTGGAGCCAACCGTGATTTTGCTCCCAAAAATTGAATTGAAACTCTTTTTTCTTCTTCGCACCGTAGAAAAATTACTGTTGCATAGGCACTTTGACTTGCATCGCAGAAAATATGTAGGGTCCAATCTTCTTTATTTCCATAACCTATTCTTCTCGGGATCTTCAATTCTGTTAGCTGTTTTAATTCGCTGTACCATTTCTGAAAGTCTCTTTGAATTTTTTCTGGAAGCGGAGTGTCCCATGCTGATTTGCTGGACCAAGATTCTTGAATTATTATCTTGGCTGGTAACAACGCTGGAGCTAGAAAACCGATGGGATCGAAAATTCCTTGAGTTATGGATAGAATTTGACGTTTTGATGGATTCACTATTTCTAAGTCAAATTTATTGCAGACCATCAAGCTATCATCTGTTCTGTCCCATTTAATTCCTAAAACTGGAATTGGAGTTGAGAAGTCTTCCTTTTCATTTTCTAAAGACAACTTTTCTATTTCTTTTACAGGACTGAATTGCCACAATCTTAGGTCCATTTTAGCTTCAGCCATGATTTCTGTTGCCTTAGATTTAAATTCTTCCAATTCGGACATGTTGTTTACAGATGTGACGTTTCTGGTGAGTTGTCTAAGAAACATATCGTGGGCTTGCTCTTCTTCTTCTCTTTTGGACAAGATTTGTGCAGGGTCGTTGATTCCTATCGTTTCGTGTCGCCTCAAGTCTGGAACATTCCAATCTTTTATGTACAGATTTGTCATCAATACCGCTGTACCGCTATTCAAGCAACGCTGAGATGGAAGCCCTGTTTTTCCACAAACTGTCCATCCAAGTTTGGTTTCTATCGCTGTGAGTCCATTTTCTAATTGCTTGACTCGACCCGTTAACAGTTGACCGTAGACGTCACTCCCGATCAGAATTTCTATTTCCGTACTACCAGGTCCGATATCGGACAACCACAGCTTATTTTTCTTGAGTTCTTTGCACAGATTTCCCTTTGGAATTCGAGGAATTTCACCACAAATTTTCTCTTGGTCTAAAAGATCGAGCTGATGTATGGAACTGACCCAATTATTCGATGCACCCACTGTAACTCTAAATTTATTATGCTGTTTAGCTTCTATCTGTGTACCCCCAAAAACTGTATGGGCAATTACTTCTGTTCCAATGGGTTTGAGCTTGAGCTCTTTCGCAGTTTTCTTTAATATGTAACTTTTCTGGGAACCACAGTCCATAAGACAACGCACCTTTTTTTGGCCTTTTTCCCCTTTTATATTTATTTCTAACGTCATAAGGGCTATTTCCTGGGAGCATTGTTTGGCGACAGTGTTCTGTATTACTTCAGGAGGTTTGCTTCTACTATTTTCACCCCCTTTCCTTATCTCTGGACAAAATAACTCCGTGTGTGGTTTCGAACAAACGTGACACTTAATAAAAACCTTGCACGTTTTTGCCCGGTGTCCAAAACGTAAACATTTCAAACAGCAATTTTTTTCTTTTACTCATTTTTTCTTTTCGTCAAGGGAGAGCGATCTGGCTGTTATGCAGTCTTTACTCTCATGCGTTTTCCCGCAAAATATACAGCTTAATTCTTTTGCAGCGAATAAGCCTGTAGCAGTGGGGACCCTGTTACCTCTCTTGTGGAATTTATTTTTAACATTTTCCCTGGGTGAATTAATTTCAAAACCCGACCTGGCTAATTGTAACCTTTCTTCATCTGCCACTTCCCTTTTCAAAAAATTCAGCAATAGTGACAAGTTCGATTTCTGTGTGGTTTCCTTGTCATCTAACTCAGTAGAATCTTCCCTGGCCCCAACATTAAGTCTTTGAAACGTTCTAATAATATCTTCGGGTAAACAGGATTCTACCATTGGGTACAGCCACGCAGAGTTCTGATCAATGTTTACACCCATGCTTTCCAGCGATCTCAAGTGTGCTTCTATCTTGGTCACTAAATTACACAAATTTTTGCTATTTCCCCTAGTGTGTACATTAGCTGTAATTAATTTCAAAAATTCCCGAACATATACTTCGATTAAGATATCTTTATCCCCATAGCGTTCTTCAAAAGCCTTTACTGCCTTTAAATAATTTTCTGATGTTACGGGGTAACTTTCGAGTAATTCTCTGGCTCGAGTTCCTGGTTCTACGCACTGTAAAAGGTACTGAAATTTGTCAGCGTTATCTAATTTTTCATCCTCATGAATTTTCTTAAATTGGGCCCAAAAGGGCAAATAATTTATCAATTTTGAATCAAATTTCTTGATAGCTAATTTTGGTAATTTATATCGCTTTGTTTTCAAGTTTGTTTCGCTTTCTATTTTATTTTGGCCTGTGTAATTAAAATTTACATTTGAATTTAACTTTTCATTAATTAGTCTTTTAACTGTGATAAATTCATCACAGTATGCTTCGCTTTCTTCGGCTTCTTTTATAATCAAAGCTTCATCGCATTTACTATCTTCCGACATAATATCTAATATCTCATTGTCGAGTGTCTTTAATTCTGTCATTAAACCCTCTAATTTATTTAAATTATCTAAAAGTATACCCCTCTCAAGATCTTCTTTCTCTAGTTCTGTTTTTAAAATATTTAACGTTTTAGTAAAGGAAGATCGTAATGGAGTTCTTCGCCTTTTTATTTTTTCCATTTCTGATTTTTAAACAAAAACAGAACAGTTTTATGTTAATTAACCAATTATTCTTTATTTATGCATTTTATTTTAAATGTAAAAACCTTCACTTTTCTATTTACCAAGAAGATTTTATTTAAAGAACAACTTGAAAAAGTTCTATTTCGAGAACTATTTTTTCTTTTCATAAAATGCAAACAAAAGAAAATAACATTTTATTATTTTTTATTTTACTCTTAAGCAATATCTATTTTCAACTGAATAATATTTTTTTTTTTTTTTTCATTTATTAACTGTAAAAATTTACTGAATTAAAGAATCACAAAATGTCATCCAAGAACAAATTTAAAATCGAAGCTTTCATCATTTGCAAAGTGTTTTCATTCACAAATTCTAAAATAAAAATTTATCTCATTATGATTGCGAAATAAAAAATAAAACAATAAGCATTCACTGCAATCAGTTTTTAACATCGTTTAATATTTACGATGAAAAAATACTTTTTTTTTTCTTTATTAATGCTTTTTTTTCAAGGTCAACTCAATGCTCAGTTTCTTCATTCTAGTTTTATTTATTTCAATCATAAAAAACAACTAATTTATTTTTACCTTGAAAAGTTTACGTTTTAAATGTACAAATAATACAGCAAATAAAAAATCTTGTTTTATTTCAATCAATCAGACATTTTTAATTTTATTTACTTTGAAAAAGGAATATTCTATATTCTAAGTAATTTCAATCTTAGATATCTTTTGAAAAACATTTCACATAATAATAAAATAAATTTTAAACCATTTATTGTTTCAAATGAAAATAATTCTTTTCTTTTCAGTTAATATAAACAATATTAATACAAACAATATTTCCTGTATTTAATATAAACAATACTTCCTTTCTGCGAACGCCATAAAATATGTTATAAAACGCCATTCTTCTGAATGGCTTAAAGCGAGTCTTCTAGACTCTTTGAAATATAAAGATTGCAGGCTATTTCATTTAATTAAAATAATTATTTAATAATTTCTAATCATTTTAATTTCAAAGTAATAATCTTCAAACTGATATTTTAATATTCTTCTTACCTGTAAAATTCTTCGACGTTAAAAAATGAAGACTGACTAATAACGGACACTTGTTTTTCTAGAAATAATAGCTTCTTCTTTAAGACGATAAAATATATACAGTTTATTACATAAAATATTTACATGATGAAAATAACACTATTTACAAAAAGGTATTCCTTTCGTGCACATCGAACATCCATTTCATTCTATTTTTAGCAATACTATTTCTAAAATTATACTTTGAGAAAAATGGATTTATAATAAAACTAATCTAATCTATCAGCTACTTTTTCTATTTCTTTAACTGTAGCTCTATGAATAATAAAATTAGGCCAAAAAGGCCCCGAGAGCATTCTGTTTCATTGTGTTGCTCTCTTCACTAAAGACAAACTAAAACCAAAACTAATGTCCCGCGAGAGTAAACAAAAAAATGTTCTTCGAATCTCATCTCAACGGGACCTCTGGCGCCCTCTAGTGAGGCAAAAGTATAACAATACCTAACAACATGTATTGAACACCATACAAACCAGTTTTTTGGACGACCTTTGACTCAACTTTTGCAACCCTCTTTTTGATTTCAGCCTTCAGAAATTAGCACGAAAATTGGCTCGAATTAAATTAAGTTGAATAACAACATTACAATAACAATTTGATCCTTCACGAGGGGATGGCTCCTTTATTTAGGTAATTCCCAGCGATATTTATTATTTACGGAGTACAGAGGATGTTTCCGCCACGACAGATTTTACATGCAACAGCCACCATTAATGTGCACGACCGACGTTTCTTTGTAGGTTAGAGTATCGAACTCGCAATACCCCGATTACGAATTTGACACTCTGTCAACTGCGATACCCTGCCCTCATTTTACACCGTATTTTATTTTTATGATTTAATAAACAGATTACCAATTACTGAATGTTTTTTTTAATGACTTTGTTTTAAAACAATAAGTTTTATTATTTATTTTAGATTGAGTTCCTTTCGTGTGCTCAATTTGAGCTCTATCTTTCTGGTTGACAGATTTACAATGCAGTTACTACGAATTGCATTCTTTTTTACATGTTTAAAAGGACAGTTTACATTCCATTTCTCATTCTTTTTTTTGCATCATTGAAAAAAGTTTTTGTTTAAGGTATCCAAACCGAAAATGGCCCCCCCAAGACTTATATTAGGAGAGTTTTTTGAAATTTCCTGTTTTTTAATATAACTTAGCTCTCCTAAAATTTAGATTCTCAATATACAAGCCACGATAATAAATCGACAACTCAATATATATTTACAAAGCACGAAAATGTAAAAAGTAGTCATAATTACGCCACCTGACCCTATAAAATCACTTAAAAATTTCATGGAGTTTCAATCTCAAAAATTACAAAATTTAAATTTTCACAATATCTACCAATGCAAAATAAATAAAATGAAGTAAAATAAAAAACCACTAAGTGAAATATTTTTTATACACTAATAAATCTGAGTACAAAATTTCAACATTGAATTACAAAAATATAAAAAGACCAAAAAAAAAGAAATGTAATAATTCTAATGTCTCTACATAAGTTCTTCGAATAAAAGAATCATATCAGTAGAATGCGCTTTAGAAATTATACACAAATTGTAACAATGGAAAAACAGTCGAAACGAGACAAAAAAAAAAAAAAAAAAAAAAAAAAAACTAAACAAACATATGTAGATATATATATAACGTAAATAAAGACACTTACATTTTAATATGTGACTAACCTTCAATAACTTTTTAAAACATATTTAAGGCATTTTATGATACAATACAATATTGAAATTTTGCGCGTCCCCTTTTTAATGTATGAGGTAGATTTTATTTATTAGACAGTGTCTTTTGTATAGCTGTCATATAAAAATTTAAATTTTTTAATTCTTGAATTGAATCGCTTTGAAATTTTTAATTGGATTCATAAAATTCTGCATGTTTTTTTAAATTCAACTTTGTAGTTTGCATCGTATGTCAAAGGCAAATATTTATAATACAAACGTTCATTATTTTTTTTTCGAAATCAGTCTATAAACAGAAATATTGACAGAATTTCTTACTGTGTGCTCTCTCGGGAATCAGTAGCCACGTATTCATCTTTCTGCAAAATACGGCTGTTTTCTGTCCTGCTATATTTCGAATTTCTGTCGGCGTCAGAGCTGGCATCTTTGGATCCAGAGATCGTACTTTTGGTTTGACTTCCACTGGATTCTAAGAGGTCACAAAAAAATCAACAAAAAAATATTAAAACACAACATTCTACATTTCTCCCCCTGACACCTCCCCCATACATATATACAGATATATAAATGCATATATGCAATAAAATTAAAATTTTACGATACAATCTTGTTTGAATTTTTATTTCTAAAAATTGTCTTTTCAGTAAGCGTACTTAATCTGACTTCAACTATATTGTTACAATGGATTAAGTTATTTTTCTCTGCATCAGTTCTTCTGCTGTAATGAAAGTAGTTTTACGGGCAAACTGAAAATAAAGCGGCAGTTCATTCACTCTCAGTGAGGTCAGGCTTGGTGACAAACTTGAGGACTTGGCAACCAAATCTGCCGAAAAATATTATTTAGGCTTTCCGAAATTTCGAAGTTCTCCGATGCACGGGAGCCTAGATCTCGAACTTCCCACGAGATTCTCGATAGAAACTTCACCAAACCATTCCCAAAGGGTATAAATAAGAGTGAATTGATTTCTGAGAGTGAGTAATAACTGCGATTCAGAGTTGTTCAGAGACCTATTCTGAGCGATTGCACTTTGGAGATTGTGCTCCAAGCGACTAAACCTTGTACGTGAGCTAGCGCAGATTTCTGCTCTGGAGTATTTGATCTTATTTGCTTCACTCCTGTAGAACAAGTGACTGTTTTCTTGAACTGTTCCTGAACAATTGTCGAATAGTGGCTTCTGCGGTATAGGTGACAGTTTCGTGGACTGTTTCCAGAATATTCGAAGAATTAACAGTATTATTGTACTATTTTCGAGAATACTCGTTGTAATAACAGTTTTGTTGTATAGATTCGAGGAATTACGTAGAATATAAAGTTCATTCATCGACTAGAACCTGCTTGTTTCTTTACGAACTACTTTCTCACACAAGAGAGTCGACATGTTTTTCGCAACAATATTCAAAGTTTTATGAATAGAATATTAATCTTTTGCTATAAAAATAAACCTGCTTTAAATAAAACTACAATTGTCTGAAATATTTGCTCTAAAGTGTTTCAAAATTATTAATTTCAAATTTAATATTTAGAAAAGGACCCCAAAATATTAATTTTCATTTAGTATTTACCTACTTACTTTGACATCTTGAAGAGCATGGCTTTCTTCACTGAGGGTTTCGTGAGTTAGTCTTCCAAGAAAACATTCCCTGTTCGTTAGATCTTTATAAGCAATAGTTCTCTAAAAAAAGAAAAAAAAAAATGAAAAGTTGACTTATAATAAGAATACAAAAAGGAATCATCTTATTAGAATTAAAATTGTGAAATTAGTAGTAGGGTAGGTGCTCCAGTGATTGGCATGCTCCAGTAATTGACATCTATCCCGAAATAATTAATAAATAAGAAAAATAATAAAATCATATATTTTACATATAAGTTTAACATTTTAACATTTTATGTCAAACACTGGAGCATAGGGTGCTAATAACTGGTAAAACGAATAACTAGCAGTGTCAAACACTAGAACATAGGGGCCAATTACTGATAAAATGAAAAACTGGAAGTGTCAATTACTGGAACATTGAGTGGGTGTCAAACAAAAATTCATAAAAAAATATAATTTTTATCAAATGTATATATTTTAACATACATGTGGTTCTGGATGTCTTTCATGCCATATGTACTAACTTAAGATTTCTAAAAATATTTTCTGATGACTAGAACATTAAAAACATCAGAGATGGCTCTAAAAGTGTCAATCACTGGTGCACTTACCCTATATTGGTTTCGATTTTTATCAGCGGAAAGTAAACAGAAAAAAAAAAAAAAATTACTTTCGTCAAGCTTTATGCTGTTAATCGGATATCCCATGCCTTATCTTTTCCACTCGACAATCGAGTAGGATTTAGAAAATTATAATTTTTTTGAATGACCCGTAGATATATAAATACCTTAGTTTCCTACCTATAATTCACAGATTAGATAAATTTGTTTTACACCAGAAATTTTAATCAACTGACAAACTTTTATTTGTTCCAGATGAGGGAAGTGAAAAACAACATTACACTTTATTAAATAAAATTTGTTATATAAAATTGATTTATTTGTATGCGTATTATAGAACAGAAATTAGAGTAGTTTAAAAATGCATAAAAAAAAAATAAAGAAATTTCGATACTTTAATACAGTTTGCGAAAAAAAATTTCTATGAAGGAGGATTTTTTTTTTTTAAAGCAAAGGAAAAATTAGTTTATATTTTGGTCGACAGAGGACTCTGCACACCAGAAAACAACTTTTTTTTTTTTTTTTTTTTTTTTTTTAAGTAGGCTTATTTTTATGCAGTATAATACTACTTTCAAGCATAATTACAACATTACACGCGTGTGTTCATATATCCCACAGTAGAACTGAGCTTTTAATTATAAATCCTCAATTTTTTAAGAGTCCTTTTATGTAATTGGTTAAGCACAGCACCCTCTATCGACCAATTTTTTTTTTTTTTTCTTTTAGTAGAAAAAATTCTTTTTTGTGAGAATAACTTTTCTACATACTGCATTAAATATACCGATTTCTTAAATTTTTGCAAATTTTTAAACTATTTGAAAATTTATAGCTCACTCGACAAATATATGATATTATTTATAAAACTTAAAAAGTTCGAAATAAACTTTACTGAAACGTATGATAGGTTAGTTTTATAAATGCTTAGTTTACAGTCATAATTGTAAAAGTGTAGAAGATTTCAGGGTAATGTTTACTGAAAAATACATTAGTTGCATATGATCAAAAGGTTGAGCATATATATATATTTTTTTTGGTTGTGGTAAAAAAAATATTTTTAGTAGTGCACATTAATCAAGAGATTATTCTTCCTTCCAGTTTCAACATCAATCTATTAGACAAACGACCGATTTATATGCAGCTCAGAACAATTAAAGAATTTTAAAAGACTGAAAATGTTTTAGTACTAGCAAACCCGTGAGAAATTTTCGCACTTTATTTCTTTTCTTATTTACCTTTAAGATTTGAAACTCATAAATATTATACCAGTTTCACCACCTAATTAAAATTTTAATTTACCAGAAGCCAAATTATTATTATAGCCAAATAAATATTGTGCAATAGTGAAACCAGAATCATTCAAAGGAAAGTTTCAAAATAAAATTCATGGTTGACGACCCAGTTTTCATACTTCCGCAGGCAGTACAGTTTTAGTAAAGAATCCCCCATGACGCCTTTTAAATTTTTATCGCCAAGAGTGCGATGAAATTTTGTTTATTTTGGCATAATTTTTTGTAAAAAAAAAAAAAAATCCCATTTTGATTATATTTTTTATGATTGCGTTTTTTTTGTCAATCTATGATAATAATTCATATTCTGTATATATCTTTAAAATATTGCTATGTTTTAAATGACACTTGCAAAGATTCTGAAAAAGCAACTTTTAAAAATACATTTTTCCATAAAATAATGTCATCATACAAATGTCGTCATTTTTTTTATTAGTTCATAAAAAGTCAGTCTCCGTCAGTCTCAATCAGTCTCCGCGTGCTTAAATATTATTTTTGATCCTCGCGTATTTTATTAATTACGCCAATATCGTATCGTTTCAACAAAAAATAATTGAAACTGGTCCACGTTAGAGAAGTATTATAATAGGCTAGCGAACCCGTGCAAAATATTCGCACTTTATTTCTTTTCTTATTTACCTTTAAAATTTGAAACTCATAAATGTTACAGCAATTTCACCACCTAATTCAAATTTTAATTTATCAGAAGCCAAATTATTATTAAAACCAATTTAATATTGTACAATAGTGAAACCAAAATCATTCAAAGAAAGGTTTCCAAATAAAATTTATGGTTCACGACCCAATTTTCACACTTCCACAGGCAGTACAGTTTTTATATAGGACTCCCACAACACCTTTTAAATTTTTGTCGTCAAGTTGGCGATGACTTTTTATTAATTTTGGTATATATATATATATACCGGGTGATTCAAAATAGATGTTACAGCGATTATCTCGTAAACTAAGAAAGATAGAAATATACTTCCAATTACAAAATTGGTGCAAATTAAGAGTAGATTTCAGATATGGCATTTTTTTGTACAAGGGGCTGTATACATATTAAATACGAATTTTTATTTTTATACGGCCCCTCCTATCATATGACTTATATTTAGACAAATATTCTCCTCGTTCCAACAAGCAAAATAAAAAAAAAAATCATCTCTCTAAGTCAAAATCTCGCTGAGTTATTGCAATTTGAAAATTCTAGCATTTTTCGCCAAGTCTTAAGGGGTTGTATCAAAAGTGATAAATTGTAATTACTATAGCTTTTGTAATAAGGCATACGTTGATCAGCGTTTGGGGAAAAAAAATCACTCAGAAAAAAACGGCTATTTTAACCTGTAATGTCTCTCTTTCCTCTAATGAATACACAAGGGAATACTCATTAACACTTTCAACAAGGTTGAAAAGTATTAATGACCTCAGTTTGTCTGTCTGTCTGTCCGTGTGTCTGTCTGTCTGTCAGCGCTCTAACTCCCGTAAATATTTATGGAATTTCTTGAAACTGATATATGTTATTCAAGTCACTATCGGATGTTCCCTATTGAAAATGGAGTTTATACCTCTACTGGTTTGTGTACAGGGACCCCGAAAATATTTCAAAGCATTGTGTTCTATGAGAGGTATTTCTATAAATTATATTTCGTACCCTTTCTGTACACAAATCTTAATGAAATTGAAATATGTTATTTAAGTTCAATATCGGATGTTTCCTGTATAAAATGGAGTAAATACCGCCACTGATTTGTGTACAGGGACACTCAAAAGTATTCCAAATCATTGCGTTCTATAAGAGATATTTCTATAAATAAAATTTTAATATCTTTACTTTCCACTAAATTTTAGGAAATTGAAATATGTTATTTATATGCACAAAAGAATGCTTTACATAGAATTTAGCTTGATTATCATTAGATTTACAGGATGACACAAAAATATTCTGTTATTATAAATATTCTGTTATTATAAATATTCTGTTATATTAAGAGCTATTAATAAAAATTTGCTAGAATTCTACTTTCGTTTACATTAAGCGTTTTTAACACTTTCTAACATTTTTTTAAGTGTGAATATGATATCAATTTGTTTATCTGTCCGTCTGTCCGTCTGTCTGACTGGCCGCGCTCTAACTCAGGTAAATGTTTATGGAATTTTTTGAAACTGATATATGTTATTCAAGTTCACTATCGGATGTCCCCTATTGAAAATGGAGTTTATACCTCTACTGGTTTGTATACAGGGACACCCGAAAGTATTTCAAAGAATTGTGTTCTATGAGAGGTATTTCTATAAACCATATTTTCATACCTTTACTGTACAATATCTTCATGAAATTGAAATATGTTATTCAATTTCACTATTGGATGTTTCCTATATAAAATAGATTGCATACTACCACTAGTTTACCTACAGGGACACTCAAGAGTACTCCAAAGCATTACGTTCTTTGTGAGATATTTCTATAAATAAAATTTTAATAACTTTTCTTTCCACGAATTTTTAGGAAATTGAAATATGTTATTTATATGCACAAAAGAATGCTTTGCATTGAATATAAAATGGTTATCGTTAGATTTACTGGGTGACACAAAAATATTCAGTTATATTAAGAGCTATTGATAAAAAATGGCTAGAATTGTACTTTTCTTTACATTAAGCGTTTTTGACACTTTCTATCATTTTTTTAGTGTGAATATTATTTCAATTTGTGTATCTGTCTGTCTCTCTTTCTGTTTTTCTGCGCTCTAATTCCCGTAAATATTTATGGAATTTCTTTAAACCGATTATTTTATTCTTCACTATCGGATGCTCCCTATTGAAAATGGAGTGAATAACCTCTTCTGGTTTGTGTACAGGGACACCCAAAAGTATTCGAAAGCATTGTGTTCCATGAGAGGAGTTTCTATAAACAATATTTTAATACCTTTAATATATAGAAACTTTAATGAAATTTGAATGTGTTATCGAATTCCCTATTGATGTGTCCTATGTAAAATAGACTACAATTGTAAATGGTTTGCGTACAGGGGCACTTGAAAGTATCCAAAGCATTGTGTTGTATGAGAGTTATTTTTATAAACCAAATTTTAATAGTTTTATTTTCCGCAAAGGTTAATGCAATTGAAATATATTATGCACGAAAGAGTGCCTTCTATGTAATATTGTATGGTTAGCATTAGATTTACAGAGCCACACAAAAATAATCTGTTACATTATTAAAAATTTGCTGGAATTGCATTTTTGTTTACATGAGCGTTTTAACTCTTTCTAATAATTTTAGTGGGAATATGATTTCAATTTGTGCATCTGTCTGTAGGATTCTCTGTCTTTCTATCTGTTTGTCTCCGGCTCCTATTTTCCGTGAATATTTTGAGAATTTTTAAAAAATGATACACTCGAGTTCCCTTTGGAATGTTCCCTATTTAAAATGTCATTAATAGGTTCTGTACAACTAGTTTGTTTACAAGGACAACAACAACAACAATAAAAAAAAGCCAATGTATTACGTTTTAGGACAGAATTTTTCAAAAGTTATATTTAAAAAACTTTCTACCATAAAAATCATAAAAACATTGACATGTATTATTAATATTTAAAAATATTGTTTTGTATAGAATATGATATGATTAACTTTCAGATTTACAGGGCTACAGTAAGATATTCAGAGAGATTAAAAGCTGTAATTATAATCTAACGGCTGCATTTTCTTTTGCTTTAAGCCTTTTTAACACTTTCCAAAATGCCTAAGACTAATTTTAAAATCAATTACTCTATCTGTATGTTTTTCAGTCCTTCTGTCTGTTGTGTGATAACGTGGGCAAAGAATATTAAAAGTTATTCGATACAGCAATTGCGTACTGTTGGAAAGTGTTACTAATCTATGCGTACTGCATGATTTTTCTTTCTTGTTTTTAATTTAACAAATAATATGAATAATTTATCTACTAAAAGGGAATTTTCAAATTCGATTTTCTTTCTTTTCCTATATAAATTCTTGTATACACGGTGTAGAGAAAGAATTGTTTTTGAGTGATATTTCCGAAAATTACCTTTTGTTGTATTTCCACGTTTTCAGATTATCTGAATTAAAAAATCATGTTTTTAGCGGTTGGTGTCTATCTCTCTCTCTCTCTCTCTGTGTGTGTGTGTGTGTGGTGTGTGTGTCTGTGTGTTATTAGAATATCTGAAAATCAAACAGTAGCAGAAAATCCAAATTCGATATTCTAAATCCGTATCATATTGCGGTGCTACACTAAAGTATTCGTTGCGATAAGACAATTGTTTGTTCACAGGGTCATCCAAGAGAATTCAAATACATTACGTCTGTGAGCGAAATTTCTCATATGTACAGTATGATATCTATAGACTGCCCTAAACAAAATGAAAAGAACATATTATTATGCGCATAAAAGGATGTTTTATGTAGATTGTGGTATAGCAATCATTCATCATTCATTTACAGGGTTACCCAGAGTATTTTGTTATATTGGAGCTATACTTGGAAATTGCTGGAAGTGTATTTCATTTTGTGTTACTTGTTTTACATATAACACTAAATTTACGTACACAAAGTCATGTGTATATAGTTTATAGACCCAAAATTAAGGTAAACTTTTTTTTTTATTATTAAATTTAATTGTCGTAAGTGCTTTGCTGCATTTTGTTTTATTTCGAAGAACACTGCTGACCCAGAACGGAAAATTAATTTCTGATACCCATACTGTAAACAAAGTAGTTTTTGGAGAGAGATTTTTTTTCTGTATAATATCACGTTTTGAGCCATCCTGAATACGAAAGATAAATTTTTAGTGGTTGATCTGTATATATATGAATTATCAGCATAATTTAACAACAAATAATCTGGTGTGCCACTCACACGACCTTTTCTTACCCTGAAATTTAATACCATAAATACAGGTTGGAAATTAAGAGGTAACATAAAGAGTACAGTTATGTGAACCTATGTTAAAATAATTCAAATTAGGCTTCGGAAGAGTTTTATATGATAATTAGTTCTTTGTGAGCTAAGATTTATGCAAAGTAAATAAAATTTGGTATATAGAAATATCTTCACATAGAAATCAATGCTTTGGAATACTTTCGGGTGTCCCTGTATACAAACCAGTGATGGTGTTTACTCCATTTTCTACAGAAAACATCCGATAGAAAATTTTATTAATGCATGCATAAATTAAAAGTATTACAATATGGTTTACAAAAATACCTCTCATAGAACACAATGCTTTGGAATACTTTCGGGTGTCCGTTTGCACAAGCTAGCAGAGGTATTCACTCCATTTTCAATAAGGAACATCCGATAGTGAACTCAAGTAACATATATCAGATTCTGGAAATTCTATGAATATTCACGGGATTTAGAGCGCGGACACACATACAGACGGATGGACAGACAGACAAATCGAAGTCATTAACACTTTTCAACCTTGCTTGAATTGTTAAAGAGCCGAAGTCATTAAAATTTTCAACCATGATGGAAAGTGCTAAAAATAAAGCGCGAAAATTTCACACGGTTTCGCTAGTATTTTAATTTTTTTCCTCTCTTGACGTGTTTTGATTTGCAGGTGACCCCCGAAGAAATTTAACTATTAATTTTTTAACAATACGAAACAAGAAAGAAAAATCATGCAGTACGCATTGATTAGTAACACTTTCCAACTGTACGTAATTGTTGTATTGAATAAATTTTAATATTCTTTGCCTACGTTATCACACAACAGACAGAAAGACTGAAAAATATACAGATAGAGTAATTTATTTTAAAATTACTCTTAGGCATTTTGGAAAGTGTTAAAAAGGCTTAACGCAAAAGAAAATGCAGCCATTAGATTATAATTTCCGCTTTTGATCTCTCTGAATATTTTAGTGTAGCCCTGTAAATCAGAAAGTTAATCATATCACATTCTGTACAAAACATTACTTTAGAATATTAACAATACATTTCAATACATTTATGATTTTTACAGTAGAAAGATTTTTAAATATAACTTTTAAGAAATTCTGTTCTAAAACGTAATGCATTGTTTTTTTTTTTTTTTTTTTTTTTTTTTGTTGTTGTTGTTGTTATTGCTGTGCCTGTAAACAAACTAGTTATACAGGACCTATTAATGTCATTTTAAATAGGGAACATTCTATAGGGAAAATATTTATAAAAATAACACTCATAGAACACAATGCTTTCGAATGCTTTTGGGTGTCCGTTTACACAAACCAGAAGAGATATTCACTCCATTTTCAATATGGAACATCCGATAGTGAACTTCAATAAAATATATCAGTTTCGAGAAATTCCATTAATATTTACAGGAGTTAGAGCGCGGGCAGACAGACAGATAGACAGATACACAAACTGCAATCATATTTACCCTTAAAAATGTTAGAAAGTGTTATAAACGCTTAATGTAAATGGAAGTACAATTCTCGCAATTTTTTATTAATAGCTCTTAATATAAATGGATATTTTTGTGTCACCCTGTAAATCTAATGCTAATCATGCTATATTCTATGCAGAGCATTTTTTTGTGCATATAAATAGCATATTTCAATTTTCTAAAACTTCGTGGAAAGTAAAGTTATTAAAATTTGATTTATAGAAATATCTCTCATAGAACGCAATGCTTTGGAATACTTTTAAGTATCCCTGTACATAAATCGGCGGTGGTATTTCCTCCATTTTATACAGGAAACATCCAATAATGAGCTTGAATAACATATTTCAATTAAATGGAGATATGTTTACAGTAAAGGTATGAAAATATGGTTTATAGAAATACCTCTCATAGAACACAATGCTTTGAAATACTTTCGGGTGTCCCTGTACACAAACTAGTAGAGTTATAAACTCCATTTTCAATAGGGAACATCCGATAGCAAACTTGAATGACATATATCAGTTTCAAGAAATTCCATGAATATTTACGGGAGTTAGAGCTCAGACAGACAGACGGACGGACAGGCAGATACACAAAACTGAAATCATATTCTCACTTAAAAAATGTTAGAAAGTGTCAAAAACGCTTAACGTAAACGAAAGTGCAATTCTATCAATTTTTTATTAATTGCTCTTAATGTAACTGGATATTTTTGTGCCACCCTGTATATCTAATGCTAATCATGTTATATTCTGTGCAAAACATTCTTTTGTGCATATAAATAACATATTTCAATTTCTAAACACTTCGTAGAAAGTAAAGTTATTAAAATTTGATTTATAGCAATATCTCTCATAGAACGCAATGCTTTGGAATACTTTTGAGTGTCCCTGTACATAAACCGATGGTGGTATTTCCTCCGTTTTATACAGGAAACATCCAATAGTGAACTTGAGTAACATATTTCAATTTTTATTCAGATATGTCTACAGTAAAGGTATGAAAATATGGTTTATAAAAATACCTCTCATAGAACACAATGCTTTGAAATACTTTCGGGTATCCCTGTACACAAACCAGTAGAGGTATAAACTCCATTTTTAATAGGGAACGTCCGATAGTGAACTTGAATAACATATATCAGTTTCAAGAAACTCCATAAATATTTACGGGAGTTAGAGCGCGGACAGACAGACGGACGGACAGACAGACAGACGGACAGACAAACAGACAAACCGAAGTCAAACACTTTTCAACCTTGTTGGAAAGTATTAATAATGTAAATTTGCATTAAGTTCTTAAAACTGTTGATTTCACGTGTTTGAATGTTTATAATTGCTATTTTAAAATAAAGGATCTTTCTTTAATTTTTCTCGTCTCATAGATAACCCCCTAATGTGGGCCCGTTGGCGTCGAAAAATAGATGCCAAAATTGAAAAAAAAGTGGTGTAAGTCATTATTTTCAAATTGCAATAACTCAGTGAGATTTTGACTTAGAGAGATGATTTTTTTTTTATTTTGCTTGTTGGAGCGAGGAGAATATTTTTCTAAATATAAGTTACATGATAGGAGTGGCCGTATAAAAATTAAATTTCGTATTTAATATGTATACAGCCCCTTGTACAAAAAAATGCCATATCTGAAATCTACTCTTAATTTGCACTAATTTTGTAATTGGAAGTTTGTTTCTATCTTTCTTAGTTTACGAGATAATCGCTGTAACATCTATTTTGAATCACCCGGTATATATATATATATATATATATATATATATATATATATATAGTTTAAAAATAAATAAATAAATAAATAAAATAAAATAAAATAATTCCTATTTTGATTATATTTTTTATAATTGTTTTCTTTAGTCAATTCATGACACAAAAGTTCATATTCTGTATATATCTTTAAAACATTGCTAGGTTTAAAATGACGCTTGCAAAGATTCTGAAGAAACAACTGTTAAAAATACATTTTTTCGTAAAATAATCTCATGAGAGCATGAGACAAATGTCGTCATTTTTTCTTGTTAGTCCATTCAGCTAAGTCAAGTCCGCGTGCTTAAATATTGTCCACTTTAATATTATTTTTTTATCTTCACGTATCGTATCGTTTCGACAAAAAAATAATTGAAACTGGTCCACGTTACAGAAACATTATATAGATTGTTTAAAATTTGGCATTGAATTCTATTTACATCTATCTAAAGATTAAATAAAAGTTTCATAAACATTCTCACACTAGTATATTTGCACCCTAATCGAATTACCGAATTAAGTACCTGATTTCGATGACAATAAAATCTCACATATGCACTATTTATGCCTGCTGAAACATGAGGTTCACTCCTTATAATTATTCAACTTTATAGTCCCCTCCTTTCTAATTACAAAAAGAAAAAAAAAAAAAAACGACTACAGTAGGTTGGTTTATTGGTTAGGTTTTACATCGCATTACTGCTGCGCAATGGGCAACTGGTGATGGTCTGAGACTCACCCCTAAGGGTGGTTCGGAGACCTCCACGGAGGGGACCCGACTATATACCGTAGGTAATGGGAGAATTGTATTGTTCTTTTAACTCCTTGTTGCGATTAGCGTTTCATATCAAGTTAACTGTTCTTTTGTATACTTTAAATTGATTTGTATATCCATTGTTAAACTCATATATTCCATATATAGATTTATTTATTTGTACTATTATGACTTTATATTATTGGCTTCTATTTTGGGCTTGACAGATATTTATAGACTAGGCGTACAGTTGTTCTCAACTTGGGAACCCCCCTTACGCTATCACTTGTTCGCTGTTCGCTTTGTTCAGGCTTCAAAAAAGAAATTTTGTGTCATAATATTATTAAATAAATGCGTGTTGTTAAAATAATGTTGATAATGTAGCTAAGCTTTTTCCTCTGCATAAATTGTTCTGTTGCAGTGTAGTTTTACAGGCAAAGTGAAAATAGGCAGTAGCTCATTCATTTTAGTGAGGTTAGCCAAGTCGCCCAGTTTATCGCTAAGGCTGATCTCACTGAAAGTGAATGAACTGTCGCTTTATTTTCACTTTGCCTGTAAAACTACTTTCATTGCAACAGAACAATTGATACAGAGGAAAACATTTAATCTGTTGTAACAATATAAATGTAAAGGCTTTTAAATGTTTAAACATAAAATCTTCTATGAATTGTAATCAACTCTATTTTTTGATGTTTTAGTTACTAGGCATGATTTTTCTTTTAAAACTTCTGTGCATAGGAAACACTTTTTCAATCCTCCCCATGCTCTTTCAAATTACCCGATTAACCCCTTCCGCTCCAGGCTAGCTGTAGTGCGAATATGTGAAATACCAGATTATAATTTTGAAATAATGCAATACATAACGAAGTAAGGATGGAAAGCTGGATGTAGGAAATCAAAGTCCTTTTCAGTTCAGGCAGTTGCTCAGGACGTGCATCGGCAAAAGGATCCTACATAAATTTCCAGTCACCTGCTGTAAGTAGTTCATCATCACTGTCATCGCTTTCGCCGTCTTCACTTGTTGTAAAGTCATCATTGAAATCTTCAAGTTCGTTATAATCGGGGATATAATCACTATCCGAATCACTAGAATCAGACATTATTCACAGTTTCAAACACCGGCGAAACACACAAAATCGAGGAGCGAAAGTTACACACAACCGCAGCCTCGAGAAATCGCGAAACAACTGGCGTAGCCAAAACTAATAAATCACCGAGACTACTAGCGCCATTTAGTTGTCAGCAAGGAAAATACAATTTCAAAATACCATATGACAAATATAATAACTCTTTCTGATACCACTACAATGTTGGGCTTATTGTATCGTATACTTTCTTTGGACGTATGCACGTACGTCCATGGTATTAATGGCCATTAACACTAGACGTACGCACGTACGTCCCTGGAGTGGAAGGGGTTAATTAGAAAATTGGCACCTTTTATACTTACGTGTATTGTGCCCTAAATATTTGTTTTGACACTTCTTCTCTTAAAGAAGAATTTAATTACTTAAAATGTGTTGCTGTCAAAAGAGGTTTTAGCCCCTGTATTATTTGATAAAGCTCTTAAAAAGTTCGGTAGAGTTACTTGTAATTCTACTCTTCTTAGTGTTGCTAAAATTAAACCTCATAACCTTGCCCTTTTAATACACCTTTATATTTTAAATCAGCCAAAGTTTTAAAACGTTTTAATTTTAGTGTTATTTTCAAATCTGTTAATAAACTTCAATCCCCTTTAATTAAATCCCCTATTCCCAAGCTTCATAAGTTGGGTAACTTTAATGTCCCTTGTAATAATTCCCATTTGTCTTACATAAGATCAAACTAAAGGAAATCATGAATATAGTTTACGGGAACATTTACGGTATGTCACTAAGTAAGAAATTTCTTAATCTTCCATTGCGAAATATTATTGGGAATCTGACCATAATTTAAATTTTCAGCAAACGAAAATTATTTTTTAATGCCAAACGCGTTTCTGTGTTAGATTTCCTGGAAAATTTAGCTATCTATCTTAATCGTGATAAAATTGTTAATGAAAAATCTGATTCCACTTTGCTGTCTTCAGCAACAAAATAAATAAATTAGAGTGCTGATTCAATGGATGAAGGATTAGCTTTCCATGGTTCAGAATAAATCACGTGACATGAACCAATAGGTTGCTATGATTGGCCCTTTATCGCTATTTTGGCATTTAAAATTTCTGTTCGACAAATTATCATTATTATTAGGTAACATGACAGTCATATCACCGAAACAAATTGTTTTTAAAATAATTTTTCACATATTTCACATTTTAATAAGTAATAAAATACCTTTTTTTTTCATCGTTTCCCAACAAAGCTTAAAAGTGTTTATAAAAGAAAGGTTAAACTTTTAAAGAGCTAAATTTAACAAAAAAATATTAATTTTTCAACTATTTTTGAGCAATTTGTCGGTTAAATTTTGACTACACGAAATAAAAGAGAAGTAATATAAAAACCAAAATGATTTAGAACAAAAGAATATTAAACTACATAAGTAAACAAAAGCATTGGCGGTTATGACTTTTGCCAAAAACAATCTCCAAACCGTTGCCATAGAAATTTATCAAAAATAAGCTGTTACCATAGGAACCAACGCATAGAGGGTTCATGTCACATGACTCATGTTGTACCATGTCAGGGTTACCATTTATCTCTCTACTTTATTTATCTCGTTGGTCTTCAGCTTGGAAAAACTTGTTTAGTTCCATTAAATAATTTCCTTTCTTTTTATTAATTAAAGCAATAAAATTAAAAATTGTAATTTAGAAATAAAAATAAATAAATAATATAAGTAAATATATATAAAAAATAATATAAAATAAATTAATAATAATTAGAAAAGAAAAAGAAAAAAAAAAAAGAAAATCTATTTAATTTTTTTTTTTTTGGTCGTCTCCATTTTTTGTTTTTGTGTCTCCTCCTGTTTGGTTATTGTATGCTAAGGCTCCTATATATACGAGCTGGTGCATCAGGCATTTTGTTGCCTTAGGGTTGCCACGTGTACCCAGCGAATTTCTCTGATAAACAAAGGACAAACATTTTTTTTTATCGTCTTACGTTACTTTAAAGTAACTTGTTTTATTATATTTCATAATTTTAGCTAAGTAAACTATGATATGGAAGTTTGTTTAGCGATAAACTGCTATAATCATTCAAGAAGTGAATATAAAGTGTTCGCAGACTGTGTATTTGAGTTTTGGCGACATTTTGTGAAACAAACAGAAACCGCCCTAACAACACATCTTACTCCAGTACATCCATAGGATATCCTCAGAATAAAATGACATCCTGAGAATGTACTGTGAAAAAAATGTGTTTTTAAGAATATTATAGCTCTTATCTTGAACGGATTAGGCAATTAGCTACACAGCAAGATTTTTTAAAATCATTAGGGAAACGATAAGGACGCCAAGCGGAAATGCTGTCCTCTTCGGCGGCAAAAAAAATGGCGGTGATGCGCCGGCCTATTATTTTATTTAGGGGCTCTATTGCATGCAGCTATCCAATTAGCTGGTTGTATTGTTACTTCCCCTATCTTCAAGCCTTGCTTTTGCTTCCAAGTTAGTAGCACGTGTTTTTTGCACCTGAAGAAGAAATGCCACGTCTTTTCGAAACTAGTAGTGCTTCCTTTTATTTTATGGGGCGTGTAGAAGTTTTTATGTTTAAATACTTATAGTACAACGGCGTTTTAAACGGTTCATGTTGACTTAAAATTGCAAAATAAAATTATGAAACCTAACTAAAATTAAAAAATAAAAAATAAAATTAGTATTTTCTACTAGGAAACTTAAATGAAAATTTATAGATTAATAAATATCGCTTTTCTTAAATTCATTACAGTAATTAATATATATATAGCATTAATGATAACTACAAAGTTATATAATAATGTAAATTTAAATAATTAGAAACTTATAATTTATATAATTTGTTACTTGAATTAAGATTTTCTGAATAACTCTATTAAAAGACTATCTCTTTAAGGGGATGGTGGGCTTTGAAAATCGTAAAAATCAAGGGAAAACATCATATTTTCGTTTTGTTATATTTATTTTCTATAACTAATATGCAACAAACCGCATGCTTCTAAGTTGATATTTTCAAAAATTACAAGGGTTTCAAAAAAAATAATGATCTGATTAAATGCCCTTTAAAATGTAAAAAAAGAAAAAAAAAAAAAAAAAAAAAAAAAAAAAAAAAAGCGGTATAGTGGGCAGAGATTGATCATATATATTTTTAACTTTTAAAGTACTTTAATTTTGTTAAAATAATATTTTAAAAAATATATAGTTTAAAATATATAACCTTCAAAAATGTTTGACTGATAAATAATGATAACTGATGAAATTCACTTTAAATGCTGTTTTCTCTTAATGTGTTTTTTAACGATTTTCACATCTTTCAAATGTCTCTCGTGTCACAATTTTGGCTTAAAATGAATAAAAATTAGTTAATCTGTTTTATGTTACATTTCAGTGAAATCTGGGTAACCGTTTTAAGTTTCGCCTATATTTAGATTTTTAAGACTCTGTTTTATTATGCGCGAGGTTGAAAACGCCCCTTTGTTGTGTGATACAGCCCAGAAGCTAATAGGTACCATGGCAAACCAAGGCCCAACCAAGTATCAAATTCTGTTAAATTAATTCGATTGGTTCATAAAGTACAGTGTCTGAACAAAAAAAAAAAAAAAAAAAAAAAAAAAAAAAAAGATATTTTTCAAAAATGGTCGAATTGAGTTCGGGAAATTTCAAAACGTGTAACTTTATCGAAAACCAAAAATCTAAAACTTTTCTGAATCTTTTATTTTCTACTTATATATACAGAGGAAAGAATAATAAATCCACTTTTTAAAAAATAAAAATAAGTTGTCAATTTCACTTAATTAAAATGCAAGGAAATCTCAAAACGTGTAAATTCATCGAAAACCGGAAATCAAAAGTTTTTATGTATCTTCTACTTGCTTCTTCTACCCACAAAAGCTAGCAATAAAGACACTTTTTTTAAAAAATAAGTAGCCAATTTCAGTTAATTGCAGTTAGTAACAAATCCATTTTCCTTTTATTTAGTATATTAGTTCAATATTTATTGTTTAAATATCACCCTTTGAAATGAAATGTTTATGTTTACATTCGAAACTGGAAGTTTGCCATTTTTTTTTTCCTGGAGTTTTGTGATTTTAAATTAAAATTTTATCAATTTTACAGAAAAAAAAAACTCAATCAAACACATGTAGACAGTAACTTATATATAACTATCCGCGTTTGTAATGATCGATAGATGGCGCTCTCTGAACACTGCAGTTGTTAGTAAATATAACAGCCACGTGTAATTATTATTCTTTCTCCGCCATTTCATCATGGAAAGTCGATTGCATAATATGAGGATATGCAGTGGTGTGATAATTTCACCTTAGCCCACCAGAGGGCGAGCATTTCATTACAATCGCGGATACCCAAATATCGGAATTAAAATCGGCAGATAATTTCCGTTATTTTTTAATAATTTTTTACAAAAAATCCAATGGACGATTAACTTAGAAAATCTTTTTCATGGCTCCATGGACAGACAGTGACGTCATCACTTCGCTTGCGTATAGTGATGCTACATTATACAAATTACTGTGTCTATGGTTTTATTTGAGCTTTATGAAATTGCCAGATTTAACAACTTTCTACTTTTAGGTATTTTTTAATGTAAAGGAATACGTGTATAAAAGGGAAAAATGAGGGAAAATGCATAAAAAATAAATGTATTTTTAAATACCTTCTTGACGTCGTAAGAAAATAATATTTGTATTCGCACCTTCCGGCTAACCATACCTTTCGAATGATACCATTTTCAACCCTCTACTCCAATAATTAATATGTTAAAAAGGACAACAAATTTTATGCTTGCCTATTAATATATAGAAGATATATAAATGAATAACAATCAAGCAAAAAAAAAAAAAAAAAAAAAAAATGAAATAGATAAACGCGAGAGACATTTTAAAGTTCTTTTTTTTTTTTTTTTTTTTTTTTTTTTTTTTAATTTTTTTAAATAAAAGAAAATTAAATAATTTTAATTGTAATTTTTATGTTATTAATATTGTAATACTTCAGTGCATATATATACAAAAAATTAAAACTTTTGCTGTAAAATTAAAAATATTTATTTATAATGCGCACCTTCCCCTTAAAAATCCAAATTTTTATGGCATAGTGGATTCTTTTAGAGAGTTTTTGCACTATGTGCTTAAAATTGCATACTGCACGTGCATATTGCGAAGAAAATTTCGTATTTCCTTCCATTAAAATTTTTAAAAACTATTTCACGTACAATAGATAAAGAAACTGCCGTTGCATTTATGCTTGCATCCAAAATAAAAATATTTTCCCAACGTATAAGTAGCCGGTCTAAATATTCCATTAAAATAACTCCTATATGAAAATATTTCTCCTCCCGCTGCTTTAATATTTTCCTTCTCACCTAGAACAAATTCCTTCGAATTGATTCTTTTAGAGCAGAACAGCGTAGGTAGGTAGGGGGCAAGCCATAAAACAAATACCTAAAAGCACTGGGCAATTACGAAACGTGTGATTTGAATCTTAAACTGGTCGTAAAAACCGTCTAGGGGCGCGGTTACTGTCTTGCGTCAAAGGGCTAGATTAGCAAAGAATGCCTCATTGATCCTGAAATAGTTACCGGCAAATTCTATCTTGATGGAGATATTAAAAGACGCGAAGTACAATAATAAAAGTGATTTCTATTATCGTTGGTCGTCTAAAAAATTATGAGTGGGAGTAACTTCTGATTGGTTTTCTCAAAGTGGTTTAATCAAAAAATGTTGATAAATTGGAAATTTAATTTTTCAATTGTTGTAATAACCTCTGACCAAAAGAAAGAAAAAAAAAAAAAAAAAAAAAAGAACCTGTATTTTTGTTTTCTAAGTATTAGATATAAAATTCTGCATAAAACAGAATTTAATTTAGTACGACAAGACTTATTTTAATTTATTCTTTCGTATAAAGGTATGCAGTAACAGTGTTCCATTTCCTGACATCGGTTTCTACATTCACTTCTAAAAATTTCTTTGGTATAACTTTAGCATAGGAGCCTCTTGGTGGCTTTAAAATTTTTACTGTCTTTTTGGCCATGAAGTAAAATGGCTACTGTAATTGCGTAAGTAACGATCTTGGCGAGAAACGTCTGAACAATTTCGGTTCCAAATTTCAAATTTCGCCAAGGGGTTCTATACTAAAGCTGTTCCATTTTTTAGCTCGATTTTTCTCAAATTTATTTTAATTATTTAAAAAATTGTTTGCACGTTAATTATTTTTTTCGACATAAAAAGAAATACATTTACTTATTTATTTATTTATTTATTTTTTGGCATTTATTTTATTTATTTATTTATTTTTTTTAATAATTTTAAAGTTACAATAGGATTTTTATTTAACATCTTTCGAACCAATTATCCGATTGAATTAAAAAAATACGATGTTAATACGACATGTCGTAATAAAATAAATAAATAAAAATAAAATTAAATAAAATTAATAAATTAATAAAAATAAGAAAGGGGTTATAATAAGTTTGAAGACTTTGTCTTTCGGTGTTTGTGCCTCAAGACTGATGTAATCGGGGTGGCTCTTAGCTATGTTTCATGGAAACCTGTTTCAAATACTGAAAATTAATTAAACTGTTATTTATGCCGGCCATTTTGAACTGATATTTTAAAATTTGATAACTCTCATTCTTACATTCTGCAGATCATGTCATTGTTTTTGAATCGGAGTAAAAAAACTTTCTTAAAAATCTCGATTTTTCAACAAATTTTGACAAAAATAAAAAAAAATTGGTTGTAAATAGTGATTGAGTTTATAGTCCAGAAGTCGCATTCGGTTGAAAATTAGAGATTTTATAGAAAAATAATATTTAATTAAATTCAAAGCCAGCCATTCTTTGGCATTTTATAATTTGAGAGCAAGTGTTCCCCAACTTAAAACAAGTATGCTGTGACCACCACATGACTTTTTTCTATATTTTTATATACAAATTCACTCAGTAAAAATTATGTATTAAAATTATTATTTATTAAAATTATCTTCCATGATGAATGCAGACGATATCCCTTCTAGAGAAGTAGTATCCGCGTTTGTAATGATCGATAGATGGCGCTTTTCAGCTTTTGTTGTTAGTAAATATAAAAGCCACGTGTATTTATTATTGTTCTTTTGGTTATTCTACTTAATATTCATACTATAATTTTTTCGCCATTACATCATGGAAAATTGATTGGTTTTGGAAAAAAATATTTCAGTTTATTCAAAGTTTGATCGGAAGTAGATTCTTAACTGAAGTTGAACAAATATTAGTTTCAAATCATCTGATTAAATCTTTACTTCCATTAGCCGAAGCAACTGAAATTTTAAATTTGTCATTTGGAAATAAATGGAAGCTTAATTCTGGATTTCTTGATCTTTTGGAGTTACACTGTGGCACACAACAGTATGTGTTATCTTTTTTACCGGATTTATTCATTTTTATTCAATAAATATATGTGAAACTAAACATCGTCAAGCAATGGCGGCTTATGAAAGCCGAATTAAAGCATGATTATTGTAATTTCACCTTAGCCCACCAGAGGGCGAGCATTTCATTACAATCGCGGATAACACTAGAAAGTCATTTTTATTCTCTATATGAGTTCTTAAAAAAATGTAATTATTATTATTATTATTATTATTTATTATTTATTTATTTTATTTTATTTATTTATTTATTATTTATTTATTTATTTATTTATTTTTGGTTAAAAATGAAAAAAAAATTGATAACTGAACTTTAAATTATCGCAGATCGATAGTTCAACCATTCGTTTTAAAAGTATTGATGAGCGCTTTTGAAAGATTCTCATAATGAAAATCTGGACCTTTTCGGGGAGAACTTTCCACCCAGGGGGGAAACGATGCTCCTACATATACCATAGATATAGTAATAAGACATAGATTGATCACCATAGACCTTATATAGACCCTATATAATGTCTATGTTGATCACTGAGGGGGGGGGGTGATATCTTTTCATTTGGAAAAAGACGGCTATTTTACTCTCTTATGGATGTCTTTTCCCGAATGAATATGCACGGGAATACACACAGATAATTTATCAAATAAAATTTATGAATAACTTATGTGCTAAATGAGAAGGAAAAACTCCAGATACCCATTTTTCTTTCTTTCTTTTTTTCTCATGTCTGCACAAAACTGACTTTCTTTCGGCATTATTATACTTCTTTGATATAAAAATCGTCTGCATTCATCATAGAAAATATTTTTAAATAATTTAATGAATAATTTGTATTGCGTAAATTTGTATAGGATTATATATAGAAGAAAGTTTTATGGTGGCCACAAAATTCCATATTACTTACGAATATAAAATCTTAAAAAATCTTTTTTTAAAAAAAGTACTCCATTAAATATGAAGACAGTAATTATTTCATAATAATACCAAAGCAACAGATTATAAAAATAACATTTTTCATAAATTACTTGAATGTAACTTATTTATGAAATCGTATTCCGTTTCTTTTCATGTATTTTTTAGAACACTTAGAAGCCGCGCAATATTTCGGCATTTTCAAAATTCGTTAACATTCTATTCTATTACTATTTCAGAGTTTTATACTCTCTAATGGCTGATGCTAAAGTTTTTTTTCTGTATCAAAAATCTTTGCACGGTAACATGGGGATGATAGATCTAATTACTATATCTATGACATATACATTTTTTCCGCAGTTGGCTATCATTATTATAAATAATCCTTTTTAATTTCATAATGACTATTAAAAAATAATTATTTTTATGTACATTTATACGAAATTTTGTCCTATACCGCCATGTTAAAATTTAGAAAAAACGGGAAGGAAAAGTTACTTTTTGGACAATTTTCATCAAAAATTGGTAGGCACTAATTTATGTCAAGGTGCAACTACATATAAAATTTTATGAAATTCTCTGCAGTAGTTCATGAGATACAGTTGCCACAAAATTTTGTTTCTCTCACGCACACAGACTGACGAACAGACAGACATTTTCTAAATATGGTCAAATCCTGTTCTAGACCTCTCAAAACATGTAAATTCATCGAAAACCCGAGGTCAAAAATGTTTACGAATCCAATATTTTCTTCTATTGAATACAGAAGAAAGTAATTACAGCTATAATAAGAAAATAAAATTTAATTCAATTTAAAGTCGGGATATTTTAAAAAAGCTATCTTTAGACATTTGTTGGAGTATTTTATTGATGAAATAAAAGTACAAAAATATTCTAATGAATAAAAAAATTTAGAAGCAAATACTGCATGGCCTAAAATGGAAAGTGTCTAAGTAATGCAACATAAGTTCATGTGTTTTATATATACATGTATAATATAACTACAGATAATACATATGTATGCACAAACGTATATAAATTAGTGACGTCATTATGTCGCCAGCCAATGATTAATAGTTACTATTTCCCTTTAAGTATAACGCGATTTATTGATAGTATTCCCTACATTGAAAGACTAAAAATGTCTCATTGCATTTGTATAGGTGTCAATGAAAGAATGTCAGATGCATCGAATATATTTTTTGAACCATTAACCCTTTCCACTCCAGGGACGTACGTGCGTACGTCCTAGTGTTAATGGCTATTAATACCATGGACGTACGTGCATACGTCCAAAGAAAGTATACGATACTATTTCAAAATTATAATCTGGTATTTCAGGCATTTACACTACAGCTAGCCTGGAGCGGAAGGGGTTAAGGGACTACATGGCTTACGACAGTTTTTTTTTTTTTTTTTAAGTATGTTTTCTCTATTTTTTTAATACAATAAATACAGATTTTTATTCAAATTTTAAGCATATGAAATAACGATATTTAAGCAATATTTTATAAAAATTTCATTAAAAAAAAAAAAAAAAAAAATCAGCCAGTACGTCCTAATTTTGAGAGATCTTTCAGAAAAGGGGTGGACACGATGTCTCAAAAACTAATACACCGAACTTATTGAAATTTTGCACACTTCTTCAAACTAGAATTGACTAGTATTTGAATGAAATATTTTTATTTATTTTACTTTATTGATTTATCTATTTATTTTTTCGATTTTAACTAATTTTAGAAGGCTACACGCGGTTAAAACGTACCGAAAATTTTACTGTTTTTGCACACAACACTGCCAAACATATTTAATTAATTATTTTTATTATTTTAACTTTTCGTTCAAGCTCTCTAGTCAATTCCCATTTGAAGAAGTATGCACAATTTCAATAAGATTGGTGTGTGATATAGATTGTCACATATTATAAAATTAATTTTCTCTCTAAAAGATAGGTAAATTCTTTAAATAAATAAAATTATAAATAAAATTATTTAATCTTAAACAACTATTTAAAATATAACGATATCACTTTTTAAACCTATAAATAATAAATTAGCCGTATACTTTTTTAAAGTTTAATCTGTTCCCTTTCATATCTTTTCCAATGTAACTGAAACAAAATCTTTGATCGATTCACTTAACAATCCTAACGTAATGAAAATTCTTTTCGCGCTGGAAAGGTAATGTTTTGACTCATTTCTTTCCTTTGTTTTGTGAACCCATTAATTCGGCTTCTTTTAAACTTACATCGAAATATAACTCAAGTGCCTTCTTGCCGCCTAATTTACATCAGTAGCTAGATAAAATATTTGCTTAGCTGGTTATTTCCCAGGAATTAAAATACTTGGCGAAATCATGCCAACATTCACTAACAACGGTCATTTATGTACTGGTCGCCTTTTCAAAAATTACATAAAAATATTTGCAACGATTACCGGAACAACGCTCATCTTAAACTTTGAACTTGGTGTCTATAAAATTAAACGCCAAATGCAATGTAATGCAATAAAATGCAATTTCGCTCCCGTTTTGGACGACACTTACGATCATGCCTTAGCTCAAGAAAGTTTAATGCCTCGTGCCCGGTACTGTTCTCCCACTCCACACTCCCCACTCCATTCTGTTATTGTGAAAATTTATTAAGTTTTTCTGGTAATCTATCGTCACGCCACAAAATATCTTCTTTCAAGTAATAAATAAATTCAGCTGAACTGCTCCACCAATTGTTGCCTCTTGGATTCGTTCTTGGTTGTTCTTCTTTCATCTATAAATAATTTTAAACTTGACTTTTTTACAGCTTATCCTGAGTTGCCAACGCAATAATATTATCTTTTCGACAGAAAATAATCATCATTAGATACTGAAAATCTTCATCAGATGTTGCATTAGATTTTGAGAAATCATGTACACCACTTTTCTGAACTATCCTTGATACTACAAAAGAGCAACATTTAAGCAATATTTTATAAAACTTTCATAAAACTTTTTTGAAAAATTCAGCCGGTACCCACCAGGACGCAACTTAATTTTCCAAGGTGGGCACCCGCCGGGGAAATGCCCCGTGGAATTTTCTAAATTTTTTAGTGGACTTTTTATAAAATATTGTTTAATAATAATAATAATAAATTATGGAGCGATTTCACTCGACTTTCCAAACATTAAATAATCAACGGCTGTATAAATAAATAACAGTAAAACAAGCCCTTAAATAAATAGAAGTAAAAATTACAATAGAGTGCTTGAGTATTTTTCTCAATTGTTTAATTTTACGCTATTGCACTTCGAATAATTTCAGTCCATAGATCATGATGAAAAAGAATTTTTCCTTTTGTCCCAGTAAAAATCGGTATGTGCTAGATTTTCCAAAATCTATACAATTCATGCGACGATGACCTATAACATGTGTATAAATTTTCAGCTCAATCGAATAATGCGTTTAGACGCTATCGCACTTTAAAAAAATTAGGCCGATAGGACATAATGATAACGAATATTTTTTTGTGTCCCTGTAAACAAACTACAAGTCATAGATTCCCTTAAATAAATTGGATTCATAAAAATGTAACCTATAACATATTTACCTACTTTCAGCTCATTCGAACAAAGTGTTCCGGCACTATCGTTTCCACTCTCTCACATACATACGCATACATACATACATACATACATCGTCGTAAAAATAGCAAAAATGAACTCAGGGGACGTATAGAAACACAAAAATCTCAAATTCGAATTTCTGAGATGATTTGAATATTTTTCTTTACATATGTACGTTCGGAAAGGGGGAATCTGTAGTGACTTGACTCGATTTTCTGAACATTAAGTAATTAACGACAGTATAAATAAATTAAAGTAATAAAAGTCATTAACTACTCAAAGGTGAAAATTATAATAGGTTTCAGTATCTTTCTCCATTGTTTAATTTTACGCTATTGCACTTCAAATGGTTTGAGCCCATACATCATAATGATAAAAAATTTTTCGTCGTGCCCCTATAAAAATGTGTAAGTGCTAGATTCACCAAAATCTATACAGTTCGTGCGACGATGTCCTAACAGGTCTTTAAATTTTCAGCTTAATTGAATTAGAAACTATCGCCCTTTAAAAAAATTGGTCCTATAGTTAAATTTGGGCCAATGCTAAAGAATTTTTCTTTGTGTCCCTGTAAAAAAAAAAAAACTGAAAGTGTTAGATTTATCAAAATCTAAACAATTCGTGCATTAGTGACCTTTAACATGTGCATAAGTTTTCTGTACAGTCGAATAAGGCGTTTAGACGCTGTCGCACTTTAAAAATTTGGGTCCTTAGCCTATAATGATAAAGAATTCTTCTTTTTGTCCGTGTAACAAAATTGTGAGTGCTCGATTCACCAAAATCTATTTGCGTTATGGTGACATATGTACTAGCTTTCAGAACATTTGAACAAAACGTTTAGACGCTATCGTGTTCACTCACAATCATACACACATCACCGTAAAAATAGCAAAAATGAATTCGAGAGACCTCAAAATGTACAGATACATCAAAATCTCAAAGTCAATTTTTTTTCATGATTATAATAGTTTTTGTACTTACTATTTGGAAAGTAATAAAAATCTGGAATAACTTCACTCGACTCTCCGAACATTAAGTAATTAACAGTTCCATAGAAAAATTAAAGGATCTATATATTAATAAGCAAGCATAAAATTTGTTGTCCCTTTTTAACATATTAATTATGGGAGTAGAGGGTTGAAAATGGTATCATTCGAAAGGTATGGTTAGCCGGAAGGTGCGAATACAAATATTATTTTCTTACGATGCCAAGAAGGTATATAAAAATACATTTATTTTTTATGCATTTTCCCCCATTTTTCCCTTTTATACACGTATTCCTTCACATTAAAAAATACCTAAAAATAGAAAGTTGTCAAATCTGGCAATTTCATAAAGCTCAAATAAAACCATAGACACAGTAATTTGTATAATGTAGCATCACTATACGCAAGCGAAGTGATGACGTCACTGTCTGTCCATGGAGCCATGTAAAAGATTTTCTATGTTAATTGTCCATTGAGTTTTTTGTAAAAAAATATTAAAAAATAACGGAAATTATCTGCCGATTTTAATTCCGATATTTGGGTATAGTTATATATAAGTTACTGTCTACATGTGTTTGATTGAGTTATTTTTTCTGTAAAATTGATAAAATTTTAATTTAAAATCACAAAACTCCAAAAAAAAAAAAAATGGCAAACTGCCAGTTTCGAATGTAAACATAAACATTTCATTTCAAAGGGTGATATTTAAACAATAAATATTGAACTAATATACTAAATAAAAGGAAAATGGATTTGTTACTAACTGCTGCATGTATAAGTAGACGATACGGAAAAAATTCCGATTTCCATTTTTTGCTGAATTTACATGTTTTGAGCTTTCTTTACGTTTCAATTAACTGAAATTGGCTACTTATTTTTTAAAAAAGCGTCTTTATTGCTAGCTTTTGTGGGTAGAAGAAGCAAGTAGAAGATTCATAAAAACTTTTGATTTCCAGTTTTCGATGAATTTACACGTTTTGAGATTTCCTTGCATTTTAAGTAAGTGAAATTAGTGAAATTGACTACTTATTTTTATTTTTTAAAAAGTGGATTTATTAGTCTTTCCTCTGCATATATAAGTAGAAAATATAAGATTCAGAAATGTTTTAGATTTTCGGTTTTCGATAAAGTTACACGTTTTGAAATTTCCCGAACTCAATTCGACCATTTTTAAAAAATATCTTTTTTTTTTTTTTTTTTTTGTTCAAACACTGTACTTCATGAACCAATCAAATTAATTTAACAGAATTTGATACTTGGTTGGACCTTGGTCTGACATGGTACCTATTAGCTTCTGGGCTGTATCACACAACAAGGGGCGTTTTCACGTTGCGATTTTCTCTCATTTCAGGAAAGGCTAACATCTACAGAGAGAAACAGTTATATTAAGTAAAACTCTGCTGATTCAGTTAGAGTGAATATTGGCAAACAATTGCCGCAGCTGTGTTGCAATTGCATTCCGTTTAGGACAAGGCAATAACTTTGCTTTACCTCGCTTTGCAAAAAAAAAATGGTCGAGTTTCGACCACTGGGCGATACTAGTTAGAATAAATAAAAGAAAAAAATTATAATAGTATTATATATTATAATAGTATCATATATAATAGTATTTTTCAGTATTCTCTATGTAATATGTTGTTTAATTTAACGTTATCGCACTTTAAAAAATTTGAGCCCATAAGCCATAATGATAAAGAGTTTTTAGTTGTCTCTGTAAAAAACTGTAAATGCTAGATACTCTAAAATTCATACAGTTCATATGACATTAACCTATAACGTGTATATAAATTTTCAGTTCATTTGAATATGTTAGGGTCACCAAAATCTATGCAGTTTGTTCGATGGTGACATATAGCAAGTACATAAATTTTCCGCTCATTTGGGTAAGGCATTTAGATGCTATCGCACTTTAAATAATTTGAGCTCACAGACCATAACGATAAAGAATTTTTTTTTGTCCCTGTAAAAAAGAACCATAATTACTAGATTCACCAGAATTTATACAGTCTGGGTGACGGTGACCTATAACATGTGTATAAATTTTCAATTTGCTTGAGTAAGGTGTTTAGACATTATCGAACTTTAAATAATTTGAGCGTATATGCCATAATATATAAAAAAAAATTTCTTTGTATCCCTGTAAAAAAACTATAAATACTAGGTTCATGAAAATCAATAGGGATCGTGCTATGGTGACCTACAACATATATACTATCTTTCAGCTCATTCGAACAAAGCATTTAGACGCTATCGCGTTCCTTGCACACACACACACACAGATAAAATACATTAACGTAAAAAATAGTAAAAATGAATTCAGGGGATCTCAAAACGTATAGATACACTGAAATCTCAAAGTGAGATTTTTGACATGATTACATTACTTTCCTTACATTGTATGGTCGGAAAATATAGTAAAAATGGAGAAAATATGCCTTTTTTAGCCTTCGGAATCCATGTAACACTTAACGGCATTATATTTTGGTTATTAAAAGTATCCCTATAGAAGAAACTTCAAAATATTGCTAATAAATTATATTAATAATAAAGAAAACAAAAAGAAAATATATTTTCCTTGTAATTGCTGTATTAATTTTCTCTTAGCACGATACATGACGTGTTGTTTTGGGGTCTAGGCCCCTGGATCCGAAAATCAGGTTGGTTGGTGGGTTTAACATAGCACTAGTGCTGCGTATGGGCAAATGGCGTAGGTCTGGGATTCATCCCTAAGGTTGGTTCGGAGACATGCCTCACAATTTCGATCCTTCACAGAGGGGATGGCTCTCCCGCTTCAATGACCCCCAGAGGTATAGTTTGGATGGGAACATGGAGGACATTGCGGCCACATTTTACGTGCATTAGCCACCATTTGTGTACACGGCGGTCTTTGGCCGGCTCGTGTATCGAACCTGCAATCTTCGGATTACGAACCCGGCGCTCTACCGACCGGGCTACCCCCTAAAATCAGGATTTTAGCAATTTGACTTTGTGTGTGTGTATGTCTGTGTATGTCTGTCATCAGCATCATCAGAACTCAAGAACAAATATTAGCAGTAAGTCCAAATTTGGTATTCTAAATCGGCATTGCATAACATGGAGATGTTATGTGAATTTGTTTTTACTCGTAACCGAACAAATAGTTTTTGTACAAGGACATCCAAGAGAATTTAAATATATTACGCCTATGGGCAAAATTTCTGGTAGGTATATGCAGTTTAACATTTTTAGAGTGCATTAAACAAAATGAAATGAACATACATATTTTATATTCATGCAAACATGTTTTACATAGAATATGATACAAAAATTATTAACCATTCGTTTATGGGGACACATAAAAGAATTAGGATATATTAAGGCTGTATTTGAAAACTGCTGGAGCTGCATTTTAAATTATGTTATGTATCTTTTATACTTTGCTAAAGTTAAGTACACTATGCAAAGTTTATAGATAATATACAGAGCTACACAAAATTAAGCAGAGTTATTCTTTTCTATTGAATGTAATTGATGTAAGTACTTTGTTAAATTTTACCAAGTCCAGGATATTTGATCCGGAACAATAATTATTTTCTCATGATCATATGGTACACAAAGTATTCAGTGGAGTCCAATTATCAACGTTGATTTGTTTACTGTAATTACGCGTTGTGAGGTCCCCTGAATATATAAATAATGTTTCTCTCGTTTGATATATATTTATGCCTTATATGAGTGTAACTTACGAGGTCTGTCCAATAAATACGCGAACTGGCGCCATCTGTCGGCCATGACACGAACTATAGCCTCGCTCACTAGTGGTGCTAGTTGCTGAGACCCAATGAACCATCAACGCATGGCGGATCGTCGAGCTGTGCGCATTGTGCCAGTTGTGTTAGTTTCTGTTGTCCTTGATTTTACTGTGTGTCGAAAATGGAAATTGACGAAAATAAAAAATTATTTTTCTTATTGTTCTCAAACGTTTGAGAGATCGCGTGCGTCGTGTGCGACGAAATTTGACTCAAGGCGATGGATGGATCCTTTACCATGACAATGCACCTGCACATTCAGCATTGATTGTTCGCCAGTTTCTGGCGAAAAATTCAATCACCATCCTTGATCATCCTTCTTATTCGCCAGATCTCACCCCATGCGACTTTTTTTTATTCCCAAAATGCAAAAATGTGATGAGTGGACATCACTGGGAAAATTTGGACACAATAAAGCAAAAAACGACGAGCAAACTAAAAGGCCTGACTGACGAGAACTTCCAAGGGTGCTTTGAACAGTGGAAAAGAAGATGGAATAAGTGCATAGCAACGAATGGAGAGTACTTTGACTGTGACAAAATCTATTTAGACTAAATTTTGCAAAATAAACTTTTTATGGCCTTAGTTCGCGTATTTATTGGACAGACCTCGTAAAAACAAACCATTGCAGGAAATTCAAATTTGGCATTTTGAAGATCAAATGAGGGTGGTACTTGAAACGTTTGACCAAGATTAGTGAGTTTCAACGTGCGGTGCGTGTGAAAAAAATCTGAATAATTTGTAAGAAACTTTTAAATTTAATAACAGTCTTAAACATTTTCTAAATGTTAGGTATTATACTCAAAGAAGTGTTGAGCATGACTTACGTCCCTTTAACACAAAAATATATGTCAAATAAAATTGTTTCTAAAACTATATTTAGCATTTTAAAAAGCATATTCATATACAGCACCTATTATCTTCCCTTTAATATGTAATCTGTTTTTATATAAAAGCATTCAAATGTAGGGTAAGAGAAGGTTGTGTGAGCGCCACACCAGAATATTATTTTTAGCTTACAATATCACATTAATAAGCATATGTTAGAATAAAATTAGTCATGGGCTATCTTTCCTGAAGAGACAGGTTCACTGGCAAAAATCCAGTCTTTATCCAGAGTTAAAACGCAGTCATGTGCATATTTTTAATGGAGACGTTTCATTTAGGACAGTGTCCGAAAAATTGTAGGTATTTAGATGTTATGAAAAGCCAATATGTTGGGGGATTAATAACTGTGAATTCATTTCTAAAATAATAATTGTAAAAAAAATCAGTCCCAGCTAAATGTCAACTTGCTTGTATAAGTGTTTCCGAAGTTTGTCACAAGGGTAAGTACCACCACAGAGAATTAACTTTTATTCGTGATGATTTTTGATACTGATATTTGATTCTAAAGAATTTCCCGATTGTTAGTTTTATACGCAGTACATTTCTAAAATATTAAAAACCGTTGCTAATAGATCATTGCGTAACTCTAGTGCGGCGTACAATCCAGACACTCGTGCACTCACTGCAAAACATTAAAAAATGAGAATTGAGCTTAGTGCTTTTAATTTTTAATTTTAATATTTCAATTTTTACTTTTTCTTACCCATAAGGTGGAGAAAGTATTGTTTTAGGGTCACATTTCCGAACGTGAGATTTTGCTATATTTACACGTTTAGAGGTGCCCGGAATACGAACATCATGTTTTTAGCGAATGGTCTGTGTGTCTGTCTGTCTGTCTGTCTGTGTTTTATCGGTATAGCTCAAGAACAAATACTAGAAGAAAATCCAAACTTGGTATTTTAAATGTGTATGATATAAGGATGCTACACAAGCTTTTTGTTGAGATGAAGCAAATGGTTCGTGTACAAGGACGTCCAAGAGAATTCAAATACATTACGTCTATGGGGGAAAGTGCTGATATGTAGAGTTTAACGTCTATACACTGCACTAAATCAAATGAAACGAATATATATTTTTTATATGCATAAAAACATGTCTCATGTAGAATATGGTAGGGAAATCATTCACTGTTCTACACACAGGGCTACACAAAAGAACTAGGTAAAAGTGCGACAATAGTTGCAAATTGATGGAAGTGTATTTAAGGTTGGGCCATGTATTATTACTATAGGATTATATTTAGGTGCACCATGTGGTCTGTATATAATCTTCGAAAGATATACAGGGCTGCAAATATTTAAGCAATTTTTATTGTTAGTGGATGTGCTTTACTGATAATATTTTACCATTTCCAGGAAAGCTGTTCGGGAATTGAAATGAATTCCTCATAGAGATATGGTAAATACTGCTTTTTGTATATTTACACCTTTTGAGGCTTCCTGATTACCGTAGTCAAGTTTTTTAACGTTTGATCTTTGTCTGTATCTCGTAGAGTGACTTATAAACGAATAATTTTAGGAGATCCAAATGTTGTATTTTGAAGTTAATATAAATTTGCTGCTGGAAAAAATTGATCAAGATTGATAAGTTTCAAGGAATGTTACGTGTGAAAGTTGTCTGAATAATTTTAAGTGAACTTTAATTTTAATAACAGATTTAAATTCTATATAAGTGTAGGTGCAGTAAGGAAACGGGGTTTGAGGGGGGCGGTAAGCCCCCTCATACAGAACTAATTATCATGTAAAACTCTTCCGAAGCCTAATTTGAATTGTTTTAACATAGATTTCCATAACAGTACTCGTTATCTTACCTCTTAATCTCAAACCTGTATTTATAGTATTAAATTTCAGGGTAAAAGAAAGTCGTGCGAGTGACACACCAGATTATTTTTTTAATTCCTGCATTATAACGGATTTTATTATAAAAAATAACAAGGACAATTTACGGGTTCAATTTAAGAATTAATGTTGAATATAATATTTAGTAAAACTTTCATTCAATTCCATTTTAAATACCAATTGTTTTTACATCTCTTGTTTCATACGTACGCGCATAAATTAATATACTCACATATTATTCATACATACACACATCATTAACAGACACATACATATATTACACAAACATGCACTTTGATCCTGAACATATTCATAATTCACTGGATCATTTCTTCTTCTTCCTCTTAAGATTTCGTACCTTGTATAGCTAATGATATTTCATTATTGATGCACTTATTCTTTCTTTTATAAACCTTGTATAATATAATTTAATAAGCTTTAGTTATTCCTGCGTAGTCTAAATTATAAAAGCGCGAAGTTATTATTTCAAAAATGCAACAGAAATTTATTTCTCCAGAACATCCTCCAGTGGGAACACTTGAGACAATTAAGAACACCAGCTTCACACAGATAATAAGGTTAGCATTTATTATTATTTTTTTTTTTTAACTTAGTGCTTATCGCCGATGGTACTTCATTATTGGTACAGTAATTCTTTCTTCTATATTCATTGCACCCAGGGGAAGCTCGGAGAATAAATGACAGACGTGTGCACTTCCTACTCAAAATTAGATCAGTGTGATCTCATGCCGACATCCCCAAAGGGGAGTTGAGAGGTGCGGTACCCGAAATTTTAAACGAAATGGCAATGATAGCGGATTTATACAGCAGAAGAAATACATGGTATGCTAGAATCTTATAATCGGAGGGGAAGTATTTTTAACACTTTTTGGAGTAGATAAGCCACAACACAGACGTATCAAATTTGGAGTTTTGCTAAATCATATCTGTTTCCTGTAAAACATGCTGTACTTTTACAGCTCTTCATCGAGTTGGATAATCCGGTTTTTCCCGAGCCCAAGCTGACTTGTCAGCTTATGGGGTAAAGTCTATTTCTCAAATTAAAAAAATGGATTATTTTTTGAGTTAAAATTAGCATATTGTGGCCATCACAAAACCTTTTTCTGTATTTTCCAATAAAAATTCACACATTACAAATCATTTATTAAAACCTATCTATAAAAATTATTCTCCATGATGAATACTGGCGATTTTCATCTCTGAGAAAAATGAAACTACCTGTAGAAAGAAAAATTAACTTTATGTTCTAAAGACAATATCTTACGATTTTTTTTTTTTTTTTTTTTTTTTTTTTTTAATGATACACACATAAGAAATCTACATCCTCCGGGAAATAGAGGAAATTGTTTCCCGTGAATGTACATTTTTTTTTTTTTTTTTTTTCCCCCATAGCTGACCATTGCAATTTTAAAGAACTCTTTTAATTTGATAATGATTCGTCAAAAATAATTCTCATTGTGCACATTTACAGTAAATTGCATCCTGTACTGCTGTATTAAAAATTTAGAAATATGGGATGGCAAAGCCTCTTGTAGGGATATTTACACCAAAAGTTGATAGACACTATTTTATGTAAAGATGCGGCAATATAAATTTATATTACATTTTTTTTTTTTTCAAAGTTCCTGAGATTCCGAATTTTTACAAACAACATTTTTGTCACACAAACACAGAGACAAACATCTTCTAAAAATGGCCAAATCGTGTTCGTGACCTCTCAAAACGTGTAAAACCATCGAAAACTGGAAAATGAACATTTTTAGGAATTAAATATTTTCTTATATTGAATAAAGAGGAAAATAAAAATATATATTTATTAACGAGGAACAATTACATATTAACTAGTTGGCCTTTCTCCACCTAGTTGACATTTACAAATTACCGTATTTCCAAATTTATTACTCCATGACTATTTAGCTCTGACATCAGTTATCTGTTACATGATATTTAGGATAATTCTTACATGATACAGCGGAATTTTGATTGTTGTAAAATTGAGGCTATTATTATTATGAAGATTTTATATTATTCAGTATAAATTTGATATAAAAATATAATTGGGATATTTTCCCTTGATATTACAAAATTTTTATTTTTTTTTATTTTAAATTTCTAATTGGGCTTGCATCGAATCCAGTTCTATTGTTGGCTACAGTGTGGTGAGGTTGTGGACTTAGGAAAATATTTTTAACTGGAAGTATCAAATTAAGGTCACGCGGAAATCTGAGATACTCGTGCCCCATTCATATGTATACTCAGGAATATCATTAAAAATGAACATTTTATCCGGACCGTTGCTTAGCAGACCGTTTCTAAAAATCCATCCTTCTATTATGACTAATGTGTCTAAGCTTTGGGTCGGTTGCTGTTTTGCACAATTGTTATTTTTAACACTGATTTATTTAAACTTCAAAATTAACTTTTTAAACTCTACTAAATCTGTACTTAGGCTTTATCAACTAAAAACAATTGCTCAATGCCCGATCACAAATGCTAAATTGTCTACAAAAATTTACTATTTATAATGGGGTTGGGTGGTGGTGGGAAATCAATTTTTGTTTTCTCTTACCCATAAGGTAGAAAAAGTATTGTTTTTGGGTCAAATTTTCGAAATTAAGTTTTTGTTATATTTACACGTTTTGAGGTTCCCTGAATCCAAAAATCATGTTTTGAGCGGTTGGTCTGTGTGTGTGTCTGTCTGTAATCAGCATATCTCAAAAATAAATTATAGCAGAAAGTTCAAACTTGGTATTCTATATGTGTATGATATAGGAATGATACACTAAACTTTTCGTTGAGATGAAGCAAATGGTTCGTGTACAGGGATAACCAAGAGAATTCAAATACATTACGTCTATGGAGGAAATTACAGGTAAGTAGAGTTTAACGCCTATACACTATACTAAACCAAATGAAACGAATAGATATATTTTATATACGTAAAAACATGTTTCCTGTAGAATGGTATAGAAATCATTCACTTTTTGTTTATAGGACTGCACAAAAGAATAAGATTATTGTGCAACAATACTTGAAAAAATGATGGAAATGTACTTCAGGTTGTGCCGTGTATTATTAAATAGGATTATATTTATGTCCACCATGTGATGTGTGCATAACCTTCAGAAGATATACAGGGCTGCCAATATTTAAGCCATAATATTCTTTTTTATAGTTAGTGGAAGTGCTTTACTGTAATATTTTACCATGTCCAGGAAAGCTGCTCAGGAATTGAAAATTGAAATTAATTCCTCATAGCCTTATGGTAAATAATGTATTTTTAAAGCTAAATATTCTTCGCTTGGTTTTTTGTGATAATTAGACGTTTTGAGGTTTCCTGAATACCGAAGTCAAGTTTTATAGTTTGATCTTTGTCTGTGTCTCTTAGAATAAATTAAAAACCAATAACTTCAGGCCATCCAAATGTTGTATTTTGAAGTTAATATAAGTTTGTTACTAGAAAAGTTTGATCAAGATTGATAAGTTTCAAAGAATGTTGGTGTGAAAGTTTTTGAATAATTTTAAGTGAACCTTGAATTTAACAACAGATTTGAATTTTATAAAAATGTAGGTACAGTAATGAAACGGGGTGGTTGAGGCACACAGAATTACTCTTGACAAATAAAGCTGTTCCTAAGCCTAATTTGAATTGTTTTAACTTAGGTTTGCATAACAGTACTCGTTATCTTACCCCTTAATGTCCAATCTGTGTTTATAGTATTAAATTTCAGAGTAAGAAAAGTCGCGTGTGTAACACACCAAATTATTTATTCTAAAAAATAATCATGCACCAAAAAATGTAATGGGAAGCTGATCTGCTGGTGTGTACTCAAAGTGACAGAGTAAAAACAGCTACTTAACTACGAATCATGTCCAAGCAGTGGCGGATTTAAAGGAAGGGGGGGGGGGGCAAAGAAAAAAAAACTACTGACATTCCCAGTTGAATAGTACAATTGCAAACTTTTCATTGATTTGGAATTACAGCTTGAAAAATCTTAGCCCCCCCCCCCCCCCCCAAAAGTTAAGTTCTGGATCCGCCACTGTGTCCAAGTGCTGATTTTTCATCACATTAAAGTTATATGAAGTAAAAAAACAAACCGTTTTAACAGTAAAAAATCATACCTGAAAACAATTTCGGACTTTTTTTGTGGGGAAAGAAATGACACGACAGTGTTTGTATAAATGTATTTTATGGCATTCCTTTGATCTTAAATTAGCTGTATATATGGCATCGTGGCTAAGCTTCGTTTGAGCTTCTCTGTGTCAATTGCTCCGACGATCCCCTCTATAATTTTAAACATTGATTTTAACCTATTTTTAATTTAGTTGAAATCTAATATTTTACATTTATTATATCTTTATAAAGATGAAAATTATGTACCCAGGTTTCGTAGATCATCGTCGGGTAATATGGATTCAAAAAGAGAATTCACTCAGAAAGAGAATTCACTCAAAATAACAAATTAAATTATTTATTAATTTATACATTTTAATTACAAATTAATACTTTTATTCAAAATGTAAATTTTATGTACAATGATTAAATTCAATAAATTTAAATAAAATTTAACATATATATTTAATTTCCTTACAAAATAATGGTGGAGAATGCACTTACCCCATTTCACTTGGGTCATCTTTAAAATGCTGACACACATAAAAGGCCGGAGACGAAATGATTTGATTCAATATGCCTTATTCCGTTCTTTTTCCCACTATATATATCTAACTGCTTCTATTGTGTTGTCTTGATAAAATCTGAACTCTAAGACCTCAAATACTCTTTATCATAAAACCCATAATTTTCGTATATCGGAACTTCTAGATCGGTTGTGACTCTTAATCATCCCTAAACTTTGATTTCCCCCGATCACACGTTTTCTCGCGGACAAACAGTTTCTTTATTTCAGCTTAACTAATCTTATGATAAGATTTTATTTCTACTTAAATCTACGTTTTATGAAAACTAACCTTCAATCCCTGCTTCTTAACAATTTACAATGTGAATTATTTAATCTCACATCCTTATTTTGCAAGGAATGTTTTCACATTCCTAGCACAATGGAGATACTGTCGCGTCTCATGATATTGTTTAAGGTAACAGTTTCATGCCCATGTAATATATTTGCATCTTAATTGTTTAATTGTTGGATACCGAGGCGTAAATAGTCACTTCTCAATAGCCTTTTCCAAAATCAATTAGTTGTCTAAAATAAAATACAATAACTTGTGCAAATAACAAGGTTTCCTTATATACTTATTTACTCACTTTTGATCATCAGTTGTACGTAAACAATTATTTCCCATCGTTTACGCTTTTGGAAGTGTAAAAGCTGGGTCAAACTCTATTACATTATTTTATTGTGTCATGAATAACCCGTAACTCGGATAATCCGACCTCGGTTAATTGAGAATCTACAATATTTACATAATAACCAAGATCGTTAAAGTAAATAAGAAAAAAAAGAATTCAGCACTCTCTTATTAAATGTTTCCAGCTTTCATCATGTTGCAATTAAGAAGAATAGAGCTCATCATTGAATCAAGATGCTAGAATTTAATACTCCGCAATTATCATCGTTATTATTTCTAGTTTTTTTAAAGAAGGACATTTCATTTCGTCGTGTATTTCACTTGTTGTTTATTTACTGTTTTTCTTTCTTTCTTTTTTATATATTTTTTTTTTAGTCTCAGCTAACTAAGGCGTGGTCCAGCAAGCTTGTTTTTTTTTTTTTTTTTTTTTTTTTTTTCATAAGATTTATACCGCGCTTGAGTTATACCGAGAAACTGTCGCACTAATTACTATAAATAAATAACAAAAATTCTGAAAAGAAATAAAACTGAGATTATGAGAATAAAAACAAGAATAATTTTGTTTAACGGCCCTCTTCACTTACCGTCGCCAGAAGCCTGAGCCAATGTTTTACACAATTTTACTAAACTTTATTTGTTATCTTTCAGGGTTAAATGTGAAGGGCCCTCTTCACTCACCATCGCCGGAAGCCGAAGCTAATGCTGTTCTATGGGGAAATTTTTCTTTACAAATAACTTAATTACTAATACATATTTTTAAATTCTGTTTCCACATCCAGAAAATTCCCAACTGTTAAATTGACGGACCTTTTTAATAATGTATTTTTTCAATTTTTAATATTTTATTTTGAAATTGCAAAATGGAAAAATTTCACATATTGAAAATTCGTATTTTGCAGCTTCAAAATAAAATATAAAAAATTAAAAAAATATTTTTTTAAAAAAGGTCCGTCAATTTAACAGCTGGGAATTTTCAGAATGTGGAAACAGAATTTAAAAATATGTATTAGTTAATAAGTTATTTGTAAAGAAAAATTTCCCATAGAATAGCATTAGCTTCGGCTTCCGGCGGTGGTGAGTGAAGAGGGCCCTTAACTTGCACATTAATCAATTTTTAATAGTACACGATTGAAAAATTTAAAAGATTTAAGGAGACTTTGTACCCTTAACTTGGTGAAAAATGACGAAAATCATTTATTTAATTTTTTGTTTAAAATATACCTTGACATCTCTATTATATCCAGCCCCACCAGTGGCCGAGAGGTTCTGCAGTCTAAGCTGGTAGACGTGAAGTGCGCCGGGTTCAATTACAGGTCGCACTCGTTCGCCCAGCCAGTTTGTGTCTCTTAGAATAAATTAAAAACCAATAACTTCAGGCCATCCAAATGTTGTATTTTGAAGTTAATATAAGTTTGTTACTAGAAAAGTTTGATCAAGATTGATAAGTTTCAAAGAATGTTGGTGTGAAAGTTTTTGAATAATTTTAAGTGAACCTTGAATTTAACAACAGATTTGAATTTTATAAAAATGTAGGTACAGTAATGAAACGGGGTGGTTGAGGCACACAGAATTACTCTTGACAAATAAAGCTGTTCCTAAGCCTAATTTGAATTGTTTTAACTTAGGTTTGCATAACAGTACTCGTTATCTTACCCCTTAATGTCCAATCTGTGTTTATAGTATTAAATTTCAGAGTAAGAAAAGTCGCGTGTGTAACACACCAAATTATTTATTCTAAAAAATAATCATGCACCAAAAAATGTAATGGGAAGCTGATCTGCTGGTGTGTACTCAAAGTGACAGAGTAAAAACAGCTACTTAACTACGAATCATGTCCAAGCAGTGGCGGATTTAAAGGAAGGGGGGGGGGGCAAAGAAAAAAAAACTACTGACATTCCCAGTTGAATAGTACAATTGCAAACTTTTCATTGATTTGGAATTACAGCTTGAAAAATCTTAGCCCCCCCCCCCCCCCCAAAAGTTAAGTTCTGGATCCGCCACTGTGTCCAAGTGCTGATTTTTCATCACATTAAAGTTATATGAAGTAAAAAAACAAACCGTTTTAACAGTAAAAAATCATACCTGAAAACAATTTCGGACTTTTTTTGTGGGGAAAGAAATGACACGACAGTGTTTGTATAAATGTATTTTATGGCATTCCTTTGATCTTAAATTAGCTGTATATATGGCATCGTGGCTAAGCTTCGTTTGAGCTTCTCTGTGTCAATTGCTCCGACGATCCCCTCTATAATTTTAAACATTGATTTTAACCTATTTTTAATTTAGTTGAAATCTAATATTTTACATTTATTATATCTTTATAAAGATGAAAATTATGTACCCAGGTTTCGTAGATCATCGTCGGGTAATATGGATTCAAAAAGAGAATTCACTCAGAAAGAGAATTCACTCAAAATAACAAATTAAATTATTTATTAATTTATACATTTTAATTACAAATTAATACTTTTATTCAAAATGTAAATTTTATGTACAATGATTAAATTCAATAAATTTAAATAAAATTTAACATATATATTTAATTTCCTTACAAAATAATGGTGGAGAATGCACTTACCCCATTTCACTTGGGTCATCTTTAAAATGCTGACACACATAAAAGGCCGGAGACGAAATGATTTGATTCAATATGCCTTATTCCGTTCTTTTTCCCACTATATATATCTAACTGCTTCTATTGTGTTGTCTTGATAAAATCTGAACTCTAAGACCTCAAATACTCTTTATCATAAAACCCATAATTTTCGTATATTGGAACTTCTAGATCGGTTGTGACTCTTAATCATCCCTAAACTTTGATTTCCCCCGATCACACGTTTTCTCGCGGACAAACAGTTTCTTTATTTCAGCTTAACTAATCTTATGATAAGATTTTATTTCTACTTAAATCTACGTTTTATGAAAACTAACCTTCAATCCCTGCTTCTTAACAATTTACAATGTGAATTATTTAATCTCACATCCTTATTTTGCAAGGAATGTTTTCACATTCCTAGCACAATGGAGATACTGTCGCGTCTCATGATATTGTTTAAGGTAACAGTTTCATGCCCATGTAATATATTTGCATCTTAATTGTTTAATTGTTGGATACCGAGGCGTAAATAGTCACTTCTCAATAGCCTTTTCCAAAATCAATTAGTTGTCTAAAATAAAATACAATAACTTGTGCAAATAACAAGGTTTCCTTATATACTTATTTACTCACTTTTGATCATCAGTTGTACGTAAACAATTATTTCCCATCGTTTACGCTTTTGGAAGTGTAAAAGCTGGGTCAAACTCTATTACATTATTTTATTGTGTCATGAATAACCCGTAACTCGGATAATCCGACCTCGGTTAATTGAGAATCTACAATATTTACATAATAACCAAGATCGTTAAAGTAAATAAGAAAAAAAAGAATTCAGCACTCTCTTATTAAATGTTTCCAGCTTTCATCATGTTGCAATTAAGAAGAATAGAGCTCATCATTGAATCAAGATGCTAGAATTTAATACTCCGCAATTATCATCGTTATTATTTCTAGTTTTTTTAAAGAAGGACATTTCATTTCGTCGTGTATTTCACTTGTTGTTTATTTACTGTTTTTCTTTCTTTCTTTTTTATATATTTTTTTTTTAGTCTCAGCTAACTAAGGCGTGGTCCAGCAAGCTTGTTTTTTTTTTTTTTTTTTTTTTTTTTCATAAGATTTATACCGCGCTTGAGTTATACCGAGAAACTGTCGCACTAATTACTATAAATAAATAACAAAAATTCTGAAAAGAAATAAAACTGAGATTATGAGAATAAAAACAAGAATAATTTTGTTTAACGGCCCTCTTCACTTACCGTCGCCAGAAGCCTGAGCCAATGTTTTACACAATTTTACTAAACTTTATTTGTTATCTTTCAGGGTTAAATGTGAAGGGCCCTCTTCACTCACCATCGCCGGAAGCCGAAGCTAATGCTGTTCTATGGGGAAATTTTTCTTTACAAATAACTTAATTACTAATACATATTTTTAAATTCTGTTTCCACATCCAGAAAATTCCCAACTGTTAAATTGACGGACCTTTTTAATAATGTATTTTTTCAATTTTTAATATTTTATTTTGAAATTGCAAAATGGAAAAATTTCACATATTGAAAATTCGTATTTTGCAGCTTCAAAATAAAATATAAAAAATTAAAAAAATATTTTTTTAAAAAAGGTCCGTCAATTTAACAGCTGGGAATTTTCAGAATGTGGAAACAGAATTTAAAAATATGTATTAGTTAATAAGTTATTTGTAAAGAAAAATTTCCCATAGAATAGCATTAGCTTCGGCTTCCGGCGGTGGTGAGTGAAGAGGGCCCTTAACTTGCACATTAATCAATTTTTAATAGTACACGATTGAAAAATTTAAAAGATTTAAGGAGACTTTGTACCCTTAACTTGGTGAAAAATGACGAAAATCATTTATTTAATTTTTTGTTTAAAATATACCTTGACATCTCTATTATATCCAGCCCCACCAGTGGCCGAGAGGTTCTGCAGTCTAAGCTGGTAGACGTGAAGTGCGCCGGGTTCAATTACAGGTCGCACTCGTTCGCCCAGCCAGTTTGTCGTGGTTTTCTCCGAAAAGCGTAAATTTATTTCAATTTATTTATTTATTTACGTTTATTTAACTATAAGAACACGTGGAAAATAGTTTACTGCACGTTTTTGAATTCTATTGTCTACAAAAATTTTCAGTTAATGAAAATAACACCAGAAGCAATATTCCTGACGCATGTAATTCGAACATTTTTATAATAATATTTATTTAATTTTTGAACAGTTTGAATTTTTTGTCAGAAATAGAAGATTGTTGTTGAACTTAAATATTTCACTCTTTGTCAATTCAATAACTAACAACGAATTTTTAAATGTGTAAAAGTTTTTACAATTACATGCAACATTTGTTTTACCCTTAAAATGTCCCTTAAAATAAAAATAAAAAAGTTACATGTTTATTTTTTTGGGGGGGCATAATATATATATATATATATATATATATATTATTCCTGTGCAAATAATTTTATGTTTTTTATATCGGAAGAAAATGGACACGTAATTTTTTTTTTTTTAATTGATCTATCTATCTATCTATCTATCTATCTATCTATATAATTTTAAAGCTATTTTTTGAACCAATTGTCCGATTGAACTAAAAAATACAGCGTCAACTAGATTTTGACGCCTGGATTTTTTACCCTGATTAATAAGTGTACCAATTTTTGTAGCGATCGTTTGACCAGTGTTGACATGTTCAAAATGAAATACAGCAAATGAGGATGAAGTGAAATGTTTGACTGAAAGCAATATTACTGTCGTGCTATTAAATAAATAAAATTCTAAATTTTGCAAATTTAATAGTATTATTACTATTTAAATTTACAAAATTTAGAATTTTAAGTATACTTTTCTAATTAATCAAAACTCGAAAAAGATTTAAAAAAAAAAAAGAATGAAATCTGAAAATTTGTTTCTAAATAAAATGAAAGATGGTGATTGTACATGTCTGCTGATTTGTAGGGAAATGGCTGGTTGCAGGGTTACAAAATTGTCACAGAGAACGATTTTCAACGAACATGATGCACCTCCAACACCAATTTTCGAATTTTTGATTATAACTGGTTCTCATTGAAATACTCTCTGTAAAAGTTATGATCGTTTCTTGACCATTTTAAAAATAGTAAGCCTAATTTTTACAGTTAAATTGTTCTATCGTGTATCAATTTTTTGGGATGTGGCAGGGGGTGTCGTACTTAGAAATAAAATAGATTTTCTCGTGCTGAAGCATTAGTGTTATCAGAGTGATATTCCCTTTTTTTCTTTATTATTTTTCTTTTTCTTTTTTTCTTTTATTTTCTTTTATATTTTCTTTTTACTTTCCAAACATACATATGTATGGAAAATATTGTAATCATGTCGAAAATCCGAATTTGAGATTTTAGTGTTTCTACACGTTTTGAGGTCCTTTTGAGTTCATTTTTGTTCTTTTTACGGTGATGTATGTACGTATGTATATATGCATGTGCTTATGTATGTGAGTGAACACGATAGCATCGAAACGCTTTGTTCGGATGAGTTGAAATATGGTACGTATGCTATAGGTCACCGTATTACGAACCCTCCCGATTTTGGTGAATATAGCACTTAGTTTTTTTTTATGGGGATTATTATTTATTGATTATTATTTATTTTTTTAAGGGACACAAAGAAAAATTCTGTATCATTATGACTTATGGGCTCAAAATTTTTAAAGTACGATAGTGTCTGAACGCCTTATTCGATTGATCTGAAAATTTATACATATGTCATCGTCGCACGAAATGTATAGATTTTGGTAAATTACATTTACAGTTTTTTTTTTTTTTTTTTTTTTTTTTTACAGGAACACAAAGAAAAATTCTTTATCATATGGTCTATGGGCCGAAATATTTCAAAGTTCGATAGCGTCTAAATGCCTTATTCGATCGAGCTGAAAATTTATATGAATGTTATAGGTTACCGTTGCACGAGCAATATATATTTTCATGAATCTAGCACTCACGGTGTTTTTAAAGGGTCACAACGAAACATTTTTTTTTTTATCTTTATGGTCTATGGGTTTAAATAATTTAAAGCGCGACAGCGACTAAATGCCTTATCCGATTGAGCTGAAAATTTATATACATATTCCATCGCACGAACTATGCAGATTTTGGTAAGCCTAGCACTTATAGATTCTTACAGGAACACAACGAAAAATTCTTTATCATTATCATTGAAGGGAGATAACAATAAATTAAACAATGTACTATATGGAGAACGATACTCAAACACCCATTATAATTTTCTCTTTTGTTCATGAAACGACTTCTCTTATTGTAATTTATTTATACAACTGTTAATTGCTTAATGTTAGGAAAGTCGGGTGCAATCACTCCAGATTTTTTTACGTAGCTTTATTTCTATTTGTTATTGAAAACAATTCCCATGCTTTTCTGAAAAAGTTGTCCACCCTCTTTGAAGGTCTGCGATATGACATCTGCAGTCTCAAAAGACTAAGTTCATCAAAATTACTTTTTCGTGACAGATTCTATTTATTTCTGAAATTATGTAATAAAAATTGTTTATTATTCATGTATTTGTAGCATTATTAAGGATTCCATTGTTTTTCTTTAATAGTGTAAGTTTTATTTTTTATAGGTTGTCACTATCAAAAATGGTACGTGAAGGAGCAATTTAGGTGATAATTTTTGGAATCAGGAATATCAAATTCATCCTTTATATATATATATATATTCAGGGAAGAAAAATTTATATTTCTTTGTCGAACTGTGTTATATTTTTAACACGATTTTATTAAATTATAAAGTTTTAAAATAGATATATGATCGCTACCTTCTGGAAATAAATATATGATTCCTACCTAATTATTCTCTGTCCAACTCTGTTTAAAAAAACCTTTTTTTTATTTATTTTTTTTTTATATATATATATATATATTAAAAAAAAAAAAAAAAAAGAAACTTTTGCAAAGATGTTCATCTTTCTTCCTCCCCTTAATTTTTATATAAAACTGGTTCCTTATCATATACTTCTCCTACATGGATATAATTTTACATGCTAATGAAATGTACTTTTGTCTCTAAATCGATTTTCTCATTTCCTTTTTATTTTCATCTGTATTATATATATATATATATTAGAATAAAAATAAAATTCAACATCCAGTTTTCCATGAATTTATTTATTTTGAAAGGTTCAGAATACGATCAGAAAATACCTGTTTGTGTGTGTCAGAGAGTGAGAGAAAATATTTTTATGGCAGCTCCATAGCCATGTGAAAATTACAGAAGATGAGTCATATCAGCGCCACCTGTCCGTTGATATACACCCAAATCAAGTCAGCATTCGTTTTCCTAATAGTTATCTCACATCTCAAATATGGTGCATTATACAAATAATTTCTTTCTTTCTTTCTTTTTTTTTAAGCTTGTGCATGCATAATTAAAAGTTATTTAGTAAAAATCCCCCAATTGTTTTAAGAAAATGTTATATTTTCATGGTTATATGTACTAGTAACCTCATAAAAATGAACGCAGGCAATTAGAAGAAGCCTCGTAATCACATGCTACAGCCATTTCAAGCATTATTTTTTACAGGGTGATCCAAAACATTTTGATTTTTGTTTAATTTTTTTTTTCTGGTTCCCTTTTTCTCTTCAAAACAAAACTTTTCCTGTATTATATGATGTATAGCATGCTCTTTATTTTCCCAAAGATTCAAGATAACTCGTAAACTTTTTTTCTAGATATTTGACAAAATGCGTACATTTGAAAATGCCCAAATACATTGTTTGGTAGATAGTGCATGTAGGAGGAGCATCTTCTCCCGGGGTGTGGGGTGTGTGTGTAAATTTTCAACATGAATGTTCTTGAAAAGAATTATGCAATGCGTGTGTTTATATATATATATATATATATATATGTGTGTGTGTGTGTGTGTGTGCATCATATAAGATACTGAAAACTATGGGTAAAAAGAGCCAAATGAAACAAAAATAACATAACAAATCCAGAATAATAATAATAATAGTAAACTAGTATGATGTGGCCACAACATGACTTTCTTGTATATAATTTTACACAAAATTTATTCAATACAAATTGTTTATTAAATTATCAAATTATCTTCCATTATAAATGCAGACGATTTTTATCTGACAGAATTACATCACTAAATGCCGAAAGAAAGTCATTTTTTTTGCAATTATCAGAAGAAATGCGATTTTTTTTTCTTTTTTTTTTTCTTTTTTTTTTTTTTTTCGTTAAAATCGATAACTTTGTTTTAAATATCTTTTGTCCAACCATTCGTTTTAAAGGTATTAACGAGATCTTTCGAAAGATACCCATATTGAAAATTTATTCCCCCCCCCCCCCCACCGGCGGAAGGGGGGGGAAGGAGGGGGGAGTGATCCCCCCCCACACGCACAATTTCCTAGTTAACTACTACTATTATCAATAATTCATATTAATTTTACAATCACACGATTAAAATAACTCTCATTATGTACATTTATACGAAATTTTGTCCTATACTGCCATGTTAAAAATTTTGACAAATGTGATCACAGCGCCACCTGTTGATCGAATGATCCCCAAATCTAATCAGCACCAGTTTATGTCCAGGGTCCAACTAAATACCAAGTTTGGTTAAATTGCATTCATTGGTTCGTGAGATACAGCGTCCACAAAATACGTGATACACACACACACAATCACACAGACACACACACGGGCAGACATTTTCTAAAAACAGTCAAATCGTGTTCAGGACATCCCAAAACGTGTAAATCCATTGAAAACTGCAGTTTGAAAATTTTCACAAATCCAATACTTTCTATATATACATATAGAAGAAAGCAATAATAATAATTTGAAATAATCTTCCTGAGACATTATCGTTCTCAAGGGCAAATTATTGCAAGAGAGATAAAAAAAATACTAAGGTTTTTCTTATATATGCACACACACACAGGGTGGCCCATACAAATGAAATGCATTTCCAAGGCGGTCCTCTAGGTTTTCGGGTTGGAACAAACCTGGAGTATAAAATGCGTGGTAAAAATTCTCACTTATCTAACACAAATATAAAATTCTTATTCAGAATTAAAATTCCTTTACTTTTTTGTTTTTTTTTAATAAGTGCTAAAAAAATATAACATCAACACAAGAATAAAAAGAAATTCATTGGAGTGTAACATTGCTGGCAAGAGATTGTAATATCTTAGCGATGTTATCATATACCCTCACTTATATCTAATATTTTTATCCTCGTTCCTCTCTTAAATCTGAATGGAACAGATTTATGAAGCACAACCCATGGGAGCACTTAGGCCACCCTGTCTTCCCCCCCTTTCCATTCCGACTATTTTTTTCCCCCTGTTACAAGACTATAAATCTAGCCTGTAGTCATTTCGGTAGCAGATCTATCGGACGTGACATTTTTTGCAAGAGGGTGCGAGCCGCGATAAAAAGCGGCAAAGGTTAAAAAAGTGGGATGTGACACACCAGTGTTTAGATTTCATGCTGACACTAAATTAAACTATCATCTTCTGACAGCCAGAGCGAGAAAAACGAACGTCACTCGCAACGCGGACTATATTTATTCGAGAAATTATAAGATGGTTACATGAATTTTTTCTAAATATACACTGAATACGAGTATTATGAAAAGAGTCGACACTATACTGTAATAATAATATTATAGTTTTAAAAAATTAAAGAACACGCTTTTATAGAAATGTGAACTAAAAAGCACACAATATCTATCTTAGTATTAAAAGGCAGGGTAAGAGAAAATCGTGTGAGTGACACACCATAATATTTACATACATTTAAATCTTTAATTAAAATAATTTAGAATTAAACAAAAGCCATTTTTGAAAAATCTCCCCTGACTAGGATCGAACGCTAGACCTTTAGGCTCGTAGCGCGGAGCTATATCTCAACGCCACGGCGTTCACGTAGGGAAGTCTTTTTTTACACTATAGATTTTTTGTTTGCTCCCAGAGCGGTTACAAACATACATACAAACATACATACATACAGGTGAAGCTAATAAAAGCGTGTTAAAAACGAGAACTTGTTTCAACAAATCATTATTTTTAGACTTTTACGTTCATTGTTTTTGCACTAAAAACAAACATTTAACATTTTTTATGCAACTTTTTTTAAGTATTTTCTCCTTGTTTTAATCAATTTTTAAACCTTTTATTTTTTTTTCTGTTTGGCAAATAGCAGCACTACTCCGAAATTTAACAAACGATGTTTCAGAAGAAGCCAAACGCAGAACGCAGAAGTCACTTCTAATTTCTTAGTTGGTGCGAATGCATAATTGCTGCTTTAATGATGCATTTGTGCGTGGTTTTTTCACCTTGTGAAAAGCCATGCAATTATTTTGATCTGAAACAACTGCTGCATGTTTTTTTTTTTTTTTTTTTTTTTTAATGTATAGTGTTTATTTACAAAGTTACTTATTAATTAAATTAATTATTATTTAAATTAAATCAGGTTAACACATAATGGATGTTTCAAACCGAAACGTTCCATAAAATTAACTAGTATGTTGTGGCCACCACAACACTTTCTTCTATATTTTCCTATATACATATTCAATCAGTAACAATATTTAAAAAAAAAAAAATACGATTTTTTTTCCTAAGTTTTTTTTATTTATTTTTTTTGTAAAAAGTAATACATATTCAATCAGTAACAATATTAAAAAAAAAAAAAAAAATTACGAATTTCTTTCTAATTTTTTTTTTTTTTTTTTTTTTTTTTTTAAAGTAAAAAAAAATCGATAACTTTGTTTTAAATTATCACAGATTTATAGTTCAACCATCGATGCCCCCCATGCACAAAATTTTTTTCCTAGTTACGTACTACTATTATCAATAATTCATATTAATTTTACAATCACAAGTGTAAAATAACTCTTATTATGCACATTTATACGAATTTTTGTCCTATACTGCCATGTTAAAAATTTAGACAAAATGCTATCACAGCGTCACCTGTTGAGCTATTGATCCCCAAATATAATCAGCACCAGTTTATGTCGGGGACCAACTAAATACCAAGTTTGGTAAAATTTCGTTTTAAAAAAAAAAAAAAAAAAAAAAAAAAATTTTTTTTGTTTTTTTTTTCGTTAAAAGTAAAAAAAATCGATAACTTTGTTTTAAATTATCACAGATTTATGGTTCAACCATTCGTTTTAAAGGTATTGACGAGATCTTTCGAATGATACCCATCTTCAAAATTTACCCCCCCCCCCCGGGGGGGGGTACTTCCTCCCCAGGGGGGGAAGCGATGCCCCCCCATGCACAAATTTTTTTTCCTAGTTAACTACTACTATTATCAATAATTCATATTAATTTTACAATCACAAGTTTAAAATAACTCTCATTATGCCCATTTATACGGAATTTTGTCCTATGCTGCCATGTTAAAAATTTGCATAAAATGCGATTACAGCGCCACCTGTTGAGCTATTGATCCCCAAATCTGATAGGCACCAGTTCATGTCAGGGTGCAACTAAATACCAAGTTTGGTTAAATTTCATTCATTGGTTCGTGAGATACAGCGTCCACAAAAAAATGATACAGACAGACAGACAGACACACAGACACACAGACATTTTTTAAAAACTATCAATTCGTGTTCAGGACATCCCAAAACGTGTAGATCCGTCAAAAAACGGAGGTCGAAAATTTTCGCGAATCCAATACTTTCTCTATATTACAGATAGAAGAAAGTAAAAATGCGAATTTTTCCTTTTGAAATATTTCTGTACTGATAAGTATAAAGAATTTAAATCCAAAAATGTCAATTTTAAGTTAAGTACATAGTCAGACTCAGAAAAAAATTTTACATGAGTACAGTTTACAGACAGTTTACAGACAGTTTACAGACAATATACACAGCAATCCAAATTAAACTAAACGTTCTTTTCTATTGAATGTACTTGATGGAAGTGCTTTGCTACATTTTACTATGTCGATGAACACTGCTCAGGAAGGAAGATTTATTTTTCACACCCATACTCTAAATAAAGTATTTTTTGAAGTACAGTTTTGAATTGTGTTTTTTTGTATAATATCACGTTTTGAGGTGCCCTGATTACGAAAGCCCGATTTCTAGCGATTCATCTGTATGCATATGTGTTATCAGCATAACTTAAAAACAAATAACTGCAGGGAATTCAAATTTGATGTTTTGAAGTTCATATCAAGTTGCCATTTAAAAATTTGATCAAGTTTGGTATGTTTGAAGGTAAATTAACAACAGCCTTCATTTTTTTTTTTTTTTTTTTTTTTTTTTTTTTTTATATATAATTGTAGATACTATAATTAAACGGGAGAAGGAGGGTTGAGGGGGTGGTGGCTCGCTCACACTGAATTATATGTCAAATAAAACTGTTTTTAAACCTATTTTGAATTATTTTTTAAAGTACATTGAAACTTTATTATCTTACGTTATTGATCTTAAGACTTAATATGCACAACTATCTTTATAGTATTGAAATGCAGGCTAAGAGAAAGTCGTGTGAGTGACACACCAGATTATTTTTTAATTAGATATGAAAAGGTGAATAACACTTTAAAATAATTCCGGTAAGAATACAGACACCATAGAAACATTACAGGAGGGGCTGTTTAAAGATAGTAAACAAGAGTTTTCTATCCGAACTAACACACACACACACACACACACACACAAAAAAAAAAAAAAAAAAAAAGAACTAAATGAAAGATGGAAAAAGCTTAATTTCATGGAATTGAAAATAAATAAATGAATAAAATGCCTAGAATGTAGAGATAAATCGTCATGGAGTCATCATCTCTACATTGAGCTATAAAGTACAAGTATTTAATGAAATTTTATTTTTCCGACTGAGTGAAAAAAATGCCTGGACCGGGAGTCGAACTCCGGATCTTTGACTTACAAGGTCAAGGCTCTACCAATTGAGCTATCCAGGCCGACACCCGACCAGCATTACTCACTCAGACAACCTTTAGGCAGAAACACTCAGTCGGAAAAATAAAATTTCATTAAATATGATTTTCTTCCACAGTTGATTGTGTGATTTTAATAAAAATTGTATTTCTTTCTCCCATTGTTTAATGGTGTTTTCCATTTTCTGCGGCTTATTTCTGTTGAGCTATCTACATGATAGACCAGAGATGTTTCTGCCTAAAGGTTGTCTGAGTGAGTAATGCTGATCGGGTGCCGGCCTGGATAGTTCAATTGGTAGAGCCTTGACCTTGTAAGTCAAAGATCCGGTGTTCGACTCCCGGTCCAGGCATTATTTTCACTCAGTCGGAAAAATAAAATTTCATTAAATATGATTTTCTTCCACAGTTGATTGTGTGATTTTAATAAAAATTATAAAGTACAAGGTTTCATTATGTGACGCAAAATATCATATTTTGCGAACTTACCTTGCGATTATAATATTACTTTCAATGAAAAAAAAAAAATGAAAATATTAGAAAAAAAAAAAACGGAGTTTCACCGAAATAAAATCTTAAGTACATGATGTTGCTAACATCACTTCAAGTAAGTAGTACGAAATAATTAAGAAAACACGAAATCGAGTTGAATTATTCAAAGTAACGTACGAACTAACATGATTAATTTAACTTACTTTTAAAACAAAGATTAAACATCTATAACAAAAATATATATTCTATATTCGTATAGAAAAAATTCCATAATCTGGGATTTCTGAAAAAGACTGCTATTCCACCATTTACTGAGCAATATTAAAAATAAAATCAAGATCAAATTGTATCTAGCTTATAGGATAGAAACACAGTAACAAAATTCAATATGCGTATCGTTGTACTGATAGTAAATATTATAAATATTTTAGTTGAGAAACATCTAATGTAAAACTTTATTTTATGTAGGTCTGTAACTGGCGAATTTTTTAAAAAGATTAGCGATTTATAAATTAACTGCTGAGTAACAATATATAAAGACATTCTATATAAATATATAACAAATCATATATTCAATGTGTGAACATGCACTCAGTATGTAGAAACAAAATGAAGAGCCAAATATTTTATACTCTTCTTACAGGGCATCTTTGATCTTTGACTAAGATTAAAATAGCCAAAAAACGAATTTGTTCATACTAAATTACTGGCTATTTCAGCCAGCTGTAAATTCGTCAAGATAACGTTCATTTGTAATGATTGAACAGTTGAGAAATTAAATCATTTTTGTCATTAGACAGAAATCATCACTAGTTTCACACAATTAACTTATTGATTTCTTTTTTGACAACTCAATTTGTTGGTAAATCGATTTTATCGATTGAATTATGATTGAACGCTGATAGCATAGGCATGTTTATCTCAATCGATTAAAGGTGGACGTGATAAAAATATCAGGTGTTAGATGACTGACAAGATATACCATGATATATAATAGAGAATATGTTCCTGCTGTATTAGCAGTTTAAATTACCCAGTTCTCGAGGAGAAAGAAATCAATAATGAAAAATTATCTCTGACAGATTTTAAAATTAAATGTTTTCTACATTTTATATTTTACACACAAAAGGAAGTTAGGTAATATATTCGAGGTAATACTTTCATACAGATTACAAGGTAACACTTTCATATACATTTCGAGGTAATACATTCTCTTAACAATATGGGATACATAAAGTATAGTTTTGGGGTCAGATATTTGAAGATGTGTTTTTGTAATAATTACACGTTTTGAGGTTGCACTGAATCTGAATATAAAGTTTTTAGGAGTTGATCAGTGTCAGTGTGTCTGTGAGTCACTGAGAAAGTTTTAGATATCAAAATAACTGAAAATCCGATATTGTCCGATATCCTAAGTGTATTCAAAATATGTATAACATGGATATTATCATTTGAAACAATTTATTGAGATTGGACAAACGGTTCGTAGTTCGCACGCACATACAAACGAATCCAAGCATTACGTTTTGGACGAAAATTAGCGTTATTACATTTTTAATATATTTAGACTGCATTAAACATAATTTAATTAAAAAGTTTTTTAATAAAAATATTCACCGCTTATCTCACAGACACACACACACACACACACACACACACAAAAAAAAAAAAAAAAAAAAAAAAAAAAAAAAAACAGGTTACATTAGGGGATTTAGTTAAAAATTATTTGAAAATCATTTCAAGTTACGTTACGAGTTTTCTTACTATGCAAAACTTAAGTATACAAATTGATGTGCATACAATTTATAGGCAGTATATAGGATAATCCAAAATTAAGCAAATATACCTTATTTTTAATGGATGTAATGATGGAAGTACTTTGCTAAATTGTATTATGTCTAGGAAAACTGTATAAGTATGTTAATTATTTTCATGAGAAAATGGTAGATAAAGCATAAATATGGTTGAGATTAAGGTTGAGTGAGTTTAACGTTGCACTAGAGTTACGCAATTGGGGACGATCTAGAATTCACCCATATGCCTTCATATTTGGTAAACCCAGAAGTAAGTATAATTTTGGAAAATTACTTGTTTTCTTTTGGATAGAAACTCGTAGATTCCTTGAATATTAAAATGAGATTTTTAATCCTTTAAGGCGCATTGTCTGACGGAATTACTAAATCCCAACTGCAAACGTTCCCCATTCCGGTATTTTTTTTTTATAAAAAATTTTTACTTTTAGAAATTAGAGGAAAAAGTCACTTATTTCTTTTATTTTAAATTTGTTCGTAATTTTTATCGGATGTCTAATTTAAATGAGCCTAATTACCTTGCGCCTCAAAGGTTTGTGGGATTGTCTGTTATCGACATAATAATAAATAAATAAATAAATATTGAAAGTTGTTATTTTGACTATCAAATGAAATTTCGACCAAGATTGGTAAGTTTAAAAGAATGGTGCGGCTAAAAATTCGCAGAATAAATTTCGATAAATATTTAAAATTTAATAACAGACTTAGACGTTTTATGAAAGTAGGTACAATCAGGGCCTGACTATGGAGCAAGCGCCCGAAACTCAATCTCAAGAAGACTCCAAAACAATTGTCGTTTAAAATAACCATTTCAGTAGGTCAGTACCTGTGTGCAATATTCATAGTGCGAGGGGGGATGACTACCATACTAACAAGGGAAGTATGAATCAGTAAAATTGCTATTGAAACCAAACCAAGCTTAAATTAAAGATCATAGTCGAAAACATTGGGTACCGTAAAAATTTGCTGCAACAACTTCCATGGGGGTGAGATATGCCCTCTATTAGTTTTAGTTATTTCTATAAAAGCCAACAAAGCACACAGCGAAGTGTGAACAGATGGTGCAGTGCTAGCGTGCTTGACTTCGGTTACGTAGGTCGTGGGATCGAGTCCCCGTAAGGGCGTTATGTATTTGACTTTTTAATTTTTTCAATTTTTTTCTTTACGTTTTTAATTAAATTAAATTATTAATTGAAGAAAAAATACTTATTACATTAAAAAGTTTTTTTTTTTTTTTTTTTTTTTTTTTTTTTTTGAGTATTCCAATTAATAAAGTATTGAGAATGAATTTAAGAAATGCATTTTTTTATTTATAAAAAAGAAAACCATGTTTAAAGCTACGAATATAGTTTCTAATTTATAACAATTATGATTAAAAGTAGAAAAATCATGGAACCATAAGTATTTTTCACAATTAGAACAAGAAATATAAAAAGATTGATCACAATTATTTGAATTTCAATTTTATTCACCGTCAATTATTGTTCATCCGAACATTTTGTCAAATATTTGGCTTTTCGTCGAGATTACTTGATTTGTAAAATTCATATTTACCCAGATTTTGAATTTTTTTAGATGTAAATTAATTATAAATTAGTAAAATCATTTCGAGAAAATTTGTCATTGTCTTCAATATTATTGTCAGCTCTTCCGACACCACGAAACTTGACAGTTGTTTAATCAAATATTTGAAATAGAAGTTAAATGCGACGTCGAATAGTTAAGCAACAGCTGTTCAGGATTTTTAATATAATAATTAAAAATTTAAAATAGCGTTTTATAATTTTAAAATAGCATTAATAAATAACACAATTGACAGCAGACGATTAACTCTTGCTATTAATGTCGTCGTTAAAAAATAGTAATTAATAATTTATATAAAACAATCATTAACAAAATTTTATCTGAATGTAATCATTAACAAAATCTTACCTAAATATAATATAAAAGTATTTCCCGTTAAATTATTAATTTCTTTAAATTTAATAAATAAATAAATAAATTGGTTAAAAAAAAAAAAAAAAAAAAAAAAAATTAATTGTCCGCGCTGAAAAAAAAAAAAAAAAAAAACTTGTTTTAATATAATTAATATGTTTTCTCTTACAAAAATGATTTAATTTAATTAAAACTGTCAAAAATATACATTTCAGTTGAAAAAAAAAAAAAAATGAAATACAAAATGCCCGTGCGGGGACTCGATCCCACGACCGAAGTCAAGCACGCTAGCACTACACCATCTGTTCACACTACGTTGCGTGTTTTGTTGGCTTTTATAGAAATAACTAAAACTAATAGAGGGCCTATCTTACCCCCATGGGAGTTGTTGCAGCAAATTTATACGGTACCCAATGTTTTCGACCATGCTCTTTAATTTAAGCGTGGTTTGGTTTCAATAGCAATTTTACTGATTCATACTTCCCTTGTAAGAGAAATATATGACAAATAAAAATGTTTCTAAAACTACTTTAAAGTGCATTAAAATACAGAAATTTAATCTTACAGCTTTGATTAATCTATAATCTGTAATAATACTATTAATATTAAAATGCAATGTGAGAGAAAGTAGTGTGAGAGTCATACCAGATTATTGTTTAACGTACATATGTAATTTTTAAAAAGAATACATGGAAAACGAGTTTTTTAAATTCCCGCAATCATGTTCTGATATTACCATTTCATCTATTTCATCTCAGATGACATCAGTACGATTACCTTGACGATGTCAATTGAGCTGACAACAAGTCGGAGTTTTGCGAGAGCTTACGAAAAGACCTTGACAGTGAAATAAAGGCTTACGGTGAGTGCAGAGATCGATACGGTCTCAAACTAATGTTCAAAGTTAAATCCATATAAAAGCGATCTTTTAAAGCGAATTACAATAAGTGAAGAATCATGAAAAATCATGACTTTGAATTTCATTAGATACTATTTTTGTATAGTTTTTTTTTTTATATTTTTAGTTGTAAAATTACAGATTTTTAAAAGGATTCCTGTGATTTTGCTGGGATTTTCCAACTGAATTGCTGATACGCATATTGTAAAATGTCAACTCAGGGTTGAGTCTGAATTTAACTAAATATAATTTTTCTTTAAATATCTAATTTTTAAACCAAATCAAAAGACTTTCTAACTGTGAAGTACTATAATAATTATTAGCCAATTTAATTTTTTCTTCAAAACAGACTAGAAATTTGCAATTATTATTATTATTATTTTTTAATTCTGATAATAATAATAATAAGCAAAAAATCATGCGATTCGCATTGATTATTAAAATTTTCGAATTATATGTACTAGTTGTATCGTTTAACCTTCAAAGTACTTCGTCCACGTATTAAAAACATTTGATACAAACGGAAATGTAATTCCCGCAATTTTCTATTTTAGCCCTCATTGTACACTCACCAAAAAAAAAAAAAAAAGCCCCCCCCCCCTATCTATTTTCACCATAAATTGTCGTAGAAACATGTGGTTGGTACCAATCGATTTGTAATAACGTCTAGTTTATAATGGTATAGTTAGATTTTGCTTAAGGGGTCGTGTACATATTAAAACTGGCATCAACTTCATTTTTTTTCAATGGTAATCCCCATTTTTTATAATTTATTTGAATTCTTTGAACCAAATCATCGCTGAAAATGGTATAGTTTATATATTTTGCTCAATTCTTCACAGAGTTATAAATAAGTTGTCAAAACATGAAGGCGCTAATGTTAAATGAATGTGACAAACATTAATTCACATCTTCCAAAATAATTATGATATTCAAATTCTGTTTTTTTTTTATATGATAGAATGAAGTGACTCAAACATATTCCATGCATATTTTTAATAAAATTTTTTTTTTTTGAAATATGAAAATTATTAATAATTTCATATTTGAAAAAATTATATGAATTATGACCTATGTTAATTTTTGCATGAATAGAACGGGCTTCATCAAAAACATGGGTTTCCAAATTTACAGCTCGTTCCTAACATTATTTTTTATTTTTTGAGTTACAGTGATATTTCCTTTTCTACTGTTGTTAAGGGGCTGTCACTTTTTATAATTTGTATCCTCTGTGAGTCAATATCTGTATACATTTTGACGAAAAACTATTTTAATTTACCTTTATGTTATTCTAATTGTTTTCTAAGGAACATTTCGATGTTTATTATACAAATTGGCTTATTTTTTATAAAATTATCGCAATGCAGGTGAAAGATTGGGAAAGAATTGCAAAAGAAATTAAGCCCCGCCTCTATATTGCGGAAACAGTATTACAAAAACTAGTTTGCATATTCGTATATGACTCTATATGTGACGCTGGTAGGTATAAATGTCAATGGCATTTCTACATTGAATGCTGAAGAGAAGACAAAATTTAAATGATTTTATTCGAAGTATGTAAAATAACTATGTTTCCTCATGTAAAGTTTAAAAAAAAATGTGTAAAGGCGTGGCTTCCGTTGCAAAAAGGAGTTTACTCGATTCTGAAATGTTAAGTCTTTGTTCTTAAACATTACATAACTTTTCCGAGTTTCTCACTGCTAAAATTCTGTGTTATCCCTGTTGTCGTTTTTTTTTTTTTTTTTTTTTTTTTATTACTTGAATATTCTAGGATACGTGCACCTCAGGTTAAATGTCATGATTTAGAAAAAGCGGTAAGACGAGGATACGCAGTGAACAATACTTTTTTTTTTCCTGTTTTTAAATTAATATAATTAATATTTATTATTTTTTACCAGATTTAAAAAAAAAAAATTCTGTTTTAATCTTGTTGCGACATTTTCGCATTCGTAATAAAATATTAAATTTTTATTAAATGTTTTTTTAATACTAAATAATATCGTGGAAAATATGTTTTTTTTTTTTTTTTTTTTTTTTTTTTAAGTTTTTAAAATTTATTATTGAATCAAAGCGCAATATTATTTATTTTCGATTATTCTAATCACGGCGTAAAACTGGCGTCAGATTTATTATGGAAAAAGAATTTAAAACAAAGTGATATGTGTTGTTACTTTTCATGCTAAGTTTATACGTGACATCTAAGTTTTAATTTTGTGTCACGTATAAAGACGTGACGTATTACTTAAAATAGAAATGATTTTGAACAGTATCTCTTTTTTATTGAATATTAAACACTTTCGCGACCGCATGTTTTTGCCTTTTAGATAGTCTGTTCCGCCTGTGGGCGTTCTTCATTCAAACTACATTATGTAAGAACGAGGTTTTCTATATCCATATTTATTTTACAAATGAATATACATAATTATTATACTCTTTCTAGTGAAAGTATTTGTATTCATACTATTTTGTTTATATAAATATGAATATAAGGAATATTCTTAAGAAATATAGTAACACACAAATTGTGAAAGAAACGCCCACTGGAGGAGTTTCAGATTTCCAATGACGTGGTTCTTCGTCAGCGGTCGCGAAAGTGTTAAATATCCTTCTCAGATTTTAGCTTAAATCTTGTTGTCTATATTTTTGTATATTATATATTGTTGGTTTGTACGCCTAAAATTAAATGAAAAACTTTATAGTAACACTTTCATGCGGGGCTTACTGTATAAAATAAAAATATACCCAACAAGAAGTAGATAATTCTTTTTCTTAAATATTAAACACTTTTTTTTTAACCGCTATTAATATTATTATCATTATTAGTATTATTCTTTTACCTTGGTATCTAGATTTTTGTGATTCAACATTGTAGGGTTCATATGATTCAAGCTATTTAATTTTCTTCGTATGAAATGATGTATTTAACTATTCAATGTTTAATAAATAGAAACCAATAAAAATCTTTTAATTCATAAACTAACACAGAAAGTTCGGCGAATTAGAAACTTTTTTTTTATTTTATAATTAACATTTCTGAACTTTTTTTCCAGTATGAAAATTAATAAATAATGTATTTTTGGTGGTAGATCACGATTTATTTTTTCTATATGTATAGACGGTCCCCTAACACATTTTCACGTGTAACTCTGTTTAGAATTCATTTAAAGTATATAAATAGGTAGGTTTTCCGAACTGCCTTGATCTCAGAAATCTGAATATGAGGTCAAAAATAGGGGTCGTCATTGAAAAAAAAAAGTTTATGCCTGTTTTAATATGTAGATAACCCCCTTAAGCAAAATCTAACTACACCATTAAAAACTAGACGTTATTACAGATCGATAGGTACCAGCCGAATGTTTCTACGATAATTTATGGCGAAAATAGGTGGGGGGGGGGCGATTTTTTTTTTTTTTTTTTTTTTGTGACTGTACCTGAATTGTGGTGGATGGGGCTTGCGCGCACCAACGACCCTTAGAGCTATGCTGGCGGTAGCGTAGCTACTGGTAAGGCCACACAAGCCGGACAGATCGAAGGGTAGGTGCCAGATTAAGAGAGACACCCTGGTCCTCCAGGTTGGGAGTTTTGCGTAAGCTTTTGGTACCCTTATCTTGTAAAAACATAACTACTCGTAAGCTTCAAAGATCTAATACACCGGACAGCTCAACTATCAATCGACTTGGCAAGAATAAGGACAAGAAATTCGGTTTATCGGATATTTTAACTGTGGCAACCTGGAATGTTAGAGGCTTATCTACAGGAGCCAGGATCTGAGTAGAATTCAAGCAACAGAAATGAGACATCTAAGATCAATAAATGGCTGCACAATCACCGACAAGATCCAAAATCAAGACATCAGGAATGAATTGAAGATATTCAACTTATGTGATAGAGTGCAAGAATATCGTTCTAAATGGAAAGACCATGTGACAAGATTCCCCAGAGCTGCCTTTGACAACACCCCGAAAGTCAGAAGACACGCAGAACGTCCGAGAAAGCAGTGGATTGACCAATGAAGCCGGAACAGGCATCCTGCCTACTCCCTGAAGTTGATGATGATGATGATGATGATGTATCTGAATATTCACTGTAATCATATCACTGTAAACCTTATCACTGTAAACCTTATATCACTGCAAACCTTATATCACTGTAAACCTTAATTCCCCCAAAGCTGATTTGACTACACCCCGAAAGGCAGAAGAGACAGAGAACGTCCGAGAAAGCAGTGGATTGACCAATGAAACCGGAACAGGCATCCTGACTACTCCTTGAAAATGATGATGATGATAATGATGTATCTGAATATTTTAGTGTTTCACTGTAAACCTTAATTCTAATCATAGCTATATTCTACGAAAAAAAAAATGTACATACGAATAATAAATGTCAATTTCATTATGATTTGTGCAAAATAAAGGTATTAAAATATAATATAGAAATACTTTTCATAAATTACAATGCTTTGGAATAAATTTGGCTATTTCTGTGCATAAGCCAATGGTATTCCTGTTTTCAAAAGGAAACATCCTCCAGTGAACTTGAATAACATATATCAATTTCAAAGAATTCCCTGAATATTTACGGGTGTTAGAAGGTGGGCATGTAGATGGATAGAGATAGACAGTCAAATCAAAGTCATAAACACTTTTCAATTTTGTTGAAAGACGTGACATGTTATCTATGATGAGTTGGAAGTTGTAAGATTGATTGATCCCAAATTTTAAAATATCGATGCAAAGAGGCCTTTTAGGTAATTTTAAAAATCTCTATAAAATCTGTAATTTTCAGATTTTTGGACTGCGAATTCATAACTACTATTTGTAGACAAGTTTTAATTTTTCTCAAAATCGGTTAAAAATTCACAAAAAAAAGAGCGTTTTTATACCCCAAACCCCGTGACTTATCATTAACTTGATTTCAAAGTTGGAAGATTACCAACTCTCAAATTTTATTTGGAAACTAAAATATTGCCATCTTGCAAATTTTAAAATATCAGTTCAAAATAGCGTTGAAGAAACATATTTAATTAATTAAAATAATTACGAAACAGCTTTTAATCAAATATAACTAAGAACCATACCAGTTAACTCTTTATCTACTGACATATATTTATAAGAATAGAACGCATATATCTCATTTCAATTTCACTACAAATCACTCGACGCTACATTTAAGCGTTTTTGTTCCAGAAAGGATTTTATAGAGTGCTTTGGATGTTTTTTGTTGGCATTTTTCACGATCTTCATGTGGGTTATAATTAATTCCTATACCACCTCAAGAACAGCGTTGCCCGACTTTGCGACTTTTTTATTCAATAGTCACCGATCATTTTGTGAAGCGATATTTGATATAAATAATAGGCAAATGTAATCATAGAATCAGCTATTACGTAATCAATTATCACATCTTAAAATTATTGGTGACTAGTGAATAAAAAGTCGCTAAGTGTGGCAACACTGCTCAAGAATTTCCCAGCATTCATAAAGAACTATATGAGGAGCATAAAAAGTAAAGGCTTTTTTACACGTTTTTAAAGTCCAAAAGCCTTCTTCGACTTCTATGTACAGTCGGGGGGAAAAAAAACGCAACACTCAACGTAACTTCGTTGCTAATCGATGTAGAAAAATGTAATAGGTATCATTCGACGGGGATTTGTAAGTAGTTTCAGAAAATGAAATTTTGAATTGGGGGTCGTCTACATATTAAAACGCGCACCAACTTTGATTTTTTTTTCAATGGTAATGCCCCATTTTTATTTTATATTTGAATTCCTGGGATTGCGACAACGCAAAAAAGTATATTGGTTGTATATTTTACTTATTTTTTCACAGAGTTATAAGCGTTCAAAGTTTGAAGGTGCTAATGTTAAATTCATATTTCAAACTTTTATTAATATCTTCACAAAAAATAACTTGATCGATATAATTTTTTTTTACGAGATACAGTGAAGAAACCCAAACATAATCCATCATTACTTTTGATTCTGAAAAATATTTTTAATTCTGAAAAATATTAATAAATTCATATTCATAAAAAAATATGAATTATGACCTATATTAATTTTTACATAAAATGAATCCTAATGCTGAAAAGTATGGGTGTGCAAATTTGCAGCTCATTCCAGTTATTAGTTTTCGAGATATAAATAAATCTTTCTTTTGGAGGGGTTTAGGGGGCCGTCTCTTATAAAGTTTTGTGTGAGATAACGAATCAAATCTTAAAAAATAACAAAGAAAATTAAACAAAATATTTTTATTTTTTATTTACGGGTCAAATTATATAACAACAACGTCAAGCGCGAAGAAATGAAACAAAAAAGATGATTTTTAGACATTAGTGTTAGCATCAAGAATTCCTGTTTTCTAAAGAAGACAAGCTCCGCCTTCATCTTTCTTCAAAACAATATAGAAAAGTAAATGTGTCATTGAGTATTCGTGTTAAACCCCTTATTTTATGTTGACAAAAATATGCACAAGTGGTATTTACTTCATCGATTAATTGGTGATAAATTTTGAATCTTTTAAACGAACACTAGAAGAAAAAAAATATAACAAATTAGGCGGGGTTTACTGTTTTAAATAGAAAAATAGGTTTAATGTGAAATTGTCAAATATAAAAAACGAATGGAATTGGAATGCAAGACAGCATAGGTGCCAAGTCTCCCGTTTTTCAAGGGAGACTTCAAACCGGAAATTTTTTACAGCTGTCTTCCATAATAATAATCGTCGAAAATATATATAACATATTCCATTTAAAAATGCTGGTGTCAATTCTGATTTAAAAGTTAAAAATGTTGGCAGCTCTGCAAGACAGACTTGTAAAATCGTTTCCTAACTACCGTCAAAGTTAAAAAAGGCTTAATCATTTGCTTCATATATTGCTTTATTTTATTTTATTTATTTACTTAACACTTTTTGAGACCGCAAGATTTTGTCTTTTTGACAGTAAGACCCGCCTACGGGCGTTATAATCTCAAAATAAAATATTTCAGAACAAATTTTCTGTATTCACAATTATATTACAAATGGATATACTTTATAATTACATTCTTTCTAATCAATATATTTCTATCCATAGTATATTTTATTGCAAAAATATGAACACTGAGTACACACTTAAGAAATATGTAACACACAAATTACGAAAGAAACGCCCACTGACAAAGTTACAGATTTTCAAATGACGTGAATCTGCGTCAGCAGTCGCGAAACGGTTAATTAAGAAATTATATTTTCATAGAAATTATAAAACCAATCGTACAGTTCCAAAGAGTTCAACTGACCTAAAACTGGTAAGTGCGATTAAAATTGTTTAATATTTACTTCATGAACCCAGTTTATCCGAAAAGATTTAGTTTATGCGTTGTTGTATATATATATATATATATATATATATATATATATGTATATTATTTCATTTCGTATATTCTGTTACCTACCTAAGAAAGAAAATTTAAGCTTTATTGGTGATCAGTACAGCCATAATAGACACTTGAAAAATATTGCACTTTTTTCAAAGGGTACTGTATGGACTAATCGCAAGTGTAATGTAATTAAATAGACCTAAAATTATCTAAAAAGTACTGAAGTATGTACAAATCTAAAAATTGAATTCAAGTTAATTAAAGAATTGGAAAAGAAGAAAAAGTTTTATTAATTTTTATAATTATTTTTTTCCTGAAAGATTTCCGGTGTGAAATATTAAAACTTTGTCTATTTCTTATAGGGTCTTAATTTTACTTTTCCACATTTACAGATAACCCCTAACACATTTTTGTTTATAACTCTATAAATACTAAAGATAACGTATATAAACAGTATACTTTTCCGCACTGCCAGACTATCAGAAATTCAAAAATGAAGTCAAAATTGGGTGCTGCTATTGAAAAAATCAAAGTTGGCGCTCATTTCAATATGTAGATGACCCCTAATTCAAAATTTGACAACATATTCAGAAAGTGCTTTCAATTTCCTGTTGAATTATGTCTATTATATGTTCCTGCGTCAATTAATAGCGAAATTACAGTGGGTGTTGCGTTTTTTTTTCCCCCGACTGTACCAATGGTACACTAAAGTACCATCTCACAAAATCCTCATTAATGACTATGAGGAGGTGAAATGCATAATTTCTATTGCAGATATCTTTAGAAAATACTCTTAAGTAACTAAAAAATATGTTTTAAATACATTTTTTATCTGTTTCATAATGTGGTAGATAAAGGAGTAAATTGGCGTTGTAATGTTGGGAAACTATTCAAAGTGGCCAATTCGTTTAGGTGCTAAAGAGCCACAGACAAACAAAGACTCAAACTTACAACACTCTTATTTTTTTGGTCAGGGGTTAAAGAGTGATGAAGAGTGAAAAGATGTTACCTTATATGACATTTTGTGTATATGTTTGTTTATTAACCTACAGCTACAATAGCTATATCTTCGGATATATTGTTGAAACCAAAAAGTATTGAACAATTGCAAAATCATGCATTTCCAATAAAATACTAAACACTTTCCCAGATTACGTTATACAATTAAAGTGACAGTAAGAAAGTTAGAGAATGACTGAGTGGATGTTATTTAGAAATAAGAAAGTAAAATCATTCATTACTCATAAATTATGAAACACTTTTCGATATTACCGTTAGTGTTATGATAAAAATAAAAGGGAGTCGGAGAATAATTGATTGAATGTTATTTATACAATAATAATAAAAACAATAATAAGCGCAATAGTTAACATAACTATAAAAAGAGATTAATTTTTTTATGATAGATAACGTTAGATAATGAAAAACGTAGATAAACAAAATTATTTAGATAATATTTAGGCTTGATTAGATAATGAAAAATAATTTTTCCAACATTTTATAAGGGGGAAAAAAATAGCCACTGATAAGTAGCCAAGTCTCTCGATGTCGGAGGGAGACTTCATACCAGAAATTTTCTACTGCCATTTTTTTCTTTATTTAATCGTGGAAAAATAACATAACATAACATAGGGGAGCGTGGGGCTCGTTGTCACGGGGTAAGAAGTAACACGCAATTTACGAAATAATTTGTAACATTTGTGATTAAATATTTTTATAAACATAATTCTTATGACGCTTTTTACAATATAAACACATTCGGTGCTCCACAAAAATGGTTAATGAAGGGTTCTGTACACGTGCTTCATTTTAGCTCGTTAGTGGAAAAAAAATATTTCGTAAATTTTGATAAAAGGTATGTTAATTTATACTTTAACGAAATGTTTATAGCTTTTTATTTAGTCTGTGTGTTGAGTTATAAAATGCATGTTTAATTTTTTGTATTATAAATCGTAATATATATATATATATATATATATTTAAATAAACAAAATGTCCAAAATCATACGATGGGGCAAGTTGTAACATGTTAAAGGAGTGGCTTGTGAAGATGCCTACAGCCAGAGCTCAAAGTCTCCGCCCATCTTCAGGAAACTTTCAGAAATGAAATATTTTTGGCTGCTTTGCCAATACTATATATGTACAGAAATATTTTCTGTGTTTTTATATTATAGCACCGTGATTATTTAACCACGAATTAGAATCACTATTTAATCGCGAATTAGAGAATATTGCATAAAAATAGTGGTAGAAAGAAAGCAGAAACTTCTCATCAATGAGACTGTCCTGAAAAAAGGGCGGATAATTCGAGCTCTGCTAAACGCTCTCTGTGGCATAAGAATGGGTATTTGCAAAATGTGAGCACAAATTAAATGCATGAGAGGGAATAAAATATCATTTGCTTGAATTAATTTAAATTTTGACTAAGATTGACTTCTATATTGATTTTATATTTATTTTTCTCTTTATTTTACTATAATCCATTTGATATAATTCATTGTTACTATACCTAGAAGGTTATAATTTAATATTAGTTATTAATTGTCTTTTTTATTAAATTAATAAATGATTGATAATTAAAAACATTTTGAAATATTGTCGTTTTTATTGTTAGGGTTCACTTTGTATACGTTACAATTTGCCCTACGTGTGTTACAATTTACGCCCAAATCCGGGGCAAATTGTAACAGGCAAATAATTTTGAAAAAATACTTTTTGTGCTAAAATTAGCAAAATTAACGAAAGTTCTTTTTATGAGTATGATAGATGAATTAGCATGCTATGGAAAACAGTAATTATAAACAGGAAAACGTAAATACATTTCAAAATATATTTAATTTTCCAAAAACTGTTACAACCTGCCCCACGCTCCCCTATTTCTATTAATAAATAGTGCTGAAAAATCTAATTTAAAAACTCATAATATTGGCCTGTGTGGTATATGAAACTACAAAAATCTGTAGGAGAGATTTCGATATATATACATGCACACATATTTTAATATTATACATATATACGTTCTATTATTTCAAATGTTATTTCGGCAACGAAATTTAGCCGAGGTATTAACGTACAGATTAGTAAAAAAAAAAAAAAAAAATCTTTTAAGTCTTTGCTATGCCTTGTTATCGCTTTAAATCTCTTTCGTCTCAGAAGGTTTAGATACGATGCCTTGACGATGTTAATTGAACCGACACCAAGTGGGAGCTTTGCGAGAGCTTATGAAAAGACCTTGACAGTGAAATAAAGGTTTATAGTAAGTGTGAAAAGAGATATGTACACAATCTAATGTTCAAAGTTGAATGCATAGAAAAGGAAAAAAAAAAAAAGTTATTTTTCAAAGAGAATTAGACAGAAAGCGAAAAAGAAAAAATACTACTTTGTTCAAAAATACGTGTATGTATTGATTCGGCATAAACTACTGGCTATTTTTTATGTATTTATTAGGCATAAACGTGAATGTATTTATTAGGCATAAATCGGCTTTTGAAAAATTTGAGCTTTTATAATTTAACATTATGCCATTAAAATATATATATATATATATCTTTCACAGTTTTATATGTTTCATAGTTTGGGGCAAGAATAACCTCAGTTTACTATATCTCTTCACTATACATTAGGATGTATATATGTAAAGCAAGTGTCCAGCAAAAAAAAAAAAAATCATGAAACTGGGATTTTTTGAATTTTTAAACTATCTCAACTTGTTACAGAGTTGAAAACTTTTCCACACGTCTCCAACTAGCACTCAACATTTTTAACATTCCAACAAAACCTAAAATATAAAGGTAACGATATTAGGTTTCACTGAACATTAAAAGACGAAACTGAAAAATTTGAGCTTCTTATAATTTTAACATTCTGCCATTAAAAAAAAAGTTTCATACTTTTATTTATTTTATAATTTGGGGCAAAGGCAATCTCAGTTTACTGTATCTCTTCCCAATGCATTAAGATGTATGTAATATGTATGTATGTATATTAAGATGTATGTATATATGTATGAGTCTCCAGAGATAAAAAAGAAATCATGAATCTGAAACCTTTTGAATTTTTTAAATACCTCAAATTGTTACAAAGTTGAAAAGTTTTCTTCATATTTTCAACTAACAGTTGAGATTTTTAATATTCCAATAGAACTTAAAATAAATATCAGGATATTAGGATTCGATTAAATATTAAAACACAGAATTAAAAAAGCAAAGTCATAAAAAGATAAATGATGTAGTTGAGGTGATTGAGATTGGGACAAGTAACTAAACCACACTGGTTACTCTTGCTGAACATTCAAATTTCCTGGGTGAATGTACCGTAGGTAACAAACCGAAAAGCTTAATAATACGAACAAATTTGAAGTTATATTAAAAATCTACATTCAAACCGTCTTTTACTTACCAAAAACTGTGGAGTTTATTTCACAAATAAATACCGCAATGACAAAACTTCGAATTTTCATATTGGCACGCTGTCGGAGAGTGGAAATATAAGCAATTTTTCAAACTTCAAAATTTATCAAAGTTTTGCATTTAATTTGGTTTCCCAAAGACAAATATAACAAAGATAAACAAATAGATTTGATATTATTAGGACCACATTCAGTTTATCAGTTGAATGATAAGGCGAGGTTACTTTTAACCCGCTTCACTGAATACACAGTTTTATGTAATTTTTTTTTTCTTTTTTAATAAAACTATATTATTCTCTATAAAAACGATTAAAAAATGCTATAAAAAGAGAATTTATATATTCTTTATAAAAACGATTTATCAAGTGCACTATGAGCAAGAAGATGGATACTTTTTGTGATCATACCACACCATTTCTTGATCAGAGCATCATATAGTTTTTTCAGCAGTGTGTAGTAATAGGCACCAGAGATGATCTGATCCTTCTCCAGGTAGTGTGTTTTGAGACGACTTCACGACAATCTAGAAAATTAGTCAGCGTGATCTTCTCAACAGATTTCCTTAACTAGCCTTTTTGAAAAGATGTTAGCAGATATGTTTTTATTCCTTGCACACCTCTTTTAGGTCTATGGATTATATTGATAGAACCAAGACTCATCCATAGTTAGCAGCATCCTATAAAAAACATCCTCTTCATCTTGCTAAGAAAGACTAAATATTTCCTTTGACATATAGTACCGGGTTTGTTTCTAAAAATGTCAGTAATCCTATAAACTGGCATGCTGACATCTTCAGCAAGTGCATTTTTTCGTGAATGATTTTTCATTTTTTGCTGTAATCATTCATTTGGATGTTGCCAGATCTGGCGGTTTTTTTATTCAATAATCACCAATAATTTTTATTTGCCGAACACTATAGTGAGGAAAGTATTGTAATCATGTCAAAAATCCAAATTTGAGATTTTGATGTTTCTATACGTTTCGAGGTCCCTGAGTCAGTTTCCACTATTTTTACGATGATGTATGTATGTGTTTGTATGTAGTATGTATGTGTGTGTGTGTATGTCTGTGAGTGAACACGCTACCGTCTAAACGCTTGGTTCGAATAAGCTGAAAGTTGGTACATATATTGTAAGACACCATAGTACGAACCCTATAGATTTTGGTGAATCTAGCACTTATAGTTTTTTTACAGGGACACAAAGAAAAATTCTTTATCATTATGGCCTATGGGACCAAGTTTTTAAAAGCGCGATAGCGACTAAAGGCCTTATTCAATTGAGTTGAAAACTTATATGAATATTATAAATCACTGTTGCACTAAATATAAGCATTTTGGTGAATCTAGCATTTATAGATTTTTACAGGGACACAACGAAAAATTCTTTATCATTATGATCTTATGGGCTCAAAGTTCAGTAGCGTTAAATAAAACATCGTGTAATATATGGAGAAAAATACTCAAACACTCTATTATGGTTTTCTCTCTTTTGTTTGTTTAATAACTCCTCTTTCTTTACTTTATCTACAAAACTGTTTATTACTCAATGTTCGGAAAGTCGAGTGGAGTCACTCCAGATTTTTTATTGTAACGTTTGACTAATCATTTCGAAGATTGAAAGTCTATTATGTATATCAAATATCACTTCTCAAAATTATTGGTGATTATATGTAGAATAAAAAATCCGCCAGATCTGGCAACACTGGGTCTAACAAGTCTGGACGGATCTGAAATTTCCGGTCTGAGCCCGACCTTTATGGAAACGAACTTGGCCCGTCTCGTCTAGAAAAAAATTTCAGACAATCTGTAATGACCGTTTAGATTTAAATGGTTTCTTAACCTGCCATGGTCATCTGTTCAACTGCTTGAATGTCACAAACCCAAATATTTAATGATGATTTATGTCATTTGTCGTGAATGATGTCGATGATTTATGCCATTTATTGAAGGAATTAATTTGAAACTAACTGCATTCAACAATATACAATGCGACATTATAAACATAGCATATTTTTGAATATCACTATCTACAGCAAGATTTATCATTCCTTCAACATGTGTTTATTGAAAAGGAAGCCCAATTTTCGAGACATTGAGCAAAAAACATGATATACATAAAAAGTAATGTGATGTGCACCCACAGGCGGCTCGTGCCAATTTTCTTACGTGGGGCCGAGCCCATCGTTCAATGTGTGGAATTTAACAGAAATAATATTCATTATTCAAACACAAAAACAAGTTATTTATAAAATAGTAGAACAAAATCTACATGTTTGAAAAAAAAAGGGGATTTTTTAAAAAATTCGTTTAATAGCCAATATTTAACTCAAAATTATAGAGGGGGGAAAAATTGAAGAAAATTATGCAAAAAAATTAACATTTTTATAACTACAATTGTAAATTCTATAATGTTCTTTTAAATGTAATACCATAATGATCATACTTAAATAAAGTAATATAGTACATGCTCGTTTTTTTTTTTTTTTTTTTTTTTTTTTTTTTAACAAATCAACATTATTTAAACAAATTCCAAATAACTTGAGCTCATAGACCATAAATAATTAAATGTCTTCTTTATATAATACCTGTAAAAGAAGTATAAGGCCATACATTCATGGAAATCCATTTTGTTCTTGTAACGATGGCCTATAACTTGCCTTTAACCACTTTTATCTTAATTGAATTTAGAGTTTAGAGAGTAAAGAAATTCAGTTTTATACCACAGTTTGTGATAAATAAGAACTTTTTATTGTTCCCTCTAAAAGAACTATAATTTAATCTACAATTCTAAAAATCTATACAATATGGTGAGGTAACCTCAAGTAAAACGTATAGAGGATACACATATACACACAAGTATATACACCTGTATACTTACTGCGTTGTAAAAATAGCAAAAGTTAATTTCAGGGCCTTCAAAACGTATGTAAACGATAAAATCTCAATGTATGATTGATTACAATACTTTTCTTACATAATAATATATTTGAAACGAGAAAAGGGCATTATAGTAATTTTTAAATTTAATTTGGGCCGAATTCGAGGGGAGGGGGAGAGGGAGCTGGGTTAATTGACCCGCATGCTCCTTTCTTAGTCAGACCTTGGATACTAAATCAAGTTTTTCCATTTTTTCTGTTATTTTAGATTTTCAACCAAGGAACAAACACTATTAACAAATTCTAGACAAAATTTCTGGAAAATTGTTTAGAAATCAACATTGATTGAAATTTACCACGCAAGAACGAAAATGTCATTGAAAGTGACGCCAAAGTAAACTGAACATGATTAATTAGAGTTCGAATTAAAACAGAGTCAGAGAGAAAACAAAAAACACGCTAATTCGACATCAAAAACAAGTGCCCAAATCCAACACCATGTATCTCTGGAAATGCTTTATCGGAAACACGGAAACCGGAAACGTGTCTCGAGTTACACTAAGCTAACTTCAACTATGAGTTAACTAATGCTGCATGATTCATACAGAACACTTTTTATTTGAGTGGCAAGTATCTTATAGAGATTTTCTTTTCTGCCTTTGATACACAACACACCCTCTTTAACCTCGACATTCAAATGTGTGGCATCATTCTTTCTTGTAAAGTGGTACAGAAAAAAAAATGTTGCAGCACGTGGATAGTTAGAGAAAAAAATAATAATTTCATAATTCAATTTTGTCTGCGAAGTTAACCAAATATTATATGTTGGTCCAACCTACTATTCCATACATCTTTAAAGTTTTTGAAAACACATTCGGCTTAACATTTATATTCAAATTTGGTACCATTTTTTTAAGCGCTACATTATAGGTCCTATATGTGTCATTTTTAACATTTTCCAAAAAGTTGAAATGTGTTTATGACTTCGTTTCTGTCTGTTCGCACTTTAACTACCAAAAATGCTCATGGAGCTCCTTGCAACTGATATATGTTATACGAATTCACTATAAGATGTTTCCATTCAAAATGACGTAAATATCACCACTGGTTTGTGTACTGGAACACCCAAAAAAATACCAAAGCATTGCATTCTATCAGAGGTATTTCTAAAAACTATATTTTAATAGTTTTAATTTGTTCAAATCAAATCAAAATGAAATTAAAATTGATTATCCATATGCACAAAAAATGCTTTCTATAAAAGAACATATCATACCACATATGATTTCAGCAGAAGTATCGTTTCGTATATATATATATATATATATATATATATATATACTGAATAACCTTTTTATTGAAATCGGTACTGGAAACCACATGAAATGAGGAGCACGTGATATCATGTTTCATGTTTATAAGAAAAGGCATTAATTCTCTAAGATTCCTTTTTTTCCTCACAAAGCTTCATTTTTTATTTTAATATCTCATGGGATACAGATAGCGAGAATGTTGAAATCTAGGATGGCACCCCATGGTTATGGCAAAGCGTTTAAAGTAGTTCAGAACGCGGGTGGGCCCTTTTTTTTATGTTGTTTTCTTCAATTAAGGAAATTCTGAACACAAGATTATGAATGATGGTCAAAAACTATTTTTTCTTTTATGATTGATTGAGTTATCTGTACACGTTAAACGTATCATTTTCAATCAAAACGCAGATTTTCTAATAATTTTGCGATTACTGCTATTGTATGAAATCCTATCATGGAAATTGAGTCAATGTAACATATTTTCAAAAGAAGTTCCAGGCAGAAAAGAAAAAAAAAAAAAAAGCAATGCTGGATAAAAACTGTGAGAAGATTCTTTAACACAGTGATTCTTAGATATATTTCAAGGGAGAATCGTAACACTTAATTTATACATTTACCTAATTTAACCAATTTAATTTTAAGTTAAACGCCTCTTTACTCAGCGTGAAACAATAATAATAATAATAATAATAATAATAATAATAATAATAATAATATCTTACTTGCTTAAAATCGTACAGCGTGACAGATTTTGCTGGTGTCCTCGGATTCATATTGATCACATATTCCGTCTACCAAGAAAAATAAAACATATGTACCAATCAGAATTGAAATAACAAAATAAAAGTATAATGATAAATAACTGATATCAGAAATGATGCAAAGTTTTTTCTCTGATAAATAAAATTTCACGATTCAAATATCCTTCACGTCTATTTTATTTCAAACGTATCATGTCATTCCCAAATGTGCTCTATGTGATCAAGGGCTAGGGCATCAACTGAAGTTTATTAGCATGTTTCTAGAACCATGCAGGGGCGCGCCTACCGGTGTGCGAAAAAGAAAGGCGCCAGCCGAGGATAAATTATTTGAAAAAAAAAAAAAAAAAAATGAAATCTATCTCTCTCTTTCTCTCTCTCTCTATATATATATATATAATATTGCTTTATTAAATCTGATTTCATAATGCCAGTCTGAAGCTATGTGACTAATGTGACTAAATGAGGCGCCTTGAAAAATATATTGGCAAAACTTGTATTCCTCAAATAGTTTAGGGGGGGGGGGTTATGAAAAGGCACGTTAAAAGTGGAATAACTTTGTAAAGATGCGCCTACCTTCTGCAAAATTTTCTTTGAAATTTTTAACATATCAAAGCTTTCTATTGAAATTTAAAAGAGCACCTTAATCTTTTCCCCCTCCCTCTTCTGCCGGATAAAGGCCACTTAGGTTAGTAAAAAGACAGCATAATTTGATTGCAAAAAATGAAAATTTAATAGAACTGACGATTTTATTTAGAGTAGTTTTTTTTTTTTTTCCTTTTGCATTATCGAGTAACGTCTACATTAATAACATCAGACTTTTGTCTGTAAATTATTTTTGAGTAGAAATTTACCAAAAATGGTACAAAAATGTTTATGTAGATAACTTGGCATCAAATTACTTCACAGTGAAAAAATTCCACATGAAGAGTCTAGATTTGAATAATAATAAAATAAATAAATAAATAAAAATAAAATAAAATGATAATAATGATTGTCCACGATTTTGAAATTTTTTATTTTTAAGTGGAGGAGGAAGAAATTCGATTTTCGGGGGGAAAATTTCGTAAATTACGGATTTTTGAGTAGAAATTTATCAAAAATGGTACAAACAGCCATGCATCTTCTTTAGGATATTTCCAAAAACCCGTATTTGGTGTTTGTGATTTTCGATCTGAGGAGTGGGGGAGGTTACGAGGGAGCAAATTCGAGACCCCTCTTTTAGCATTAGATGCATCCGAAACCTATACTGACGGGATTTTACGAAATTTCCCCTCACCTTTTCAAAGGGGAAAGGAGGCAAAAAACACGTTTCTAAGCATAAATCAGCTCAAGTTACTTCACGATGAGGAAATTGCATACGGGGAGACTAAACTTGAGTACCAAAAAAAAAAAAAAAAAAAAAAAAAAAATCTGGAATTTTTTATTTTTAAGGGGAGGGGTTTGGGGGATTTCGCAAATTCTGGATTCTACCAAAAAGTTTTACCTAAAGAATTCTACTGAAAATGGTACAAAGATGTTGCAAACAGGTATGTGTCTTCTTTAGGATATTTTCAAAAACCCATTTTTTTTTTTTTTTTTTTTTTTTTTTTTTTTGTAATTTTCGATTTTTGATTTTTGATTTTTTTTTTTTTTTTTTTTTTTTTTGCAGGGAAGGGGGGGGGGCGTAAAGAGAGGATAAATTAGAGGACCCCCTCCCACACACCCTTTTAGCGCTAAATTTGTCGTGAAAAATCTGTGGGAACTGCGGTCACGGATTTTGGTGCGTAAATTGTTTATATGACACCTATTGTAATGCGATTTTACAAAATCCCCCCTTTCCTTCCTTGAGGCCACAAACACGTTTCCAAGTGAAACCTCACTCCAAATTATCTCAGCAAGAATACATTTTATGTGTGGATTAATAATTTTCGAGATTACTTTATCATAATTACCAGTAGCATCAGGGGAACAATCTTTTCCTAAATTTAAAATGATCAAAAAATACTTACGCTCCACAACGGTATCAGACAGTTTAAATTTTGCAATAACATCGATGATCTGTATGTTCCGAAATACCTGTGTGCACGACATGTCTAGTATTATGGTGTCAGCCGAGCCATTGACTGCCATTGATTTTTCTTCAGCAAGTATGACAACTTCTGACATTTTTTTACATTGGCTGCGCATGAATGTCCGACGATTGCATCTAACACTGCCACTACCGTCCTTCATCCACTTTGCTTAGGTACTCACAGTGACAGCTCGTGAACATGCGACAAGTCATACAGTTTCGAAGACACTAATTCCGATCCACATCAAATTTATTTACTTAATATTTGTATGTACCTGACCTATTAAATTCTAATTAAATCACTGTTTTTTCCCGCATAATCTCACAAGTAGTTAAAAGTTCGTTAATAAGTTTTAATTTATTATTAATTATTTATTTATTTATTAAATAAATAGATCTCATATCATCTCTGCAATAGTATTGACAACACACAAATTTTAGTTTTGTTTACGGATTCTTTCGAACTGTTTGTCTGAAATCAAAAATTTAATGGATTTCTCTTGGTATACAAAACGGCAACAAATTTTGTGAAAATTTTATCACAAATGTGATTTCAGTGTATATTAGTTTTGCTTTCAACTTTGGTCATGTGTATTTGACGTCCTAAATGCCAATATGGCTAAATATGGGAATAAAACTTTGATAGAGAATGAAAATAAGAAATCACTCTTTTTCAATATGATGTTTTTTTCGTAACAACATCATATTGTACGTAATCCGTGACCCCACTCTATCTTTCTATTTATAAGCTGAAAATGACGAATTCTACCTTTTTGCCCTTGGAATATTTATTTATTTTTTAAACTAACCCTTTCACTTTACAGAATGGGAGCGCCCTGAAACGTCACGATTATTAATAAAGAAAATATATATTCTCAAGCGTTCCCAGTAGTTTCAGAAATCAATTTATTAATATTCACCATCATTACTTTTCACACATTATTTTGTATAAGGAGTATATAGATTATACTTTTATAAGGGCAAAATGCAGAACACTTATTGGGTCAATCGGAGAATTCGTGCCGATTTTCGTTAGGTGGCATAAGGACAGGTCTGAATGTATCAGAAAGATTGAAAACAAATGACATTGGTATTGGTACATTGCTCTCTTACCGTGGGTCCCAAACCACCTGGTTGAAAACAAATGACATTGGTACATTGGTCTCTCACTGTGGGTCCCAAACCGCGTTGTTTGAAACAAATGACCTGTGTACATATCCTAAAAGTTGGTACTTCAGGTATACTTAGAAAAAAATTTGGTTACGATATTGTTGTCAGTTTTATACGCCTTTGAATATGGAAGCAAACAAAGTGCATTATAGGCATTTAATGCTTCTTATCTTTTACAAGAAAGGCAAAAATTCCACACAAGCGACAAACAAAATATGCACTGTTTATGGGAAGGTGCTGTTGCAGAAAGAACTGTGCGGAAGTGGTTTCCTAGGTTTAAAGCTGGTGATTTCAACCTTCAAGATCAAGAACGTCCGGGTAAGACCTCCATCACAGATAAAGATCAGATAAAAACACTGGTGGAAGATAACCCACACTAGACGACACGTGAATTAGCAGAAATGTTGAAAATATCAAAATCCCTTATCCACGAACATTTAAATGTGTTGCGTTTCAATTTTCCTTTTCAATTTCCCGTTTCAATTTTCCTTTTCAATTTTCCTCCTTCAATTTTTCCGAGCTTTCCGGATAATCCAATATGTACTAAAATGTTTCCATTATCAAACTGATACGATTTCAGGCAGAATTTATTCATATAAAATAAGCCTTTTCATTTTGGTTACCTAAATCGTATTAAGCTTTTTTTTTTTTTTTTCTGTTTTTCTATATGCAATTCTGTTAATATTGATTCTATTAGGGTTAATTTGATTACATCAATCTATGTTTTAAAATCTAATCTTAACAACAAATGATTCATTCATATCGAGATAAATAATTGATAATAATAATTAAGAAATTATACTACTCATATTAATATACAAAGTTTTAATTTAGAAATGGTAGCATCAATGATAAATGTACATAATAACTATTCCAAGAAAAGGCTTATAATTATAAAATGACTTGTACATTTGGATTAAAATTATGAACAGTATTAAAAGATACATCAAAGGAAGTGTACATTTTATTTTTTTTTAACTAGTAAAATAAATGAGGATAATACCTCTTCAAATATGTTATATGATTTAAAAATTAACGTATTCATATACCTGTTTCTTGTAGTCCAAAACAACTGTAACTGGAATGGTTTGATTTTCCTCTTTGTACCGAATGACAAAGGTCTGAAAGAGAAAATAAAGGTTTAGTATTATTAAATTTGAAATTAAAAGCAAAAAAAAAAAAAAAAAAAAAAATTATAATAATAATAACAATAATTTAAAAAAAAAAATGCATTAAATTTTTTTTGCAATGTGGCACAAAAAATGTTTAGAATTTATTTTTCTTTTTGTCTACAAATCGTTTGACAATTTATTTTTTCGCGAAAATATTTTTAAAAGATTGAATTTCAGTTTCTGAAAAATATGCGAAACATCAAGTATTCAATTATATACATTTCTCTCGGGAGAGTATCTGTTTTAAAATTAAATTATCAAAATTATTGCTCTGATACTTACAGTCCTACGATCTTACATTTATGCACACTATAGCGGGGGGAAGGGGGGGGGGGAAGAAAAAATAAATTAATTAAAGGAACAACCTGGTTTTCCCGTTTTCTTCTTCTACGCATAACTTTAAACAAATTAGCCCGTGAACATAAAATTTGGATGACACATCGAATCATTTATGAAATTTTATATAATTTTAAACCCTTTGAGTGCTGAATACTCGCGGCCTATGCGGTCCATACGGACGGCGCGCGGTTGGCGCTGACGAGTTGTCTCATTCTTATCGCGGACGCGCTTTATGCGAGTGTTGCATAGTACAGTGATCATTTTTGCCGGGCGCGTATTTGCGTCCATAGTCCATACTGATAACATCTGCTAAGCGCATATTTGCGTCCATAGTCTATATTAATGACTTTCGCTGGACGCATATGTGCGTCCATATCACTCAAAGGGTCAAAAGCATTAATTTTTAAAGTGATATTAACTCTTCTTTTTTCAAAAGTAAGCTTTTGAAAAAATGAAAAAATATGAAAAAATTTAGAAAAGAAAACTAAATGATAAATGGTGTTAAGAATGCATTAGAGACAGGTGAAGATACACATGCCTCCAAATGTCAATTTTAAATCAGATTTTTTTTTTTTTTCTGTATTCACCTTTCTTTTTTCTTCTATGAAGAATTGTTTGAAAAACTATAATTATTATTGTGTAAAGTATGGAAATAGTCAGAATAATAAAAATGCCGATAAATAATTTTATAACGAACATCTCCTTCAATTTTCATGTTTGTATGTATATTTAAAAAAAATATTCGTATACAAAGAAAAGAAGGAAAAGAAATATGAATGTAGAAAGAAAAATTCTATTTTAATTCACCATTTTGGAAGCATGTATATCTTCTCTTATCTGGAATGCATCTCTAACTCTCTCTCTCTTCCTCTCACTCCCCTTTTTTTCTGAAAATTTTTAAACTTTTCATTTCTTTCAAAGCTTATTTTTGAGAGAGATGGATGGATGGAGGGATGGTTGGGTTTTATGTCGCACTAGTGCTGCGCAGATGGGCAATTATTTTTGAGAGAGAGAAAAATGAATTAATATCATTTTAAAAATTATTACTTTTTTTAAAGTTATATAAAATTCTCGATTAATAATTTGATAACGAATATTCCATCCAAAATTTGTAATCAGATGTCCATTTGTTTAAAAATTATGCGCAAAAGAAGAAAACGAGAAAAGAGATTTTTTCTTTAATTTTTCTCACAAGTGTATTTTCAAACTTAAGAATATGAGGATTAATTCTAATAAACAGTAATTACGTCCTTAACTGAAATGAGATGTAACTAATAATAAAATTCCATGCGACTGATGTAACGTAACCAACGCAATAAAAAGTAATACACTCATAAAATGTAATAGTTTAGCAGAGAATAATTGAAAAAAAAAAAAATGTACATTGTGGTTATTTAATCTTTTTCATTCACATTTAGATGAAATGACATTAAAAAAAAAAAAAAAATTATTTAAATATACAGGGTACACAAAGCACATGTTCTTCAGCAACTAGAATATCATCGTGAAACCTATAACCACAAACATAAATTCTTTTCAAATTCACGAATGTGTGGATTGATTCGTAATATGTTATAAATGCTAACACAGGTCTGCGATGGAATTTTTTTCTTCGAAGTGATGTGTTTTTCTGGTGTATTTTTCAATGCTGATTAACGGTCCTCTTCACTTACCGTCGCCGGAAGCACGAGCCAATGTTATTCTATGGGGAAATTTTCTTTACAAATAATTTATTAAGTAATACATATTTTTAAATTCTGTTTTCACATTCTGAAAATTCCTTACTGTTAAATGGACGGACCTTTTTTAAAAATGTATTTTTTTAATTTTTAATATTTTATTTTGAAATTGCAAATTGAAAAAAAGCCACATATTGAAAATTCGTATTTTGCAGCTTCAAAATAAAATATTAAAAATTAAAAAAGTAATTTTTAAAAAAAGGTCCGTCCATTTAACAGCTGGGAATTTTCAGAATGTGAAAACAGAATTTAAAAATATGTATTACTTAATAAGTTATTTGAAAAGAAAAATTTCCCATAGAATAACATTGGCTTCGTCTTCCGGCGGCGGTGAGTGAAGAGGGCCCTTAAGTAGAAACTATTTAGAAAGTTCTATCACGTACAGTTTTGACAAAATATAGGATTTTCTGAGCTTAAGGCTCCGTTTCCTCAACTCTCCCACTAAAAATAATCTCAAGATATTCTGCAGATATTTTTAGAGAAAATCTGCAGAATATCTTAAGTTATTTGACCCATTCTTAAGAAAATTTACGAAATTTCTTTATAATGTCTTTAAAATTTCTGAAGATATTTTATAGAAAAAGATAAATTTTTAAAATATTTTAAAATATTTGAAGAAAATCTTAAGAAAACACTATTTTCTCAAGAATATCTTGAGATTATTTTTAGTGGGACTATTTAAGTTATTTTCCGGAAAATCTGGGTGTTGTGACTTGTGAGTGAGAACAAGGAGAGCTATTTCATCAAGACATCAAATACATGTACAGGAGATATCAGGAACAGTAGAGTACTAACATGTTAACAGATTATTGTTGGATGCTGCGTAGAGAATCCCCCTCCCCCTCTTTAAAGTCCCCAAGTTGTGCACAAGAGAAAAAGCTCTAAAGGGAGCTCCGATGTTGGGAAACACATTTAAAAGATAATGTGTAAATATTAGCCTACTTTAATGCATTTTAGACATAAATAGTTTCGAATTTGTTGTAGCCGCTGTGTGAAGTCTTCCGATCTTCCTCCTTTACTTTGTGACGTGATAGGATAAAAAGACAAGCGTTTCTGAATTCAACGTATCAAAACACATTCCAGACACCTAATGCGGTGAAAAAACATAATAATAATCTGGTGTGTAACTCAAACGACTTTTTCTTACCCTGAAATTTAATACTATAAATACAAGTTGCAGATTTATAGGTAAGATAACGAGTACTGTTATGTAAACATGTGTTAAACAATTCAAATTAGGCTTCGGAAGAGTTTTATATGATAATTAGTTTTATGTGAGGTGGGCTACCACCCCCTCAACCCCCTTTTCATTGCACCTACATGTATATAGAATTTAATTCGGCTATTAAAAAATAATTCTGTTTTTAAAAAATAATTTATTAAAATTATTATTTAAAAAAATTATCTTTTATGATAATGCAGACGATTTCCATATTAGAGAAGTAGTAAAACACCAAATATCCAAAAAAGTTCATTTTATTCTAAATATATATATATATATATATATAAAAAAAAAAAAAAACGATTTTTTTTTTTTTTTTTTTTTTTTTCCCCGTTAAAAGTAAAAAAAAATCGATAACTTTGTTTTAAATTATCGCAGATCGATGGTTCAACCATTCGTTTTAAAGGTATTGGCGAGCTCTTTTGAAAGATACCTATCATGAAAATTTACTCCCCTCGAGGGGGTCTTCCCCCCCCCCAGGGGGGGGGGGAGTCGAGGCTCCTACATACACAATTTTTTTTCCACTGTTGACTATCTCTATTACAAAAAATATATATTCGTTTCATTTGGTTTAGTGCAGTCTATAGACGTTAAACTCTACTTACTTGCAATTTCCCCCATTGACGTAATGTATTTGAATACTTTTGAGTGTCCCTGTACACGAACCATTTGCTTGATCTTAACGAAGAAAAGACAAACATTTCTGAATTCAACGTATCAAAACACATTAGAGACACCCAATGCAGTGGGGAAAAAAATCAAAGCAGTGTTTGGGGACTGCCGATAGAAGTGAAAACTAAGTAACTTGTGAATTGTATCGTCGAGCCATTAGATTATTATTTTCGAATTATTTTTGGTTTGTAAAGAAGTGTTTATGATCTGTATCATATGATTCGTCACAATATTTGTAGCTACCCAAATTAAATGAACTAAGCCTTATATTAGGTAAAAATATTGATTACTTATGAAATTATTTTAATTAGTAGCTGAGATACAAAAGAAAACCGATTCAGGACATCCCAAAACGTGTAAATCAGGTGAAATCTCGAATTCCACTTTCGATAATATAAAAGAACTTTAAAATATCTTTCGTATGATGTATTAAAAATAATTTAATCATGATTAGAATTTGAAATATTGAAATTTTAAAATATTACAGCGCCATCTGGTGGTAGAAATTTCTGTAAGTTACTGTTCGATTCCAACTCAACAAGGCTTTCAAATGATGTATTACTTATGAAATTATTTTAATTAGTAGCTTAGCTGAGATACAAAAGAAAACCCATTCAGGAAACCTCAAAACGTGTAAATCAGCTGAAATCTCGAATTCCACTTTCGATTCTCATGGAAAGTCTTCGCTGACGATGACGCGAGTTTCATGATTTTTATTCACCCAAAAGTGCTCAACGCGCCTAAAGAAGTTTTCACTTCAAATGGAAAACCTTCGCTGACGATGACGCCTGTCTGTCTGTGAGAAATGCCTTGTCATAGCTAAAGCTCCGGCGCTAATGGTCGCAGCGCTTCGAAACCGGTGTCGACAGACGCAGAATTTCTTCATCTCGACATCGCGATAATTCGCTAAGCGATGCGACCCTAATTAGCGGAGATATTATTTAAAACGTGGACCCATATCTACGGAAAAATGACCCAGAATTCATGAATTAATGCTTAAAAAGCGACATTTTTACGAAAAAGGTGGAAAATAAATTAGAAATATCAGTCGTATTGTTACAAACAAGATACCATTGGAAAGGGCTTTTTTTTTCTCAATCCGATGGTGTAAACGGCTTATCGATCGGACAATTAGATTTTTTTAAAATAACTAAACTAAAAAAAATGGTGGCAACAAATCACAAGCATTTCAACTTGGCAGACGATCTTGAACGGAAAGAAAAAACATCTGGTGTTTAATGAGGTCACGTGTTTTTGTACTGCGATTAAAAATTGCAATTTTCTATTTTCTTCAATTTTTCAAAATTCGCACATTTCAATTAGTATACAATCTTAACACCACAAAACAAACTTGCAGTTAAAATTTCATCGATTTTGGTCAATAAACAAAAGATTTACATTTTAATTGCAAATTAAATTTTATCTTTACGCGCCTGACATTTTATCTGTCGAAAGAGGATGCCAGTTTTAAAACGACACAAATACACTTAAGGTAAAAATATTTCTTTTTCTATTTACTTCCATTAGCCGACAACCGTAGATAATGGAATTCGAAATTTCACCTGACTTACACCTTTTGAGGTGTCATGGCGCTGTAATAATTTAAAATTTCAATATTTAAAATTCTAATTATGTTTAATTTTTTTTTTTTTTTTTTTTTTTTTTTTTTAATGTGTCATTCGATACACCTTTTAAAGTACGGTTACATTACCGAAAGGGGAATTCGCGATTTCACCCGATTTACACGTTTTGAGGTCTCCTGATTAGGTTTTCTTTTGCATCGCAATAGTGGAATTCTAGATTGCAGCTTATTTACACATTTTGAGGTCTCCTGAATGGGTTTTCTTTTGTATCTCAGCTACTAATTAAAGTGTCGAAAGTGGAATTAGAGATTTCACCTGATTCACACGTTTTGACGTTCCTGAATGGGTTTTCTATTGTATCTCAGCTGCTAAATAAAATAATTTCATAAGTAATACATCATTTGAAAGCTTTGTTAATTTGGAATTGAATAGTAGATTACAGAAATTCGATATTTCGACATTTGTCCTGATTTAAACGTTTTGAGGTGTCCTGAATGGGTTTCTCTTTTGTCTCAGTTACTAATTAAAAAAATTTCATAAGTAATGCATCATTTGAAAGCTTTGTTGAGTTGGAATCGAACAGTAGATTACAGAAATTTCTACCGCCAGATGGCGCTGTAATATTTTTGAATTACAATATTTCTATTTCTAATCATGATTATTATTTTTTTTTAATGCGTCATTTGATACACATTTTAAAGTACTTTTACATTATCGAAAATGAATTCAAGATTTCACCAGATTTACACGTTTTGAGGTCTCCTGAATCAGTTTTCTTTTGTATCTCAACTACTAATTAAAATAATTTCATAAGTAATACATCATTAGAAAGCTTTGTTGATTTGGGATCGAACAGTGGAATACAGAAATTTCTACCGCCAGATGGCGCTGTAATATTTTCAAATTTCAATATATCAATTTCTAATCATGATTAAATTATTTTTAATACATCATTCGAAAGATATTTTAAAGTTCTTTTATATTATCGAAAGTTTTCAGCAGATTTACACGTTTTGAGGCGTCCCGATTAGGTGTTCTTTTGCATCTCAGCTAATTGAATAAGACCGTTCAAAATTGGTATACGTAGGTTTATTAGAAGGGGCTGAAAGGATGGGGATGAAATAGGCGTGCACCGCGCGCGTATCCCCTAACTTGTGCGTGCGCAGCGCGCACGGGACTGCGCTGCCGAAGGCTGTGGAGACCCGGTCCGACTTTTTAACCGATGAGAAATAATTTTTTTAATTTTCTTTTCTTAAGAATAAAAATTTGATTCGAGAAGGAATACATGCGCGCATGGGTCTGCGCTGCCGAAGGCAGTGGGGACCCGGTGTGATTTTTTACCCGATCAGAAATGATTTTTTTTAGGGGGCACGAAGTGTCAGGGAAGGAATGCGGGCGTGCAGCGCGTGTATTCTTTAACTTGTGCGCGCTGCCGAAGGCAGTGGGGATCCGGGCCGACTTTGTACCCCATGAGAAATGATTTTTTTCTTTTCCTTTCTTAACGGGTCTGCGCTGCCGAAGGCAGTGGGGACCCGGTGTGAGTTTTTACCCGATCAGAAATGATTTTTTTTTTGGGGGGGGGGGGCACGAAGGTTTAGGGAAGGAATACGCGCGCGCAGCACGTGTATCCCTTAACTTGTGCACGCGCAGCGCGCACGGCACTGCGCTGTCGAAGGCAGTGGGAACACGGGACGACATTTTACCCGATCAGAAATGATTTTTTTTTAAATTTCTTTTCTTAAGACTAAAAGTTACTGTTAGTGATTCATTAATTATAGTGATTCATTTGAAAATACTGACCCGCTAGCGGGCGAAGCTCGCTAGTCCTATATTAAAATTGTACTGCCCGTGAAAATTATGTATGAAAATTGGATCGTAAACCATGAATTTTATTTGGAAACCTTTCTTTGAATAATTTTGGTTTCACTAATGTACAATATTAATTTGGTTTTATTAATAATTTGGCTTCTGGTAAATTAGAATTTTAATTAGGTGGTGAAATTGGTATAACATTTATGAGTTTCAAATGTTAAAGGTAAATAAGAAAAGAAATAAAATGCGAATATTTCGCATGGGTTTGCTAGTATTTAATATTTTGCATTATTTTACACCATTTATGGATAACTGTAGCATTGTAATTTTTAAAAGTAAATTAATTAAAAATAATTCATAGCTATTATATTTTATATCATATTTTTTGCTTCTGAATTTCAAATTTCCGTAGAATGAACCGAGACTTAGAAAATCTGCAACCTTCAATAAGGTGTTGTTCCAGTTTCAGATCTAGCCTTCAATTCGTGACAGATAGCTGTGTAAGTTTTTTTTTTAAGGTAAGCAGAAATATAAATGAAAATATTTATAAGAATTGGATATGATAAATGCGATCGCACTGCACGCACAGAACTCAAAGATACTTGATTAATAGCAAAACACCGTCGCTGATTTCCTAACAAGTTGGAGAAATTCCGCATTGTCACGATTTTGAGAGAATTAACAGGACCCAAAGACTGATCGGAGACCTCTGGGTCATGTCATCAGTAAAAACTGTTGACAAGGGTTTGTGTTCCTCGAGTAGGCTTACTGCAGGGGTCCCTAGGTCAGAATATATTTTGTGGCATGAAACTCGGGGTCGTCGTGGTGCAACATTATCACACAATTAACGTGGTACGGTGAAAATTTCACCTGGAACTTGGTTAATAGAGTAAAACATTCCATGCATTGGTCAGTCGGAAAAGTTTTAAAAGGTCTGCGCTTTAAGGATTTTGCGCAAAAATCTGCATTTATATCAGTCTAAATGCAGATGCATCCGCCTTTATGTGGCATATCAATTTAAGTGATGCAGCAGATTTCATTTCTATCCGATTAGAGATAATTCTATTTTAAGTCAATCAATGTCACGTGCTCAGCCTGAGTTAAATTTATCTAACAGCGTGTACAAAAATTATCTGAAGTTTTTTAATCGTTTTTTACTGTTTTACCATCGAAAAAGAACAGCCACTGCCTGTTGACATTGTTTTATATGGTAAGAATTGATAAAATATAGACTGTGTAAGAAATAATGAACTTTATCCGTGTTACGTCATAAAACCCCTCGCATTTGACCACTGCTGGGAAAACTGCAACTTCATGTTTTTATTTGTATTGTATGATAAATTTTTGAATTCTATAGGTAAATTTTTGTATCCTATGGAGGAAGTCACAGGGAAATGGAGGATCAGAAATCACATGATGGGTATAATTTAGTCTCGAACCAAAAAAAAAAAAAAAAAAAAAAAAAAAAAAAAAATGGATTTTGTCCATTGCTGCTTTTCTTTCTTTCTTTCTTTCTTTCTTTTTTTTTTTTTTTTTTAAGTTCAACTTCTGTTATTTCTTTACATTTTTACTCTTCACTTCCACACACATTCAATCTGTTTTACGATTAAAATTCGAAAATGACGATCTCTACAAGAAAGACACATTTTCGATTATTTATTTATTTATTTTGTAGCGGGCAGAGTAAAGAGTATGATATTTTAGCGACACGCATATTTATTTCTAACTGCATTCTTCACAGCATTATTTATAATGCGCGACAATTATGGGGGTTGACCAAACCTGATTATGAAAGATTAAACCACAACTTTTGAAAATTCATTTTGAGTCTTATTAACAATGGAGATGTTACACTATCGATCTAGATTTATTGACTGACTGATTGATTACTGATCATTTATACTACAATCATTAACGCTAATAAAATTGTGTTTGTTAATTAAATTAAATATATTATTACTTAACGGGTTGTTTTGTTTCCACTAATCATTAAACGAATATCACCGATTTTTACTTTCCAAACATACATATGTAAGGAAAGTATTGTAATCAGGACAAAAATTCGACTTTGAGATATATGTGTATCTATATGAAGACCGCTGAGTTTATTCTTGCTATTTTTACAGGGTGACAAGAAATAACTTGGACGAAGCTTCAAACCAAATATCTGTAACTACCACTATCGCAAACTCATTTTGGAAGATGTTGTCTTACTTTGCTCGCAAAAGTTCTTTGGAAACAAAAGATGGACCTTCCAACATGATTCCGCACCTGCACACAAAGCTAAAGGCACTCAAGATTGGTGCAAGACAAATTTTCCTGACTTCATTGGAGCTCAATAATGGCCACCGTATTCACCAGATTTGAACCCAATGGATTATTCTGTCTGATCCATCTTGGAGACAAGGGTGTTTGCTAAACCTCATAAAATTCTGGCATCCCTAAAGGAATTCTTATGCAAGGAATGGGATAAAATATCAGTAAGTGAGTTGCGGCCCATAGCCGAAAATTTTGTGACAAGTTTAAAGCTCTGTATTAAGGCTAAAGGTAGCCACTTTGAAAATTTGTAAATATAATAGACAAAATAATGTATTCATATTTATTGAGGTTTAGTCGTTATATTTTCATTAGCATTTAAAGTTATAATGTATCATGTGTGTCTAAGTTATTTCTTGTCACCCTGTACAGTGATGTATGTGTATGTGCGAGTATGTGTATGTATGTATATGGGTGCGTGTATGTATGTATATCGGTGTGTGTATGTGTGTGAGTGAACATGATGATGTCTAAGCGCTTTGCTCGAATGAGCTGAAAGTTACTACGTTTTGTTATAGGTCACCGTAGCACGAACCCCATTGATTTCGGTGAATCTTGTACTTATAGTTTTTTCACATGAACACAAAGAAAATACTTTATCATTATAGCCCATAGGCTCAAATTATTTAGAGTGTGAATTGTGTCTAAACGTCTTATCCGAAAGAATTGAAAATTTATACGCATATTATGGATCTCCGACACACGATCTATATGAAGTTAAGAGAATAGTTCTTTTAGAGGGACACAACGAAAATCTCTTTATCATCATGGCTTATGGGCTATATTACTTACAAGGAAGGTCTCCATAGGCGTATACGCAAACAATTTTGAAAAAATTACAGAAAACTCTCCTAACGTGGTTACGTATGTTTATAAAAAAAATTCCGGCAGAATCATTATATATCGTCCATAAAAAAATATTGAAAATGTCCGATTCTTGGCTATTTATCGCTTGTTGGCGACACAATGAAAACTGATGCAAAACAGTTTTTTTTATAAATACTCATTATAGAAAAACGTTTTAAATACTCTTCGTACTAAACTAGTTTAAGAAAGTTTACTTTAAATAAATACACTTTTATAACTACGATTTTGTCACAATATTTATAAATAAATATAACGATCAAATTATGTAACTTTTAGTTTAACGTGAAATACTTAAATTAAGCTTAAGTTTCACTTGAGCTTTACATATTATGGCTTAAAGTAAAACAGTACACACATTTATTTATACTGTATTATAAATTAAAAAGAACGTATTTTATTAATATGTACGATTAGTTACACCTTGGAAATGAAACAATGGTAAACGGCAATCACTTATCAGTGTGCTATTTTGTGTTTTCGAAGAATACCGATTTCACAACCAGTAATTTAAATCAAAATTGAAATTCATAAATATTATTTCAAACTTAAATTTAAATTTTAAATTTCAGTATAGATTACAGGTTAATATTGAAAATTTACAACTTTTTTTTAAATTATAATTTACTTTTTATTACACTGATTAGATAAAAATTTACCAAATAACTTTTTTAACCCTACGCACTAAATTAATTTAAATAAGTTTAATTTTAAAAATTACATTTGTTAACTGCAATTTTTGAACCGTATACGTTTTGTTAATTTATTCAAACTAGAAACCCAAATTTTAATGAAAAATTGTAATGAATTAAAATTTTTAATATCTTAATGAATTTAAATAATAATAATAGATTAGGAGGGGGGGGGGGTAAAATAGATGTTTGGATTAGCAAAAATGCCCAGAAACAAATTTATTTGTATTAACATACCTTTGATATTCAAAGATGCTTCATTAGAAGATGTTATTCTAACCCCCCCCCCCCAGAAAAAAAATGTGGGGCAGTCTTTGGGGACTGCCTATAGAAGTGAAAACTAAGTAACTTGTGAATTGTATCGTCGAGCTATTAGATTATTATTTTTTAATTATTTTTGGTTTGTAAAGAAGTATTAATGACCAATTTAAACTTTAATCATTTAAACTTTAAATTTATATTGAAAGCGGAAAGCGTTCGGTGACGATGACGCGAGTTCCATGATTTTTGTTCACCCAAAAGTGCTCAACGCGCCTAAAAATGTTTTCACTTCAAATGGAAAGCGTTCGGTGACGATGACGCGAGTTCCATGATTTTTATTCATCCAAAAGTGCTCAACGCACCTAAAGAAGTTTTCACTTAAAAAAGAAAAGAAGCTTTTGATTTGTTATTTTTGTGTCCAATTTTTTAAACTGACTTTTGTCTACAATTACGCATTTTAAGGTCTTGTGAATAAAACTGTTTCTCGCGGCTGTTCTGAAATTTACCTGTGTGTTATCATTATAACTTAAAAAGAAATAATTGCAGGTATTTCAAATTTAGTGTTTTAAAAGAATACCGTATGAGATGCAATTTGAAAAAATTTTAACTAATATAATAAATATGTTTGTATAGAGTGATATGTATAAATAGATTGGTGCAGGCGAAATTTCTCTGATTAATTTTTAATAAATGTTTAATATTAATTACAGCCTTAGTATATGCACTTCCGAAGCAAGTAAAAATTATATCAGCCTTATATTTTAGAAACGTATGTGCAATTTTCAAATGAAGGGGGGAGGGGTATATCTGAAAATTGAAATTTTCAGTTATTCGCCAGTGGCAGCAGTAATTCTTTTAATTTCTCTCATCACTCTTTCAGCTGTGTGCTTAAATAAACAATTTTCTCACTTGAATATTATAAGTAAATATTTTGAAACTAACCGATTTTTTAAAGTGTTAGTTTTAAGATCCGTTTTAAGATCCTCGATTTTTGTGAGAGATGAGTTTTCGAATTCAAACTTTTTCTAGATAAGCACCTTTTTTTCATCGATAAAATTTGCTCTTTTTTATAGGTTACCGACAAAACACGATATATTTGAGACCTATTTCCAATATGTATCACTAGTTTGCAACCTATTAAGAAAAAATTAAAAAAATTACATTTAATAACAGGTAATTGTTGAGATACGCAATTCCCCCCCCCTCCCCCCTTACCCCCACACACAAAGTAATTTCTGAAGTAAGCGCTTTTCTAGCGCTGATTGATAAAATTCACATTCTTTAAAAGCCTTTTTCATGAAATAAGTAATTATTATGCCTTAAATCAACAAAATGTTCAATTTTGGATATTTAACCCGATCAGGTTATCGTGGGTCATTGGAGACCCGAGTCATTTTTCTTATGTCTCATCCATCAGGATCTACGTTTAGAAGAAATACCTATCTATCGTGCCCATGACTTTTTTCATAAAAATACCATTCTTAAATTTTATTATGCAATTTGAAGTTTTCAAATATCTCAAATTGTTCAAAAGTTATAAATTTTTAGTGAATGCCTGCATTTTATAGAAATGAGTGTATTTCTGATGAAAAATAAAATATTTGTTTAAATTTCTTTTGCAATATTCATTGTCTTTAAATTAGAAGTAGTCAAGAGTGTTCAATAATTTTATCACATTTTTTTCATTAAAAATTACATGTTCTAACATCGCTTGGGTCTTCAGCGACCCATGATAAACTGACAAGGTGCCGAAAAACACGATAACCTGATCGGGTTAATTTAAGAAATTATACTAATTTTTTTAACTATTTCTGAAACAGGGAATCCTTTCACAACCATTTAACTTAATTTGCGGTTCCTTGTAGATATACACAATTATTAAGATTAATTTTCTAGGTACATGGAGAAAGAAAAAGGTGGTAATTTGTTTATTTTTATGTCGCCACATTATTTTCTTTAATCTTTACGTGGTGAGCGTAGAGTGGATTTTTCAGGTTTATTGAGGGAAGAATACAGAAATATCTGTTAAATAAATTATTTCTAAAATTATTTTCAATTATTTTAAAAAGTATGCTTTGGAAACTTTTAAACACTATTTCTCTTGCACCTTACAATTGAACTGTAACAATCTGTTTTTACAAGAATGCATGATATGAGAAAGTTGTGTAAATGTTATATGTAAGATTATTTTTTCTCTTGCTTTTCCCCATCGGAATCTTTCAAGGCCTTCGGTGTCCAGTCACCCAGAGCTTGAGTCAATCTTTATTTTAACAGAAAGCGGGGGTGGCTTGTTTAAAGAGACCGCCAGAGATAATTGGTTCTGATGACCGAAAATGTGTGTTCTTGGGGCAGAACTCTCTCTCCAAACAATGGAACTGCCCACCGAATGCGCAATTAAAATGTTTCATCAATCGCCGACGACTCAGATGCTCTTCTTTCATATTGAGGTAGTGAGGACATGTTATTACTTCCTGGACCATTTCTTTTGCTCGGCGTGAAATTATAACAATAGTTGAGTGTAGAAAATTTTAGTGAAAATGGAGATTTAAATTCGTTCAAGTTATCTTTCTGTTGAAGTTTTACTGATGCCTAAGGGGTCGATCTTAGCTTTTAATAGTTTAGCTCATTTTTACGAAAAATGAGTATCTTTGCGAATGACACAAATTTTTTGGGAATTTTATTTATTGTTGCCAAAATATAAACTCATGTGTAATAGTTTTAAAATTTATGTATAGTTATAAATTTATATCGTAAATAGTTTTAAAAGTTTAAGTGTTTTAAGTTTATTTTTCTTTTCGAGTAATATTCAATTTTCTAACCAAAAATCTAATATCCAATACATTAAGCTAAAAATACTACTCCTTTTTTTTTTTTTTTTTTTTTTAATTAAACTTCAAATTGAATCTAAAATATAGCTGAATTAACGTTTGGATAAAAACTGGAGAAAAAAAAAGTATTACATTACTTGTAATGATTTGCAAAAGTAAAAACAAGGCAAAAGTGTTTCTGAGATTCTGAAACGTTTAAAAACTATAGCAGGATAATCTGTGCAAGTTATGAAGAATATAATTTGCAAAACTAAACTAGAACATAAGTATTTATAAAACATGATTAATATATATATATATATAGTTGTATATATATATATTTATATATATATACTGCAAGATATTTTTTGAAGGATTTGTATATGATTTGTAAACGAAAAGTAGACCACAAATGTTTATGAAACATGAAATCTTTAAAAAGTGAAGATAGAAATAGAAATATATTCTATGATTTGAGATATTTTATACTCCATGAGGAATATTTCGTGACTGGTAAAAATAAATATTGTGTATAACATCGACAAGACTTTCACTATCCACTATTATGCATATTATATACTATTTTTGGAGACAGTGTTATCAGAAGACATAAAATTGACTTAACAAATAAGACACTTAACAACGTTCTTGTAAGAGCAAACTAACACATGCGCTGTAAATGTAAGTAAAACAGAGTTTGCATAGCGAGTTTTAAAAATATCGGTAGAGTCGTTTTCTGAAACACCAATTTTCGAATTCTAAAAATGACGTACCTAATGATAAAGTTTTGTGAATTTTCTTGTATTAACCACGTAATACACGTGACATCTAAAACGGGTTTATGTAACAAATCTGGAAAAAAAAAAAAAAAAGCATTTTGAGATATACCGAGAATACCGACTTTCTTTCCCCCTTCCGATTTTCACCAAAACTTAGTAAAATCATTTGTTCACCGGAAACCAACAATTAAATATAGAAAGACAACCGAAAAGAAGTTCATAAGACAATTTTGAAGAAAATCTGTAGAGCCGTGTTTTAAAGGAACGCACTTGCGAGACCTGAAATTGACCTACCTACGCAGGGCGCCTATCAATTTTCCTGAACTAACTATGTAATAAATACGAAAGGACACCTAAAAAAGTATTTATATAGCAAATTTGAAAAAAAAAAAAGTTAGAGCCATTTTTGAGATACGGACCTACGATACCACTTTCGGTTTTCCAATTTTCATCAAAATTTGGAAAAATCATCTGTACACTGGACTGTTTTAATTCTTAAGTTTCGTCGTTCTATCTTTTTTAGTTTTGGAGATATGATAGTCGACTGACAACAAACCCCTCTTTTCGGCTCTGGACAGTGATGCCAGATTGGGGATTTTGTCCCCATTTTGGAGATTTTTGTGGCTTCTGGGGACAATTTTAGGGACCAAATGTTTGGGGGGACTTTTTTGGGGAATTCCAAATTTTTTGGGGACAAATTTGGGGAGTTCTTCAACTTTCTGTCAATGGTGGCAACGTAATGACTTATCCCTACGACCAGGGATTTTCAATAGCTTTATTGTTATTTGGAGATTTTTTTTTCAAAAATTGACTTCATTTGGGGTCTGCTTGATTTATTTTTTTTTTTTTTTTTTTTTTTTTTGAAAAAAATTTTATTTTCCCTTTTTAGTAGAAATCACGTTGGGGATTTTTTCGAAAAAAAAAAAAAAAAAAAAACCTGATTTGGGGAAATGTGAAGACTTGTTTGGGAAAATAATTTTCGACCATCTGGCATCACTCACTGTCTGGAGACCTCAAAACATGTAAACTGGGCGAAAACTCGATATGGAAATTTTTATCATGTTTTTGGAAACAGGAAAATTAAAAAAAATTACCATATGCATAGTGTATGATTTCAGATGATTTCAGATATTATCATTTATAAAAGAAGAACAGTCCACAAGTGCTTTTGATAGCATGAAAAGTTAAAAAACAAGCGTAAAGCTGCGCATAAAGCAGTACTAAATTTATATACAAAATATATATATCTATATATATAAAAGAACACTTCCTGAGTGAGTGAGTGAGTGAGGGGGTGATCTATCAACGCCCAGACCAAACCCCTGGACCTAGAAGCATGAAATTTCGTGACAATGTTCTTTCTATGACGTAGGCATCCACTAAGAAGCGATTTTACAAAATTCGCCCCCCAAGGGGGGGAGGGGGGGCAAAACGTGATTTCACAAAATCCTTCATATCTCAAACAAAAAAACAGATATCCGTAAAATTTTTGCTTTAAAATATAGCTAATACAAATGTCTAAAAACCAATTTCTGGAATTTTCAAAATTCGGTCCCCAAGGGGGGCGGGGGGGGGGGGGCAAAACGTGATTTCACATGCGTAAAACGTGATTTCGCATAATCCTATATATCTGAAACAAAAAAATAGATATACGTGAAATTTTTGCTCTAAAATATAGCTAATGCAAATATCTAAAAACCAATTTCTGGAATTTTTGAAATTCAGCCCCCAGGTGGGGCAGCAGGGGGGGGGCGGGGGGCTATGGAGCAAAAACAAATAGAAATACAGTTAGGGCGTTCAAAATTGATACAGATAGGTTTTAGAGGCCTGCAAGTCAAATGAGGATATTTTCGATTGTGTAAAGTTATTAGGAGGGGAAGGAAGGGGGGGTAGGGGAGAGGGGGGGGGGCAAAAAATAAAAATAGAGTTAGATCGTTCAAAACTGGTATATAGAGGTTTTCGATACCTACAAATCGATTGCGGATATTTTCGAAGTTGTAAAATTATTAGGAGGGGCGGGAAGGGGGTGGGGCGGTACGGGGGGCTATGGGGCAAAAACAAATAGAAATGCAGTTAGTTCATTCAAAATTGGTACAGATAGGTTTTAAGGGCCTGCAAGTCGAATGGGGATATTTTCGAAAGTGTAAAGTTATTAGGAGGGCCGGGAAGGTGGGGGGGAGAGGGGGGGGGCAAAAAAATAAAAATAGAGTTAGATCGTTCAAATTTGGTATATAGAAGTTTTCGATACGTACAAATCGATTGAGGAAATTTTCGAATTTTTAAAATTATTAGGTGGAGCGGGAAGGGGGGGGTGGAGTGGTAATGGGGGGGGGGGCTATGGGCAAAAACAAATAGAAATACAGTTAGGCCGTTCAAAATTGGTACAGATAGGTTTTAGAGGCCTGCAAGTCGAATGGAGATATTTTCGAAAGTGTAAAGTTATTAGGAGGGCCGGGAAGGGTGGGCAGAGGGGCAAAAAAAAAAAAAGAAAATAGAGTTAGATCATTCAAAATTGGTACATAGAGGTTTCCAATACCTACAAATCGATTGCGGATATTTTCGAATTTTTAAAATTATTGGGAGGGTGGGAAGGCGGGGGAGTAGAGCGGCAAAAAAATAAAAATAGAGATATATCGTTCAAAACTGGTGCATAGAGGTTTTTGATACTTACAAATCGATTGCGGATATTTTCAAATTTGTAAAATTATTAGGATAGACAGGAGGGGGGGCGAAGTGGGAAAATAATAGAAATAAGGGTTAGAGCATGTTGGGAATTTTTTCCGAAGGCAGTGAGAACCCGGTGCAACATTTTTCCTACTCAGATTTTGTTTCTCTCTTTTTTTCACGTGATAAAAATTAATGGAATTTTGAGAATTCATTATAGTGATTCATTTAAAAATAGGGACCAGCGAAGCGGGCGTTGCCTGCTAGTATATCTATATATATAAAAGAACACTTCCTGAGTGAGTGAGTGAGTGAGGGGGTGATCTATCAACGCCCAGACCAAACCCCTGGACCTAGAAGCATGAAATTTTGTGACAATGTTCTTTCTGTGACGTAGGCATCCACTAAGAAGCGATTTTACAAAATTCGCCCCCCAAGGGGGGGAGGGGGCAAAACGTGATTTCACAAAATCCTTCATATCTCAAACAAAAAAACAGATATCCGTAAAATTTTTACTTTAAAATATAGCTAATACAAATGTCAAAAAATCAATTTCTGGAATTTTCAAAATTCCGTCCCCAAGTGGGGCGGGGGGGCAAAACGTGATTTCACATGCGTAAAACGTGATTTCGCATAATCCTATATATCTCAAACAAAAAAGTAGATATGCGTGAAATTTTTGCTCTAAAATATAGCTAATGCAAATATCTAAAAACCAATTTCTGGAATTTTAGAAATTCAGCCCCCAGGTGGGGCAGCAAGGGGGGGGGGGGCTAAGGGGCAAAAACAAATAGAAATACAGTTAGGGCATTCAAAATTGATACAGATAGGTTTTAGAGGCCTGCAAGTCGAATGAGGATATTTTCGATTGTGTAAAGTTATTAGGAGGGGCAGGAAGGGGGAGGGGAGAGGGGGGGGCAAAAAATAAAAATAGAGTTAGATCGTTCAAAATTGATATATAGAGGTTTTCGATACCTACAAATCGATTTCGGATATTTTCGAATTTGTAAAATTATTAGGAGGGGCGGGAAGGGGGGCGGCAAGGGGGGGGGGGCTATGGGGCAAAAACAAATAGAAATACAGTTAGGCGTTCAAAATTGGTACAGATAGGTTTTAGATGCCTGCAAGTCGAATGGGGATATTTTCGAAAGTGTAAAGTTATTAGGAGGGCTGGGAAAGGGGGAGGGGAGAGGGGGGGCAAAAAAATAAAAATAGAGTTAGATCGTTCAAAATTGGTATATAGATGTTTTCGATACTTACAAATCGATTGCGGATATTTTCGAATTTTTAAAATTATTAGGTGGGGCGGGAAGGGGGGGGGCGGTAAGGGGGGGGGCTATGGTCAAAAACAAATAGAAATACACTTAGGCCGTTCAAAATTCTTACAGATTCTCTAAAACCATTCTTACAGATAGGTTTTAGAGGCCTGCAAGTCGAATGGGGATATTTTCGAAAGTGTAAAGTTATTAGGAGGGCCGGGAAGGGGGGCAGAGGGGCAAAAAAAAAAAAAGAAAATAGAGTTAGATCATTCAAAATTGGTACATAGAGGTTTCCAATACCTACAAATCGATTGCGGATATTTTCGAATTTTTAAAATTATTGGGAGGGTGGGAAGGCGGGGGAGTAGAGCGGCAAAAAAATAAAAATAGAGATATATCGTTCAAAACTGGTGCATAGAGGTTTTTGATACTTACAAATCGATTGCGGATATTTTCAAATTTGTAAAATTATTAGGATAGACAGGAGGGGGGGGGGGCGAAGTGGGAAAATAATAGAAATAAGTGTTAGAGCATGTTGGGAATTTTTTCCGAAGGCAGTGAGAACCCGGTGCGACATTTTTCCTAATCAGATTTTGTTTCCCTTTTTTTTCACGTGATAAAAATTAATGTAATTTTGAGAATTCATTATAGTGATTCATTTAAAAATAGGGACCAGCGAAGCGGGCTGTGCCTGCTAGTATATATATATATATATTAAATTTAAATTATGATAAGTGATAAATGAAAGTGGACTGTATAAACAACCAGAACAAATTCTTTTAACAGCGTTAATAAACAAGAAAAGGGTTAATTTCAACACTATTCAAGTCAAAATTTCAACAAAGTTGCGTCTTCTTCATCAGCAGGTGGGAACACAGCCATTAAAAAACTATGTAAGAAATCCGAACAGGTTTCTGAAGATATGCCAAGCTAGCATACTCCAAATTATAGTTCAAACAACAAATCAATATAATAAACTTGAAATTATAACATTTGAAATAGGATTTAATAAGCATTATTGTATTTTTTAATTTAAATTTCAATAACAGATAAAAAAGATTTTATAATTAGAATTTTTTAAAGTAGTAGTTATTTTTATAAATTCATAAAATGACATGCTAGCAAGGACATACCCCACCTGTACCTGTTGGAAGAAAAAGTGAAAAACTCACCGCCTGCTGAAGTCGAAGTTGGCAAAATTGGAGTCCCAGCTTGAAAACATTTCAATTGTGATTTATTAACTATTTTCACAAATTAATAAATTCCAAATTAATAAATCTAAATTTCCCTCTTTTGAACTCTCACACTTTAAGTTACATCCCTTTAAAAACATAGAAATTGAATTCCTAGAGCATGTTACAGATGAAAATGAAAGACTTTTTAAGGAAAACTATTATATTTTGAAATTTAAAGCTTTGTACCCATATGGCTCAAACACTAAACTTAATAATTTACATGTAAATAAAATTTATAATGTATATAATTTGTTTTATGAAGTAAATAATTTAGTTTCAATCAAAAGAGGTAAAAGGGGTTTCCATACAGTGGCGTATGCAAGGGGGGGGGGGGGGGGGGTTTAAACCCCCCCCCCTTGACAAAATGTATGATAAGAAAAATTAGGCTGTTCCTTACATTTTTTTTTCTCATTTCAGGCGGAAAAAATGTATGGCAAGCGTAGAATATTTTTTTCTATGAAGTGGTTTAAAATTATGACTAACTTTTTTTTTTCATTACTCTGCGATAAACACTCCTGAAAATAACTAAACCACTTCATTTGCGCGGCGCAAAACATGTTTCCCCTGAAAACAATTCCCTGAAAGGATTTCACATTTACGAGTTCATATTCAAGGACAAGAGGGGTCGACCATATGGGGAAGGGGGTGACCATTGAAGTAGTGACCTTGAAGGAGTGACCCAAACAATACCCCAACAGTAGAAGACATTTTAAATGAACTAGCGAAAACTTCTCGTCGATTAAACTTCGCTCTGAAAATAAAGGCCAGTATCCACTTGGGCTCAAAGATCAACGCTCAAAACGTCATTAATCACACTTCCGACACAAAGAGCCAAATGTCTTGTCATCAGTTGTAGCCCTTTTTTATCAGATTGCGCAGTTACTTCAAAGGAAAGCATGCAAAATTGACAAAGATATCTGCCTCCCGGCCCCTCAATTATCTCAGCTGGGGGTTGGACCAGCTGGGGGTTAGTATGTTCGAGGGCTTTGAGCTGGAGTGAGCTGGGCTGACCACATCAAAGGATTCTGAATAGAAGCCGCCGAATGAGCTATAGTGGAAATCGGACTTAAGAAAATTCAATGAAATATTTTGCGTAAGCATAACTATGTATTGAATTTTATGTTTTGTGTAGCAGTTTGTACAGGCTCTACGTTATTCGTGGCTAATTAAAGATTTTTTAGTTTGATCTTCTAATTGATGAGTTTATTTTACTATTTTTCATTTTCTTACTCTTATTTTCGGCAAGTAATTATGATATTTTAAAAGATTGTTAAACTTAATTAAAAATAAACTTAATTAAACCTAATTAAACTTAATTAAACTTAATTAAACCTAATTAAACTTAATTAAACTTAATTAAATTTAATTAAACTTAAATAAACTTAATTAAAAATTCTGAAGGACGAACCCCCCCCCTTTGAAAAATCCTGGATACGCCACTGTTTCCATATATACAGTAAAAAACGTATTCGTTTATTTTGACTTAATGAACAAGAAAAAATATTTTCATATTCTTTATATGTTAAAAAGTTAAAGTCAGTCTCTTTGAAAATAAAAACGATTAAAAAAAAATTCTTTATTTCTTTTTAAGTATAATTTTGTTAGTAATTAATTTAAAGATTTAGTTACAGATTTAATAGGTTTTAAGCTTTTAAAAAACAAAGCAGTAAATGAATATTTTACAATTTCCTTTTTACAAGAGTCGTTTGATAATTTGAAATTAAATACAGCCATTCATAAAAAGTTTTGTTTTTTTCATTAAAAAATATAAACATTGTTACGACTTTCAAATATAATAAACCTTTCAGTAAAAATTTTTATTTATAGAAATTTTGCTTTGTCAGATGACTACTCCTCCAAGCTGAATGATTGTATTTGAAATAGTAATGATTTCCATAGTTACATTGATGATAATTACAAACATGTTATAACTGGGGATTGAATGATTGTATTTGAAATAGTGATGATTTCAATAGTTACATTGATGATAATTACAAACATGTTATAACTGGGGACTAAATGATTGTATTTGCAATAGTGATGATTTCAATAGTTACATTGATGATAATTACAAACATGTTATAACTGGGGATTGAATGATTGTATTTGAAATAGTGATGATTTCAATAGTTACATTGATGATAATTACAAACATGTTATAACTGGGGACTAAATGATTGTACTGAAATAGTGATGATTTCAATAGTTACATTGATGATAATTACAAACATGTTATAACTGGGGATCTTAGTATAATAAAAAATGAAAATATAAGATTTTTAATGAAGTTAGATACAAAACTTTGATTAAATAAGAAGCTTAAAAAATCAAATGTTAAAGAATCCTTTTTAAAAGATATAAATAAATTTATTCTTAAGATTTGCTATAAATATAATACTCCTATTGAGGACTTGCATGAATGGAAATATAATTTAATACGTTATTTTGATAATTTTTTGGTTGAATTTCTAAATCATACTAATTAAATATATCAACATTTTAATAAAGTGGACAATGAATATTTAGAATTAATTGAAAATAATTTTGTTTTTGTTCCTGTAGACAAGGATGCAAATAATTATGGTATTACAATGTAAGAAACACTTTATTTTGAAAGAACTTTTGAAGAACTGAATAATGATTTTTATTATACTAAATTAAATTTAATCTCTAAAATAGTTAAAAATTGTTTTACTACTTATTCAAAACAGGCTAAATCTCTTTTTTCTTATAGTTTTAAAATTTCCAATGAAAGTGATATTCCATTTTTATTTATGACACCTAAATTTCATAAAAATCCAGTTAAATTCAGGTTTATATGTTGTACTACTAATAGTAGTGGAAAATGTTTCAATGTCCAGTCACAATTCTTTTTGGAAAAAAATAAAAATATGATTTTTTTTTTTTAATTCAAGTTAAAAAAAAAAAAAAAAAAGTATTTTTAGTCCACTGATAATAGTACTGATTTAATTAATAGAATTACTTTTAAGCCTTTGACTGTTCAAACCTTCAATTTTGAAAATTTATTTTGTAATATTCCTATAAATCAGCTTTATGATGTCATTAAAAAGATTTTTGACATTTTTTATATTGAAGATTAATTAAATATTCCTAAAAATTTCTTTCTTAGTTTATGTCATTTTTGTTTAAATAATAATTATATCATTTTTCAAGATGAGATTTTTAAACAATCACATGGTATTTGCATGGGGGCAAATTATTCTTCCAGTGCGGCTAATCCTTTGTTATTCTTCTTCGAGTATAAGTTTACTGTAATTCATAATATTAGTTTACATTAAGGTGACCAAACGTCCTCGAATCATGAGAACAGTCCTCGAATTTCGACCTATGTCCTCAGCAATTGGAAAATCATTTGAGGAAAAATGTTCTCGAATTTACAAATTTGACCTCAAATGTCCTCAAATTAAAGCATAATTTAGCTCTGTCCTCGAATGGCCCTTCAATTTGAGGACGATGCGATGATTTGTCCTCAAATTGTGTTTAAAAAATTTGGCCGCCTTAGTTTACATGCTTATGGTTACATTGACGACTTGATTGTTTTTAATACAGATTTCAATAATATTTTAAATTTAGTATATCCAGATATTTTAAAAGTAAATAAAGCCTATACTAACAATTTTGAAGCTGATTTCTTGGATATTTCTTTCATTTTTAAAAATAACATTTTATGCACTGATTTATATGATGAAAGAAAAAACTTTAACACTAATTGTATGCCGTACTGGCATTCTAATTTGAGCGATAAAATTTACATAAATATAATAATTAGCCAGCTTTTAAGAATTGCGAGATTGTGTAGTTCTAATTTTAATTTCAATAAACAAATATATAATTTTCAAGCACTTTTATTTTATAAAAATTTACATCCTTTGAAGTTTATTTCATATTATACTAGTAATGTAAATTTTTAGTTTTTTCTACGTTACAGCTCTGCAGCTTTGGACTTTGCATTGATTGCGGGTAGTCCTTGTAGATGTCCTATCTGGTGTTGACAGCTCAAAGCCTATTTTTAGGAAGGCCGTGCGACTGATGTTTGGAGATATATGACGTACTGCCAGACCTGGAATAGAACTGGGCATCTAGGGACATGGAAAGAGCATGCAAGTGTTGAATTTTCTTAAAATTTTCAAGCCGGGACTCATATTTTGCCAACTTCGACTTTAGCAGAGGGTGAGTTTTTCACTTTTTTCCAAACAGGTACAGGTGGGGGTATGTCCTTGTTAGCATGCCATTTTATGAATTTATAAAAATAACCACTTTAAAAGATTCTCATTATAAAATCTTTTTTATCTGTTATTGAAATTTAATTGTAAAAATACAATAATGCTTATTAAATCATATTTCAGTTGTTATAATTTCAAGTTTATTATATTAATTTGTTGTTTTAACTATAATTTGGAATATGCTAGCTTGGCATATCTTCAGAAACCTGTTAGGATTACACAGTTTTTTAATGGCTGTGTTCCCACCTGCTGATGAAGAAGACACAGTTTTGTTGAAATTTTGACTTGAATGGTGTTGAAATTAACCCTTTTCTTGTTTATTATCACTGTTAAAAGAATTTGTTTTGGTTGTTTATATATTCCACTTTAATTTTTCACTTATCATAATTTAAATTTAATAATTTATATATATATATATATAGTATATGTGTGTGTGTGTGTAAGAGAGGAACAGAATGAACTCAGATGATTTAAGCTAAATATCATTTTATGAACTTGAGGCGTTATTTACAGGGGTGGTTGGTTTATACTAAAAAATATTATTATCTTTTAAGTCGGAGGCTCTGATATTTTTAATTCAGGGGCGCTAACTTGCGCCTGTTCCTCTCAGTGACTCGGAGCGATCTCCAGTTTTCAGCGCGTGCTCTCTCATTTTTCACATCGTTGCCATCTGTTCATGAGAATTTCATACTGAAATTGCGTTGCCAATCTGGAGTGGGAAATCTTATTTCTCTATACCCTTCAGCTGCTATTGGTGGGATCATGACGTTATCTGAATCTCACTGAGTCGTAAGCTAGGTAAATGTAGCAGTGCTCCGAGGGGCCGAACCTGACTCGAATTTAATCAAATGTCATTTATAGTTTTTAGTTCACTATTTAGTGGCAATTTTTATTTTTTGCCAAAATCGGTTTTAAATTCACGATTTAAAATAAAATCGTTTTTATTCTCCAGTACAAAAAACGAAAAACATCTAAAATGTCCAATAAGTCTAAAAAATATCTAAGATCTATTAATATCTAAACATTTATAATCTAAGATTGCCAGCTCACAAATTTTAAGATGTCAATGCAATAGTCTGAAAATGCACATTTTAATTAATAATTAAAAAAAAAAAAATCGATTTAATCCATTTTCATAAAACATAACTAAGAATCATCCCGATTAAATCAGCATTTTAATAATAATAATAATAATGATAATGATAATAATAACATAAAAAAAGCCACATTGAAATCGGTTTATTCATTTGGAAACTACAGTTCCATAGGAAAGCACAAAAGTTTCAAAATTATAACACTCCTCTTTTTTTTTTTTTCTCGGAGCTTAAAAACTGAAGGGCCTATATTACACGATTTATAAAAGAATAAACCACAAATGTTTCTGAAAACATGAAAAGTTAAAAAACTACAATATATACAAAACTGAATGCATATGATATGCTCTGCATGTGATTTGTAAAATAAGAATAGATCACATGTAATTTTGATAAAATGAAAATTTAAAATTTTTTAAACATCAGAATCATACGACTTATAAAAACATAGACTACAAGCGATTCTGAAAGCATGAGAAGAAAGAAAGAAAGAAAACTGAAAGACATATATTACGTTATTTGTATGTAATTTCGAAAGAAGATTGGACCATATGTGTTTCTGAAAACATGAAAAGTTAAAAAACTGAAAGATATACGAGTTTAATTTGAGGTACATGACTTATAAAACAAGAACAAACAACAGGTGTTTCAGAAGACGAAGAAAAAAAAAAAAAAAAAAAAATCACCCGTTATGTTTTTTACGCTTTTTCTCCCAATTATAAAGGAGTGAAAATTAATACTACGGTAGTTTTATTTGTTATTTTTGCAAGTGAATTGTTATAAATTAATAAGCCGAAAACTTCCTGTGCGCTTTGTGCCGAAATTTATAACACCATACTGAAGGTGGGTTCATCGGGTGGGGTGGGGGTCAATTTTGTAATATATTTTGACCCGCAGGTGTACCTGCAGATTCTTTTTCTTCGCTGTTATTTTATGAATATAAAACCTTTCAGGTGCAAAAATTGGATGAAATTTTCTACCTTCTTAGCAATTTAAAGCAACATGAGTTTAATTACAATTGTATAAATATTGATACTTAACGTTTAAATACTTATGTGCGAAAATTTTTATCTTCGAATACATATTTGCTTTCTTATGTAATATTTTTAACACTTCCTAACAAAGTTGAAAATTGTTTATGACTTTGGTTTGTCTGTCCGTCTGTCTGCGCTTTAACTCCCATAAATATATTCATGGAATTTCTTGATACTGACATATGTTATTCAAGTTCACTATCGGATATTCCCTATCGAAAATGGTACGCCACTGGTTCATCTACAGGGACACTCGAAGAATTCTAAAGCAATGCGTTCTGTGAGAGATATTTCTATAGACCATATTTTAATACTTTATTTTTCACAAATCATAATGAAATAGATATTAATAATATGTATGCACAAAAAAAAGTAGTATGCATTATATAGTATGATTAGCATCAAGGTTTACAAGCCCCACAAAAATAGTTAAATTAATGTTTATTATTGGAATTTGTTGGCATTACATTTTAGTTTGCATTAATCATTTTTAACACTTTCTAACGCTGTTGAAAAATGATTAGGATTTGAATTCGTCTGACTTTTTGTCTGTCTGTCCACTATCTAACTCCCGTAAATAGTTCCGGAATTTTTTTTAAACTGATGGTTGTTATTCAAGTTCACTATGAAATGTTCCCTATCGAAAATGGGGTAAATATCGCTACTGTTTTGCCTACAGAAACAACGGAAAGAATTTCAGAGCATTGCGTTCTATGGGAGTTATTTCTATAAATCATACTTTAATATATATAAATGTATGTATGCATATAGAAATTATAATAAATTGGATATTTATCATTCATATGCGCAAGAAAATGCTTTCTATAGAATACAGTAATGATTAGCATTATATTTACAATGCCAAACAAAAATATTCAGTTATATTAAGGGCTATAATTAAAATTGCTGGAATTGCATTTTTGTGCTAAGCGTTTTTAATAATGTTGTAAGGAATATTGTAATTATAAGGAATCAGAGGTTAAGCCAAAGCAAAATTGGATAAATTTAAATGTTATAAGTTTTTTTTTTTTTTTAATGACTTAGCTAATAGTTGATATATATGTGTGTCTGTGTGTCTGTGAGAGAGACAGAGAGAAAGACAGATATTTTTGAAACAGTAATAGATATATGTAATATAGTAGATAATAATTAAAAAATAAATCTATATCCGCATCTCTGAAAATTTCAAATTTAATAAATCAAAAGATCTTATCAGAATTTTTATAGCATACCCGGTAACGAAAAGATATATATACGATTACATATCATGAAAGATCTTACAAACAGTAATAGATTTATGCAAACTGCAAGATAATAATTATAAAATAGATCAACATCCGGATTTCGAAAGGTTCAAGGCATAATACCTCAAACCACCATCGTCGTTTTTATGGCTTAGTGGACAGCGGAGATTAGTTGTTTGACCGACATAATCATAAACTATGGAAATTTCATTAGTAAGCAATGCAGAGTTATCGCACAAGTATATTGAACAGGATTTTGGGTGATCTCTTCTTTTACGTCTTTAACACGTCTCTGTTCTTTACGACTCTGTTAAGTAACTTTTTTATGGGAATCTAAATTCTTTTTGCTATTCAACTCATGAACGATATTTCTGTTTTTCCCTCTTCATTTCGCGTGCAGCATGAAACAAATGAGAATGTTTTCAGCCCAAAGTGTTGCCGATCCATCTTATTCCTTATCGTCTCTCCGAAGAAAGACATTTCAAATTCGGCGTGAAGTTAGAAAAGATTTACGAAAGTGATAAGCGTTTTCCTTGCTGCCCACGTCAAAGATTTGAAAGGGTTGGTTGTAATATCACATAGATTGAGCCATATAGAAATAAAGTGATTCTGTTTTATTGGTGTTGTAACGCTAAAAGCATAATTTCTATTCATAAGGCTGTTTAAGCTGTTTCCTTTCTTGCTCTTTTTCCTTTTTCTTTTTTTTCTTTTATTCTTCTTCTTCTTCTTCTTTTTATTATTATAATTTTTTATTGCGAAAAGGTATCAATATCAATTCGTTTGGTTGACGATGTGTTGCTGTCTAAATTCTGATAATTCTAAAAGGTAACGTGGTGTGGTATTCGGGCTAAGGCCAATGGCTAGGCAAAGGCCTAGATGGTGTGCTCTCCATAGGAGGTCTTTGTAAGAAGTCATACTCTGTATTTATGCGAGGTTAGAGAAAACCTCGGAAAACTCAGAACAGCTAGGGCGATGAGAAACTTTTCTTAATAATCCCTTATAGATTATTTTTGTTTATTCTTTCTCTCTTTCTCTTTCTCTGTCTCTCTCTCTCTCTCTCTTTTTTCTTTCTTTTCTTTTTTTTTTTTATTTAGAACCGGACTCTACCATTTTTTTTCTAGTTTCGACAGTAGAAACCCGGTTACTGGAGAACTGAAATTGGTTTCTAGTAATTGATGTTATTGCTTGGAATTTCAGTTTTATTTGGAGGAAAGGTGTCCGAAAACGGAAAATGAGGATCCATGAATAATAATAATAATAATAATAATAATAATAATAATAATAATAAAATAATCTCTGAATGTAATTAAAGTACGTCAGTATTTTAGAGTCATGGATAAATATGCTCGAGAGTTATTCCAATTCACAAAAATCAACTTCATTACCAAAAAAAAAAAAAAAAAAAAAAAAAAAACGCTGATTTTAATTGGAAAACGAGTATATTAGATTTTTTTTTTTTTTTTTTTTTTTTTTTTGTGAGCGAAATTATATTTTTATTTTTGGTTTGAATGAAGCAAAATAAAAATATTTCAGAAGCCTGGAAAAAATAGCTGGAGAAAATATTTCAGTTCCCGAAGAAATTTCTTCAATAAATAAATAAATAAATAAATAAATAAATAAAAATAAATAAATAAAAAACTCTAATCCTAACTAAAAAACCAACAGTATTAGTTTTTTTTTTTTCTTTTTTTATGAAGAGAATTTTTCTTTTCGTTTGAATGAAGCAAAGTATAAAATGAAAGGGGGGAAACATAAAAACTAATCGATATACTGAAAATTTTGTGATTTATTATTGTGGAATTTATGTATTCAACTTTATTTTTTATTTAATTCAAGTTAATATTTTCTTTCGGCTTCCTATACGAATCCTCATATGCAGTGTTTTCCAAATATTTTTGTTTAGTTTTACATTTGCACGTACAATTAAACTTCAGCGACACACTCACATAATAATGGAAATATGAAAGTCAGTATGATGTGAGAATCCGACATTTAATTTCTATTACTTTCATATATTTTTGATGCCATTGTAATGTCAGTTTCATTTGACATCATGAGCAAATGTAAAAAAAGCAAGTATGTATTTAGCAAATGTGCTACATTTGTTTTCGGTCGATGTTTTATTGCAATGAAGAAGAGAATTAAAACCTATTCGCTTTGTTTGAGTTGTTTTCAAAAGATAAATTCAGTATTTTAGACTTTTGACTGACTTTCACCCTGGGTCATTTTTGTTGGCACTCCATAATTCAGGTTCATTTGCTTTCTAAATCTGATTGGACATGATCTGAACTACGAAACGAAGGAGACATTCCTTCTGCGGAGAATCAAAATTGCAATGGCATGTCCCCGGATTCCGGTTATCTCCCAGTCAATTGCCTCATTGCGTAGCTCTGCGAGATGTAAAACCCACTCATTCTCAACCCAAATTTGTACTCATATATTTACTTTTATTCGTGTTTGTATAATGTACACCGTGACCAATAAGTTCTCATACACTTTCAAATTTTTATTACATTGTTACAAAACAAATCATGCAGAAACTTTTTGCATCAAATTAAAGTAGCAATCATTGAGTATCTTTACAATAAATCCTTTGGAATAATTCCGCCTTTTAGTTTCTTAACGAGCTTAAGTCTCTTTTCAAATCCATCACATGCGGCACGCACGGCTTCCATTGACATTTCCTACCATATCTTATGAATTATATATTTAAATTTCCTCAAATCAGTGATTTTATAGTTATTTAGTTGGGAGAGCATGTATGACCACGCAAAATAATGAAGCGGGTTCATATCGGGGGAGTTGGGGAGCCATTCGTTCTTTGGCAAAAAGTCAGCTAAATTTTGACTGCACCACTCCTGAACCACACGTGCGGTATGAGGAGGGGCACCATCTTGTTGGAAGCAGAAATATTCCGCCCCATACATACACTGGACATTTGGGAGTAAAACGTTTTCCAAAACCTCAATTTTATAATATTGGGCATTGATTTTTAAGCCTTTATCAACGAAGACTAACAGGAGTTTTCCTGTTTTAGAAATAGCGGCCCAAACCATCAGAGACGAAGCATTTTGATAACGCGGAACGTAATGTTGGCTCTCAGGGACGTTATCAATAGAAACTGACCATACTCTGTCATTTTTGGGGTTGAGACTTTGCTGTAAACGGAATAGTTTCTCGTCTAAAAAGACAAATTCATCCCCAGCGTGCCAAGCAAGAATTTCGTCCACCCTTTGCTTCCCTTTCACCTTAGCAGACTCTAAAACGCCGTGAATTTTAAGTTTTCTACAAAGCTTGCAACCAAGGTCCTTTTTCAGAATGTTTAACATTGACTCCTTTGATATTTTGAGCTCTCGTGTTAGTTTTCTAGCAGATCTTTGTCCGTTTCGTCGTATCCTTTCCCTGACCCTTTTGCAGGCTCTTTTGTCCGAACGGACCTCGGTCTGCCAGATCTTTTTCTGTCATCGAGAAAGAACGTCTTATTATACCTTCTGATAGTTCTGTAAATGAAATATCTCTTCACCCCCAGGGCTTTCAAGTCTTTGAAAATTTCACCGGCTTCACTACTTTGACGAATTTATTTATCACAATTTCTTCATTCTACCTAATTAAAGAAAAATTATAATCACTACAACATTTACACTTGGAATAGCTTTATACCTTACTCTAAATTGCCTGCAAAACAATTGGGACTACAGTAAAACATATGTACAACTTTTTAACGTGCTTCAAAAGTTGTATGAGAACTTATTGGTCACGGTGTATATGTACACTCGTACCTATGCAGTCAACATTTGTGTGTGTGTGTGTGTGTGATATAAATGGCGTTTCAATAATTCTTTATCCTTCTTTGCAAAGAAACATGTTTTCAGGTTCAGAATCATTTTTGTTTTTTCATGATGATTTCACTTTTTTAATTTTTGTGAAATTATCTTATACTATTAAGTGAGCAATATTTGTATATTTCACTGTTCTCGAAAACGGTAGCTCGGACAGTCACGAGATTTAACACAAAGGTGCCCCCCGAAGGGTCATTGTGCACATCGAAGTCAGATTTTCGAATTTTCGATTAGTTTTTTCTTAATTAATTAAAATGTGAAAATAATAACCTTCTAATTTCTGATAAATAAGCTATTTAAATTTTAACATTTTATCCAAAATTTAATTGTTGCCAATTTTTTTTTTCGACAAAATAATAATAATAATTAAAAAAAAACGTACATTTATTTAAAATGAGGAAAATAAATCAGAAAGATTAGAAAATAAATTAGAAATATCAGTCGCATCGTTACAAATAAGATACCAAATGAAAGGGAAAATTTTTGTAAATCCGATGCATTAAACAGCTTATCAATCGGATGATTAGTTTTTTCTTAATTAATTAAAATGTGAAAATGATAACCTCCTAATTTTTGATAAATAAGAAATTTAAATTTTAAAATTTTATCCATAATTTAATTGTTGCCAATTTTTTTTTCGACAAAATAATAATAATTAAAAAAAAAAAAAAAAAAAAAAAAAAACGTACATTTATTTAAAATGAGGAAATTTTAGGTGGCAACAGCAGAAGATTGTATGGAAACCGTTAGGAGGAAAAAAATGAAAAATCTGCTTCACATTAAGTCACATGATTTTTAAGTGGGATTAAAAATTGCAGTTTTCAAATTCTTTTAAATTTTCTCTCACGAACACAAAAATATAATATACAACCTGTACCCCACAAGACCAACTTGCATTTCAAATTTCATCAATTATTTTGGTTAATAAACAAAAGTTATTATTATTTTTTTTTTCAAATTAAGTTTTATTCCATCTTCGAAAAGATTTATGTGATCATAGATATAATAATATATATAGATCTATCATCCCCATATTATCGTACAAAGATTTTTGATGCCGAAAAAAAAAAAGCTTTGGAATCAGCCATTAAGTGGTATCGAAGGAAAAAAAGAAGAATGAATTTGAAACAATATCTGGAGCTTTTCATTCACCGTTAGTAAATAAATTCTTCATGAATTTTATTTGCTAAAACATTCGTGTGTATTCCCGTGTGTATTCACTCGGGGAAAGACTGCCATATTTTGGTAAAATCGCCGTCTTTTCCCGAGTGAAAAGGAATCACTTTTTTCTCCCCAATGATCAATCTATATATTATTACTATATCTATATATGTGATACGATACATTAATAATTTGGGTTTTAAAAGTTTTTTTTAAAATAGATTATTTAAACTCTATGAACCATATATTTATTTTATCAGTTTCATTAACAGATCCTGCTGGGCAATTTTTTAAATTTTGGTGTTGAAGTACACCGAACGTTTTTCGACAAAAGGTTTAATATAGCAACAGCCATTTTAATCTAAGTAGCGCATCAAATATATAAAAACATAAATGATTTATTTTTACACAAAATTTACAGAACAAATGCAGTTTTAAAGATAGAAAATTTATTTCAAGAAGCACTATTTTAAACCTAAAAACCATTAAAAATATAAGCAGAATATAAAGGATTTTTATGTATAAACAAAAAAGAGTCTGATAAAATTATTAGCAAAATAGTCTGATAAAATTATTAGCAAAATAGTCTTCCCCTTTTCATAAAAAAAAAAAAAAAAAAAAAAAGAAAAAAAAAAAAAAATCCACCGCTAATATGGCGACAAAAATTCAAAAGCCGCCAATGGAGCGACATAATAAAGTTGTGTAACACGATAATGTTTACCTATTTATTTATTTTTATATATAATAATCACTATGCTAATTTATCATACAAACAAATGAGCCTCTGTGTGTTACTGCACTTGCACGCTGTCGAACAGAAATATTTGAAAAATTCAAATTAATATTTAAATAAATAAATAAATAAAAATATGTTTAATGGGAAATATATATAACCATAAAAAGATTAGTTGTCTAAAATACGGCAGAATAGCGCTCATAGCATATTGTTACAAGGGATTAAGTCTTATTGTTACAATGGATTAAGTCTAAAATGGTGACAAAAATTCAAAAGCCGCCAAAGAGAACTATATTAAGGCTGTACTATCAGGTTTACAACCCATGAATTATATATAAACACAAAAAATTAATTGTCTCATGCGACAGACGTAGCCGGTCACAGCATATTGTAATATTTGGCGTGAAATTGCTGTCATTTAATGGTTGATTGGATAAACAAAATAAACATATGAACTAACGTAAAAGCAAATATTATGTTGTCTAAACCCAGTTATATTTGAGTTCAGTCCGAGTTACATGTGAACAACACGTATAGTGTTGTTCACTTGCAACTGGGATTCAAATATAAAAGGGAAACTCCAATTTTTTCGATACTATCTATTTCGAAACTTGTTATATAATAAGCACCTAAATGGAAGCTCATTGGTAAACTATTGTTGCAGGTAATAGGGACAAGCGCCCGAGTTGCAGTGGATGACCAAATCGCTGCCGAATGCAGCAGGGACCTGGAGCGCGCTTTTGAACAATTTCAGAAATTTATTTTATTTTATTTTTATAAAGCTATATAGAAAAAAGTTTCCTTTAAATTTAGTGGCCAGCGAAGCGGGCAAAGCCTGCTAGTTTTTCTAAAAATGCTTCATCATTAAAATAATAGAGCATTTCAACGAAATTCACATTCCATGTCGAAATTTTAAAAAAGTTGGTAAGGTACTTTTAAATTTGTATAAGCATATTTCTAAACAGCTTAACGATTACACATACCAACTTTAATAATTCACTACATTTATTTCCGAATTCGGTAAAATTACTCCAGTGTCTCCAAATCTTAAGTTGCAAAACTACTAGATTTCTGTTTATTTCCAGATTCTGTAAAATTATAGTCAGGTCTCCAGATGTTAAGTTTCAAAATTAAATGTTTGTTTAATTTGAAAAAAAAAAAACAAAAGAGAGAGAGAGAGAGAGAAATTTTGAAGAATTGTATATTAAACAAATACGCATTCAATTTTACACAATTTTAACATCAGGCATAATATCCTCAATTTCAGCCTTTATCAATCCACTGCAGGATGAAAGCCTCTCTTACGTATTTCCAATATCTGTTTTCTGCAATTCTTCTTCATTTTGTTCCTGCAAACTTCACGATCTCATCTCTCCCACGAGACTGTGGTTTCTTCTCCAGTCTTTTCTTATCTCTCGGTATCCAAAGTAGGACTTTTTTGGTGCACCTAATAATTGTTTTTTCTGGCAAGGTGCCCAGCCTAGCTCCATTTTAACTTCTTTTCTCTAGAAATGACATCCGTAACTCTGGTTTGTTCCCTAATCCATACGTTTCGCTTTGTGTTTCTTCGGGTGAATCCTAACATGAACATGTCCATGCTTCTCTGGGTTTTTTGAAGCATTTGTATAATTTTACACGATAATGTCCTAGTTTCTAAAGCATAAATTAAAACAGGCAAAATGCACTGGTCAAAAGCTTTTCTTTTCAAACAAATTGAGAACTCTTTTTTGAATATAGCGCTATTTTTTCCGAATGCTTATGTATAATATACGAATGAATAAGTATAATTTTTTGAGAAGTCAGTTGTTTGAGAGATGAAAATAAGGCACATTTTAAAGAAAATATTAAGTAATAAATTTTAATACTTTCACCTAGTTGTATTGGAATTGATGCTAATAGCTTTCTATAATCCAAACTGAGTTGCACATTAGAAAAAAAAGACCACACATAGAACAACTCTTGTTCTAACTCACTTCTTAATGACTCTGGTGGAAGATTTAATGAGTTTCCTAGCTTCTTAAGAAGTCACAAAGATAATTTATGGGATTGAGGTTCGGAGATCGAACAGACCATTCCATTCGTTCCAGATATTTATCCTGATAAAGAAAAAAATGCCTGACTCAGTACAATCAAGCTTTTGTAAGAGAAACGATTCATTAAAATTACCAACATACGGTCGAAATATTTATGATAGATATTATCTCGGTATTTCCCAGCAGTCAAAGTTTTTTCATAAACTACGACATCTGTAATCGTCTAGAGATATTTCATTCTAAACAGTGTTGCCAGATAGGGGATTTTGTCCCCCATTTTGGGGATTTTTTGGGATTCAGGGGACTTTTTGGGGAACTGAATGTTTGTGGGGAATTTCGAGGGGATTTCTGAAATTTTTGGGGAGAAATCTGTGGAATTTTTTAACTCTTTTGTCTTAGTCTACCTCAAGGTTCTTTTATCATACCTGATGAGTTTACAGCGTTCCCGATTGTATGGATTTATCCGAACGCGTAGGACTGTTAACATTTTTCTTCAATATTTAGGGTCCTTTTGAAGGTAACCCTTCTTCCCAGGACATCCTCAGGATATCCTGAGGACGAAAGTAAATCCTACCCTAACAGCACAGTTAGGGTTAACTTATCCACAGTATATCTTAAGGACGTTTCTGGGATGTCTTTTCATCCAGAAGACATCTTGAAGATATCCTGGGGAGACGATGTGCTGTCTGGGCTACATACTTCCTCAGCACTAAAGTACTTTATGCAGGGATAAAATTTTCCTATAACTAGTATGTGTATATATATGTGTGTATGGGAACTTTTTTAAAAAATGAGCTTTATTTGGGGAAAAAATTGAGCTTAAATCTGTTGAATATTTATTTATTATTATTATAGTTATTTTAATTTACTTTTTTAGTAGAAATTGAGTTGGGGATTTTTTTTTTTTTTTTTTTTTGCGCAAAACCCTTGATTTGGGGAAATTTGAAATAGCCTGTTTCGGAAAATTGACTGTCGACCATCTAGCAACACTGATTCTAAACTACAGTGCTGCTCGAAAGTTTAGCAAACTTTTATTAAAAAAATTTACAAATACACAGATTTTTTTAATTTAAACATTTCCCGCTTAATGAAATGTTCTTAAACTTTATATATCTAAGGTGCAGGATCGTTCTCATACTTTTCAGTGAAGATTCAATTACGAAAATAATTATGGGATTTAAAAAAAATTGGGTTAAAGAAAAAAATGTTGCGATTACTATCATTAAAATAGTGAAATGATTTGTAACAGTAGCAAATGTTAATGTAGAAGACTACGATTAAAAAACCTGGAGGGACTCCACGTGACCTTCCGAAAATTAAATAATTAACGGTTGTATAAATAAATTAAAATAAGACAAGATATTAAATAATACAAAAGTGAAAATTATAATAGTGTGTTTGAGTATTTTTCTTCATTGTTTAAATTTACTCTATTCCATTTCAAATAATTTGAGCCCATAGATTATAAATATAAAGAATTTTTAGTTGTGTCCTTGTAAAAATCTATAATGTTAACCAAAATCTATACAATTCGTGCGACGGTGACCTACGAGTATAATATATGTATAAATTTTCAGCTCAATCCAATTTGGCGTTTAGACGCTATCTTACACCTTAAAATATTTGGGCCCAAGGCCATAATGATAAAGAATATTTATTTGTGCCCTTGTAAAAAAAAAAAAAAAAAAAAAAAAAAAAATAAATAAATAAATAAATAAATAAAAACAATAAGTGCCAGATTAATCAAAATCTACACAGTTCGGGCGACGGTGACTTATAACATGTGTATAAATTTTCAGCTCAGTCGAATGAAGCGTTTAGACGCTATCGCAGTTTAAAACATTTGGGCCCAAGGCCATAATGATAAAGAATTTTTCTTTGCGTCCATGTAAAAAAATAATAATAATAATAATAATAATAATAAGTCTGAGATTCACCAAAATCAATTGGGTTTGTACTATGGTGACCTATAACATACGTACCAACTTTCAGCTCGTTCGGATAACATGTTTAGACGCTATCGTGTGCACTCACATACACATACGTGCATACACTATCGTAAAAATAGCAAAATTGAACTCAGTGGACCTGAAAACGTATAGAAACACTAAAATATGAAAGTCGGATTTTTGACATGATTACAATACTTTACTTACATATAAGCATGTTCGGAAAGTAAAAATTATTTACCAGAGCATATTTTAAGAATTTCCAAAAATTATAAATTTTACTTTTCTTTTCTTACAGTTAAATTGTTTTCCAGAAGTTTTACTAAATTTATGTTGTTATATTTCTGTATATATGTATCAAACAGGGGCGCGCCAGCATTGTCAGGCGCCTGTGTGCAGAGTTTAAATTGGCGCCCTACATTACCTTTTTTTTTTATGGAATATATATATATATATAAAGTTATCCCTTAGCAAGTCAATTGAATCTCGAACCTTAGGAGTAATAAGTTTATTGAATGGTTATGAAAAGAAAAATGTATCAAATAAAATGAAATTGTAAAAGTAACAAATAAAAAGTAAATCTTGCAGAAAAAGAAAAAATCTTATACAGGGAGTTGCAAAAACATGAGGTACAATTGTGAAGGCAAATAGAGGAAACCAAAATAGATAGATTTAGTGTAGATGTATGTGCAGAAATGCCGCGTTGAGGTATTACAATAGATGGCTTAAATGGGAGCTGTAAGTGCAAACGTTTCTATTTGTTTGGGTCTAATTTTTAAGTAATAAATATTTAAACCCACAAAAAATATAGCTTTAGTAAACTAAACGTTCCCTCACTTCATTACACCTTTTGCGAGTATTACGATCCAAAATGTCCGTCTCTTTCCATACTGTTACTAAAATGTCGATTTTCTTGAGTGGAAAAAGTATTTGTAAAGAATCAGGCAGTTCCTTGTCGAAAGATATACTTTATTCAAGGATTATTCTTGAAGAAAACATTAAGTTATCATACTCAAATTCATACCTCAAAAAGTCATAAAACACCATTAAAAATACCACAGAGTAGAATTCCACTCATTTAAGAATAAATATAAACCATTCAAACCAAAACGAACGTTCAGAACAGATAATACAACTGATTTCTTTGTGAGTGTCTCTTCTGTTTTTATAATTCCTGTCGTGATTTGACGAACTTTCGAGGTTATTCTGCGACAGAAGCCAATTGATGAATCCAGAAAATTCTGGAACTCGGCTCCTATTGAAGATAGAGCTTCTAAACATTGGAAACACTAAATTATTACTTCCCACCAAGTTTGGTTGTCATGTTGCCAAATTCATCGCTAAGTTACCAGGTCTGTATCTAAGGCTAACAATCACCTCCCACCCACCCCACTCCCACTAAAACTGAATGAACTGCTCTTTATTTGCACTTTAATTGTAAATCTGCTTTTGTTGCAACAACACCTTTCATTTAGGAAAATGGTTTAACTCTGCAATACTATAATGAAAAAAATTTAATTAGTCATACTGTTGCAGTATGTTGCACTTATAAATGAGTTTAACATTTTGTCTCATAAAAAAAAACATGATAGAGAATTCTATTTTTCTCAATTTCATTGTTGAAAACTCTCGAAATACTTTAAAGACCAAATTAATATATGACTATCGATATAGGGACAAAATTTGACTTGGGTAATAGTGGAAGGTTTTTTTTTTCTTTTTTAAAGGAAGAAATAAATTTATAAATACATAAAATAGGAGCATATAATAAATAATACTTGGTAAATATGGATAAAATACACTTAACAGAGAAAAAAAAACATCTAGTGAAAGGAATTTTGCCCATTTTCATTATCTGAACTTTTTATGTAATTTGTATGTAAATTTATGAGTGTTTTTCCTTACAAAATCTTGTAAACTATTTTGCCGCGATGTTTGTACGTTGCACAGATATAAATAATAGATAAATTTATAAGTAAATAAAATAAGAATATACAATAAAAATTATTAAGTTTTAAAGTATATTATATGAACATTTAAAGAGATAATATTATTTAGTGAAATATAATTTATTTGAGTTTTTGAGAATTCTGGAATAATACATATCCATTTGTTCCAAAATATCTTTTGCTATCGATGTAATTGCAAAATTTAAAAACCTGTCTAATACCGTTGTGGAGCGTAAGTATTTTTTAACCATTTTAAATTTAGAAAAAGATTGTTCCATTGATGCTGCTGGTAATTATAACAAAATAATCTCGAAAACAATTAATACACACATAAAATTTATTCTTGCTGAGATAATTTGGAGTAAGGTGACGCTTGGAAAAGTGTTTGTGGCTTCAAGGTGGGAAAGGAAAAATTTCGTAAAATCCCGTTACAAATAGGTGTCGGATACATAGAAACAATTTACGCACCGAAATACGTGTTCCAAAAACTAGTTCCCATAGATTTTACACGACAAATTTAGCCCTAAAAGGGAAAGGACATCTAAAATTTACCCCTCTCTTTATGTCCCCTCGCCCAAATCGAAAATTACAGAAAAACAAAAAAAAGTTTTTTGAAATATCCTAAAGAAAACGCATACCTGTTTTTAACACCTTTGTACCATTTTTAGTAAAATTCTTTTGGTAGAATCTGGTATTTGCGAAATTCTCCCCAAAAATAGATTTTTCTCCTCCCCCCCCCCCCTTAAAAATCCAAAATTCTAACATTGCAGAATTATTATTATTATTATTATTTTTGACTCAAGTCTAGTCTCTCCATATGCAATTTCCTCACCGTGAAGTAACTTGAGCCGAGTTGTGCTTGGTAACGTGTTTTATTTTTGCCTCCTTTCTCCCTTGAAAAGGCTGAGGGGAATTTTGTAAAATCCTGTCAGTATAGACATCGGATGCATCTAAACAATACACGCACCAAAATTCTTGACCAGAGCTCCCATAAATGTTTCAAAACTAATATCGCTCCCCCCCCCCCCCCCCAAAAAAAAAAAAAAAAAAAAAAAAAAAACGAAAATCACAAACACCAAAAATGGGTTTTCAGAAATATCCTAAAGAAGATGCATGTCTGTTTTCAACAGTTTTGTACCGCTTTTGGTAAATTTCTACTCAAAATCCGTAATTTACGAAATTTCTCCCCGAAAATCGATTTTCTTCCTTCCCATAAAATTCAAAAATTCCAAAATCGTAGAGAATGATTATTATTTTGTTTATTTTTGTACTCAAATCTAGACTCCCCGTGTGAAATTTTTTCACTGTGAAGTAATTTGAAACCAAGTTATGCATATAAACTTGTTTTTGCCCATCCCCCCCTCCCCCCTCTCAGGCGTAGAAGTGGGTGGGGATATTTACAAAAGTTGATAGATATAATTTTAAGTTTGGTAATTCCTGACAAGTGTCGTGGAATTCTGTCCAGCTGTTCTCACGTGATACCAAGACAAAAGTGCTATATACATGCAGACACAATGACCGCACACACACACAGAAATTTTTCTGAACTCAGATTTGGCTTTCACGATGTGTGAAACGTGCAGATATCGCAATTTTTTTCGAATATGAGAAATTTACAGACAAAAGTCTGATTTTATTAATATAGATGTTATATCGATAATGCAAAGGGAAGCAAAACTACTCAAAATCTCCAGTTATATTAAATCTTTATTTTTGCAATCGAATTATGTTGTTTTTTAATAATCTAAGTAGCTTTTTTTCCGGCAGAAGAGGAGGGGAGGGGGAAAGATTAAGGCGCCCTTTTAAATTTCAATAGAATGCTTTGATATGTTAAAAAAGGTCAAAGAAAATTTTGCTGAAGGTAGGCGCATTTTTACAAAGTTATTCCATTTTGAACGTGCCTTTTCACAAAAAACCTCAAACTATTTGAGGAACACAAGTTTTGCCAGAATATCTTTCAAGACGCATCATTTAGCAACACAAGTCGCATGGTTTCAGACCGGCATTATGAAATCAGATTTAATAAAGCAATATATGTATATACACATTTTTTTTTTCAAATAATTTATCCTCGGCTAGCGCCTTTCTTTACCTGGCGCCTGTGTGCGCCGCACACTTCGCACACCGGGTCGGCGCGGCCCTGGTATCAAATATTTATAATTCGAAGACAGTAATTAAAAGAAACGATTTATAACGTCACCATTCTTTTCAATAAATAATTATATGTGTACTTTACATATATATACATTATTTAACATGCTGTTGTTTCACAAATGCATTGGGATATTGTATAGATCGATATTAACAATTGTTCAGTTATAGATTAGTTCGCTCTTTTAATGATACAGGATAATCACAAACACTTTTTTTTTTCTCTTTTTTTTTAAACTGAGTTTGTTGTTGGCCTCCTAAATATTGTTCTAAAAAACATGAAGACTATTTTATTCTTCATATGCCTAAAATTAAAAAATCTTTCACCAATTGAGAATTTTTAATCGAAAAAAAAAGAAGTTCATTTGTAAAGCTTCTTAAAATTTTAAGAACTATATGATTCCACGTTCAATATAACTATTTCAGCTATGTTATTTTCCATTTTTCTTTAAAAGAATGCATTTCTTTAATCAATTTTTATGTACAATGATGAACAAACTTATACATCTTATGCGATTTTGGTAGAACACGGAGTATATTCAGAGGGTGTTCGCACATTTTTTAGACGATTTTGAGGGAGTATACCGAAAAGATTACACTCATATTTCGTGTTTTAAATGTTCAGTTTGATAGCCCTTGTTCTTAACTATTATTCTACATCGTAATTTCTATGATAATAATGCTTTTTGTAATATTGGAAGAGGTATTTTGTTCCATTTCTCTTCAATGGCTTTCCAAAGTCCAGAAAGCGTTATAGGCTGGCGTTTGGATAAGGCAGATTTTAAGAGTCCAAAAGCATAAAAATCAATTAGTTATACATCAGGAGATTTAACAGAAATATTAGTGAAGGGTATGGTTTTAATTCTCGTTTCTTGTTCCATTTTTTCTAGAAAAGCAATGGTGGATTGTGATGTGTGGCTGCTTGCTTTGTCTTGATGCAGTTCAAGGAACTAATGGCATTGTGGATAAAGATCTGTAATTTTATATTTAAAAATTGGTGTTAAAATATGATCTCGATAGTATTTAGAGTTGATTTTGACATTTTTGTCAACATTTTTTACCTTTATCTTCCCTTTGTATGAAAAACCACCGACAATCATAAATCCTTTAGAAAAACTTTCTTTTGATTCTTTGAACCATGTAACAAAAATTTTTTTCTCCCCTTTAATGATAATAAATTCATCTTTTTTTTGTTGCAATCACTTAAATGGACCCAAGCTTCATCTATTGCGAAGGCATTTTTCTATTTTTCTCTTGATGAATGTTTTTCATAAAGAGTTCTGCAGCGAGATCTATTCGGAAAGAGCGGAAACGTATCCTTCGATCCATTGCCTTTTTAAAAGCGCCACTTTGCTTGTAAACAAAAATTCTAAATATCAGACGATAAATAAAATTTCAAAAAGTACAACTGTTGTGAAAATAAAATTTTCCATGCAGACGATTTTTTCTTACGGCGAAATAAAATCGTCTAAAAAATGTGCGAACAGCCTCTGTATACTTATTATGTACACTCCTTTAATTTTTGCTTGTTATGAAAGGAGATATAAATACATAAGCTGTAAAACATGTTAATCTGTTCCAAAACTTTACTTTAGAAGTTTCTTCAATCGTTTATACAATACTGTATTGATGAAGTTCTAAACTGCAAATATTTAACTGTACTAATTAGTACAGTTAAATGTACAATGAAAATATTAGTACAATGAAAATATTAATATTTTCATAAATGTACATAAATTTTACAAGAAAATTACATTTTTTTTTTTTTTTTTTTATTATCGTTCTGCAGTTGAATTATAGTATCTAAGAATTATACCGTTATACGGATGCTTAAATTGAAATGATTTAGCAATTTAGTTCAAAAAAAAAAAAAAAAAAAAAAAAAAAAAAAGGTGAGTTTATTTCAGAATACCCCGAAAAATCTATATTTGTAGCATATACATAAGAATTAATTATACTAACGAGGGAAAGAGATAGCGTATCACTAGCGACGATTCAGGATTATTATTATTATTACTTAAAAAAAAAAAAAAAAAAAAAAAAAAATGTGAATGGCAAAATATTTTACCATGTTTTTATTACCATGTTTTGATTAACTTCGATTCTTGTTCGTTTGTGGGTGTGTGGGTTTGTCAGGGACAAATCTTGCAATCGATTTTTAACTAACTTCCCGACTAGCTAGATATTTGAAATTTACAGGACAGCTCACAACACGGTGACAATACATTTTTCTAATAATTTTAGTCAACTATTTCAAGTCCCGCTGCCTTCGGCAGCGCTTATATGATTCGACAGAAAATTCATTTAACTAACTTCCCGACTAGCTAGACATTTGAAACTTTCAGAATAGTTCAGAACACGGTGAAAATGCATTTTCTTAATACATTTAGTCAACTGTTTCGGGTTCCTGCTGCCTTCGGCAGCGTTATCAGTACAAAGCTTGCAATCGATTTTTCACTAACTTTCCGACTAGCTAGACATTTGAAACTTTCTGGACAGCTCACAACACGGTGACAATACATTTTTCTAATAATTTTAGTCAACTATTTCAGGTCCCGCTGCCTTCGGCAGCGCTTATATAATTCAACAGAACATTTATTTAACTGACTTCCCGACTAGCTAGACATTTGAAACTTTCAGAATAGTTCAGAACACGGTGAAAATGCATTTTTTTAAATACCTTTAGCCAACTGTTTCGGGTTCCTGCTGCCTTCGGCAGCGTTACCAGTACAAAGCTTGCAATCGATTTTTCACTAACTTCCCGACTAGCTAGATATTTGAAACTTTCAGGATAGCTCAGAACACAGTGGCAATACATTTTTTTTAATACTTTTAGTCAACTGTTTCAGGTCCCTACTGCCTTCGGCAGCGTTCATATGATTCAACAGAAAATTTATTTAACTAACTTCCCGAGTAGCTAGACATTTGAAACTTTCGGAATAGTTCATAATACGGTGAAAATGCTTTTTAAAAATATTTTTATCCAATTGCTTCGGGACTCTGCTGCCTTCGGCAGCGTTTCCAGTACAAAGCTTGCAATCAACTTTTAACTAACTTCCCGGCTAGATAGTCATTTGAAACTTTTATAATAGCCCAAAAGACGATAGCAAGTTTTTTTTTTTTAATACTTTTATCCAATTGCTGGGGTTCCGGCTGCCTTCAGTAGCGTTTATATGATTCAACAGAAAATTTAAAAACATGGTTTATAATTTTTTTTTTTTTTATCTTTTAATTATTTCATTTACTTTTATTTATTTTTCCTTAAGGGTAAAAAAGTATCGTGTAAAACCCTCAGTTTAGTAGTCATATTATTATTTTTTTTTTTTTTTCATAGCAATATTATAAAGAGATCATTTTTATAGATAAAATTTTGTGAAGGAATACTTTTTATAAAATTAAATTTTGTGAAATTCGCAAAAAAAAAAATAATAATAATTTTGTAAAGTGACTGACTTTAATATATTGAATTTTCTGAAGAATTTTGTGAAATGATCATTCTTATAAAATTTAATATTTTGAAGAGATAATTTTTTATGAATTTTAGCTTTTGAAAGGATAGTTTTTATGAAATTAAATTCTATAAGAGGATAGGTTTTATGAATTTTAATTTTGTGAGGGGATCACTTTTATGAAATTGAATTTTGTAAAGGGATCTTTTTTATAAAATTGAATTTTGTTAAGTCATCATTTTTATGAATTTTCGTTTTATCAGGGGATCATTTTTATGAATTTCAATTTCGTGAAGAGATTTTTTTTTTTTTTTCCATAAAATGGAATTTTGTAATGGGATCTTTTTATAAAACTGAATTTTGTTAAGTCATCATTTTTATGAATTTTTGTTTTATCAGGGGATCGTTTTTATGAATTTTAATTTTGTGGAGGTATAACTTTTACGAATTTCAATTTTGTGAAGCAATCATTTTTACGAATTTCATTTTCGTGAAGAGATTTTTTTTTTCTTTTCATAAAATGGAATTTTGTAATGGGATCTTTTTCATAAAATTGAATTTTGTTAAGTCATCATTTTTATGAATTTTTGTTTTATCAGGGGATCGTTTCTATGAATTTTAATTTTGTGAAGGTATAACTTTTACGAATTCCAATTTTGTGAAGCAATCATTTTTATGAATTTTCAATTTCGTGAAGATATATATATATATATATGTGTGTGTGTGTGTGTAATATATCTTCCTTTTAGTAGATGATGAATTCCAGTCACTCCATATTAAGAGAGTTCACTCAAAGAAATACTCCACAATAGATGATGCAGTCGTTTATTTGAAGACAGTCATATTACACTTTATTAACAGTCACATCATTTTGAGCACGCTGTACAGATCCGTAGTTGAGTCGGGTCGAAATCGTTCCGTTGACGGCGGAACCGCGAATCAATCCCCCTCCTGGGACCGTTAAATTAAACTTGTTATTGACGTGAACTCGTGAACTATTTAATCAAAAGCTTCCATGGAAAAAGACACCGATTTTCGGGTGTTCTTGCTTAAATATGGATATTTCGGCGGGAACCGAAACTATTCTTATGAATGCTTATTGGATAATTAGGTAAGCTAAAATCCAGCCCACATTCTTTCATTGGTTGACCCGGATATCCAGGATTTCGTATTTCGCAATGCATTGCCGCTTATTTCAACTATTGCATAATTTTGATTATGAAACTTCTTCTAACTACGATTCCCGCGCTACGATGTGTTTTGCTGAAAAACTAACTTTACTGGGGCGCTAAAATAGAATTCTCACAAAGTTGTTCTTAAAATTAAGATTTATTCTGAGCTGATACTATTAAGATATCATTTAATATTAATTTAAATATTAATTTAGAATCTTGCTTATTTTATCCTTTCATATATATATATATATATATATATATATAGGTATATATATATGTATATTCATAAAATAGAATTTTGTGAAGGGATCATTTTTATGAATTTCAATTCTGTGAAGAGATTTTTTTTTTTTTTTTTTTCAAAAATAATAATCTTCTGAAGGAATTTTTTTCATGAATTTTGATTTTGTGAGTTATTACTTTTATGAATTTCAATTTTGTGAAGAGATCATTTTTATAAATTTCAATTTTGTGAAACAATCAATTTTATGAATTTCAACTTTGTAAAAGGATCATTTCTAATGAATTTTAGTTTTGTGAAGGGATCATTTCCCTAAAATTAAAGTTTGTAAAGGGATCATTTTATTTATGAATTTTGGGTTTGTGAAAGGCTGAATTTTATGAATTTTAGTTTTGTGATGGGGTCATTTTATGAATTTTAATCTTATGGAGGGATAATTTTTATGAATTTTAATTTTATGAAAAGGTAATTTTTTACAATTTTTAACTTTGTGAAGGGATCATTCTTCTGATTTTTTGTGGCGAGATCATTTTTATTAATTTTTGTTTTGTGAAGGGATTACGTTTATTAATTTTAATTTTGTGAATGAATCATCTTTATAAAATGGAATTTTACGAAGAGACCAATTTCACGAATTTTTACTTTGTGAGGGGTTCATTTTTATGAATTTCAATTTTGTGAAAGGACCATTTTTACGAAATTGAATTTTGTGAAGAGGTCATTTTTATTTTTATTTATTTAATTTGTTTTGCGAAGGGATCATCTTTATGAAGTTGAATTTTGTGAAGAGTGAACTCATTTTTATAAATTTTCATTTTGCAAGGGGATTATTATTATTATTATTATTATTATTATTATTATATATATATATAAATTTTAATTTATTAAAAGGATCATTTTTATAAATTTAAATTTTGTGAAAGGATTTTTTTTATGAATTTCTATTTTATGAAGAGGTCATTTTTATATTTTTTGTTTTGCGAAGGGATCATCGTTGTGAAATTGAATTTCGTGACGAGGTCATTTTTATGAATTTTCATTTTGTGGGGGGGATTATTTTTTTATGAATTCTAATTTAATGAAAGAATCATTTTTATAAATTACAATTTTGTAATGGAATCTTTTTTATGAATTTCAGTTTTGTAGAGGCATCAATTTTAATGAATGCTTCATTCTATAACATTCTAGTGTTACAAAAGGATTTTTTTTTTTTTTTTAAATAATTTTAGTTTTGTGAAGGGTTATTTTTGCAAAATTAAATTTTTTGAAAGGATCATTTTTATAAATTTTAATTTTGTGAAGGAATCGTATCACTTTTATGAACATAAACTCTTAATTGGCCGGTTTTATGAATTTGAATTTTGAGAATGGGCCCTTTTTATGAAGTTGGATTACGTGATAAAGTTCTTTAATTCAGTGAAATTTTCTTAAAGGACAACTATAGGCCATAACTTTTTTTTTCTTTTCCAGCGCATCACTTCCTTTGTATGCAATTGTTTTAACACTATGTTTAGAAGAATATGCTCTGAGTGCATTATTAAACGAAGAGGTCTGAATGAGAGGAGTTCAAATAAATCGGTGCCTCGATTAAGTCTCGTTTACATAAATGGAGTGTTTCCGTTTAAAATGATCGATTGGCCTACCCACGCACAAGCATTTGCACACTGTGCATCATGTCATGACGTCAGGATGGACTGACATTTCCTTAAAAGCAATTTCATGAATGTATTTTTTTTTTTTTTTTTTATTCATAAAATCTTTTACGCGTTAAAGCTAAAAATTTCTTTACAATGCAAATATCCGCTGACCACACAAACTTTCTTTAAAAGTAAAATAAATATTTACGTATGAGGACAATAGTGTAATTGTAAATGCTGCTCAAACAAACAATAAAATTTTTCTAATTAGCATTGTAGTTAATTTAAATCTTGTATAATCAGCATATTGTTTAAATCCTATATATTAATTTTGAGGAAATTAAAAAATTTAGTTTCTCATAGAAAACATAAATCATATTAAGGGCCCGCTTCACTCACCGCCGCCGGAAGCCGAAGCTAATGTTATTCTATGGGAAATTTTTCTTTACAAATAACTTATTGACTAATACATATTTTTAAATTCTGTTTTCACATTCTGAAAATTCCCGGCTGTTAAACTGACGGACCTTTTTCAAAAAATTATTTTTTTAATTTTTTATGTTTTATTTTGAAGCTGCAAAATACGAATTTTCAATATGTGAAATTTCTTCAATTTGCAATTTCAAAATAAAATATTAAAAATAAAAAAAATACATTTTTAAAAAAGATCCGTCAATTTAACAACTGGGAATTTTCTGAATGTGAAAACAGAATTAAAAAATATGTATTAGTTAATAAGTTATTTGTAAAGAAAATTTCCCCATAACATTGGCTCGGGCTTCCGGCGACGGTAAGTGAAGAGGGCCGTTAAGTGCAAAAATTATATCTTAATTCTTAAACAACAAATTCTATGCATTATAGCTAACTTTAATAGAAATTGCGTAAACTGTGTATTTTACCAGCTGATTATTATTTGGAACGAAAAGATACTAATTTGTATTCGGAATAAATAATTAATAAAAATAGCAAATTAATTAATGTAAAACATTTTCATACAGAAAGACAACCAAAAATGGATTATTATTATTTTTTTTTTATGATAATGAAACTTGTTCAGTATCATCATTAAAAGAAGCCTTTTCAACACAAATACGAACATAATTATCGCTAGCACCATTTACAAAATACGACTGGCAGATTTTTTTCTTCCCTTTTTTTTTTTTTTTTTTTCTCGTGCAATTTCGTATGATAATACAAATTTCCTATAAATAAACATTAAATATATCAGCTGGTTAGTCTTAAAATAGTAGAAGGAGTATGGCATTTCCCCTGGGGGAAGTACCTCACGAGAGTGTAAATTTTTAATATATTTCTTTTAAATAATATTTACCAAAAGAACTCGCCAGTATCTTTAAAATAAGTATGATATATGTGCTTGAAACCTTATCATATGTGGTAATTTGGAATAAATTTGCCATTTTTAATAATAATAATAATAATAAAATCCCTAAAAAATAAATAAATAAATAAATAAAAAAAAAAATAAAAAAAAAAAATAAAAAAAAAAATGCATTCTTAAGATGTAGTAGAGGTCTGCACGGGCCAGAGCTCGGTCCGATTCTCGGGTTGGGTTCGAGCCGAATTTCTCAATTTGGTCTCGGGAAAGGCCGAGCTCAAGCTTCATATATATATATATATATATATATATGCGTGTGTGTGTGTATATATATATATATAATTTTTTTTCATCCTCAAGCCGAACCAGGCTCAGATTTTGTGTGTGTGTGTACACTAAGGCCGGGCCTGGCCAGGAATAAAACCTTTCCGGCCCGACACGGTCCGAATTTTTTTATTTTTTCCAAATTTCTCGTAAATTAACAAACAAATTAACAGATAAAAACCTTTCGTTGATCATTTATTTTGCACAATTTCATAGGCTAGTATATCACCAGAAATGTGTCTATTCGCACTCTTATTTCCGCAAATATTTTTAATATGTTTCGAAATTGATATATGTTATTTAAGATCACATTAGCAAGTTTTCTATTCAAAATGATGCGCATGCCGGTGCTAGTTTGCGCACAAATACAAACAAAAGAAATTATATACGTTAGTGTCTACGGTTTCCGGACTCTAGGCACTTATGAAGGATACTATATTTTAAGACCTTTTCCGCTGCTTTCCAGGGCACTAATTGTAATGAAATTAGCATCATTTTACGGATAATAATCTCTCGATTGAAAATGTTTGGATTAGCTTTAGAGTTTTGTTTACAGGATCGCACAAAAAGATTCGAATACATCCTTTTACCGATTCTCATGTACTTATTTTTCAAATTATAAGTACGGGATATAAGTGGAAATGAATGAAAGTAGATTTTTTAATAGTATTAACATTAACCATTTTTAATACTTTCCTACATTGTTTGATGAATACCAATATTTTCGGTTTGACTTTCTATCTGTGTACCCTCTGCCTGTTAGTAATAATGAATTTCTATTCATATGTAACAGTAGTTTTGTTAATGTATAATCTACTGCTTGGCTATATAAAACGTCTGAAAAATAGATACTTAAAAAAAAAAAAATGCATAGATATGCATGCAATTTGTTGTTGTTGTAGTTATTATTATTATTATTATTATTATTATTATTATTATTATTTTTTAGATCGGGCCGAGCCGCGGCAGGCAACGTTTTTTGTCTTGGCTAGGCTGGGCCATACATTGAAAAGGTCAGGCCCAAAATGAACTTGTACATATCATACCAGGCCGGGCCGGGCCAGGTAAGCAATGATTTCGTATAGGCCGGCCGGGGCCCGAGCCTTAAAATACCGGCTCGTACATACTTACAAAAAGTAGTCTGTTGGGCATAAAATCAACTTCCTTCTAACACTTAAATTTATACTTTGTTGAGATGAAAATCGTTTACATTCACATTTAAAATAATTTTAATAAATTATTTACTCAGCGTGATTTTTTATATGGGAAAATACAGAAGAAACTTTTATGAAGCCCACGACATACTAGTTGTATGTAAGGAATTGCATATATTTCAGCGAATTCAAATTACCGGTAATAATTCTGTAATGTTGTTAAACAATTTAACGTCATAAAATATACAGCGAAGAATTACAGCTCACAAACTATAAAGTTATGTAACCCTATAAACATTTCAAAAAAATCATTTAACAAAAGTCTTCTAACTAAAAGCAAAATTGGTCAGGTTTTTTTTTTAAACGTACGTCCACACCTTCAAGTAAGACGTTCACCTTGGCAATGAAAATTAGCAGGTTTCCAAGAATAAGTGTTTGTTTCGGCGCCATCGTTAAGCGTGTCATTAAAGATTGGCACTTCTTTCTTAATGGCCGACTGTTAGCGCCCGCCTCAAAACTCTATAGATCGCTTAGATTAAGCACACATTTGAAAAAGAAAAGAGAACATTTGTCTTCGATCATTGATAACCTCGAAGAATGTTATATAATTCTCTAAAACGTAAGGTCATGCGCTGTGTTGGCCATAAACGAAGGTGGCGTAATTAGAAGTTATAACAGTTCCAAATACAAAAAATTGTAACGTTAAGAGAGGTGTTATAATAAGTTTGAACTCTCCCTCTCTGTCTGTGTGTGCACTCCTAAACGAATAAACGAAATTTAACGCATATATATATATATACACCCCGCGACAAAAAAGATAGGTACAAACGGTTTTTTCTTTGATTTTTCATAAAATAACATTATCTGAATTGTGCTTATCATTTATTATTATTATAAAATAATAAATATAATATAATATAATATAATATAATAATATAATATTCCCGGACTAATTTTTGTCTTAAGACTAATTTAGAAAAATTTTAAGACTAAAATTTTTCTAATTTAAGACTACACTCAAAGATAGATAAAGATTAGACTAAAGATGGGAACAAAGGTTTTTTTTTTTTTTTTTTTTTTTGAATATGATTATTTTGAATATAAATAAGTTGCGTACTTGGGGGTTCGTGAGTTGTCCGAGAATGAAAGGCCAAACGTACAAAAATTCAGTAATTTATTCACAAAAAGTTCCAGAAAAATGCAGGTCTATAAACCAAGTAAGTATCAGCTTCAATTCGACCAGTAAACACAGCTTAAACAACAGCTGTCAATAGCAAATCCACAGTACAAACTGTATAGCAATAACACTTAAAGCAAGTCTCTTTCGAAGAGGCTCAATGCAAGCTGGCCGACTCTGGTCACAGACTGAACTGAACTAACTCGCCTTGGCGAGAAAGCAGGCTTATATACCCCTGTAGAAAAGCGTGGAACGTTCCAGAATTCTCCATATCTCATCAGCCAATGGGATTAGAGCTTCCATATTTGGTATATCCCTTATAAGGATTTTCTCGCCAAGGTCGCCAAAAAAATCGCCAAGGTGGGAAAAAGTCGCCAAATTTGGCGCCAAATCCATTACCTGCCTTATTGGGCTTTTTAATGCGTTTTTAATGCTTTTTTAAGGGGAAATAAGGCTATTTCAACGCTAAAATGACTAGAAATGGACAAAATTAGCACTTTATCAACTTACTAAGCCTCTTTGAAAGAATTTATACAAAAATAAACACAATTATTTACAATTTTGTAACAATATTTTAAATATGATTCAAATATTTAATATGTTTTTGATATAATAATATTTTGTTATGATAATAAATGATCATCACAATTTAGATAATGTTATTTTATAAAAAAAAAAAAAAAACCCTTTGTTCCTATCTTTTTGTCGCGAAGTGTAGTCTTAAATTAGAAAAATTTTAGTCTTAAAACTTTTCTAAATTAGTCTTAAAACAAAAATTAGTCCGGGAATAGTGTTATTTTATGATAATAATAAATAATAAGCACAATTTTAAGAATGTTATTTTAAGAAAAATCAAAGAAAAAACCCTTTGTACCTATCTTTTTGTCGCGGGGTGTATATATAGAATTAGAACTCTGATTTAACTGGGGTGATTCTTAAGTCTTAACTATGATATGAAACTTTGGTTTCATATGAATTATACTGAGTTTTTGTATACCAGTTTGCATGAATATTTTAAAATTTGTATTCTGGCAATCTTTCAACTTCCAAATCATGTTAGAATATAAATCATGTTTCTTTCTTTCCTTCTTAATTACTCAAATAGAATTTTATATTATTAAAAACATACATAAGTATTACATTAAAAAAAAAAAATACTATTTAAATTGCACACATAAAAAAAATAATAAATTAATCAAAATTGATACAACTTTTTTTTTTGTGACAGAACATTTGTCTTTAACATTCATTGATATTCCTTTGACAGAAAAAACATACAAGTCTTTTGTTTCCGCTTTTTCTCAGCAAACTCTGATTTAAAACAATCTAACTATCTTAAGATTTTAAATACTTCTTCTCGAACGTTTCTTAACACTTTCGATAAAATGGCGAAATATTTCCCATGAAAGGAAAATCAGCTGTGTAAAAAACTTATTAGACGGGAAAAACGTCTTAAAAGGGTGATTTTATTATTGTAGAAATTTGTTATTGAAAATATGGACTTCTTAAACAGGAAAATATCTTACGCGTAGAATTCTTAAACAGATTTTACTGTATAACCATGAATAGTAAAAATAAAAATGAATATAATGTATACTTTATGAATGACGCGAATAAATATGGCATAATAAACGTACTTTGCTTTACTATATAGTAATATATATGTGTGTGTGTAGGTGGGTGGGTGCAATAGTAATAGTTTTGTGTATATTTGTGTTTGTTAGAGGAAAGTACACTCCCGGGTGGTGGAAATTTTGAATATGGGTATCATTCAGGGTAATTTGTTAATAGCTTTAAAATAAATGATTGGACAAATAGCTTTAAAATGAATGATTGGACAATAGATCTTGATAATTTAAAATAAAGTTATCCATTATTTTTTTCCTTTTTAACAACAAAAACAACAACAAAATTTTCTTTACATAACGACACAAAATTGTTTATATATATGTATATATATATTTCGTGTTAAACTTGTCTAAAATGAAAATCATCTGCATTCGTCATGAAAAGTAAATAAATAATAACTTTAATAAAAAATTAATAATTTATGCAGTGCTAATTTGTATAGGAAGATATAGAAAATAGTGCTGTGTTGGCCACAACAAATTAGTATATTTTCCTTTTTTTTTAGTTTATCGTCTAAATCATTATCAAAATATTAATGTGGATTTTTTTGTAAATCAACACATCTTACTCAAAAAAAAAAAAAAAAAAAAAAGAGAGAGAAGAAGAAGAAGAAGGTTTTTTTTTTTTTTTTTCGTCTATTTTTTGCTATCTAGTTTTACGAGCATATAACCTTGAGGATGAGCCAGTGAAGATTTGATCGAAAATTACAGATTTTCATGCACTATATAATAGATATTGACATTGCTGCGGTAATACCAATATTGAAACCTGTATGATAATTACTTTAATATGCAAATAATACCCTGTCAGAAAATGAAAATACAGAAAATGACTACTCTAATCTCTAATAATTACAATGTACTGACCAAATGTTCATTATTTTAACAACTAGCTTACGTCGAAATAGATTTGATATTTGCCTAAAGTATTATTGATGTATGTGAGAGTATTTAAGATATTCTTAAGTCGCAGTAATCTCTTGCTCTTTCTTTTAAGTCAAAAAAGCTGGGCGTTCATTTTATTATTATTATTATTATTCCTAGGTGACATTTATATTGAGATACACTAGCCTATATAAGTTAAATTATAACCTGTTTTCTCGTTTGTCGTTTTTTTTTTTTTTTTTTCCTTTTGATCATAATTATATAACAAATGAACACATGAATATAAAATTTGGATGGCATATTTGTTATCAAATAATTCATCGAATTTTATATAACTTTAACATAAGTAATGATTTTTAAACTGATATTAATTCGGATTTTCTCAAAAATAAGCTAGGAAGAAATTATTATTTTTTCTTTAAATTTAGAAAAAATTAAATGAGAAATGGTGCTATATAAGGATGCATTACAGTTAGGTTATGATGCACATGCATCCTAATGTTTGATTGAACCAGATTTTTCTTCTCTTCCTGTATTCACTTTTTCCCTTTCCCTTTCTTTTTTTTTATGTGAATAACTTTAAATAATCTGGTGTGTCACTCACACGACTTTCTCTTACCCTGAAATTTAATACTATAAATACAGGTTGGAAATTAAGAGGTAAGATAACGAGTGCTGTTATGTAAACCTCTGTTAAACAATTCAAATTAGGCTTCGGAAGAGTTTTATATGATAATTAATTCTGTGTGAGGGGGCTACTGCCCCCCTCAACCCCTCGTTTCATTAATGCACCTACATTTATATAGAATTTAATTCGGTTATTAAAAAATAATTTATTTAAATTATTAATTAAAAAATATCTTTTACGATAATGCAGACGATTTCCATATTAGAGAAGTAGTATAACACCAAATATTAAAAAAAAAAAAAAAAAAAAAAAAAAAAAGATTTTTTCTCCTTTTTTTCGTTAAAAGTAAAAAAAAAAATCGATAACTTTGTTTTAAGTTATCGCAGATAGATGGTTCAACCATTCGTTTTAAAGGTATTGGCGAGCTCTTTCGAAAGATACCCATCATAGAAATTTACTCCCCTCGAGGGGGGACTTAATGTATTAGAACTCTTTTGATTGTCCCTGTACACGAACCATTTGCTTGATCTTAACGAAAAGCTTACTGTAGCATCCCTATATGATACACATTTAGAATACTATTTGTTCTTGTGATATGCTAACAACAGACAGACACACACACAGACCAACCACTAAAAACATTATTTTCGTATTCAGGAAACCTCAAAACGTGTAAATATAACAAAATCTCACTTTCGAAAATTTGACCCTTAAACAATACTTTCTCTACCTTATGGGTATGAGAAAGTAAAAAATATATGCACGCAAAAATGAAAATTGGATAAGGTGTTAGATTTTCTTGACATTTTTATAATTTTGATGATGCTCAGAGTTTACAAATTAATTTATTTTTTCCAAATTAATTATTTTTTCCAATATATTCCTCATGGAAGAAAAAGAAAATTGAATGCCAGAAGAAAAATCCGATTTTAATTTAACATTTGGAGGCACCATGTACTTTATCTATCTGCAATGCACTTTTAACACCTTTTCTCAATTAGTTTTTTTCTTTTTTTTTTTTTTTTTTTTTTTCTTTTTAAAATTGTTAAAATTTTTCATTTCTTTTAATGCTTACTTTTGAGAAAATATGGAGTTATATCAGTTTAAAAGTTATTATTTATGTTAAATTTGTATAAAAATCGATTAATGTTTGATAACGAATATGCCATCTAAATTTCATATTCATATGCTCATTTTTTTTTTTTTTTTTTCAAAATTATGCACAAAAGAAGAAAATAAGAAAACAGATTGGGCCTTAAATTGTACAGGACATTGTAAGTAATACATAAACAATACACTTGTGAACAATGTCTCTGAAATTTCAGTAAAATGATGTTGCATGGTTGTTTTTGAATCTTTATAGGGGTGTAAAAAACTCTCAAAAGTCATTTTTATGTCTTTTTCTTTATTTTAAAGAAAAGCCATACAGTAGTCTTCTCTTGTGTGTCCCTGTATATTGCCTTAAAATGGCAAGATTACAAAAAAATATTTTGTTTTTAACTATAGAGGGAAATAATCACCCAAAAGCATATTTGTAGCTTTATTGCTATAGAAAAAGAATTCAAATCGATTGATTTCGTATAGGAATATATATTGTCTAACCAAATAAATGTGCATAAATTTTGCATATCAAATATACAGTGTACTGAAAAAAAATCCGTAAAAAAATAAAATTTAGAGTGAGAATTTTTCTTTTATATCGAATAATGTATATGAAGATTTTTGTGTGGCTCTGTCTTTTCCATCACCGTTAATTTACCCTCGATTGATTCTTTCACCGTTGAAAGCTCTCTCTTCATCTCATCTTGATTAGATTAAATTTCTTCCTGAACTTCACCCATAGTGTCTTTCATTTCCTTCATCTCTTGACTCAGGCTATCTTTCATCTCTCTTTGCGATGCTTCCATACTTTCTTTCATTTCTCTTTGCGATGCTTCCATCTTTTCCTGTCCTGTTTCCATTTTCTCTATCAATCCAGATCTTAACTCATTCATCTGAGCAGTGAGACCTTCTAGAAATTTCTTCATTTCTTGCTCCATAGCTCTCGTTATCACCATTCACAGACTATCCCGCTTCTGACACCAGAAATGTTGCGTACTTGGGGGTTCGTGAGTTGTCCGAGAATGAAAGGCAAAACTTACAAAAATTCAATAATTTATTCACAGAGAGTTCCAGAAAAATACAGGTCTATAAACCAAGTATCAGCTTCAATTCAACCAGTAAACACAGCTTAAACAACAGCTGTCAATAGCAAATCCACAGTACAAACTGTACAGCAATAACACTTAAAGCAAGTCTCTTTCAAAGAGGCTCAAAACAATGCAAGCATTAACGAAGCTGGTTGAGAACTGAACTGACTGACTATCCTTGGCGAAGAAAACGGATTATATACCCCTGTAGAAAAGTGTGGAAAGTTTCAGAAATCTCCATATCTCATCAGCCAATGGGATTAGAGCTTCCATATTTGGTATATCCCTAATAAGGATTTTCTCGCCAAGGTCGCCAAAAAAAATCGCCAAGGTGGAAAAAATCGCCAAATTTGGCGCCAAATCCATTGCCTGATTTATTGGGGCTTTTTAATGCGTTTTTAAGGGAAAATAAGGCTATTTCAACGCTAAAACGACTAGAAATGCACAAAATTAGCACTTTATCAACTTACTAAGCCTCTTTGAAAGAATTTATACAAAAGTAAACACAATTATTTACAATTTTGTAACACTATGATTATTTTTAATGATTTGTTTACCGGACAATACAAATTATTCAGATATATTATAGAGTATAAGTGAAAATTGCTCAAAATCTCTTTAGCAATTTTGATATGTGCTTTTAAAACTTTCTAACAATATTGAAAATTATATATATATATATTGTTTAAGAAGAGTAACGTAACTCTATTGATGCAATCAAGCAGAAACGGTCGTTTTGCCAAGCCAAGCCCAGAGAAAAGCAAAACAAACAAACTACCACTAACACAAAGCAGAACGCGCCAATAATAAAATCGACAGAAATAACCCAAGATCGTTAAATGCTTATTATACAGAAACCAACTTTCCCATGTTAAATCGGCAATTTTTTTTCCGTAAAGTTTTAAATATTGAACGAACCAAATATCGCAGTAAAATGAAATAAAAAGTAAAATATTCGTATCAACGAGATCTTTAATTTGAGATAAAAACGAACTTTCTAAGTTAATAAGTAAAAAAATGGGAGCATTTTCAATTTAGCGTAAAATTAGATGTTTTGACAACTTTTTGAAAAAATTTCTTCTTCAAGAAATTTTTTTAAAACAAGCTAGAGAGTTCATAAATGTGCAGAATTCTTTGAAAACTCGTTTTTCAGATAGATAATTACTTAATCTAGGAACTTTTATAAAATTTAGCTTTTAAAAATCAAAATTTCCTATCTTAATTGCTGAAAAACTGTTAAATATCGCCAAAGAGACATAAATCGCCAAATATGAAATTGCTTCATCTCAGTTTACCCGAAAAATATTAATTTCAAATTGAGCTGCTTTTTCTTTTTATAAGTTATTTTTTAACCAAAGAATCTTTGCTTTTATTATTTTGTACAATTTTAAATTTTATATCCCTGAAAACAGAAAAGAATACATTTTTGAATAACATTTGTTTCAAATCTGTAGCTTGAATTGCTGATTTTTTAATATTTTTCATACCTTAGAATAAGAAAGTCAGTACACGATATAGTATCCAATTTTAATATCCTTCAACTCAATCTGGCAATGATAATTATGATGCATGAAGATTTCTACTTCCTTCTATATAGTATACTAGCAGGCTTTGCCCGCTTCGCTTGTCATTTTATTGAAATGAATTTCGACTTTCGGTTTTTAATGGATTTACACGTTGTAAGAGCTCCTGAAAACAATTTGACTATTTTTAGAAAATTTCTATTTGCGTGCGTGTGTTCTATGTGTGTGGCGAAAGTTTTGTTCCAACTAGATATCAGGAGCTACTGCTCAGAATTACATATAAATTTATATGCAACTGAACCTTGATGTATAATAGTGTTTATCAATATTTGGTGTCAATTGCTCAACATGGTGCTGCTATACAGTGATTGCCGCAATTTCAGAGAATGCTGTATCTGAGTAACTAATACATGGAATTGCATAAATTTACAAATAAATTTACATTGTTGCAAATTATAGTGCTTATCAACTTTTGTACCAATATCTCAACATGTGGCGCTGCTATACAGCGATTTTCGCAATTTAAGGAAAGGTTCTGTTGCATATAATGAAACAAAACTTGATATGTGAAAAGGCCATTATGAGACATTATGCTGATTCAATCTCGATGCCTATCGGCCGATAAGTGGAGCTCATATACTACAATTTTTTTTTAGAACTGAAAGGATGCCATGTGCATGGTGAAAATTTACTTCCGTTGGACATTTTGTGCAACAATACCTCTCTGAGTTGATAATATTCAGCATTCATAATGAAAAAAAAAATTTAAATAATTTGTGCTGCGTTAATATGTATAGGAAAATGTAGAAGAAAGTTTTGTGATGGACACGACATACTAGTCTGCATAGAAAACCCATGGATAATGTCTAGCAACCAGAATTATGGAAAGTTTAACGCAAAGAAAACTTTGTAATACAGTTTAACGCAAAGAACAACATCGCACGAAAGTGAGTTGAAATCCAGGACATATCTGATGTAAAGTATCAGGTTAATTCCAGTAAATATAAAAACTATTAAAAAAAAAAAAAAAATGATATCTACAAAAAAGACACTTAAAATGTACAAAAAAGCCAAGCTCAAAGAAAGAGAATTGATTAAAGTTGTGTCTAAAAAGGGTGTGATATCAAATTCCCAAGCTTACATTCAAATACTTATTTAATATTCCCTTTTAACTAAATTTTCGCATGTGAATCAAGTGCCTTATGATATGTTGATAGAAATCCTTCTTTCCTGTACTAAATACATCATAGCGTGTTTCTGAAAAATATTATTATTTTTATTTATGTATGATGGGCTTGGCGGCCATCTTTCAAGTAATGAATAAACATTCACACAATTTGAAAGAAGTTTCTTAAAATATATCTTATATAAAATTAATTTTGCTATTCTATTCAGCAGAGACGGAAATATTTCGATAACATGATTTCTTATAAGTATTTAGTATTAAGTGCACTTCCATCCTATAAATGCCGGGAATAAAAGAATATAAAAATTTAAATTAACGTAAAAACATGAAGGAGAGGGGGGGAAGCATAGAAGCTTCCACCCCCGTTATATTTATCCAATTTGAATTTAGCTTCTTGGAATAAATATTTCGTAAAAATAATATGGTTATTCCATTCAACAGGGGTTGAAATATTCAGATTAAAAAAGAAAAAAAAAATGCATTAAAAACATCGCAAAAGCCCCGTTAAGCACACAAGTTGAATCAATTTAAGTTTTAACAGTGTAAAGTTTGGCGCACTCCCATCCTCCCATCCTATAATTATTTCCCATTGCGCAGCACTAGTGCGATATAAAACTCAATTAACCAACCAATCAATCAACTCATCCTATAATTGATGAGATGAATTCAAACTAACGTAAAACTTTGAAAGATGGCCGCCAAGCCCATCATACATAAATAAAAATAATAATATTTTTCAGAAACACGCTATGATGTATTTAGTACAGGAAAGAAGGATTTCTGTCAACATATCATAAGGCACTTGATTCACATGTGAAAATTTAGTTAAAAGGGAATATTAAATAAGTATTTGAATGTAAGCTTGGGAATTTGATATCACACCCTTTTTAGACACAACTTTAATCAATTCTCTTTCTTTGAGCTTGGCTTTTTTGTACATTTTAAGTGTCTTTTTTGTAGATTAATAAGTACTGCGTGAAAAATTGTTGATTTTTTTTTTTTTTTATGAACAACATGATCTTTCTATTTTAATGAATATTACAAAATTTTCTTTACAGGGTTGCCACAAAAGAAATATAACAAAAATAGTTGCTTTTGTAGCCTAGAAGCATTAAAATAGTTGCCTAAATAGCAGCTAGCGACCAAAATACTAGCTTAAATATCACATGCTAACGATCATTAAAGGATAAAAACCATATGCATTTTCTTACTATTCAATATAGATATACCAATTAAAAAAAAAAAAAAAAAAAAAAAAAAAAAAATCTGAATGTGAAAACTGAATTGAAAAAAAAAAAAAAAAAAAAAAAAAAAAAACATTAGGCAATGAGTCATTGTAGAAACAAATTTTCCCATAGAATAACATGGGGTTTGGTTGTTGAAAAGATTAAGTATTGTCTGCTCCTAAGAGCCTATGTTTTTTTTTTTTTTTCCTGTATTCTTCCTTTTCTGATTTACTAAATTATTATTTAGTATTATTTATTTATTATTATTATATTTAATATTATATTATTATTTTATTTACTAAATTGTTAATATTCTGATTTACTAAACTTACTACTACTATTATTTTATAATTTTGTTATTTTTTCTTACATGAAATCAGGATGAGGAAGGACATAACAGGTCACAGAAGTGTACTAGTAGTCATTTGCAATAAGCAAATTGGCCAGCTTAATAGGTACGTATGTCTGGTGCTATTTCTACATTCTCATTGGATATTCTACCTGTTTCAAGATCAGCATCAGGGACATACCATACTTTAAGGTGGTAAAAAAATAAATAAATAAAGGGTGAAAAGGTTAAGATATGGGATTGTTTATAAAATGCAGAGAAAATATTTCTTTCTGAAAGATTTTCCTGATATTTCTGGAAGAATTTTGCAAAAGGTGAAAAATAGTCTCCCAATAGTTGCCTTTTTGTGAGAAAATAGTTGCTTTTTCAAGCTTTTTGGGTCAAAAAAGTTGCCATAGTGTCCTCAGGCTGAAAATAGTCGCAAATAGTTGCCTTTTAGTAGCCTGTGGCAACCCTGTCTTTACATCAATTGTACAGAAATGTAAAATAAGTAAGTACATAAAGTATTCCTGTTATAACTTATGCATAAGGGATTTTTATTTATCTTTCTCACTGCTTTTCCCTTCCCCTCTTAATTGTTGTTCGTAAAATCAAAACTTAACATAATTTTGTACACGGATATCCTCCAAAAAAAAAAAAAAAAAAAAAAAAAACGTATGTGGGTGTATCAAGTGTTTTTCATTTGGCTTCTTTCTGTTTCAGAGTTAATTCTTTTTCATTTTGTGAATTTTCGAGAACGGAAAATAATCCGACGTTTAAAGATAAAAGCGTGCGGAAGAACCTCTTAAAACGAATTGAAATTCCGCAACTCCAATGAATGAGTAGAGAGGCTCCAATTTCGAAAAAGAAATTAGAAGAGATAATAGAAATGAAGAGGATTTGCGAAGGGACAAGGAAGAAAAAAAAAAGAGAGAGAAAGAAATTAAGAAAATTAAAACCAGAATGGAATGCAGCCACATGGCCGATATGGATGCCACGCGACTTCTATCTCAATTTTTTTTTTCAATTATACAAGAAAAAAAAAAGAAAAATCATGCAGTTTGCATAGATTATAAAACATTTTCCAACTGCATTTACAGTTACATCCTTTAATATTAGATATATTTTAATTCCTTGATAACACAAATTATATTTTGTTTTTAATTACACAGAAAAGATTTCTCGAAAACTATCCTTATTACTTAAATTTTAAAGAAAAATTATTAAATAGATTGTTTTTGTGTAACCCTGTATATTATATAAATATACAGAGCTACACAAAATACATTTTGTTTATACTTAAGAATAAAATAATTAAATAAATAAATAAAAAATCTACAAGAAATTTCTTTATTGTTTATTTTTTTGTAAACGTAAAATAGATGATTTTGTGCCACTCTGTATATTGATTAAAAATTTCAGTGCTACAAAATATATTTTAGTTATGGAGAAAGCAATATCTTAAAAACTGTCTTTATACGTCAACTATTAAAAAAACGGTTTATTTAAAACCTCTCTTAACTTTTGTATAGACCGGTTTATTGTCTAAAACAAGGGTGGTCAACCATTTTATACCTACCGACCACTTTTGCATGTCTGTTAGTAGTAAAATTTTCTAAATGCCCACCAGTTCCCCAAAAATGGTGATTTTATACAGTAGGAAAGTAGCTTTTCTTTATAAAATTTATAAAAGTGTTACAGTAAATTAAAGCATATAATAATAAAGCATTTTTCCATTTCAATGTTTTAAAAAAGTCAAATAATTTGAAAAAAGTAAAATGCTTCTGTATCGGACAAAACCCTTACCGCCTACCATAAAAGCTGGAATGGAATGCCCACTATACTCTATTTCCTTTACGCAGTCGCCTCAAGGCCACGCTCAGATGAACTGTGATTTCACTTTCCCCGTCCGTTGCTAGGTTACTGAAGAAACAACGACATCTCACTGGATGGAATTGAGCACGTGATCTCAGTCACGTGATCTCCCTCTCCGCATTCCGTGGCTTTGATGAGGAAATGGACTATAGTGGGCGGTAGAGACCGAATTGACTACCATTAGTCTAAAACAAGAAGCGCTATATACTAAAATATGCTTTGTTTTTGATTAGAATGAGATTTCACAAAAACTATATTTATAACTTAACTTTTAAAGGAAAAGCATAAATTAAACTGCATTTGTCTTGAAAGAACGATATAAGAAGAGTTGACATGGCTGGAGAAAACATTAAGTAAAAATAGTAATCTCAGAAGCCATTAAGTAACACAGCACTATTAATAAAAAAGCACCACAAAACTGACGTTTTAAGTTATTACTTACAAAACTTTGAATAAACACCATAAAATGCAATAATCTCGCAACAATTTTTTTCGGGTCGAAAGCGCACACGACCCTTCTTCAGGCGAACAAAGTATAGGCACGAGTGCTGCAATCAAAGCGGCAACGCACAAAACCGTTTTGAATGAAAAGCAAAACCATATAAAGTCGAATATAAATATAAATACTGGTGTGGGTAGAATTATAAAATAAAATAAGAAAATAAATAAATAAATAAGGTTAAAAAATATGACAAAATATCAAAATCTAAAAACTATCAAAATTAAACTGAAATCCAAGTTACGTGAGTAATTTCCAAGCGTCAGAGAAGAGTGGAGTGAAAGAAATATCATTAACAAGATTCTTCGAATTTTTAAACATGTGAAATGCTTCATGGATATCCAAATGGGAAGAACAGACAGGAGATGAAATGATGTTAGTTTTATGGACAAATCAAAACGATAACCATGAGCCCAGTAGTGGAAAGCAATAGAAGATTTGGAAGTCTCTTCAATACGAACATTCCGACGGTGCTCATTTATTCTGTACTTCAAACGCCTCCTAGTTTGACCAATATAACCTAAATTGTACGACGAACACGGAATTAAACAAATGCCAGAGCGGTTTTCGGTCGGAATGGGATCTTTAAGAGAAGATAATTTAATTTTTTTGGCGGGTTTCTAAATGACCTTAAAATCAAACGATGAAAGAATTTTAGAGATTTTAAAAGAGAGTGAAGAATAAAAAAGTAAAACAACTGGGATGAGACTGGGATCGTTGAATTTGGGAATAGAACGTTTAGGATTCTTAAATATATATAAAGCTTTATCGATAATAAAGGGGTTATAGCCACGAGAGAGAGCAAGATATTTTAAATAATTAATTTCTTTCGAAAGATTAGACGGATCAGAACAAATGTGTAAGGCACGAAAAATATAAGTATAAAAAAGCAGATATTTTCTGTTGAGGAGCGTGGTTACAGACAGCATGCGGCGGAAGAGAGACAGAGAATGGTTTTCTAAAAACAGTAGTTGAGAAACGATCCTTGTCTTTATTCACAAAAACGTCAAGGAAAGGCAAAGAGCAATCCTTTTCAATCTCGAAAGCGAATTGAATGCATGAGTCAATCGAATTGACCAAAGAAAGTAAACTGGAAAAATCGACATCAGTGGAAACAAGAACGAAAATGTCATCCACATACCTAAACCAGTGAGGAAATCTATATACAAAGAATTTACAAACCCGTCAACAAAATTAAATTATCTTCTCTTAAAGATCCCATTCCGACCGAGAAAACCGCTCTGGCATTTATTTAATTCCGTGTTCGTCGTGCAATTTAGGTTATATTAATCAAACTAGGAGGCGTTTGAAGTACAGAATAAATGAGAACCGTCGAAATGTTCGTAATGAAGAGACTTCCAAATCTTCTATTGCTTCCCACTACTGGGCTCATGGACATAGTTTTGATTTTCCCAAAACTAACATAATTTAATCTCCTGTCTGTTCTTCCCATTTGGATATCCATAAAGCGTTTCACATATTTAAAAATTCGAAAAATCTTGTTAATGATATTTCTTCCGCTCCACTCTTCTCTGATGCTTGGAAATTACTTACGTAACTTGGATTTCCGTTTAATTTTGATATTTTTTAGATTTTTAGATTTTGTCATATTTTTTAACCTTATTTATTTATTTATTTTCTTATTTTATTTTATAATTCTACTCACACCAGTATTTATACTTATATTCGACTTTATATGGTTTTGCTTTTCGTTCAAAGCGGTTTCGTGCGTTGCCGCTTTGACTGCAGCACTCGTGCCTATTTTATTCGCCTAAAGAAGGGTCGTGTGCTCTTTCGACCCGAAACAATTGTTGCGAGATTATTGCACTTTATGGTATTTATTCAGAATTTTGTAAGTAATAACACAACCCTAGTTAATGTTTTGGTAGACTCAATATAGCTCCTGCGGTAGTCTTGATTTATCGGCAGCCATCATGAGTAGACAACAGTTAACTTCATTTACTGTGCGTGTTAAAACGCCCGTTACCAGCTCCTCTTAGAGCATTTTCCCGAAATTTTTATGTAGACTGTGTATCGTTTAAAAAATGCAAAGTTACAAAAAATATTTGTTGTTTTAATTATTTTTAATTATGGAAACGAGGCAATAAACATAAAGATTTAAGGATATGAAGAAGCGTGTGGCCAGACAGACTGAATTATAAATACTCTCCATACTAGAAAGTTTTAAAACTGAACGTATTAACATATGTTTATGAGAAATTTTGACCGATTTTACTATGTTAAGAAATTTTTCAATTGTTAACAACGTACAGAGTTTTCGAACCAATTAGAATATTGAAAATTACCAAACTTTTCAGAGAAGAATGTTCAAACAATATTAGTTTTGCCAGTATGATAACCCCTTGGAGTGTCAATCCCAGACAGTCGCCAATAGCTAAATAGGTATTGACGTTGTAGTTATGATTGTATTGCGACGTTCAGTGTGATAAATGATGTTTTTGAAAATAGTCCTCTTCTTTACGCTGATTCATTTACAGGGAAGCCATTTTTCTGCTGAAAGACGGATTTCTTCTTTTTATAAGTTTTTTATGTCCCCCTTCCCTCAAACTAACGATCGGTGATCAAACAGGCCATCGGAGCCAATCTTTCTCCATCGACAACATAAATATCAATATGCATATTAAACTTGCTTTGTAGGATTCTAGAACCTTTAAAAATTTATGATTGCTTGATATTTCTCATATACATTGTTTTATTGGTCTTCCCTAGCGATCCACTGTTAAACAACCTGAGGAAGCTATAAGCTATGCTATTCTCAATCTTTCTTCATCCATAAACATAAAAGTTAGTGTTCATGATAAACTTGTTTTATTAAATTCTAGATTTTATAAAGAGGTAGAAGTATTTCCTTATATGTGTAATTATTTTGTTTTACATTATGTTAAATTAATATTATTGATTACCATATGCACAGACTTTGGATAATCAGAATTATATACAAACTTGGTTTATTTAGAAACTTTTTTAATAATTTTTCACTTGTGATAAAGCACCATTCTTTTATAATGTATAAAACATTATAACATTTTGACTGCAAAATCTTCCAATTTATTATATTCAAATAATATATATTAAATATTACTATACTTCATACATTAATTATTTTATTGTATATTAATTTACAGAACTCGCGTATAAATATTCGAAAAATATCGAAATTTTACTTCACGCGTAATTTCCACTTTTTTTTTTTTTTTTTTGGTTTGTTTGACTGGCATCCCTGGTTTTAGAGATGGTGTCTACGCAGACTAACAGACTGACGAATTGACAAACTTATAACTAACTGACACACTGGCTACTCAAAATGTGAAAAAAAAAAAAAAAAAAAAACTAAGATTGAAAGTTTCACAAACATAGCGTACCAAGTTCCCAGTATCTAGAATATTGAACTAATACAAGAGCTAAAATACATGCTGTAAGTTCTGATTATAAGGGATTTAAATGTTTTAATACATTAAAAAGAAAAAAAGACACATCAATTAAATCTTATTTAGCCACTGTATAAACAAAATCTGCATTTAAGGCATTTTTCAAATTATTATTATACCATCTCATTTGTTGTGTGTCATCGCAACTGACACATTTTTTTTTTTTTTTTTTTTTTTTTTTTTAAGAAAATATTTCTTGTAAAATATCATAAAAGGAAAAAAATTCGCCCAGGTTTATGACTTCCTTTGCGAAACACATTTCGGTATGACTAAACTTTTTCATAAGTGCACTTAAAAAACTATAAATGTATCCAGTTTAAGTAAAACCTCATCTTTCTTTAAGTGCCTATTTGAGTCAGACTTAATAGCTGATCTTTACACATGACAGGTTTAAATAGGAAAAAAAGGTCGCTCTTTTTTAACGGAACTGAAGATAATCTTTTTCACAAGTCTTGTAAGATTTTTTTTTTTTTACAAGACACTTTTATTTTTCTCTTTGCTGCCTTATCCTATTACATCATCTCATCATTTAGCGGATTATACCGATTGCTTGTAATACTTTTTCCCCCATAATCCCTAACATCTCTTTTCCAAGTGCTCCTAAAGCATTCGCGATGTTCTAAAAAATTATCTTTCCCCCTCTCAAAGTAGCCAAAGAAAAAAGAAATAATAAATAATAAATAAATGGAATGAAGAAATAAACTGAGTGTAGTTAAAAGCAGTTTCATTTAAAATTTAAATACACGTAAGCTTAAAACCAATGTAACATTTAAAATGAGATAAAAACTTTAAAACTTTAAAAATACATTTTAATTAAAAACATTAAAACACAAGTAAATGTTGTGCTTGTATGTTTGACACTGAGGAGGGCTAGTGTTCTAGCCGAAACGTCTGTCTTGTGTTTTAATGTTTTTAATTAAAATGTATTTTTAAAGTTTTGTATTTTTTATCTCATTTTAAATGTTACGTTGGTTTTAATATATTAATGAGACGTATAAATTATGTTTAATTTTATTAAAACATAAGCTTAAACTTGATAATTTAGCCCGTTAGTAGTGTCGCTATAGACAGTGCCAGCTATTACAAATTGTGCACTTTTTATTTAACTGTCACCAATAATTTTAAGAAGTGATGTGATCGACGTTTCTTCGATTTTATTCGCGTTTTATGAATATCAAATGCCACTTCTAAAAATTTTTGGTGGATATTGAATAAAAAAATCTGGCAACACTGAAGGATGGGCGGCAAATCGACCAACGAGATATATAAAGTAGAGTGATAAATGGTAACCCTTGAGAAGGTCCAAGATGAGTCATGTGACATGCTCTCCTTGCACCTGCGTATTCGGTGGTTCCCTTGGTAACAACTTATTTTCAGCAAATTTCTATGGCAACGGTTTGGAGATTGTTCTTCGCATAAGTCATACACGCCAATGTTTTTGTTTACTTACGTAGTTTAATATTCTTTTGCTCTAAATCATTTTGATTTTGATTTTACTTTTCTTTTATTTCGTGTAGTTGAACTTTAACCTACAAAATGCTAAAAAGTAGTTGAAAAATTATTCTTTGTTGTTAAATTTAGCTCTTTAAAAGTTTAAATTTTCTTTTATAAACACTTTTAAACTTTGTTAGGAAACGATGAAAAAAAGGTATTTTATTATTTATTGAAATGTGAAATATGAGTAAAATTATTTTAAAAACAATTTATTTCGGTCATAGGACTGTCATGTTACCTAATAATAATGATAATTTGTCGCACTGATATTTTAAATGCCAAAATAGCGATAAAGGGCCAAACACAGCAACCTATTCGAGCATGTCACATGATTCATCTTGAACCACGGAAAGTTAATCCTTCATCCATTGAATGAGCACTCTAATTTATATATCTCGTTGAAATCGACCAACAAGCGACTACTAACGGGTTAGAGGGCGTTCGTATTCGAATTCCGCTTCGGGTAAGTAGCCCGAATTTAGTATTATTTAAAATAAGAATGCACTTATGCTAGCTTCATTTTTTTTTTTTTTTTTTTTAAGGTGTTAAAAGTCTATTTGCCATTTTGTAAACGAAACGTTATAGAACGTGAACAGGAACATTTCTATGAAAATTAAGAACTAATGTAGTATTTAAAATATTTAAAAATCATTACGTCCCGTAGTTAAATTATATTTTAATCACATTAAAAACTGAGACAGATAATATACATTAAAAAAATATATACATTTTAAAAGATTAAAAACACGATACACAAATTTAAACGTTTCGAGCCTTTTACAGGCTCCTCATCAGTAGTAAACATCAAATGTAAATGCTGAGAACAACAGACTTTCATTTAGTGAGTACAACGTATTCATCAGGAACTGCGCATGCCTCATTAAGTGGTGAAAAATGTTGATTTGTGTACCAGCCCTCCAGGAAAATTCTTGAATGATAATTTAAACAGTTAGATATGATTATTTTAATATTGTTAAAATCAGGTAAATGGTCAGTTTCTATGGCATGCTGTACAATTTTCGAACGTATCATCGCAATCCTATGTCTCTACATATACATCGCAATACAAAAATATAGTATTGTGCATAGAAATCGACCTAACAGCTTTTCACTGCTGGAAAAATTAGTTTCCACGAATAACCCTATTTTGCTGAGAAGAAAACAATCATAGAAAGTAAGCATCTTTAACTAACTTATTGAAACCAAGAAGAAAAGGTTTGTGATGATTAAAAATTGATCTGATAGGTCTAACAAAATTAATTTTCCCGGAATGTTATCGCCAGATTAATTATTTTTCATTTACGGCCCATTCTTCGCCGACGAAAAAATATTACAGAAAGTAAATTGCTTTAACTAATATAATGAAAACTAAGATCTAAAGTTCTTGTAGGAATAAAAATCGATCTGACAAGTTGTTTGTTATCTGTGAGAAAAATTAGATTTCACAGAATTAATTACAAACTTTTTCGCATGTGTTATGCAAGATTTTTTACATGCTTTTTTTTTGTCCTGCTTATCTTATTACATGATTTCATTATTGAATGGATGATACTGATTGCTTGTAATATCTCGTTTCCAAGTGCTCATAATGAATTAGCAATGTGCTAAAAAATTATCTTTAGTTCCTTTCAAATTAACCAAAAATAAATAAATTATTGAATTAAAATTATTGAGTAATCAAATTAGCTGAATGTTGTTGTTAAGAGCAGCTTCTTTTTAACTTTTGAATGCGCATTGGTTAAATAATTTAAAGGGAATTTGTATTGAAATTCTGCTTTGGATCAGTAACCCGCATTTAACCTGTCTGCAGTAAGAAAGCGTTGAAATTGGGTCGATACATTTTTTTTTTTTTTTTTTTTAGTATTAGCATTAGAGGATAATCACAATCATTAAGAGTTTGTGACATTTTGTCGACGAAAGTTTATAGAAAGCAAACACTTGTGATCATTTTCATAAAAATTAAGGATTAACCAGTGTTTGTGCCTAGAATTCAATCTAACAGCTTGCCATCGCTGGTAAAATTAGATTTCACAAATAACTCGCTCCTTGCTATGGGAGAAAAACATAATACTAAAACTATACCCTAATGCACTATAGTACATTACCCGCCGCTTTATAAAATTACTGGTTAATAAAATCAGCCGCTTAATCTAATCAAATTGCTGGGTCCGGAATCAAATCAATAGAAACCGCCGTTAAATAAAATCAGCGCCACCGGTTAATAAACTCAACAGAAAAAATGATCATGTATGTAAGCTAAACAACAAATTATATTTTCTCACCGGATTTTTGAAATGAAAAAAAGAAACAAAACATAGCAAGCCATCAAATTACTCTTTGTCAAAAATTGTATGCCTAAAAAAAAAAAAAAAAAAAAAAAAACGCCTCGTCATGTGTTGTAGTTTATGGATTCAAGGAATGAATTTGCCAAATGATTGGCCAATGAGTATTTTTTTTTCTGTTTTTAAATATTGAAATAGAGTTTCTAGTTCTTATTTTGAAGCAACTCAGCTGCAAAATATGCAAGCAAATTTTTTTTATTTTGAAGGTAAGGCGTAAAATTTTGGTAAAGTATGATTGTTTTCTTCAAATGTATAGTCAAAGGAAGGCGACATCGAAGCTTGAAATTTCTCAATTTTCTTCATGTAAACATAAGAATAAAGAGGATATTAGTGCCTAAATTATACCACACGGAAGAGTGAACCGCAAGCAAAAATGAATAGAAAAAGCAAATGTCATCAACGCAGCACTTCTAGATAGGTATAAGAATGCCAGGTCAAAGAACATTTCCATCTTTTATGTAATTTTGTCCTTAAAAGTTGAAAAATTTACATGAAGGATAAGTAACGAAAACTCCATTCCCACAGATGGCTAGTTCATAGATGGAAGGACTAAGAATTTCTTTCCATATTTAGATAATGAATACCCTTTTATTGAGTTCAGCCATGTTCGCCTGATATAAAAATCAGCCGCTTAATAAAATCATTTTGATGAAAACAAACGTGATTTTATAAAGCGGCGGCTACTGTATTAGGGTCAGTCAAAAAATTAGTTGAAACAAAACAGGAACCAAAACAGAATCGAAATTTTACAATAATTTTATTTGTATTCTAAAGTTCTTTGCAAAATCTACTTTTTGACGTTATTTACATTTTTTTTTCTACAAAATTTTCTTCAAATACACAGAAAAGTCCGCAAGTAAAATTTGCGTAATTTTCTATCATCAACGAAACAGCAAATTACTTAAGAAGATAATAACAGTTATTTCTTATGTAACGTAAGTACAGTTACCTGACAAAATATAATTCAAAAGGCAAGTTATCATAAGACTCACCTTTAAATGAATAGTTTAAAAACTATTGGCTATAATTTTGTCCGCTTTATAAATGTACATGTTGAAAATATGTGTTCCAAAAAGTTTAAATATTGATTTTAAATAATAATAATAAAAAAAAAGATCATTTAAGATAAGAAAATATAAATCATTCAATGCATCTAAATAAGAAATAACAATGAAAATGTTCCTATATATGGAAAAAAACTAATGTATTGTAATACAATCGAACCTCGTTAACATGAATCTCAAGGGGGATAAAAAATTTGTTCATGTTATCAGTAGTTCATGCTATCAGTAACTAATTCTCATATAACTAAACTAATCTTCATTTTGACAGTGATTGTGGTATCAGTTCATGTTAAAAGTACCGTAATTTCGCGTATATAACCCGCGGCATAAAAAATTCAGTTAAAAATAATTAGAACCGAAAGATACCCTGCTCTAAAAGATTCCCCGCAGTTCCAAAATCACGTGGTCGGCAATCGCTATTTATAACCTCAATACTAATTGCTATTATTTTAAAAATAAGTAGGAAAAGATACAAATAATAAACAAATATACAACCATGTATAAATAACAAATGTACAACTAAATATAAATAATAAACAAATAAATTTACTTACCTATAATGAAAAAGCAAATCATCATCACATAGTTTTAATCTTTCTCTCTATATAAATTACTGTGAACTGGAGTAAGTTCTAATGACCTTCTAATCACCTTTATTCAATTTATAAGAAAATTATAGATTAATAATAAATTTATTTGCAAAATTCATTCAAATCCATCGAAATCGGATTCTTCCGTATCAGAATTAAAATGTTGCAATATTGTTTGGGACAGTTCGTCTTCATCATTCGTATTATCCTCCTCATCAAGTTCCTTTTCACTGTCCTCAATTTCATCGTTATTATATGTTAATAATCGAGACTTCCGAAACAAAAATGACAAAAATGTTGATTTTTCTCGTTGTTCGCAATAGATACCCCGCACCGGATGATAGCCCGCAGGACATACAATGTCATTTTTTTAATATATATATACATATATATTACCCGCGGGTTATATACACGAAATTACGGTAATTTACGTTAACAGTGTTCACGTTACGAGGTTCGATTGTATTTGGCAACAGTAAAACGAAACTTCAAATAACTTAGATTCGTAGATCTTAATGTAAAATAATTCTTCTTTATATCCCTGTTAAATAATTATAAGTCCTATACAAATGAAAACGTATATAAATCTTGCGACGATGACCTATAACATGTTTTAGATTTTAATCAAATGCAGAGATCAGATTCTAGCGTACTAGAAATAATTTTAGTCCTTAGGCCGTAATATATATTAATTCCACTTTGTATTTCTTTAAAAGAACTATAAGGCTTACACTCAAGAAAATCTATTTTGTTTGTGTGACGGTGATTTATTACATATCTAGTAAATTTCAGCATAATCCAATAAAGCGTTTGCATGCTATCGTGTTCAATCATATCTGCACATTACGCGCGTCACCGTAAAAATGGAAAAATAAATTAAAGAGCATTTAAATTGTATAGATGCACCTAAATAGTCCTAAGTGGGATATTTTTCATGATTAGAATATTTTTCTTTCATAGTATATATTCGTAAGTAAATAAAATAATCTGACGTGTCACTCACACGACTTTCTCTTACCCTGAAATTTAATACTATAAATACAGGTTGCAGATTAAGAGGTAAGATTACGATGTTATGTAAACCTATGTTAAACAATTTAAATTAGGCTTCGGAAAAGCTTTATATGATAATTAATACTGTGTGAGGGGGCTACAGCCCCCTCTCCACCCCCCCCCCCCCCGTTTCATTAATGCACCTAGATTTATATAAAATTTAATTCGGTTTTTAAAAAATAATTTATTAAAATTATTATTTAAAAAATATATCTTTTATGATAATGCAGACGATTTCCATATTAGAGAAGTAGTGTAACACTAAATATATAAAAAAAAAGTCCCTTTTATTCTCAATATTAAAAAAAAAAAAAAAAAAAAAAAAAATGTTTTTTTTTTTTTTTTTTTTCGTTAAAAGTAAAAAAAAAATCGATAACTTTGTTTTAAATTATCGCAGATCGATGGTTCAACCATTCGTTTTAAAGGTTTTGACGAGCTCTTTCGAAAGATACCCATTATGAAAATTTACTCCCCTCGAGGGGGGACTTCCCCTCCCCCCGGGGGAGGAGGCGAGGCTCCTACATACACAATTTTTTTTCCCAGTTGACTATCTCTATTACAAAATATATATTCGTTTCATTTGATTTAGTGCAGTCTATAGACGTTAAACTCTACTTACCTGCAATTTTCCCCATAGACGTAATGTATTAGAATTCTCTTGATTGTCCCTGTACACGAACCATTTGCTTGATCTTAACGAAAAGCTTACTGTAGCATCTATATATGATACACATTTAGAATACCAAGTTTGGAATTTCTGCTACTATTTGTTCTTGAGACATGCTGATAACAGACAGACACACACACAGACACACAGACATACACACAGACCATTTGCTAAAAACATGATTTTCGTATTCAGGGGACCTCAAAACGTGTAAATATAACAAAATTTCGCGTTCGAAAATTTGACCCATAAACAATACTTTCTCTACCTTATGGGTAAGAGAAAGTAATTAGTCCACTATCCGAACATTTAGTTGCTATTAGCTGTTTAAACACTTTTGAATCAGTGAATAATTTAGTAAATAAATAAAAGTGAAACTATATTTTAATAGAGTATGTGAGAAAATCGCCCATGTGTATTTTTGTAAGAGATTACGGTTTTTTTTTAAACATTGCGGAAAAAATGTCGACTTTTTCAATTATAACACGTAGGGTATTGGACCCAGAGCAAAGACATTTTCAGAAAATTTGGCATAATTCATTAGGCACAGTATACTGTAACCACAATGCAAAAATGTTAAATATCTTACAAACTATGAGCATTTTTACTAAATAATTTTTATCTACGCATGCGCTAACTTTTAAAAAAATTCATTTGTATAATTTTATAGCCAAATGTATTAAGCCATTTATATGAAAATTCCAAACAAATATCGTGTAAATTTAAAGAGTTATGAGAGATAGAATGAACAGAATTTCAGTTCTTCTCAAGAAAAAGAAAAAAAAAAAAAGGATAACGAAAGGGGGTTTTATCAATATTTATTTACAATCAACGAACACAGTATTGCCATTGGGCATTCATTGAATCAAAATAAAAATGTCAGTAAAACCCCTTATAGTTTTTCTGTTATTTTGAGAGAACTGAAATTCAGTTCATTCTGTCTCTCATAACTCTTCAAATTTACACGATATTTGTTTGGGGCTTTCATATAAGTTGCTCAATACATTTGGCTATTAAATTATGCAAATGAAAATTTTTCAAAAGCTTGCGCATGCGTAGATAAGAATTATTTAGTGGAAATGCTCATATTTCGTAAGATATTTGACCTTTTTTGCATTCTGATTGCAGTATGCTGTGCCTAATGAAGTATGCTAAATTTTCCGAAAATGTCTTTGCTCTGGGTCTATCCTAGTCTCTGGATACTTTACGTGTTATATAATTTTTTTTTCAATGTTAAAAAAAAAAAAACAAAAAAAACAAAAAAAAAAAAAAACGTTATATCTCCATGAATATATGTGGTAGCCTCTTAAAAATTTATACAGATAATGAGAAAAGTATTCTTAATCACATGCTACAGCCAAAATCCATTTCAAGCATTACTTTTTACAGGGTGATCCAAAACATTTTGATTTTTGTTTAAATATTTTATTGGTCCATTTTTTTTTTTTTTTTTTTTTTTTTTTTTCAGTACACAATTTTTGCTAAAATATATGAGGTATAACGTGTTGTTTACACTACCAAAGTTTCAAGATGATTCCAAAAGAAATTTTCTACATATTTGAAAAACTGTCTAAATTCGAAAGTGTGCAAATACATATTGGTAGGTAGTGTACATAACAACCAAATTTTTTTTTCTTCAAATGTATTACTCATAAAATTACATCAATCAGACAATCACATAGATTCGTAGAAATGCCTTATGAGTCACTCTTCATTCTTTGAAAAACCACACTTTTTAATAAAATTTCACACCAAATAAAGCATTATGATTCTCCTTTCAGACGTTTTAATTTTAACACGTTATTTATTTATTTGTTTGTTTAGCCAACCCCACCCTGTAAAAAACAGAGGAAATCGTTTCATTTTGGTCGAAAAGAAGAAAACAAAAACTACAAAACCATTGACATTATCAGATTTCAACCACTTCCTGCGAAATTTCAATGTAATCAGGGTCTATTTGTGACTATTTCACCATAAACAAACTTTCCACTAAATTTCTCTTGGTGTGAATTTACAACGAATAAAGACAATATTCAGTATTAAACAGGAAAGAAAAATCACGCGGTTCATATAGATTATTAAACACTTCCCATCTGTACTTTCTAGCAACTTTTTTGAACTGCAATGTATTTTATACAGTGCATGATGATATCCGTGAAGATACACAGACTGTGACAAAAGCAATTTTTTAACTTTATTGAAAGAAAAGAAAGAATAAGAAGGAAAAAAAAAAAAAAAAGGATACATTATAACATATGAGTTTTTTTTTTTTTTTTTTTTTTTTGTGAGTCCCTGTACATTAACCCAGGAATTACCAACGTGTGGCCGCTGGTCCCATGTGGCCCGCCCAATAAAGTGCTGCAGTCCGCGGCGGATTTCAGAAATTTATATAGTGCTATCGTAACCTTTTACACGCCAATGTTCCATAAATGGATCATGGAATTAAAAATCTATTTAAAAATTAAATATCATGAATACTGACTCGAAAAAAAATATCAAATATAGTAGAAAGATGACTTGATTTTTTGAAATAGAAATTGCAATTCAATCATAAAAGAGTAAATGTACAGAAAATTATAAAAATGACTTTATTTTCGATTTTCCCTTTTACCCTACAGTTTAAAAATTCACATAATCTAGAAAAATAAGCAAATGCTTCTAAAAATGGGTTGGCATTTTTAAAATAGATTACATTATTAAAGTAAAATAAAATATAATAATAGTAAAATATAATAATAGTAAATTAATAATATTAAATACGATACTATTAAATTATATTAAAAAATTTTTTTTACACATTTTAATGATAGAGTTCTTTAAACAAAAGCATTATAAGGCAAAATATGTAAAAAATGAATTTAAATTGCAGCCGGATGTAAATGTGGCGTGTAAGTTAACAGAGCAAAACCTAAAAAAATCAGTTCTGAATCTTCTGAAGGAAAACTGTATAAGATCTATATTTGAGGAACATATTTATTTGTTGTAGTATATCAACTATATATCAGAGTTTACATGGACCTCTCTTTTTTCAAGAGCTCTTCCATCATTAATCATTAAAAATAAACTTTTTCTTAAACACATCATATCATCTTAATTTTATGACGAAAATTTCTATTTAAAGTTAGTGATATGCAAAATTAAGAGCTGTGGGAGCCTTGAATGTATATCTGTACTGATAAGTATAAAGGATTTAAGTCCATATTCTTGATTTTTCAGGAGACGAAAAATAAAGTTAAACTAACTAAAAACAAATCAGAAGAATCGATTAGTAAAAAGGGATTACGTTGGTTTATACGCTTTATACCATTCAGTGATTGTCAACCTTCCTTTAATAACGGGAAAAAATTGAATTAAATATTTTATACCATACATGAATGCTAAATTTCTGACTTGAACCTTTTTTTACCAGTGGATTTTCTCAAAGACTAAATGACATAGACTTAAATCCTTTATACCAATCGATAGAGAATTTTTTTCTGAGTCTGACTATGTACTTAAATCAAAATCGACATTTTTGGACTTAAATCCTTTATACTTATCAGTACAGATATCAGAGTTTACATGGACCTCTCTTTTTTCAAGAGCTCTCCCACCATTAATCATTAAAAATAAACTTTTTCTTAGACACATCATATCATGATAATTTTATGACGAAAATTTCTATTTAAAGTTAGTGATATGCAAAATTAAGAGCTGTGGGAGCCTTGAATGTATATGTATATAGATGTATGCAAACACACAATGTAGTCTGCCTGAATGAAACAAATGCACATGCAATGCGGTCCTCGAGCTCTTTTGGGTTAAATAGACCTGCATTAACCGGTAAAACAATACAATTTTCTATTGGAAACATGCTATAATGAACCCATATAGTATATATGTAAGTTTCAAGGCAGTCTAATACTATTTATATAAATAAGAGCGTAGCGAGACAGACGTGCCGAATTCGTAAGCACTATGCAACTTTTCTGGAAAGAAATCGATCTGTAAACCTCTCTCCGTATGCTTCAATAAATATTTGCCGATTCTCTCTTAGTGTAACATAATCGTCTTAGTGATTCATTTTCATTTTACAATTCATCTCGTTCATTTAAGTGTTATTTCACGCTTTTAGTGCCGCTGTATAAACCAAGGTTATCAATTTGCATACGGTTATAAATTTAAGTTGATTGACGCTACTTGTGTTACGGCTCTGCTCATTAAGCATCGTTACCTCCAAGACAACTGCAATTGTGAGTTGAGTTGTGTTGTTACAAGATCTTACGTTGTTGATTGTTTTTTATTTCTCTCAGTTCTCTTTCGTTCTTTCTTTTTTCTTTTTTTCCTGTTCATATTTGCATCCCGTTTTATTAAAACATTCATCAAATTGATTCACAGCGAATAATTAATTTTTCTGGTACTCACAATTTTTAAATCCTCTGACTGAGTTTTAAAAATCGCAATTTTCCCGGAATTTTGGGTTATATTAACAGAATGGATTATCACAATACAGTTCAAAAGCACTCCTATGCCGAAATAACAAAACTCAAATTTCGTTTCATGTATTTCACTTCATGAACTTTATTAATTGACAATTTTTCTGTATCTTTGTATAAAGAGGTAAATATACACATAAGCGATTGTGTTACGTCATCGGTTATGGAAATAATAATAATAATAAGAAAATAATAATAGTAATAATAAAATTAGCAACATAAAACAAACGCCAACTTATATTTCGCTATTTCTAAACACATTTTTTTCAATCAAAATACGGAATAAGATCAGTTTTTCATCCAAAATAAAATTTAATATTAATTTAATTTAATTTCTCAATTAAAGTACTCAATAAGATTATTTTATCTACTTGATATAATTCAATATTAGTGCAATTAACTTTGAGGAGAAATATTGGACTCATTTCTATTTAAAATCAGTTTTTAATTAAAATACCCAATAAAATTCGTATTTATTGCAGACATAATTTGATATGAATACAACTTACTTTCTGAAGAAATATTGGACATTCACTTCAAAAGCCTTTTCCAATCAAAAAACTTAAAATGTTAATTTCCTTGAGTTTATAATTTAAAATTAATACAACGTACAATGTGACAAAATATTGGACTTACACTTGTTCAAAAAAACCTTTTTTAATCAAAATACCTAATAGTATTCTCATTTCGTCACATATATATAGTTCAGTAACATTACAACTTTATTATAATATATTTACATATATTGGAATCATTTTTATTTTAAAAAGACGTTTCAATCGAAGTACTTAAAACGATTCTTATTTTATCTCTAATATAATTTAATACAATTTAATTTGCAGCTTAATATTAGACTTATTCACATTTTAAAAACTTTTTTCAATCAAAATATCGAATAATTTTTTATTATCTTGTTGCATTCATAATCTAAAATTAATACAACTTATTTTGGGAAGAAGTATTGAATTTATTTATAAACAATTTTTTTCAATTAAAGTATAAAGTAATATTCTTGTTTTATCTCAGACATAATTTAATACTAATACAACTTATTTTGAGAAGAAATATTGGACATTTACTTCAAAAGAATTTTTCAATCAAAAAACTTAATAAAATGTTAATTTCCTTGCGTTTATAATTTAAAATTAATACAATGTACATTGTGAGAATTTATTGGACTTACTTTTGCCTAAAAGACCTTTTTAAATCAAAATATCTAATACGATTCTCATTTCGTCTCATATATAATTCAGTAACTTTACAACTTTAAAATATATATACATACATTTGACTCCTTTTTATTTTAAAAACATGTTTCAATCAAAGTACTTAATACGATTCCTATATTTTGTCTCTAATATAACTTAATATTAATACAATTTAATTTGTGGCTAAATTAAATTGCATTAATTTATTCGCATTTTAAAAAACTTTTTTAAATCAAAATATCAAATAATTTTTTCTTTTATCTCATTCCATATATAATTTAAAATTAATACAACTTATTTTGGGAAGAAATATTGGACTTATTTAAGAAACTTTTTTCAATGAAAATACTCAATAAGAGTCTTCTTTCATCGCAGATATAATTTACTAATACAACTTAGCTTGTGCAGAAATATTGGACTTTCTTATTTCAAAATAATTTTTCTATCAAATTAATCAATAAAACTTTTTGTTCATCACACATACAGTCAGTAGCAAGATTATTGAAGCACTAGCAATAATTCCTACTTAAAATATTAATGCTGTTTTGTCAAGTAAATACACTGTTTTTCATGAAAATTGCCTCTGACACTATTTCAGCATATTCTTATGTAAAATGACCTCCTGAATCCGAATATGACGCCCATTTTGCCTTATCACCCACCGTTTTTTTAGAAACGGCCCCCTATTTTTATCCTTTTTCGGTGATTTTACGGCTATAAATTTGGTTTTTAGGAGGGAGGAGGATTAGTTGAACCGTTAAATATCTTATGAGGGGCTACAGAGTTGGAAAATTCTAAAACATGGACATTTGCGACAAGGGAAAATTTTGGGGAGGGGGGGGGGATTTGACATTGAAATTATACATTACATATCGTATGTATTTTTTAATTGGTTATTAATGTTATTTTTTAAATTTTATTTATTTGTTTATTTTTGGTGTTAAATTAATTATTTTTCCTTCTTCAAATCAAATTCATAAAATTATAGAACAGGGGGAAAAATTGAGGGAGGGGGTGGTGTATCTAGAAAACGGTGGGTGACTGGGCAAAATGGGAGTCATATTCGGATTCAGGAGGTCATTTTACATGAGAATCAGCAAAAATAGAATCAGATCTCGATTTTTTTTTTTTTTTTTTTTTAGAGCAGTGATATTTGTCGCGTCATGATCTTAGTCTCATACTGTTTATAAAAAGTAAGTTGATGATAAAAATTAGCGATCAAACTAAATATATATATATATATATATAAATGAAAAGTGTGAATGTGTGTTTCAATAATTTTGTTGCAGCCTGTATAGGTTAAAAGTATCACAATTTACTTTATGATTTCAAAAACATTTTTTAATCAAAGTACGGAAGAAGATTTTTCGTTCGTCTCAGATGTAATTTAATAATATAAGAAATTTTGGAATTATTTTTAATTCAAAAGCGCTTTTCAGACAAAATACTCAACAAGATTCATATTTTCTTGCATATATAACTAAATATTATACAAATCTCTTTGTGAAGAAATATTGAAACAATTATTATTTTCCAAACGTTTTTAAATCAAAATACTTAATACTTTTTAAATCAAAATATTCAATTCTTATTTCCTCGCAGATATAATTTAATATTAATACAACTTAGTTTGTGAAGAAACATTAGACTTATTAAAAAAAAAAAAAAAAAAAAAAAAAAAAATTCAAGCAATGCACTTTTATTTAATTTCAAGCAATTTTATTTAATTTCAAATTTAATTTAATATTTATGCAACTTATTTTATGAAGAAGTATTGGACGTTACCTTATTTCAAAAACATCAAATCTATCAAAATTTTCAATAAGATTCTTATTTCATTGCAGATATAAATTAATACTAATTCCATTTGCTTTTCAAAAATATACATACGATTCACTCATTTTGTATAGTTTGCCATAATAAGCCAAAACATGACAAAAATGTGTTTTATACTAACTTTCAAGTGAAAACGAATTCTCTAATATATAAATTTTGTTCTTAACACACACACATATATCTGTACTGATAAGTATAAAGGATTTAAGTCCATATTCTTGATTTTTAAGGAAACGAAAAATAAAGTTTAACTAGCTAAAAACAAATCAGAAGAATCGATTAGGAAAAAGGTATTTCGTTGATTTTTACCCTTAAGTGGTTGTCAACCTTCATTTAATAACGGGAAAAATTGAATTAAATATTTTATACCATACATGAATGGTAAATTTCTGAATTGGTCCTTTTTTTACCAATGGATTTTCTCAAAGACTAAATGACATGGAATTAAATCCTTTATACCAATCGATAGAGAATTTTTTTCTGAGTCTGACTGTGTACTTAACTCAAAATCGACATTTTTGGACTTAAATCCTTTATACTTATCAGTACAGATATATAGTCTTCGAGATCTTTAGAAATCATTTATTTATTTATTAATTAATTTACTTTTAAGATGCTTGAAAACACAAAACAACTGAAAAGAAAATCTGAAGAACGTTAAACATCGATTTACTCATAATTAATAAGTTAACAAATATTTCAGATAATTTGGAGTGGAAGGCTGATTTTTTTTAAGTTTTAATACCAACTATGTAAAAAATACTAGAACCGGGAATCGAACCCGGATCTTCCGCTTCACGAGCGGATGCTCAAACCACTGAGCTATCCTGGCTGATTACCAGCTACGCATTTCTCACATAACATTCGTTATCGTTGGCAAAGTCGCCGAGACTGCAAACACAGCTATATCAAGTGGCATTATTAATCATGGCACAACTCCAATAGACCACGATTTTTTTTTTTTTTATTTATTCACCAACCTTTTTTATTTAGAAATTTATTAATCAAAGGTTGAGGAATAAATTTCTAAAAAAAAAAAAAAAAATCAACAAATATTCTTTAAAGAAAATATATCATGGTTCTTATCCAAGTTCTGTTGATAAGACAGAAACGATACCTTACGAATAAAATTCCAAGAATAATACATGAATAAATACCGCACATAATGAATAACGTTTACATTTTGTTCAAAATTAGACTTCAATTTATTGAAAATTCATTCCACAAAAATATTATGAAACAGATATGTTAATGTATCTTTTAATCCTTTGTCAGCCCTAACGGTTTAAGCCGCTTTAAACAGTGTTGCCGAATTTAGGGACTCTTTTATTCTACTTTCATCAATACTTTTGAGGAGTGATATTTGATATACATGATGGACGAACGACCTTCGAACTGATTACGAACCTGTTACAGTTAAAACTCAGTGGTGGATATTGAATAGAAAAAATCCCTAAATTTGCCAACACTGGAGTGAAATGAAATAGGACCGGCAAAGGATTAATACACGTATTATACAAACGATTTCAATGGAGGAGGTGGAATACTTCGTGTCCTAATAATTTGGTGAAAGAGAAGAACAGATTAAGGGTAAAAAAAAAATATATATATATACACGAATAAATGCGTTAGATAACATTGCTCGGCATGAAAATCGGCCCCAACACCATTTTTGCAAATTCTTATTTAAAATGACCTCCTGAAACCGAATATGAAGCCCATTTTGCCTTATAGCCCACCGTTTTTTAGGGACGTCCTTCTATTGTTATCACTTTTCGGTAATTTTATGGCTATACATTTGATTTGTAGGGAGGGAAAGAATTATTTTAACTGTTAAATATCTTCTGAGGGGCTACAGAATTTTAAAATTCTAAAACATCTAATTGCAGGAAGGGAAAAATTTAGTGTATGTGTGTGTGTGGGGGGGGGGGGGGGGGAGGATTTACCACTGAAATTATGTATTTCATTTATTATATTTTTTTAATCAAATATTATTATTTTTTATTAAACATTAAATTTTTTATGTTTTTCAGTGTTAAAATAATTCTTTTGTTTTCTCGAAATCAAATTCATGGCCATAAAATTACCGAACAGTGATAAAAATTGGGGAAAAGGGTGACGTCCCGAGAAAAAGGTGAGTAATTGGGCAAAATGGGAATCATAATCGGATTCAGGAGGTCATTTTACATAAGAATCAGTAAGAATGGAATCAGGGCTGGATTTTTTTTTTTTTTTTTTTTTTTTTCTTTTCTTTGCAGCGCAGTGTCATGAATAAAGTTTAAAAATTTCTTCAGAAAATAACTACAGGAAAATTGATAGGCGTCCTGATTAGATAGATCAAATTTAAAACTTAAAGGAGAGAATCTAAAAAAAAAAAACAATTTTATTTAAACTAACGATAGAAACTTTCTTTTTAGATGTCCTATGTCCTTACAATGCATGTATTACTTGGTTACTATAAGAAAAATTTATTGGAATCCTTAGGCCAATTTTATATATTCTAACCACCTATTTCCAAAATGAGTTTATAATATGATTAGTATTGGCTAATGGAAGTCGTGTGATTGTTACATTCGAGAATTTTTGTCTTCAGGATCGCATACATTTTGTCTCTCATCTAGGTTAGATGAAGTAGAACTATTGTCCACCCCATTTATTATATATCTCTGTAATAATTTAACTTAAAATTCTTAACTAAATATGGTCATTTAAATATTTTATATAAAAAAAAAAAAAAAGAAAAACTGTGTAGTTATATGAAGATGCTATTGTTATTAATAAACCTACATTAATACATTTTACAAATTATCTACTAATTAATGCTATTATCCCTAATTAATAGGGTAACTTACAAGTTGAATAATCTCCTTCCCATTACAAAAACAAGTTACTTTAATCTATTTCAAAATTTACTTTTATTAAATTATTCTATAACAATACATATGTTCATATATCTTTTAAAGCAGTACATGTAATAAAAAAGAAAAGGAAAAAGAAATCACACAAACAATTTTCATAAAAGTAAAACAATAAATTAAAGAAAAAATTGCAAAATAATTTCAGGAATAAATACGGTAGATAATGAATAACACTGAAAAACTTATTCAAAACGGACTCCAGTTTATCACAAAATTCGTTGTACTAAAATATTCTTACACAATACAGATGCTCATGTATCTTATTAAGTAGTAAATAAAATCCAAAAAATTTCACGGAGTTTTACAAGATCCCCACGTCTGTTCTTTCTTCTCGACCACCCATAAAATTTTCCGTTATCGTTTGCTTTTCTAGATGTTCAACGAAAGCTCTGGCAGCACCCTCTTCTACTGTCACCGTTTATTATACGTATGCTGTCGGCACATTGTTTCATGAGGTACCCCAGGGTGCTTGCTTTAGTTATTACAAGTCTTTACTGATAAAAATATAGAGCCTTTTACGCTATAAAGTTTCAAGATAACATTAAAGCAGACAGAAAGCATAGATATATATGTGTAAAAACGATTGAAAAAGATTCTGAAAATTTAAAAGGCTGCAACATTTTTTTACTTTCCAAATATGTACTATAAAATAACAGCATTGTCATCATGAAAAAAAAGTTTGACTATGAAATTATAGCATATCTAAACCTTTTGGGGTATCTTAAAAACGTTTTTGCTGTTTTTATAGTAAAAACCAAATTTGTCATAATTTACTAGCATTTACCACACTTGCGATTTGTCACAATGTACTCTATTCAAATCAATATATTTTTTTTTTCATAATAACTATTTAAGTAATATTTATTTCTTAAATAATTTTAAGGATTTCTGTACCGATTCAGTGTTAGTTTTATTTTACTAATGACTACTAATGTACCAATTGTGGAGGTTGGGGCAAGAAAATGCCAAACCACATTTGGTTAAGCTTTAGTACAGGTTACTCCTCATGAAAAGTACGATTCGTGACGCTATTCGAAGGTAAAGACGATTTCTTTGGTAGCCTATTCGTATCGGAACTTCGTTTTGATGCCGGCCGCTCGTGTGTGCATATCATATTGGATTGGTATATATTACTGGAGAGGAAGAGATGTTTTTTTGATTTTTTGAAAGAATGTGGTTTTGTGACCATTTTCTTGTCGGATATATGTATGATTCAAAACGTAATAAATAAATATATTTAATAAAGAAGCATCACAAAACTGGCGTTGTAAAAATTATTACATACAAACTTTGAATAAACACCATAAAATGCAATAAACTCGCAACAATTGTTTCGGGTCGAAAAAACACACGACCCTTCATCAGGCGAACAAAGTAAGCACGAGTGCTGCAGTCAAAGTGTGCGTTGCCGCTTTGACTGCAGCACTCGTGCTTACTTTGTTCGCCTGATGAAGGGTCGTGTGTTTTTTCGACCCGAAACAATTGTTGCGAGTTTATTGCATTTTATGGTGTTTATTCAAAGTTTGTATGTAATAATAAATAAATACCCCATTTTAACTTTACAATCATTTAGAAGGAAAAACAAGTTTAACCCCCCCCCCCCCCAAAAAAAAAAAAAAAAAAAAAAAAAAAATCTGGCTATTTCCTCATGCATGAATCTGAAAACTCACGAAATACAGTCGATCCTCGTTAACGTGAACACTGTTAACATTAATTACTTTTAACATGAACTGTTTCCACAATGCCCGTCAAAATTATATATATATATATATATACACCAAAGGCCTATATATATGTGCCGGAGATTGCTGAGTATCGTACTACCATATCGATACCATATCTATCGCTACCGTATTGATTGTGCGGATAAAATTTAATTGATCTAATCTCAAATACGTAAAATCCTTTTGTTAAGGGGACATACGACACTTAGAACTTCAAAAAACATCGATTTAATTATAGTCTTTTTTTAAGTAAATTATTGTTAACTAAGCTTCATTGAGTATTTCTAATTGTTACCTATAAGTTTATGTATTTTGGAATATAATTTAAATTCCGTGGTGAATTATTTAATAATTTATGTATTAATAATAAATGTGTTTTTTTAACCTTGCTCGCAGGATATCTCTGAAACTATTTAATATTTTTTCTTGAAATTTTCACAGATTATGTAACATATCAATTCCTTCAAACTGAACCTAAATTTGTATCCCCCTTATTTTTCATATACAGGTGATACTTCAGATTTTATTAAAAAATAAATGATCTTTAAACTTTTTTTATTATTATTATTATTTTTAACCTAAATTTGAACAAATTTAGGCTTAGATTGAAGGATCTGATATGTTACATAATCTGCGAAAATTTCAAGAAAAAATATTAAATAGTTTAAGACATATCTTGCGCGCAAGGTGAAAAAAAAAACACATTTATTATTAACACATAAATTATTAAATAATTCACCACAGAATTTAAATTATCTTCCAAAAAACATAAAAAACTTATAGGTAACAATTAGAGATGCCCAATGAAGCTTAGTTAACAATAATTTACTTAAAAAAATACTATAATTAAATTGATGTTTTTTGAAGTTCTAAGGCTCGTATGTCCCCTTAAATAATATAACGTTTTGGAGAAACGCCCAAAGGTGTGGTTTACAATTCAAAACAGGAAAATATCCCAATGACATGTGTTTTTATAATTTTAACAATAAATGATCCATTTGTTCCACTCTTCTATCGATCTTTGTTTTTGAGATTTTTAATTTTGAAATTGGGTGACATTTGCTGGATACCCTATATTAAGTTAAGATATTCTGTTGATATTCAGTATTAGTTTGGCTTTACCGTATAAAATTCATAATATATATATATATATATATATATATATAGTAGGTAGACTTAACATTTTTGTCAGTTACAACATTACTTGTCCTTGTCAGTAAAAAGCACAAAAATACTAGATTGGCTAATGAAAAAAAACTCTATATATCTATATATTTTGATAAAACACCGTACATAAAAAAAAGAAAAAAACTAAAATTTCTTTTTATTGTAGGCGTTATTCTTTTCATCCAAATTCCATCTTCTCCATAACAGGACAGTAATTACCTCTGGGCTAAATATTCAAATTTCTATTAATGTAAGCGTATAAACCAGCAATATTTATACAAATGTTCTTTAAATTATTCCATAAATTATTTCTTACATGAAGCTAGTAGGGTTTTCTTTTTTTTACTATGACATAGACATTTTATGACGCCGACGTTGTGGGTAGATCAAATATTTGCCGTGAAACTCCTATACTATATATCTGATAATTTTTATCTAAATGATCATATTTTCAATGTAAGGAAATACACATTTCATTTCTTACACAACCGAAGTCAAATCACAGAAAAAGCACATAAATTGTTCCTTTTTATTCACCTTATGCTTAGGATTCCGATGGAATACATATGGATATTGTTCAGATAAGGTACGCAAAGGACATTGAGATATATGCATTTAAATGGTCATTTCGTGAAATATTCTGTCTACTCAGCATTCATCTTACGTGGCAATGTGATAACTCTACTGCATTAAAAACGCTTCAGGATATTGCTTCCCATTAAAAGATTACGACACTATAGTATTTAAGACTAACATGGAGTTGAAATTGTCTGCTTGGGTATTCTATTTCCACGCACATGATAATTTAAAATAGAAGATAGTATAGTTTGTATTCAAATGCAAGTTATTAGATTTAGTGAACTGTTTTGTCAAAAACCATTTTTGATTAAATAAACGTGTTTGATTGGTTAGTTCCCCCAAAATGTTCGTTTCATGAAATACAGTGAAACCTCTCTAAAATAAGTCATTCTACATTGCGGGACATGTCCTTTTAAAGCCAGTTTCATCACGTCTTAAATTTTCTCCATGTAATTTAACATTAACTTACATCCAGAGATATTGCTAGGATTTTTTTCTAGTAGTTAAAATACTCCTTGATCTTTTTTGAAGGAATGAATTTGGCATTATTAGGAGTTAAAAAAAAAAAAAAAAAAAAAAAGAGAAAAAAGCTGATCTTTCGTTAATTCATGCTAAATTTTACTTCTTTCTTAATAAGTTCAAAAATAAAATATATGTTTATGAACTCACGTTATAAATTTCAGTTAGGAGTTCGAGTTATATTATATGGACTAGCCAATTGCAATAATATTCCTTTCAGCATAATTTATACAATATAATATCAGAACTCAGAATATGAGCATAATGTGACTCAACTTATAAATTGCAATGAACACTGAAAGATGATAAGGCCATACGTGAATCTGAGAAATTCTATTATCGATGCAAATGTTTACAGTTTTACTCAAAATAATTTTAATTATAAAAACTTATATCCATTGTAAGAAAAGACATTAATTGATTAAAAAAAAAGTATGCAGAGCATTGAATTGTAGGAAGAATATAAACTTTTTCAGACATATTTAACAAAATACACTAAATTTAACGTAAAAATACAAAGCGTGAAAAATACTCATTGTTAAATTTTCACGGAGTATTTTTAGATTTTAATGCGTAAAATACGCTTGTGGAGGAAAAATATATCTCTGTACATCCATTAAAGGCCCATTTACGACTGCGTATCATAGGGGGTCACTTTGTGAAAACAGTTGATTTATAAATGTGTATACTTAGAGATGGAATTCAAGGTAAAGCAGAGGTCACTAATTTTTCTATTTGAAACACCTCTAAATTCATAATAATATATCCAGTAAAGCACTAAATTTATTACTTAAAATACCATGGATCATTAACATTGTTAATTTAAAAACACAAACATGTTTCTAGAAATAATGGTGAAAGAATTCTCATTTTATAAATATGAACCCATTTAACCTTTTCATTCCGAATTTTTTTCATCCATGAAACAATAAATCTTGTATTTAGTCATAATATATTTTTAAAGTAAAATATATATATATAGTTTTTTTTTTTTTTTTTAATAAGAGTAATAACAGAGTTAGATTTAATATTGCTAACAAAAGAACTAACAAGGAAACATTCAAAAGGTGTCGTCTACAAAAAATATTGAAAAATATATATGTGATTCTACTCGTCATAAAACACCAGAAAGTGAAAAAATTATCGGCTGAAATCAATTACAGCGACCACAAAAAATTATCAAAATTAAGCATATTTGGCGATTTCACACTGTTAGGCGATTGATTTTGAGTACTTGGCGGAGAAACAAAACACGGTTCTGTTCGTACACGGCAATCTCGGTGTTAGAGAACTTATCGCCTAACAGCGCTAAATCGCCAAAAGGGCTTAATTTTGATAATTTTTTGGGGTCGCTGTAATTCATTTCAGCCGATAATTTTTTTTCACTTTCTGATGTTTAATGAAGAGTAGACTCTCATGTTTTTTTTTTTTTTTTTTCAATATTTTTTGAAGACGACACCTTTTGAATGTTTCCTTGTAAGATGTGTTTATTTGTAGTTGATATAACCGCTGATGTTATTTAAAATCATAGCTTTTCAATGAATGAAAAATATCAAAATTTTGAAAGAAATATATACAGGTTTAATCAATTAAATTACAAATTATAAACGTTAAAAAATAAAATAAAAAATACGTTGAACTGTTAACTCACTTAAATTGTTCAAATAAGGTAACTGGTTCCAATATTATTATCAGAACACAGTAAAACATCCTCTTTCATTCCTCAACAACAGGGATAGTGAAACCATCTAAAATATATATTTTTCGGTAGGAAAATGTATATAGATTATAATACTGTGTTCATTTTGAATCAGTGGGAGTTTTAGACGGTAAGAAAGAAAATCTTAAATGTTGTTATTCCATTTGGCATCACAAGAAATGAAAGGGTTAAATAAAATATTATTACAAAGGCTTATTGTTCTATAAGTAAGATTTTCTCAAAAATATGTTGTTGAAAACTGAATACGTTTCTTCATTCCCTTTTCACTGACTATGGCAGGTATGGAACATGGGTGCAGAATTCACACCACTATCAATGTAAGAAAATTTTCTACTTCTTAAATCAACGATATTATAGGTAGAGAAATTTCTTCAACAGTTTCCGGTATGAATTCTGCGCCCGTGTTCCATCCCTGCTATGGTTATTCACTTTTTATAGAGATCCATAGGTGCCAACTTGTACCTATGGTAGTAGTTAACACCACTATTTTTTTTGTGAAAAAATTCATCAAATTTAATCACAGAAAACATCTAAAAAATATATTAAAAATTTCTATTAAAAATTACTGGTATATATATATAAGTTGGCAGCTATGGAGATCTAAAAATGAGATCTTGACAAGGATTGGAATTTAAAAATTTTATCGAATTTAAATTGGTTATGCTTTCTTTTTCTTTCAAGATTTGTTTAACTTGAATGATTCATAATGTGATCTAACTCTGTTAATATAGTTATGAATCCATTATATGTGATGTCCTGAACATAATTTTTTCATCGATGTTTTAGGAATAATTTCATCAACGAAAATTCTTATGTGAGTAAGAATGTTTCAGGAAATTCCATAACTAAACTGAAATAATCAACCAGTCTAATAACTAATTTATTCTAATAAAAGAAAATGTTTGTCTGTCTGTGTGCGACACAGAGAAAAAAACTATGCCACATACAGTTCTGAAAAAAAATTTCTAGATAAAGAAATGCGTGCAGATTTGCCTTTAGATTTTCTATGTTCCAGTTAGAATTTAAAAAATATATATATACTTTTTGCGATTTTTTGAGTTTTTTTTCTTCAATTTTGTTTGAATTGTAATATTTAGTTAATGCCAATAAAATAAAATGTTCGCAATTTTTTATTTTATTTATTTTGTAATATAAAAAAATTTCTTTACACGTGAATATTAACAATAAAAAATAAAAATCAAGCACCTATTATCAAAATTTTCTGTTAAAATTGACACCATAATAAATTTAAAATTTTTATTTTTATCTATTTATTGTTAAAAAATTAAATCAATCAAAAAGTCTTACATGTTTTTTAATTGATTTTATCTTCTGCAAAGTAATGTGGATACATCTTTAATATAGGAAGGACTCCCCTTCGCGACTTATAATGTTTTTTGCCTATTTGACGATGAATTACAATAGCTATCGAAATTGCGTAAATAAAAACCTTGGCGAAACTTTCGAGCTACTTCGGCTACAAACTACGAATTTTGCTAAGGGTTATACTAAAGCTGTTCTCTAAGTGGAACGCATATTTATTTTAAACTATCCGTGTTTCTAATCAACATAATGAAACTGAAATGACTAAGTATCTGAAAATATTATATATATATACAGTATAGGATCCGTTATCCGGAAACCCGTTATCCAGAATGCTCCGAAAACCAGAATGCAAAATGCGAACTACCAAAATTTTTAATTATCATAAAATTTAAGAATTAAAGTTATACAATAGCAGCGGTCAGAATTATAGTTTTACAATCTATTTTCTTTAATGCTGCGGTGTTATTATTGGGAAATATTATGAGCATAAAATTGTCCAAATAATTACTGAAATTTGTGCAAATTTAGGTTAAAAAAGGAATTGTTATGGTATTTTTTAATAGATAAACATTAAATAACACATACTTCTTAAAGTGTCCAATAGCAGATGAATTTTATCCTTGAACTCAGGTCGCATGCATGAAGTCCCAATTGTTATATAAATTTTAAATACTTTTTATTAATTTCCATTATTTTTATAATTCATTTCATAAAATATTTAGTATTATGTGCTAGAAATATCTGAAACATTTATGAACAATTAGTATCAGACTCTCACTATAAGCAAAAAAATATCATAGAAATACTTACAGAATCCAAATGAAAGGATTTTACTCACAGGTCCAAAATTAAATTTTGTATGTGTTTATTTATTTTTCATTTATTATTACTACTATTATTTATAGTTTAAAATTCTAATTAAGAATGTTTTTTTTATTTTGTGGAAATAATTTATTAAATGTACAAGTAAAATGTTTATATATATTATTCATGTTTATTACTGCTATTTATGAAATTATTTTGTACCATTTTTATACATATAATGTGTTCTGAATTACGGAAAAATCTTTTATCTGGAATATCCCAGGTCCCAAACTTTCTGGATAACGGATAATATACTGTATATGTTTTTTTTTTTTTTTATTAGAAGCCTTTACCAACTATCCAGAAAACATTAAAGATGCGAATCAAGATATCGCCAATATCTATTATGAAGGCATCATTGACCGTCTTTGTGTGGACTTATGTATGACCGCGTCACTGGCCCTTTTTTCCCACTGAAAAGACACATCTGTTTTTTACTTAGACGTGTTAGAAAAATTCGTATTTCCACGACTCGAAGGTCTTCAGCCATATGTCTTTTTGCAACAAGATAGTGCACCACCTCAATGGGGTACCATGGCTCGTAGTTCTTTGAATGACCATTTTTCAGAAAGATGGATTGGGTGAGATAGCCCAATTCCTTGGCCACCCTGATCACCTGATATAACGCCACTGGACTTTTTCCTTTGGGGATTCGTAAAGGACAATGTTTACAGGAGGTATGTGTCGAATGTTGATGACTTAAAGACCAGGATTACAGCCGCAATAGCCTCTGTGGATGCCGACATGCTTGCCCGTACCTGGCGCAAAATTAACTAGCGCCATGATATTCTCCGTGCGACGAACGGCGCACACATGGAAGTCCATTGACAAGGGCCAGAAAACCTTTTGAGTCTATATAACCATTAGTGTTATAAATTAAAATTTATCTTCATTATTTTTTGAATTATTAAACATCGAAATGCGTCCAACATTTTATAGACACACTGTATTATACACAAAAATTTACACACTGTTTAGAGAAAAACATAAAATATGTCTTACCCCTCCCTGGAACTTTATCGGCCAGCGTCTATGAACACATTGAAAATTAAACGATGATAAGGTCTATGGATAAATATATATAGTTGAAAAGTCTTTTATAACCTATGCGAAACGCACAATTTTTCCTTCTTGTATAACATTTTATTTTGGAAAATGAAAATATGAAATATAGTAAATGAAACCGATAGTTTACTTAAATTTTGTCTTTAGAATCTAGAAAATGCCTCTTGAAACTTTGACTTAACGTCAGATGATAAATAGACAGTTTCTAAGTGGAGCGAGAAATTTCCCATGAGAAAAAAAGAAGTATCCATACAGCATTTTTTTTTCTTCATTTTATTTAATAACGCGAAAAATACAAGAAGCTGTTTAAAAGTCTAGACAAGTGTCGACGATCTTTCTTTCGTATTTATTATTTAAAGAACCCACTTAAATACTTTAGTGCTAAAGTTATCAAAAACAGAGATTTAAATTCCTTTTTTAAAAATAAATTATCAATAAGGTTTTAGCGATATCCGGTAAAAGAAAGGGGGTGCTTGTCAAAGATAAGTAATGAGGCTTTTAAATAACTCAAACGATATATATATAACAGGTGCTCCACAAGTCTGTAGACATTTTAAAAATTCACAAAAATTGAAAGAATCGGTAGAATTGAACGCAAATTGTGGAAGCGTTATTCTGGTGAAGGAAGATTTTTTTTTCTTTCTTTCTTTTTCTTTCTTTCTTTTTTTTAAGAGTTAAGTTTTTCGTCGGTAGAGGGCGCTGCACGGATCGTAACGAAAAATATACAAATAAGAGTCCTATAAATTGCACAGTTTTACGATTAACACAGCTTATTTCTTATTTTGCCTCCTACTTGTGCATACATGAAGTTTCAATTGCAATGCTAACTTGGTGTCCTAACAACACATCTTCTCCGAAAGGCATCCTCAGGATGTCCTGTGGACAAGAAGGAAATCCTATGGACCTCCTCAGGATGTTCTCCGAAAAAGTGTGTTGTTAGGGTGGATATAGTTTTACTGGTTAAGATGTTTTCCCTCAGGTAAAAACCGCCGACTGAATCTGCAGTTAGCGGTGTTGTAACTCGTTTGCAAACTGTAATTTGTGGTGATGGCAGACACATAGAACAGGATTTATATGCCTGTAAACATTTGTATGCAAATAAATATAGTTTTTGACGGAAATGTGAGGTTTGCTCACGTACAGCGCTCTCTGTCGATAAAAAATTAACTATATTTTTTTTTTTTACAAAAAAAAAAAAAAAGAAAAGAAAAGAAAAGAAAAAGAAAGAAAGAAAGAATAAATAAATAAATAAAAGAGTCCCCTTTCCCGCGAGCAACTTTTTTGCAAATAGCGTTTAATTCGACTAATTCTTTCAAATTTTATGAATTTTTAAAATGTCTACAGACTTATGGGTCAACCGGTATGCGTATCTCCGAAATGTTGGCGCATACAGGCGAACCTGGCGAATTTTTGTAGCTCGCGCCAAAACCCTCTCTGCCGCAAAGCAACCCTTCTTTCCACTTCATTCACGATTCGTTAAGGATTCGAGCAATCTTTTTACTTTCCGAACACTATAGTGAGGAAAGTATTGTAATCATGTCAAAAATCCGAATTCGAGATTTTGATGTTTCTATACGTTTCGAGGTCCCCTGAGTCCGTTTTCACTATTTTTACGATGATGTATGTATGTGTGTGTGTATGTGTGTATGTGTGTATGTATGTGTGTATGTCTGTGAGTGAACACGCTAGCGTCTAAACGCTTTGTTCGAATAAGCTGAAAGTTGGTGTGTATATTGTAAGTCACCATAGTACGAACCCTATAGATTTTGGTGAATCTAGCACTTATAGTTTTTTTACAGGGACACAAAGAAAAATTCTTTATCATTATGGTCTATGGGACCAAAATCTGAAAAGTGCGATAGCATCTAAACGCCTTCTTCAATTGAGCAAACAATTTATACACATATTATAGGTCACAGTTACTCAATTTGTATAGAGTTTGGAGAATCTGGCACTTACAGTTTTTTTACAGGGACACAAAGAAAAATTCTTTATCATTATGGCCTATGGGGCCAAATTTTTAAAAGTGCGATAGCGTCTAAACGCTTATTTAATCTGAACAAAAAATTTGTACACATGTTATAGGTCACAGTTGCACGAACTGTATAGATTTTGGTGAATTTAGAACTTACAGTTTTTTTACAGGGACACAAAGAAAAATTCTTTATCATTATGGCCTGTGAGACCAAATTTTTACTTTCTTCGATATTCAATAGAAGAAAGTATTGGATTCGTAAAAATTTTCGACCTCGGGTTTTTGATGGATTTACACGTTTTGAGAGCTGTAGAACACGATTTGACCATTTTTAGAAAATGTCTGTCTGTTTGTCTGTCAGTCTCTGCGTGGGTGTGACAGACATTTGTGGCAACTGTATCTCAGGAACTACTTCACAGAATTTCATACAAATTGGTATGTAGTTGCACCTTGACATAAATTAGTGCCTATCAACTTTTGGTAAAAATTGTCTTACAGGTTGCGTTGCCATCCCGCTTTTTCTAAATTTTTAACATGGTGTATAGTACAAAATTTTGTATAAATGTGCATAAAGAGAATTATTTTTTAGTAATCATTATGAAATTTACAAGAATTATTTATAATAGAGATAGTCAACTGGGAAAAAAATTTTGTATGTGTAGGAGCCTCGCCAACCCCCCTGGGGGGAATTTCCCCCTCGAGGGGAGTAAATTTTCATGATGGGTATCTTTCAAAAGAGCTCGCCAGTACCTTTAAAACGAATGGTTGAACCATAGATTTGCGATAATTTAAAATGAAGTTATCGATTTCTTTTAAATGTGATATTGACAATAAAATTGACTTTTTTTGGATATTTAGTATTATACTACTTCTCTAATATGGAAATCATCTGCATTATCATGGAAGATAATTTTTTTAAAGAATAATTTTAATAAATTATTTTTACTGAGTGAATTTGTATAGGAAAATATAGAAGAAAGTCATGTGGTGGCCACAACATACTAGTTAAAAGTGCGATAGCATCTAAACGCCTTATTCGATTGAGCTGAAAATTTATATGAATATTATAAATCACTGTTGCACTAACTATAATCATTTTGGTGAATCTAGCATTTATAGGTTTTTTACAGGGACACACCGAAAATTCTTTATCATTATGATCTATGGGCTCAAAGTTCAGTAGCGTTAAATAAAACATCGTGTAATATATGGAGAAAAATACTCAAACACTGTATTATGGTTTTATCTCTTTTGTTTTTTGACAACTCCTCTTTCTTTACTTTATCTACAAAACTGTTAATTACTCAAAGTTCGGAAAGTCGAGTGGAGTCACTCCAGATTTTTTTTTTGGCAACAATTAAATTAAGGATGAAATTTTAATGATTATATTTACAACTATTATGAAGTTAATATTTTCAGATTTTAATTAATTAAAAGAAAACAAATCAAAAGATTAAATATCGGGCTTCGTGGAGCACAAGGACCCTTCATCGGGCACCTTCGTGTCAAAACAAGCGACTGTCCGAGCTACCGTCTTTGTGCTACGCTGTCCGCACACACACACAGACATTGCCTTTTATATATATAAAGATTTCAAATATCTTGTGCGAAGGTACCCATCATAAACGTATAAATTGAAACATGTTTATATATATATATATACATACATAACAATAAATAAAAGCCTTTTTATGCGTTGTTCACTTTTAAGGCATTTTTGTATTTTAGAAAAAAAAAAAAAAAGACTCTATTAGTTGAATTGAATGAACACATATATTAGCGCGTTAAAATGCAAGTTAGACTCGAATAATTTAAGTCATAAATACTTTAACGCAAATTACATTGCAATGCATTACACACACAACACTTTTTTACTTTCCGAACACTATAGTGAGGAAAGTATTGTAATCATGTCAAAAATCCGAATTCGAGATTTTGATGTTTCTATACGTTTTGAGGTCCCCTGAGTTCGTTTTCACTATTCTTACGATGATGTATGTATGTGTGTGTGTATGTGTGTATGTATGTGTGTATGTCTGAGTGAACACGCTAGCGTCTAAACGCTTTGTTCGATTAACCTGAAAGTTGGTACGCATATTGTAAGTCACCATAGTACGAACCCTATAGATTTTGGTGAATCTAGCACTTATAGTTTTTTTTACACGGACACAAAGAAATATTCATTATCATTATGGCCTATGGGAGCAAAATCTTAAAAGTGCGATAGCATCTAAACGCCTTATTCAATTCAGCAAAAAATTTATACACATATTATAGGTCACAAATACTCAATCTGTATAGATTTTGGAAAATCTAGCACTTATAGTTTTTTTACAGGGACACAAAGAAAAATTCTTTATCATTATGCCTATGGGGCCAAATTTTTAAAAGTGTGATAGCGTCTAAACGCCTTATTAATCTGAGCAAAAAATTTGTACACATGTTATAGATCACAGTTGAACTAACTGTATATATTTTGGTGAATCTAGCACTTACAGTTTTTTTACAGGGACACAAAGAAAAATTCTTTATCATTATGGCCTATGGGACTAAATTTTTAAAAGTACGATAGCATCTAAACGCCTTATTGAATTGAGCTGAAAATTTATATGAGTATTATAAATCACTGTTGCACTAACTATAAGCATTTTGGTGAATCTAGCATTTATAGGTTTTTACAGGGACACAACGAAAAATTCTTTATCATTATGATCTATGGGCTCAAAGTTCAGTAGCGTTAAATAAAACATCGTGTAATAGATGGAGAAAAATACTCAAACACTCTATTATGGTTTTATCTCTTTTGTTTGTTTAACAACTCCTCTTTCTTTACTTTATGTACAAAACTATTAATTACTCAATGTTCGGAAAGTCGAGTGGAGTCACTCCAGATTTTTTTTTTTCCCCAAGAGAATAAACTATTAAAAATGTGTCAATGGAGTTTTAGTATCGTAATTCTTAAATAATATATTTAATGCAAAAATTTATTAGAAATCCCCCACCCTTTAAATTTAATTTAGCAAGATTAATGAAGAAATAAAATTGTAATATTCTAATTTTAAAGCTTTTAAAATTGTTCTTGAAATACATTTATTTATTTATTTATTTATTTTACTTTCTCTTACCAACATATATGGTAGAGAAAGTATTGTTTTGGGGTCAAATTTTCGAAATTGAATTTTTGTTATATATACACGTTTTGAGAATCGTAATTGTTAAAAATGTGTCAATGGAGTCTTTGTATCGTTATTTTTAGATAATATAATTTAATACCAAAATTTATTAGAAAACCCTTTAAATTTATTTTATCAAGATTAATGAAGAAGTATATTTGTAATATTATGATTTTAAAGCTTTTAAAATTATCCTTGAAATACATTTATTTTATTTTATTTTATTCCGTTTTATTATTATTTTTATTATTATTATTATTTACTTTCTCTTCGTCAAATAAAATTGTTTCTAAACCTATTTTAGATTATTTGAAAAGTATATTAAACTTTACATTCTTACGCTATTGATCTTAAGATTTAATGTGCAATCTGTCATTATAATATTGAAATGCAGGGTAAAAAAGAAAGTCGTGTGAGTGACACACCAGATTATCATTATTATGATCATTATTTAGTTTATTTTACCCATATATTGAAAGAAAAGTTTTATTTTTAATTCAGATTTTCGAAATTGAGTTTTTGCTACATTTGCTTAAATATCCTGAAACAAAAATTAGGTTTTTAGTGGTTGCCTGAATGTGTTTGTGTGTTTGTTATCACCATACCTCAAGAATAGATATTGGGACTCGGATGAAATATTAAGTAATTCGTGTACAGTGACTAAGAAAAGAATTCAAATTCATTAAGTATATGTGTGAATTTTCTGGTAAATACAATTTAATATTTTTGGATGAAACAAAATAAAATAAATTGAGCTTATATTTTATGTGCATGAAAGAATGTTTGGTATACAATGTAGAATGTATATCCTTTATTAGAAGTTTACACAGAACCCCACAAAAGAATTCAGATATATTCATACAATGGAATTGCTGAAAGGTCATTTCATGTCGTGCTATGTGTTTTAAATTCTGTGCTAAATTAGTACACTATATTGTGTTTGTAAAATATATAGTAAATATACAGGGCTACCCCAAATTAAATGAAAGCATTTCTTTTTATAAATAAAAATCAATGTAATAAATGCAATTAAAGTTTAATTAATTTAAAATTATTCTCTTATTCTAATTTACTTTATCTTATCCGTAAAAGGTCGCGAAAGTATTATTTTCGGATCAAGTTTTCGAAATTGAATTTTTATTACATTTATATGTTTTGAGGTTTCCTGAATCCAAAAATTATGTTTTTAGTGGTTGGTTTATGTGACTTGTCTGTGTGTATTATAAATATTGAGTTTGTAAAATGGGTGCATCAGTTTTTAAATATCACTTATGTTATTGATAAGGACAATATTGCTTTGGAACAATGTAAGTTGTAAACTTCGCATCTTATTCAAAATTTACGTTTTCTTTTTAACATGGCAAAATATCGTTTAAACGTCAATATATTGTCGTAAACATGTCAGACTAATATTTTAAAATATATTTTTTAATACACTTCATTAAATATGAACATTTTAATTTGAAACTTTAGTAATTAAAAATTGTGTATCCTTAATTTGACAAATTAGGCCAATATTTCTCACGAACTTGCAATATGGGGATCAGTTGTGTTGGAAATTAATGTACGAAAACAATCCTAATAAAATTAGTCATTTAATTACGATAAGTCAAATGTATCGAATCGGATAGAGGGTAGCCTATGAGGTGCGGCATTTCAGTCTGCGACTGTGTTGAGTGTTCTATCATACTCATTCCTTTTAATATGAATACATTTCGCTCTCAATAGAAATTAGTAACAATAAATATAGGATGAGAATGGTTATGCGCATCATTATTACTTTGATTTGTATAACATATTAAGTTAGATTGTTTATGATTATTGAAAAACAAATAGAATAGCATTAATGAAATGTTTAACTACTTCTCTATTCGGAAAACTATTTCTTAATTTCAAGATATGTTTCGTTTTGCGATTTAAATCCTACATTAATCATCAGAAGAAAAAAAAATAATAAAAGAAAAAAGAAAGAAAGAAAAACGCCGGATGTTTATTTATACGGGTTAAGCGGCGTGAAGTTTCTCTTTGCACTTCCAGATTTGGCGAAAATCGAATTCTTTGGCGAAAAATTGTGAATTTGTTCTGCGCGCGCCAACATTTCGGAGATACGCTGCCGGCGTACATATATACATATACAGGGTGGATACAAATGATTGCTCTGATTTTACAACATTTTTACTCCTAAGTGATTGTACTGTTTTTTATTATTATTATTATTATTATTATTTTCCCCAAATGCGTTGGATCAATGATAAAATCTTTGTGACTGAAAATATTTTGAAGATTCATCACTAGCCTTCTGACTGCCTTGAAAAAAGAAAAAAACTGTTATGTTGTTTTCATTGTAAAGTTTTCAAAATGGCGTAATGAAATCGCTCGAAATGACTTCGAAGCTTCGAATTCGCTTTCTATTAGCATTTTAAGATTTTTGAAAGCTTTTGTTGGTAAAGTGATAGATTTTTATAATTTTTTACTTTCTCAGTCTCCCACTTCATAATCAGATAATCCCATTGCATAGATTGAACACTTTCTAATTGAACTTATCGTTCACCGTTCACAAATTAGTTACAATATATTATGAAAATATTTTCAAACATTGCACAGGATGAAATGATAGATTATATGAAGAACTAGAAAAATGAAGAAAAGAAAAAATAAATAATAATAATAAGGATAGAATGATAGATCATATGAAGAGCTAGAAAAAAGAAAAAGATAAGTAAATAATAATAATTTGAGTCCAACTGATGAAAGCATACAACATCAAAACATCAGCAGCAGCTTTATATATATATATGTGTGTGTGTGTGTGTGTGTGTGTGTGTGTGTAAACGAAACACAACACGTAGTTGAAATATGAAGGAGAGTGGCTAATTCACACAACGCTGACCAATGCGTCTTGGTGCGAGCCCATCCGTGAATAAGAATTACTGACAGCTGCACCACATAAAGGTACGGATTGGACATAAGGCCTAGTCAGAAAGCGAAACACATAGATTAGGGAGCAAACCAAAGTTACTAATGTCATTTGTAGAGTAAAGAAGTTAAAATGGAGCTAGGCTGGGCACTTAGCCAGGAGGAAAGACGGTAGATGGACCACCAAAGCCTTATTTTTTTTGGAAACCGAGAGATTAAAAATAGACCGAGGAAGAGATCACAGTGTCTTTGGAGAGACAAAATTGTGAAGTTTGGATGAGTAGAACAGAGTTGAATTCCAGAAAACAGGGCAGATTGGAATCACCTAGGAGAGGCCTTCATGCCGCAGTGAACTGATAAAAGCTGAAATTGATGATGATGATGATGATATATATATGTTACCGCTAAGGTGCAGAAATCAGTTAATCTGCAGATTAGCTAGGTAATCTGCACATTAACTAGGGCGATCCGTTAAAGTGAGGAAAATTGTTCCATTTCTCAAATTACCTAGGTAATCTGCGAATTACCTAGATAATCTGCACATTACCTACTAGGCACTCGTTAAAGAGAAAATAAGATCTCTGGTGGTGTAATTTTACAGCACGCTGTGTTGTATATTTGTTTTTTTCATTCGGGGGAAAAAAAATAGTTTTCTTTCCTTTTCTTTCTTTCTTTACTTATTTTAATCAGTATGTGTTTTAATTTTTACTAGTGGTCGCCCAGTGGTCGAAATTCGACCATAATTAATTAAAATTATAAGTTTAAACATTATTAAGGTTCTATTGTCAAAGACTATACTTCTATAATCACAGATTTTGCAAAGGCTACACTGTTAATTTACCTAGTTTTTTCAAAAAATTATATGAAATTTAAATAAAAAAAATCCAAAAAATGATTAAAATAAAGAATGCCTTTTTTTAATTTTTTTTTATTGAAACAAAAAGACATGCGATTAAAAAAAAAATGCTGTCCATTGAACTTGACATACATATTTCGATAATTTAATTAATGTTACAAAACTTCTCTGTAAACGATGTTTTTTGTAAAAACTCTTTCGTCGTTTGCTAAATGTCCTTGACCATTATATTCGGAAATATAAAATCTCAAACCGTCGAATGATCGAACTCTACTTGCTGCGACATACAATTGCCCATGTGTAAAAACTGGTCGATTCAATAAAATTCCAATTTTTTCGAATGTTTGTCCTTGAGACTTGTTTATTGTCATCGCAAATGCAGGTATTATAGGAAATTGAGTTCTTTGAAGGTTAAATGGTAAAGTAGTTCCGGAGTATGTTAAATTTATACGTGGAATCAAAATTCTCTTACTGCGTGCGGTCCCAGTTAAAACTTCGCAGTCAATTGCATGTCGATGCATAAATTTGATGCGCATTCTTGTTCCATTGACTAATGCTTCCTTTGTATTTAAGTTTCTGATCAGCAAAACGATGCAATTAACTTTCAATACTAACTTATGTGGTGGTAAACCACTAATAGTCAAAGAATTTAAAAACTCTACCGGATAGTTATTGATGGCATTGTCATTATCACAAATTATTTTATCATAGCTATGATATGTTCGCTGTTCACCAGGAATTTGATTAAGTATATCAGTATTAATCAAAGTACAATCATCATTTGTAGGCGCTAAAATAACGGAGTTCAATATATTTTCTGAGAATATGTTTTCGGAAATATTTCCATGCACCTCATCAATAATATTATTTTTATCTCCTATTAATTGTTGAGGTATTTCGATAACATTTTCACCAAACTGAGGGAATTGTGGGGCTTCATCATTACCAATTTTTTTCAAGAATTCTACAAATTCTATTTCATTTGGTAAGGCTCTCATATTTCGAGTAAATGTAACTTTATGAAAATAAAGAAATTCATGCCAACTTTTGACACAATTTGCAATTAAAGTTCCACGTGATCCATTTGGGATAACTGGTAAGATTTGCCGAAAATCACCGCACAGAAGTATCGTTTTTCCTCCAAATGGTTTGTGTTTATCATTTTCATCGGATAGATCCCGCAGTAATCTGTCTATGATTTTCAACACTTGCAAAGGGCACATAGAAACTTCATCAATAATTATCAATGATGATGAATTTATGTAACGACCATAGCTACTATTTGCAGTAATATTTGCTACAGAATTTTCTAAAATGGGTATAGGCAATTTAAACACATTGTGTAAAGTCCTACCTCCAAGTAATAAAGTTGAAGCTATGCCACTGAACGCAGTTGCAATACAACGAAGATTAAGCGAATTTAATTTGTGAATAATTGCTGTTTGAGTGAATGTTTTGCCACAACCTGCATGAGCGGTTAAACAAAAAACATTGGATCCAGTATCATGATACAAAATTTCACGAATCACTTGATCAATGAGATTACGCTGTTCAATATTTGCAGCTTCATAATACTCACAAAACAGCATCTCTTGCTCTATTATATCAATAGTATTTGCTTCTTGTATTCTCTGCGAGTATGTGGGAACTGGTAAACCAAGTATCTGACCTGATAAATTATGAACATTCAAAATATCATCAATTTCTAATAGAGCTCTATTAAAAGATGCTTCTTCGTTATAAAGTCTCAGAAAATCTTCACTAAGATATACTTTAAATTCATTCCATAACGCTGATGCATTGGCTGGCACATTTATTGCACAAATGTAACCAAATAAATTCCGCATTTGTTTTGGTGTATGTAATTCTTTTGCTTCATTTAAACATTCGCGCCATTCATTATCATTTGAAGCAATTCCGCGAGCATGGCACGCTTCAACAAAAGAAGTGTATATAATTCCATTGTATGTTCTAACATCCTCAAATGATTTTGGACCACAAACATGTAATAAAAGCAATCGTAAGTGGAAAAGTTCGATGTCTTTTGGTGACACTACATACATCCGTGTAATAATTTTATCACCTCCACGGCTTCTCTTCTTCCATTTTTTTCGGGAATCTTCCCACACATAATGCAAAGGAATTTCAATATACTTATATTCTCGTGCTGATGGATCTGATCGATTCAATTCAAAAAATGCTAATAATTTTGTGTGTCTTACATTGTCAATTGCTTGACGTTCTTGCCCTTCTCGAAAGTAAACATTCTGTCGTCGCGGTAAATGAATATCAAGTCTGATGATAACATGTGACTGAAAATGCATTGGTAATTCATAGATGCGCCATATAGCTTCAGTTGATCCAACATAACGACCAATTAAAAAATTTTTAACTTCATTAATTTCTATATTTTGACCTTGTTCATTTTCCCCAGAATCTAATTCAACGGATGCACTGTCATAGCCTTTATACACGTATTTATAAATGTATTTGACGCTTTTGACTGTAGTACATACTTCAACATTTATATGGCAATTAAATTTGGCAAGTAAATATGGATTGTATGGTACAACGTACCGATTGTCAAGGCAACTACCACGAACTTCTGCATGCGTACCATTATCACGCCTTCGGTATAATGGATATCCATTTAACGATTCACATGTAAATTCATTAAATCGTTTTGGATAATCTTTTATGCATTTTCCATCTCTCATACATACAAAATTAGGATTAAGGACACCGCATGGACCATGCATCATGTGTTTTACAACATATTCATGTAATGTCGGATGTGTTTGAATGTTAGGAATCTCCGCAGATACAACTTTATCAATATCGATAGCATTAACAATTTTATCTTGCTCATTTAAAGTGAGTAAAATGTGAGCATGAGGCAATCCTCTTTTTTGAAATTCAATTGTATAAATGAGTGCTTCAACTTTACCAAAGATATTTTTTTGTATAAGGCCCTCAATTAATGCTTTCAATTTTGACTTGAATACACGCACAATAATTTCAGGTCTAAAATTAGCAGTTTCACCTACACCAATATTGTTAACTATTTCCGGCCAACTTGGATTGCAAGTCATTGTAATAAATAAAGAAGGTTTTCCAAAATGTTGTACAATTGACATTGCATCTAAATAATTCTGATACATATTGCTTGGAGATCCATTGAACGAAGATGGTAAAATTACTCTACGGCCAACATTACTGGCATTGATGTTCGATTCTAAGTAGTCTGTTAAATTGTTGTAAACTTCAGACCTAAGAATTATTTGATTTTGTCGAATGAAATGTAATCGTGAGCCCTCTATTCTCACATACATATCAACTATCCATTGCAGAAATAGCTTTTGTGAATGGTGTAATATGCTGAAGTCTTCTCTAATTGCAAGTCGATAGGCTGCATACTGAAGCATTGTTAATTTATTTCTGGGCGCTCTTGAATTAGATATAGTTGGTGCATTATGAGTCATATTCATATGCCACCCAGTATCACCATTTGGAAAAAGTAGTAGATACGCTAAAGGATCTAATGATGAATCCAAAACTGAGATATTTTTAATGATACCATTAACTTTTGAAAATGAAATCATATTTCGTTCAAAAGGTGGCTCACCATCAACTGTACTAAATATTACTGCTACATCAGTTTGAACTGCATCATTGAAACGGCGTAGATCTAAATCATGATTTACTTTAATGAGCATACAAATTTCTTTATTTTGATTTTCAACTCTTTGACAATGATGTTTCATTGCAATGAATGACCGAACAAAAGGATTACTGCGTTCCAATTCGAGAGAAATTTCGCGCATTATGTTGTTGTTACATGTTTGATTAAAACGTTCTTGTAATCTATAATTGATAGCAGTGTCAACATCATAAAAATATAATTGCGCATAACATGGTGAACGACCATGTGCAGCAGTCATTGGACCCGATCTGTGATAAAAAACATCATGTATTTTGAAATGATACACTCCACTTGTAACTGCCTCGGATACTTGAGCTTCTGAGCTAACCATAGCAAATGATGAATTGTATTTGCGAATATTTTCAAAATAATTTTTTGACTTACTTTTTATTGAAGGTTCATTTGAAATAAGTCCATCATACAATGATTTAAAATATTCATTTTGACTTAAGGGCGGTAATATTGCTTTACCCTTATGACAACATGAAGTGAATGCAGTTCTGTCACCTAAAGTGACTTCAGATTCAAAATGTTTCGCATTGCAAAACCTGCATTCCAAATCCATTAATCCACAATCATAACTATAAAAAACTTTTGGAATGACATTTCGTGCACATTTAAATTTATCTGTCAAATTCACTTCTTCATTCTGTATAATATTAACACTATTTGTATTTTCATTACTATTATTATTATGTGTCCGCAAATATAGATTCCTTCTTCTTTGTCTCTCAATCCGACCCGTTAATGTTCTATGTCGAGGCATAATAAAAGTAGAAAAAAACTTTCATCGTCAGTAGAAAAAATCGTTATTTGTTTTTATTTTAGGTTGATTTCTTTAGAAACTGATCTATACAAATTGAATGAGTTGAGTTGAGTTGAGTTGATTAATTAGTATATATATAATGCAAAACTTGTGTTTTTTTAAAAAATATTAGCATTCTGCGATAACTCTTTCAGATGAAACTGGCTATTTAAAAAATAACTCATTGTTATTAACTTTTATTATTGTTATTAACATATTAACTTTTTATTATTAATTGAAATTTCAAAATTTTGGCAACAGTATAAAAAAATGAAAATGCTAATTTTAATCTGGAAATAAAACCCGATAATATAGGCTTTGAATTGCACCTTTGTCGTTTCACAAATGTTCCAATTTCTCGTCTTTGTCGTTGTATTTTTAAAAAATATTAGCATTCTGCACTTCTTCTCTATATAAACTATAAGTGTGCGAAATTTCATAATCCTCCGTCCGCGCAATTTTCGTAAAAAGGGGTACAAAGTTTTTGCTTCACGTATTAATATATAGATGTGTTTTAAAGTTATATTTGTTTTATTTTTTTTACTTATTTCATCTTTTTTATTCTGTCAATATAAGTTTGAAGATGTTATGCATTTTTAATATGAAAAATAATAACTTTAATAGCTTTCAATAAATTCTATTTTATAAATTAATGTTAGAATTGTAATACAATAATGATTTCTTTTCAAAATAAAAATATTTAACCATTTAAATTAAAAAAAAAAAAAAAAAAAATTATTAACAACTTACATTGCTATTACTATTTTTTTTTTAAAGTTATGCACCAATTTTTAATTCGATAAAGAAATATTAAATTAGACAATTCAGAAGCATTATTTAAGAAGTACTTCCCAATAATTTTTAGACCGCAGGAAAATTAAAATGACTGTTTTCCAATGCTTTATTAAACTATATTTTGCAGCATACATATTACAACAAGTACAAGTTTAGCAAATATATTAATTTTACCAAAAAAAAAAAACTTTATTAACACATTTTATGTGATAAACTACAACGAAATTGTCTGAAAAAGCGAAAAAATAAAAATAAAAATGTAATCGTGATATATAAAATATATAAAGGAAACTTGAAATTGAAAGAAACAACAACAAAATGTAATTAAATGCTAAAAAATGCATAAAAATTTCATATTAAGTATTTATTAAAGAAAGCCATAATATTGAATGCCATATTTTCAGAGTTAAAAATTAAAACTTTTTTTCAGTAAGTAATAGTCAATCAATTTTTAAATAAATTAGTTTTAAAAAGTTGTGTTTTAATAGTTTTATTTTGGGAGGAAACAATTACTGTGTTGTAAATCTTAATATTCATAATTCAAAATGAAGTTTCAGGAGATAGAGCGTTTAGATTAAGATTAGATTTCAATAATAAAATGCAGTGCAGACCCTTATCAAACTTATATTGACAGAATTAAAAAAGAGAAGAAATAAAATCAAAATTAAAACAATTATAACTTACTTGTTACTTTAAGTTTTGTGTTGGTCATGATAAGAAACCTATAATAACCATGTCTTCGATGCTCCAAGTTTTGCGTTTACCAATTATCATAGCGGAAGCGGAGCGGAAAGGATGAAAGTTTTGGTTTGTGTTTGAAGGTCATTTGCGTATCTGTATCACATGACTGTTTGACGTCATAGTGAATGTAAAAAAACTAAGGCTCAAAACAAACATTTGAACTTTAACGACACAGAAGCCGCTAATCTGCAGATTACCTAGTTAAAATGCGGAAAACTCTTGATTCTACACTTTAACGGCTCATTTTGGTTAATCTGCAGATTAGCTTAGTAATCTGCACATTAACGGATTTCGAACTTTAACGGTAACATATATATATATATATATATGTATGTATATATATATATATATATATATATATATATATATATATATAACACTACTGAAAATTCATTTCAAGCAATTTCCACTTACATCACAAAATGTACCTGAATATTTTTGTGTTGCTCTGTAATCAATTCTTAATTCTAATCATTATATTCTACAAGATATATTCTTTTAGGTATCGGAAAAATCTACAGTGATTTCATTTATTTATGTGCAGAGAAAAGGTAGGGTATTAAAATATGTTTTAAAGAAATACCTCTTATAAATCGTAGCGTATCTTAATTCTTTTGTGAGTCACTGTAGACAAACCGTTAATGCTATTTATACCATTTACAATAGGGAACATGTTTTAATGAATCCTAAAAATCATAGAGCAGTTTAAATAACTTTTTAATTTCTCGTTCTCACCCTCTTTTATCTTATAACCCTGCAGTAATATTTCGCCTCAAATTATGAATGGCAGTTGTATTTTCAATGTCGCCACACTTTCTGGAGGCTAATTCGGAAAAAAAAAAAAAAAAAGGATCATGAATACTAAAAGAGACATGAATCACAAAAACTACGAGAGTGTCTATTATGCAATGAATAAATGACATCCTTACCCAAGTTTAGTAACATTAAAAAAGATAACTCCGCTTTTTTTGAAGAGGACTCGCGTGAGTCACTGGATGAATGGAGTACTTCCGAGTGTCTGTAGGTTTAGTTGCTTCGATACGCGACTGACCACACACGATGGTGGGGCCAATTATGGAGACACAAGGTGTCATGGGCTGTATATTTGTTATTTCTGCAAGGGCGTTGCCCACAGTTTAAATGCTTATTTATTACCCGCCATAAATATACTTCCCTCTGCACACTCCATTGAGCTCGCGTTTGTTTTTAGGAAGAGGAAGTAATTTTTTTTCTATAACTTCTTCTGCTATTAGCGATGATAATGATGAGAATCTAGTTAGATTTAAATGCTGTTAAATTTATCTCATTAGACATTATACTTTGTAAATGATATTACGAGCCTTTTAATAAGGAATAAAATTATATTAAAATTTTATTTCTTAATTTTAAATACAATGCGCTTGATAAATAATCTAGTATGGCACTACACTACTCTCTCTTACCCTACAATTATATTGACATAGTATTAAAGTTTAGAGTGTATAAAGTGTAACATATCTGAACATTTTTTATTACTTCCTTATACAAAGTATAAGGAAGTATAGTAATCCCGATTTGCGAAATGGATTTTGTATTTCACATTGCTCGAAAACGAATGATCGCCGAATGTTGACAATTTATACGTGTGACTGTCATGATATCTAGTTGCACACCTGCAAGTGTCGTCTTAACACGAGCTCTCGTTATAGAGATATAAGGGATTTTACACGATTTTTCGTGACGTCTGTATGTGCGTGTGTGTGTCTGTGTGTGTGTGTGTGTGTGTGTGTCTGTGTGTGTGTGTGTGTATGTCGCATAACTCAAAAGCGGTTGGACGTAGAAAGTTGCGAATTGGTACATAGGTTTGTTATAACATCTAGTTGTGCACCTCCCTTTTTGGACTTTCTATGATTTTCCGTTATGGAGATATTTAGGAAAATTAGGTTCATAATGACAAAAATACATAGGTTTTGGCCATAATGTATCAAAAAACGGTAATAACTCAAAAACGGTTGAACGTAGAAAGTTGCGAATTGGTACATAGGTTTGTTATAACATATAGTTCTGCACCTTCCTTTTTGGACTTTGTATGATTTTCCATTTTGGAGATATTTTGGAAAATTAGGTTCATAATGACCAAAAATACATTGGTTTTGGCCATAATGTATCAAAAAACGGTAATAACTCAAAAACGGTTTGGACAAATCTTGCAATTTAACTGACTTCCCGACTAGCTAGACATTTGAAACTTTCAGAAAAGCTCAGAACACGTTGACAATGCGTTTTTTTAATATTTTTGGCCAACTGTTTCCGATACCTGCTGCCTTCGGCAGCGTTACCAGTACAAATCTTGCAATCGATTTTTAACTAACTTCCCGACTAGCTAGACATTTAAAACTTCCAGAAAAGCTCAGAACACGGTGACAATGCATTTTTTAAATATTTTTAGCCAATTGCTTCGTGTCACTGCTGCCTTTAGCAGCGTTTATATGATTTAACAGAAAATCTATTTAACTAACTTCCCGACTAGTTAGAGATTTGAAACTTCCGGAATAGTTCAGAAACACGGTGAAAATGCATTTTTTAACACTTTTATCCAATTGTTTCGGATCCGAAGTCCCCCCCCCCAAGGCACAACTTTGACATGAGTCCCCCCCCAAGGCACATGAGTCCCCCCCCAAGGCACATGAGTCCCCCCCAAGGTACAACTTTGACATGAGTCCCCCCCAAGGCATAACTTTGACATGAGTCCCCCCAAGGTGCAACTTTGAAATAAGGCCCCCCAAGGCCCAACTTTGACATGAGTCCCCCCAAGGCACAACTTTGACATGAGTCCCCCCCCCCCCAAGGATTTTAAAATGAGTCCCCTCAAGGCACAATTTTATTTATTTATTTATTTTTTTTTTTTACGTATGCATGCATTTTTTTTTAAATATTTTTAGCCAACTGTTTCGGGTCCAGTGACAATATTTTTTAACATTATGTATATTTCTCAAAGTGTATAAGGAAGTCATGTGGTGCCCACATCAGATTTTTTATTTAAACAATAGTTTGCAATAGTTTTAGAATAGTTTTAAATTAATTGACAAAAATTCCTGGGTGAAGGAGGGCTACATTCTTCTAAATCACTATTTGAATACTGAGTTGCATCCACAAAGCATTTAAAGTTGTTAATGAATTTTCAAATTTATTTAAAATTATTCGGGGAATTCTCTGAAGGAATCCCGGAAAAAAGGACATTTTTGCAATTTGCAAAAACAATAAATATTAAATAATGAATTTAAAGAATAACTTTCATATTACATTTTTGGAAACTTCAATTAAATTGGTACAACATTCTCTTAGTATTAAAGAAAAATAAGCAGTAAAAATTACATATATGTGGGATAAGGTGGAGGTTAAGGGTAAATTGAAAATAATTGTTTTTATGTCACCTTCTTACTGATTTTAATGAAAATTTGAATTACTATTACTTACTATTCCTGAAAAACTGCAGTGAGTGCGACATTTGAATGTTGCCCAAGTTTAAAAAAGACAAATAACATAGCGGAATGTTTTGTGTAGCATTTTCAACTACCGTAATTTAGTGTATATAAGCCGCACTGGTGATAAGCCGCAGCTTATTAAAATGTTGCGGGGAAAAAACAATGCTCTTAGATAAACCGCACCGAAAGGTAAGCCACGGCTTATGCAAGCATTGTTACGATGATATGACAGATAAATAAGGGAAAAAGATATCGGTCTTCTGGCATCTACGCAAGTTAATAAAAATAATAATTTTTTAATTATAAATGAAAATAATAAATTATTTAAGAAATAATTAAGGTATAAAGAAAATAAGATCAAACTATATCAGTATGCAGATGTAATGGCAACAAACGGGAGAAACACGTGAACAAGATGGTGGAATCCAGGCATATATACAAAGTCATAAAAATAATTAATTATAAATGAAATAAATAAATAATTTTAAAAGGCACTGTATAAAAAAATAAAATAAAACAAAGCCAGTATACAAATACAATACAGAAAATCAAAAACAAGGGAACAAGAAGGCGAACTCCAGACGTACATGCAAATTAATCAAAATATGAGATTATTAGTTAATAAATAAGGGATTATAAGCTTAAATCAGTGCTGGAGAGACTCGAATACTAAACTTCCGTTTTCGGGGAAGATCGACTGTTCCAAGAAGTATGGACGACGGAATTTGGCATTATTAGATAGCCCGCACTGATAGATAAGCCGCAGTCACCAAAAATCAATGTTTTTTTTTTTTTTTTTTAGATAGCCTGCGGCTTATCTTCACTAAATTACGGTAATCATTAATGTCAGTGTGCATGTTAATAGTTAATATCATACGCTAAAAAGAAAAAAAAAAAAAAAAAAACGTGATTTTGCGCATCAGAATGTTGCTCAAATTGATAAATAATCTATCGGAATGTTTTGTGTGGCCTTCTGAAGCAATTACTAACGTTAATGTGCATGTTAATGTGTTAATGTCATGCGCTATTAAAAATAAAATAAAAGAACCAATAAAAAATAAAACATGAATAATGCGCAAATTTCATTGTGTCGCGCACTATAAAGTTATAAAAATATTTTTTAAAGAAATGCATTTTACAGACTATAACGTATCCGACTCCTTTTCACCGTACACATACAAGCCCTACCAGAACCTCGAGGTTCTACTCTTAAAACTGGCAAACAGGAAGTGAAGAGTTCGAAATCAGGGCGAGCTCGTCGGCCTAGCTATTTGTAGTTTTCTGTAGCTTTCTTCAAAACTCACGTAAATGCGAGCTAGGATCTTTAGAAAGACCCCCTCCCCCACACACGCACACACAGAGGTTACTTGTTACCTCATAAAAGCCTAGTTTCCTAGCGTAGCCCCTTCGTCCACTGCCCTGCCCCCAGTGCATTAACCAATAATGCTATTTATACCATTTTCAATGCGACACATGCTGCCGTGAACTCAAATAAGCATTGTTAAAAATCTGTACGACAATACTAATAATAATTTCAATATGAAACATGCTGTTGTGAACTTGAATTAGCATTGTTAAAATCAATACGAACATATTAATAATAATTTCAATATGAAACATGCTTTTGTGAACTTGAATTAGCATTGTTAAAATCAATACGAAAATACTAATAATAATTTCTATAAGAAACATGCTGCCGTGAACTCAAATAAGCATTGTTAAAAATCTGTACGACAATACTAATAATAATTTCAATATGAAACATGCTGTTGTGAACTTGAATTAGCATTATTAAAATCAATACGAAAATATTAATAATAATTTCAATATGAAACATGCTTTTGTGAACTTGAATTAGCATTGTTAAAATCAATACGAAAGTACTAATAATAATTTCTATAAGAAACATGCTGTTGTGAACTTGAATAAGCATTGTTAAAATCAATACGAAAATACTAATAATAATTTCAATATGAAACATGCTGTTGTGAACTTGAATTAGCATTGTTTTGTTAAAATCAATACGAAAATACTAATAATAATTTCTATAAGAAACATGCTGCCGTGAACTTGAATAAGCATTGTTAAAATCAATACGAAAATACTAATAATAATTTCTATATGAAACATGCTGTTGTGAACTTGAATAAGCATTGTTAAAATTAAAACGAAAATAATAATAATTCCTATGTGAAACATGCTGTTGTGAACTTGAATAAGCATTGTTAAAATCTATGCAAAAATACTAATAATAATTTCATATAAGAAACGTGCTGCCGTGAACTTGAATAAGCATTGTTAAAAATCTATACGAAAATACTAGCAAGGACAGGCAGACGGACTGAATTCCTTAATAGTTTTCAGTTGTTGCAAAATGTTAATGATGATTTAGCTATGAAGTGGTCTATATTTTTAGGTAACAATGTTCTGGTTCTGACCATAGCGTGGAAGAAACAGTACTCCGCCGTTAATAAATAAACTGTAATAAACAAGTCAAAGACTGAAAATGGTTCATGACGCAAGGATATCATATTACCGGCATCCATCATACATAAAAAAAGGAAAAGGAAAGAGAAGAAAAAAGAGTATGAATCACACAGAAAACTAAATATAGAAGATACAATATGGGAGAGAAAACTTTATCATTTTATACGAAATCTATCAATTAATAAACAAAATAAAGAACGAAAAAATATAAATATTAATATTAATATTAGAAAAAAAAATCCAAAGCTTGTTTTTACAGAATTTAATTTCGTACGATAGGACTTTTTTAAAATCTGTTCTTTTAGATAAAAGCATGCGATAACTGTTTTTTTTACCTTAGCAATGGTCACTACTATATTCATTTTTTAAAATTTATTTGGCACTGCTTTGTATAGGACCCTCTTACAGACATTTTTTTAATAGATTTTTAGATTTTTTTTAAATTTTTGTTGTCATTTTGGATTATTTGAATGTTTGTATTTTGTTATTTGAATTAAAATGGCTATCGCAATTGCGTCAGTAAAGATCTTGGCGAGAAACATCCGAGCTAATTCAGCGCCAAATTTAAAATTTCTCCAGCGATCCTATACTGTTCCATTTCTTTAGAAGAAAAAACAGAACTTTTATGGTATATGTAAACTTTCCCCCCTTCTCTGCAAGAAATAGGACAGTCTTAAAAATACTCTTTCATTAAGTTCCAGTCTCGTCATTACAAATATCTCTATGCACATCTTACATTTACTATTTAATTATTAAAAACGTAGATGCGAAATTAAAACGTTATGACACATTACGTCAAAATATTTCCCCTTCCCCCCACATATCAAAAAGTTTATTCACATCTCTTTAGCATCTTCAAAGACTGCAGGAAGACAATCGTCTTGCGCGTCACAAGTACACTTCAAAAGACATTTTCGCAGTCATAATAGTTCTGCAAGAATTTTTGAAGAGTAATTCATTCATGTCATCATCGTCTGTGTTCTTTTTTTTTCCCCTATATATATTTTTTTTTTTTCACAGTGTATTTGTTTTTACTTGTCACTCGCGAGACATGTTGAATGGGTCAACAAACATTTGTGTATGCATGCAGGGCTGTAGGGTTTAAGTACGTGTATTTTTTAGACAGGGCATTGTCACTGGATAAAAAATGTGTGTTGTCATTCACAGAACTATTCTTTATTAATTAGCAAATCCGTGCAATTTTTTTCTTTTTTTTTATTTACCACTAAAATTTTAAATTCATAAACCTTATAGTTAATTTCACCACCCAGTTTAAATTTGTTTTCATCAGAAGCCAAAGTAATATTTTATACCAAATTAATAGTGTGCGATACTGAAACCAGAATCATCTATATATTAATACGTGAAGCAAAAACTTTGTACCCCTTTTTACGAAAATTGCGCGGACGGAGGATTATGAAATTTCGCACACTTATAGTTTATATAGAGAAGAAGTGCAGAATGCTAATATTTTTTAAAAATACAACGACAAAGACGAGAAATTGGAACATTTGTGAAACGACAAAGGTGCAATTCAAAGCCTATATTATCGGGTTTTATTTCCAGATTAAAATTAGCATTTTCATTTTTTTATACTGTTGCCAAAATTTTGAAATTTCAATTAATAATAAAAAGTTAATATGTTAATAACAATAATAAAAGTTAATAACAATGAGTTATTTTTTAAATAGCCAGTTTCATCTGAAAGAGTTATCGCAGAATGCTAATATTTTTTAAAAAAACACAAGTTTTGCATTATATATATACTAATTAATCAACTCAACTCAACTCAACTCATTCAATTTGTATAGATCAGTTTCTAAAGAAATCAACCTAAAATAAAAACAAATAACGATTTTTTCTACTGACGATGAAAGTTTTTTTCTACTTTTATTATGCCTCGACATAGAACATTAACGGGTCGGATTGAGAGACAAAGAAGAAGGAATCTATATTTGCGGACACATAATAATAATAGTAATGAAAATACAAATAGTGTTAATATTATACAGAATGAAGAAGTGAATTTGACAGATAAATTTAAATGTGCACGAAATGTCATTCCAAAAGTTTTTTATAGTTATGATTGTGGATTAATGGATTTGGAATGCAGGTTTTGCAATGCGAAACATTTTGAATCTGAAGTCACTTTAGGTGACAGAACTGCATTCACTTCATGTTGTCATAAGGGTAAAGCAATATTACCGCCCTTAAGTCAAAATGAATATTTTAAATCATTGTATGATGGACTTATTTCAAATGAACCTTCAATAAAAAGTAAGTCAAAAAATTATTTTGAAAATATTCGCAAATACAATTCATCATTTGCTATGGTTAGCTCAGAAGCTCAAGTATCCGAGGCAGTTACAAGTGGAGTGTATCATTTCAAAATACATGATGTTTTTTATCACAGATCGGGTCCAATGACTGCTGCACATGGTCGTTCACCATGTTATGCGCAATTATATTTTTATGATGTTGACACTGCTATCAATTATAGATTACAAGAACGTTTTAATCAAACATGTAACAACAACATAATGCGCGAAATTTCTCTCGAATTGGAACGCAGTAATCCTTTTGTTCGGTCATTCATTGCAATGAAACATCATTGTCAAAGAGTTGAAAATCAAAATAAAGAAATTTGTATGCTCATTAAAGTAAATCATGATTTAGATCTACGCCGTTTCAATGATGCAGTTCAAACTGATGTAGCAGTAATATTTAGTACAGTTGATGGTGAGCCACCTTTTGAACGAAATATGATTTCATTTTCAAAAGTTAATGGTATCATTAAAAATATCTCAGTTTTGGATTCATCATTAGATCCTTTAGCGTATCTACTACTTTTTCCAAATGGTGATACTGGGTGGCATATGAATATGACTCATAATGCACCAACTATATCTAATTCAAGAGCGCCCAGAAATAAATTAACAATGCTTCAGTATGCAGCCTATCGACTTGCAATTAGAGAAGACTTCAGCATATTACACCATTCACAAAAGCTATTTCTGCAATGGATAGTTGATATGTATGTGAGAATAGAGGGCTCACGATTACATTTCATTCGACAAAATCAAATAATTCTTAGGTCTGAAGTTTACAACAATTTAACAGACTACTTAGAATCGAACATCAATGCCAGTAATGTTGGCCGTAGAGTAATTTTACCATCTTCGTTCAATGGATCTCCAAGCAATATGTATCAGAATTATTTAGATGCAATGTCAATTGTACAACATTTTGGAAAACCTTCTTTATTTATTACAATGACTTGCAATCCAAGTTGGCCGGAAATAGTTAACAATATTGGTGTAGGTGAAACTGCTAATTTTAGACCTGAAATTATTGTGCGTGTATTCAAGTCAAAATTGAAAGCATTAATTGAGGGCCTTATACAAAAAAATATCTTTGGTAAAGTTGAAGCACTCATTTATACAATTGAATTTCAAAAAAGAGGATTGCCTCATGCTCACATTTTACTCACTTTAAATGAGCAAGATAAAATTGTTAATGCTATCGATATTGATAAAGTTGTATCTGCGGAGATTCCTAACATTCAAACACATCCGACATTACATGAATATGTTGTAAAACACATGATGCATGGTCCATGCGGTGTCCTTAATCCTAATTTTGTATGTATGAGAGATGGAAAATGCATAAAAGATTATCCAAAACGATTTAATGAATTTACATGTGAATCGTTAAATGGATATCCATTATACCGAAGGCGTGATAATGGTACGCATGCAGAAGTTCGTGGTAGTTGCCTTGACAATCGGTACGTTGTACCATACAATCCATATTTACTTGCCAAATTTAATTGCCATATAAATGTTGAAGTATGTACTACAGTCAAAAGCGTCAAATACATTTATAAATACGTGTATAAAGGCTATGACAGTGCATCCGTTGAATTAGATTCTGGGGAAAATGAACAAGGTCAAAATATAGAAATTAATGAAGTTAAAAATTTTTTAATTGGTCGTTATGTTGGATCAACTGAAGCTATATGGCGCATCTATGAATTACCAATGCATTTTCAGTCACATGTTATCATCAGACTTGATATTCATTTACCGCGACGACAGAATGTTTACTTTCGAGAAGGGCAAGAACGTCAAGCAATTGACAATGTAAGACACACAAAATTATTAGCATTTTTTGAATTGAATCGATCAGATCCATCAGCACGAGAATATAAGTATATTGAAATTCCTTTGCATTATGTGTGGGAAGATTCCCGAAAAAAATGGAAGAAGAGAAGCCGTGGAGGTGATAAAATTATTACACGGATGTATGTAGTGTCACCAAAAGACATCGAACTTTTCCACTTACGATTGCTTTTATTACATGTTTGTGGTCCAAAATCATTTGAGGATGTTAGAACATACAATGGAATTATATACACTTCTTTTGTTGAAGCGTGCCATGCTCGCGGAATTGCTTCAAATGATAATGAATGGCGCGAATGTTTAAATGAAGCAAAAGAATTACATACACCAAAACAAATGCGGAATTTATTTGGTTACATTTGTGCAATAAATGTGCCAGCCAATGCATCAGCGTTATGGAATGAATTTAAAGTATATCTTAGTGAAGATTTTCTGAGACTTTATAACGAAGAAGCATCTTTTAATAGAGCTCTATTAGAAATTGATGATATTTTGAATGTTCATAATTTATCAGGTCAGATACTTGGTTTACCAGTTCCCACATACTCGCAGAGAATACAAGAAGCAAATACTATTGATATAATAGAGCAAGAGATGCTGTTTTGTGAGTATTATGAAGCTGCAAATATTGAACAGCGTAATCTCATTGATCAAGTGATTCGTGAAATTTTGTATCATGATACTGGATCCAATGTTTTTTGTTTAACCGCTCATGCAGGTTGTGGCAAAACATTCACTCAAACAGCAATTATTCACAAATTAAATTCGCTTAATCTTCGTTGTATTGCAACTGCGTTCAGTGGCATAGCTTCAACTTTATTACTTGGAGGTAGGACTTTACACAATGTGTTTAAATTGCCTATACCCATTTTAGAAAATTCTGTAGCAAATATTACTGCAAATAGTAGCTATGGTCGTTACATAAATTCATCATCATTGATAATTATTGATGAAGTTTCTATGTGCCCTTTGCAAGTGTTGAAAATCATAGACAGATTACTGCGGGATCTATCCGATGAAAATGATAAACACAAACCATTTGGAGGAAAAACGATACTTCTGTGCGGTGATTTTCGGCAAATCTTACCAGTTATCCCAAATGGATCACGTGGAACTTTAATTGAAAATTGTGTCAAAAGTTGGCATGAATTTCTTTATTTTCATAAAGTTACATTTACTCGAAATATGAGAGCCTTACCAAATGAAATAGAATTTGTAGAATTCTTGAAAAAAATTGGTAATGATGAAGCCCCACAATTCCCTCAGTTTGGTGAAAATGTTATCGAAATACCTCAACAATTAATAGGAGATAAAAATAATATTATTGATGAGGTGCATGGAAATATTTCCGAAAACATATTCTCAGAAAATATATTGAACTCCGTTATTTTAGCGCCTACAAATGATGATTGTACTTTGATTAATACTGATATACTTAATCAAATTCCTGGTGAACAGCGAACATATCATAGCTATGATAAAATAATTTGTGATAATGACAATGCCATCAATAACTATCCGGTAGAGTTTTTAAATTCTTTGACTATTAGTGGTTTACCACCACATAAGTTAGTATTGAAAGTTAATTGCATCGTTTTGCTGATCAGAAACTTAAATACAAAGGAAGCATTAGTCAATGGAACAAGAATGCGCATCAAATTTATGCATCGACATGCAATTGACTGCGAAGTTTTAACTGGGACCGCACGCAGTAAGAGAATTTTGATTCCACGTATAAATTTAACATACTCCGGAACTACTTTACCATTTAACCTTCAAAGAACTCAATTTCCTATAATACCTGCATTTGCGATGACAATAAACAAGTCTCAAGGACAAACATTCGAAAAAATTGGAATTTTATTGAATCGACCAGTTTTTACACATGGGCAATTGTATGTCGCAGCAAGTAGAGTTCGATCATTCGACGGTTTGAGATTTTATATTTCCGAATATAATGGTCAAGGACATTTAGCAAACGACGAAAGAGTTTTTACAAAAAACATCGTTTACAGAGAAGTTTTGTAACATTAATTAAATTATCGAAATATGTATGTCAAGTTCAATGGACAGCATTTTTTTTTTAATCGCATGTCTTTTTGTTTCAATAAAAAAAAATTAAAAAAAGGCATTCTTTATTTTAATCATTTTTTGGATTTTTTTTATTTAAATTTCATATAATTTTTTGAAAAAACTAGGTAAATTAACAGTGTAGCCTTTGCAAAATCTGTGATTATAGAAGTATAGTCTTTGACAATAGAACCTTAATAATGTTTAAACTTATAATTTTAATTAATTATGGTCGAATTTCGACCACTGGGCGACCACTAGTTCAAAGAAATGTTTCAAAGAAAAATTCATGTTTGACGACCCACTTTTCTTACTTCCACTTTTCAGTGCAGTTTTAGTATAGGATCTCATGGAGACATTTAAATTTTTGTTGCCATGGTAGCGATGCCTTTATATTTGTTTATTTTGTCCCCAAACGCGTAAATTCATTAAACCGGAAAAAAAAATATTTTCAGTATCTTCAACTTGTTTCTTATACGTGCAAAAGCTAGTAATAAATCCACTTTTTTAAAAATAAGTAGTCAATTTCAGTTAACTGAAGAGCAAGGGAATCTCAACAAGTGTAAATTCATCGAAACCCGAAATCGAAATTTTTTCTGTAACTTCTACCTTCTTCTTATACATGCAAAAGTTAGTAATATATCCACATTTTTAAAAGTAAGTAGTCAATTTCAGTTAATTGGAATGCAAGGAAATCTCAAAACGTGTAAATTCATCGAAAACCGGAAATCAAAAGTTTTTCCAAATCTTATACTTTCTCCTTATACATGAAGAATATATAGTAATAAATCCATTTAAAAATAATAAAAATAAGTAGTAGTAATTTCATTAATTTCAGAAAAGGAAGAAGAAGAAGGAGAAAGAAAAAATAAATAAATAAATTAGATCTTAAATAAATTGGAAAAAAAAAAAAATAGAACTTTCATAAATTAAATCCTTTTTAAATTTACGTATGTTTTCTACAGTATAAACTTTCGATCTAACTCTCATTCATTCAAATTTCTACCACTCTAATGGCTGTTTTCTCTTAAAATAAAAAATTTGTAGTCGAGAGTATAATGGTGCTACATCTATACAAATTACTGTGTCTATGGTTTTACTTGAGTTTTAAGAATTGCCAGATTTAACTACATTCTACTTTAGGTAGGGCCAGGTAGGGTAATATGGGTATAAAATCGCCGTTTTTAAAAATCAGTGGAACAAAATTAGTATATAATTTCAAAAATTTAAATAACTTTTTGTTGCATATATACATTACAAGTGTTGTGAACACAGCGCTTGAATTTTTCACTCAATGCTTAAAAATAAAAAATCTGATGTGGGCACCACATGACTTCCTTATACACTTTTAGAAATATACATAATGCTAAAAAACATTGTCACTGGAGCCGAAACATTTGGCTAAAAATATTTAAAAAAAATGCATGCATACGTAAAGAAAAATAATAAATAAAATTGTGCCTTGAGGGGACTCATGTCAAAGTTGTGCCTTGGGGGGGACTCATGTCAAAGTTGTGCCTTGGGGGGACTCATGTCAAAGTTGTACCTTGGGGGGGGACTCATGTCAAAGTTGTACCTTGGGGGGGACTCATGTCAAAGTTGTGCCTTGGGGGGGACTCATGCCAAAGTTGTACCTTGGGGGGGACTCATGTCAAAGCTGTGCCTTGGGGGGGACTCATGTGCCTTGGGGGGGACTCATGTCAAAGTTGTGCCTTGGGGGGACTCATGTCAATGCTGTGCCTCGGGGGGACTCATGTCAAAGTTGTACTTTGGGGGGGACTCATGTCAAAGTCGTGCCATGGGGAGGGGACTCATGTCAAAGTTGTGCCTTGGGGGGGACTCATGTCAAAGTTGTGTCTTAGGGGGGGGACTCATGTCAAAGTTGTGCCTTGGGGGGGACTCATGTCAAAGTTGTGCCTTGGGGGACTCATGTCAAAGTTGTGCCTTGGGGGGACTCATGTCAAAGTTGTACCTTGGGGGGGACTCATGTCAAAGTTGTGCCTTGAGGGGGACTCGTGTGCCTTGGGAGGGACTCATGTCAAAGCTGTACCTTGGGGAGGGGACTCATGTCAAAGTTGTGCCTTGGGGGGACTCATGTCAAAGTTGTACCTTGGGGGGGACTCATGTCAAAGTCGTGCCTTGGGGAGGGGACTCATGTCAAAGTTGTGCCTTGGGGGGGACTTATATCAAAGTTGTGCCTTGGGGGGGACTCATGTCAAAGTTGTGCCTTGGGGGGGGAACTCATGTCAAAGTGTTCCGAACTTTTCTGTAAATTTCAAATGTCTAGCTAGTCGAGAAGTCAGTTAAATTGCAAGATTTGTCCAAACCGTTTTTGAGCTATTACCGTTTTTTGATACATTTTGCCCATTATGAACCTTATTTTCCTAAATATCTCCAAAACGGAAAATCATATAAAGTCCAAAAAGGGAGGTGCACAACTAGATGTTGTAACAAACCTATGTACCAATTCGCAACTTTCTACGTCCAACCGTTTTTGAGTTATGCGACCTACACCCACACACCCACAGACACACATACATACAGACGTCACGAAAAATCGTGTAAAGTCGCTTATATCTCTAAAACGAGAGCTCGTGTTAAGACGAAACTTGCAGGTGTGCAACTAGACATCATGACTGTCACACGTATAAATTGGCAACATTCAGCGATCATTCGTTTTCGAGCAATGTGAAATACAAAATCCATTTCGCAAATCGGGATTACTATACTTCCTTATACTTTGTATAAGGAAGTAAAAATAAATAAAAAATAAAATTGTGCCTTGAGGGGACTCATTTTAAAGTTGTGCCTTGGGGGGGGGGGACTCATGTAAAAGTTGTGCCATGGGGGGACTCATGTAAAAGTTGTGCCTTGGGGGGACTCATGTCAAAGTTGTGCCTTGGGGGGACTCATGTCAAAGTTGTGCCTTGAGGGGGGACTCATGTCAAAGTTGGGCCTTGGGGGGACTCATGTCAAAGTTGGGCCTTGAGGGGACTCATTTCAAAGTTGCGCCTTGGGGGGACTCATGTCAAAGTTGGGCCTTGGGGGGGACTCATGTCAAAGTTGTACCTTGAGCGGGACTCATGTGCTTTGGAGGGGGACTCATGTCAAAGTTGTGCCTTGGGGAAGGGACTCATGTCAAAGTTGCGCTTTGGGGGGGACTCATGTCAAAGTTGTGCCTTGGGGGGGACTCATGTCAACGTTGTATCTTGGGGGGGGGGACTCATGTCAAAGTTGGGGGGACATGTTAAAGTTGGACCTTGGGGGGGGACTTCGGATCCGAAACAATTGGATAAAAGTGTTAAAAAATGCATTTTCACCGTGTTTCTGAACTATTCCGGAAGTTTAATATCTCTAACTAGTCGGGAAGTTAGTTAAATAATTTTTCTGTTGAATCATATAAACGCTGCTGAACGCAGCAGTGACACGAAGCAATTGGCTAAAAATATTTAAAAAATGCATTGTCACCGTGTTCTGAGCTTTTCTGGAAGTTTTAAATGTCTAGCTAGTCGGGAAGTTAGTTAAAAATCGATTGCAAGATTTGTACTGGTAACGCTGCCGAAGGCAGCAGGAATCGGAAACAGTTGGCCAAAAATATTAAAAAAAAACGCATTGTCAACGTGTTCTGGGCTTTTCTGAAAGTTTCAAATGTCTAGCTAGTCGGGAAGTCAGTTAAATTGCAAGATTTGTCCAAACCGTTTTTGAGTTATTACCGTTTTTTGATACATTATGGCCAAAACCAATGTATATTTGGTCATTATGAACCTAATTTTCCTAAATATCTCCAAAATGGAAAATCATACAAAGTCCAAAAAGGGAGGTGCAGAACTATATGTTATAACAAACCTATGTACCAATTCGCAACTTTCTACGCTCAACCGTTTTTGAGTTATTACCGTTTTTTGATACATTATGGCCAAAACCTATGTATTTTTGTCATTATGAACCTAATTTTCCTAAATATCTCCAAAACGGAAAATCATACAAAGTCCAAAAAGGGAGGTGCACAACTAGATGTTATAACAAACCTATGTACCAATTCGCAACTTTCTACGTCCAACCGTTTTTGAGTTATGCGACATACACACACACACACACACACACAGACACACACACACACATACAGACGTCACGAAAAATCGTGTAAAGTCGCTTATATCTCTAAAACGAGAGCTCGTGTTAAGACGAAACTTGCAGGTGTGCAACTAGATATCATGACAGTCACACGTATAAATTGTCAACATTCGGCGATCATTCGTTTTCGAGCAATGTGAAATACAAAATCCATTTCGCAAATCGGGATTACTATACTTCCTTATACTTTGTATAAGGAAGTAATAAAATAATAACGATTTGTGTGAAATGGACAAAATTTTAAACCAACATTACCCCATGGCATGGGGTAAATTTAGTAGTCAGTGGGATAATATGAGTAATTAGTGAAAAAGGAGCAAAAAATGCAGAAAAATCTTTTTTAACACTTTCCAACAAAGCTGACAAGTGTTTTTAGCACTTTCCAACAAAGTTCAAAAGAGTTTATGACTTCGGTTTGTCTGTCTGTCCGCGATCTAACTTCCGTAAATATTTATGGAATTTTTTTTAAACTGATATATTTTATTCGTATTCAGTATAGGATGTTCCCTATTGAAAATGGAGGAAGTATTACCGCTGGCTTGAGTACAGGGGCACCCGAAATAATTCCAAAACATTGAGTTCTATGAGAGGTATTACCATAAATTTCCATGTTTTAATGCCTTTATTTTGCACAAATCATAATGATATCGTCATTAATTATACACAAAAAGAAAACGTTTCCTGCAGAATACGATTAGCATTCTGCCAAACACAAATATTAAGATGTTTTAAGGTCTGCAACCGAAAATTGCTGGAATTGCATTTTCGATTTCATTAAGCGTTTTTAACAATTTCTAACAATGTTTAACAGTGATTATGAGTTCGATTAACCCATCTGTATGTCTGTCTAACCATCTGTGAGCATTCTAACTCCCATAAATATTCATAGAAACCCTTGAAATTTGTATATATTATTTAGGTTTACTATGGGATATTCTTTATTTAAATTGGAGTAAATACTACCACTACTTTGTGTACAGGAAATGCGATAAAAAAATTTCTGTTGTTCAATAGGTCATTTTCCCCCCTATCAAAATACCCTTCCTCAAAGTCTTCCCAAATACCTGCATGTGGAATGCGACTTAACCTACTAAAGAGCAATTTTGAATTTACCTTGAGAAAATTACCGTTGTTATTAATACGCATTTGCTTAATATGTAGTAAATATAATTTACGTAACTAAAACATCCGTTGTAAATCTTAAAGATACATTTTAAAACTTTGAAGATTAAAAAGTTATAAAATCACTTCACTGCGAATATATTTTATGATAGCTTTATTATTCTAATGATTTTAAGAAGCATGAAAATGTAGAAGACATTTTAGGGTGTGATGAGTTATTTTCTTTTATCGTTAACTTTGTTTTTCCTTGCATGTGTTTTAGATAAATCTTCTTCGTATGGTCTATTAAATGAATCATAAAAGCATGAAGCAGTAACTTCTGTTTTTCCATTAGATGCATTATAACAAGGACACACTTTAAAGATTTTGTCACCTGACATTTGACCTCTTTGTGATGATTGAGGATTAATCAAAACCCAAACTTATAACATGTGCATCACGTTATTTTAAAAAAGAGGTGTGGCGGCTTCAAGATTAGAATTTCTCTCTCCATTAATATAGACTTTAATCGATTGTCATCCGCGCTAAGTCTTGTTTATTACGTTGAGGAGGTCGTAAGAAGAGCAATATTTTTGAACTCCAGCTTAATATGCGCGGAATTACAGTTGCTGCCAAGAAGCGTGAAAAGGAGATAAACCTATTTGATTTATTAATCGATAAAAAATAATGATCACTGAAATAAGCTGAAGTATTAATGAAATTAAAAGTACTAAATCCGAATATGTAAAACAATGTGATGTGGTTATTTTGTATTTTTATAAAAACAGATTATTACATTTAGAGAAATTACAGTGTAAGGTTGATCCTTTTACACCAGCTATGTGAAAAATGCCAGAGCCGGGACTCGAACCCGGGCACTCCGCTTGTCCCTTCGATTCCGGCTCTGGCATTTTTCACAAAGTTGGTTAAAAAAAAAATCTACCTTACACTCCAATTTCTCATAATTAATATTCATGGGTGATGAATTAATGAATAATATTTCTAATTAGAAGTTTCGTGGTCTATCGGAGTTATGACACGGTTAATATGTTCACCTGTTATATCTGTGTTTGCAGATTCGGTGTCTTTGAAAACGTACATTACGTGAGAAATGTCGCATAGGTATACTGACTAAACGTCCCCATTTTCTGGGGACAAATGGGGACTTCCTTTTTTTTAAAGGTATTTTTCTCAGTTTTAAAAAATTGTGGAAAGTAAATTATTAATCAGTAATACTTTATGTTTAGTCCTTATTTAAAAGGTATGAAAAAATACATCCATAATTGGACAGTTGTAGAAATTTTTAACGCTTCTCAATTATAAAGGTACTTTGATCTGGTCAGCCTACGCATAGGTAATCAGCCAGGTTGGCTCAGTTGAAGAGAATCTGCACGGTACGCGGAATGCTTGGGTTCGATTCCCGCCTCGAACATTTATCACGTACAGTCGGTAACAAAAGTATCCGAACACTAGCAAAAATTCCTATGTAAAAAAAGTACAGTTCATATGATTTTGTTATATAAATCCTTGTCGAATCATATTCTTAGACTGACTAAGAACATGATTCGACAAGGATTTATTTAACAAAACAGTATTAACTTTACTTTTTTTATAAAGGAATTTTTGCTAGTGTTCGGATATTTTTGTTACCGACTGTAGTTGGCATGAAAAAAAATAATAACCTTGCACTTCAACTTCTCTAAATTAATATTCATTGTTGAAGAATTAATAAATAATATTTATAAGCAGTTTATTACAGTTTAAGGGGCAAGATGAGAGGTACGCTTTATCTGAATTTTCTTAAAACAGTTAAAAATTATTTTAGGAATAGTTTTTTATTTGACATATTTTAATGTGTGAATTCAGTTACCATACCTGTAGATTCTCCTTTTGAATATTAAAGCTACATTATTAAAATTTTAAAGGCTGTTATTAAATTTAAATATACATACCGATACCGGGTGTTTCATAAGTCTGTAGACATTTTAAAAATTCATAACTGTTGAATGAATTGATAGAATTGAACGCGGTTTGCTAAAAAAACATTCTCGTGAAGAATTTTTTTTTTTTTTTTTTTTTTTTTTTGAAAAAAAATATAGTTAAATTTTTTGTCGACGATAGTTAGACAAATAGATAAATTTTTCGCACGGATGTGAAAGAAAAATATGCAGATGAAAGTCCTGTAAACTGCACAATTTTGCGATTCGAACAGTTTATTTCTTATTTTGCCTCCTACTTGTGCATACACGAAGTTTTAATTGCGATGCTGACTTGGTGGATATAGTTTTACTGGTTAAGATGTTTCCATCAGGTAAGAAATGCCGACTGAAGTTGCAGTTAGCAGTACTGTAACTTGTTTGCAAACTCTAATTTGTGGTGACGACGGACACATAGAATAGGATTTATATGACTGTAAACATTTGCATGCGAATAAGTACAGTTTTTCATGAAAATGTGGTGAACTGGTCACGCATAGCGCCCTCTATCGACAAATAGCTTAATAATTATTTTTTCTCCCCCCCCCCCCCCGAAAAAAAAAATCCCCCTTCACGAGAATAATTTTTTCGCAAACCGCGTCCAATTCTATCAACTCATTCAATAGTTATGAAATTTTAAAATGTTTATAGGCTTATGGGACACCCGGTATCTATCACTATCTATCTATCTATATATATATATTAATTTATTCAAACAATTTCTGTTCCCACCACTCTTTAAAATTTATTGACAAATATTCAGTAGCCCTGCATATTATATAAATTGTATATAGATGAAATCGTGTTTTTAAATTTAGCTACATTAAAAAAAAATACTTAAGGTTATTATTAAATAAATAAAAAAGAAATTTTAATTTATTCAAAGAATTGTCGTTTTTCCCACCCTTTAAAATTTATTGACAAACTTTCAGTAGCCCTGTATATTGTATATAAATGAAATCGTGTTTTTAAATTTAGCTCAGTAAAAAATGTATTACTCAACTCACTTCGAGCTATTTCCAACCAAAGCCCCTAAATATTTTGTGTTGTCCTGTAATCGAATAATGAATGATTTGCGTACCATATTCTACATAAAACATGCGTTTGTGTGTATAAAGAAAAAAACAAAACAAAAAACGAAAGTCTGTTGATTTCATCATGTCGGGTACAGACTAAAAGATGTAAAATTGTACCAACGAGGAATTACACCCATAAAAGTAATATATTTGATTTTTTATATGTCTGTATACATACACGTTCTCCTCTTCAAGTTTAAAAAATTTCGCGTAATTTTACCGCATTATACTGAATATGAATTAACCGCTAACATAGCGGTTTTCGAATTATGGTTATAACAGACATACAGACAAATGCTCAGAAAGACATATAAATGACTCTGAAATTAGAATATCATTATCCGTTAATAAAAATTTAAATCGATTCTCGTCAACAGTCGGAAATTTTAATTTTCGATTTTCTCGTAAGTTATTTCGAAAATATGGACATATCGTTTGCTTTAGAGGTCTGCATGGGCCGAAATTTTCAGGCCCGGGCCCGACCCGGCCCGTTTCTTTTTTACTAGTGTACGGCCCGGCCCGGACAAAAAGCGATAAAATCAGGTCCGACCCGGCCCGGCCCGATTAAAAAATATGTAAAATTACAAAAAAAAAAAAAAAAAAAAACAAGCCTTTCTACGAAAAAGATTTTTAGTATGTGTTTTCCAGAGGTTTTATATAGCTAAGCAATAGAATGTTCCTTAACAAAACTGCTGAATGTTTACAAGATATTTATATATAAACGGTATTTCATTATTACAGACGCACAGAAGGCACAAAGACAGACAGAAAGTCAAATCGAAAATATTAGCCTTCCTCAAACAATATAGGAAGATATTTAAAATGGTTAATAGCACTAAAAATACACTTTCAACCATTTCTTGTTGTATACCGTAATGTATCCAAATCTTTCATGTGATCCGGTAAACAAAACTTTAATGCTAATCTAACCATATTCAACAGAAAGATGCTTTTGCACATGCTAAAATTGATGCTACTTTCATCCAGTGCCCCGAAGAAAAGAAACCAGTTGGCATAGGTGGACTCTGCTCAGTTCCCCATCATATTTATGTTCTCATAAATTTCTAGTGCGAGACATATTATAATCATGTTAAAAGAAATGAATTTGACCAAAGCTTGATACAGTGACAGAATGAAATCCCCGCCTAATAGGCTATCCACCGTTCACTTCGATATATTTATCTTATTCTAATCTATTAATTTATTTTATCGGGGTCAATTCTGTTGTTTAGTTTTATGCTACTATTTCCAATGCAATAATCCTCAAAATTCATATTTATATGAAAAATTTACAATTTCGCTATGTTGATAAAATCGTAAATTACGAATAATTTACGAAATTTTTCTATTAGAATATTTGTATTCATTCATGTTCAAACAAATATCATAAATGTAATTTTGAAGTTGTCTAATGTATTTATGATCCTCAAAATGGAAGGTTATGCTCAATTTTGCCTTATTCTGCCATTTTAAGTAAATCGTAAATTCCAAATAACTTACGGCTTTTTTGAATTGGATAAATCATAGTCTATGATATTCATGCCAGTATCCAAAATAATATTTAAAAAGTGGTTTGACATCTTTACGATGAAAATATCCCTCAAGATTGACGTTTATGTGAAATTTTGCTCTATTTTGCCATGTTAAGAAATTCGTAAGTTTCCAATAACTTACGAAATTTTTATATTGGAAAATTCATAATCATTAATATTCATGCCAGTATTCTAAATAATATTTCAAAAGTAGTCTGACATCTTTACGATGAAAATATCTCTCAAAATTGACGTTTATGTGAAATTTTACCCTATATTGCCATGTTAAGAAATTCGTAAATTTCCAATAACTTGCGAAATTTTCAAAGTAGCATATTTATAGTTACTGATGTTCATTCCGGCATCAAAACTGATATTTTAAAACTGGTCCGACATTTTTAATGTAAAAAGTTTCCATTTAATGCACGTTTAAGTGAAATTTTGTCCTATTCTCCCATGTTAAGAAAATCGTAAATTTCTCATAACTTACGAAGTTTTTTAATTCGAATGTTGCAAATGAATAGGGTTCTTGCCAGTATCGAAAATAATATTTTAAAAGTGATCTGACCTCTCTGCGATCATTTGTTCGTGAGATATCGTGTTAACAGACTAACAAACTAACGGACTAACACACTAACGGACTGACACACTGACACACTAACAGACACCCTACAGACAGACACCATACAAATTTTGTCATTTTCAGATTCCTCCCACCTGAAAACATATAAAAAAGTCAAAAAACCGATGTCGAAATTTTTCACGATTACCTAAGTTCCCCATACCTATAGTATGATGGGGAACTAAAAGAAGCTTTAGAGGAAAAGTTAAAGCGGAAAGATTTTTATAGCCGGGCTCGGGCTTAAAATTTCCTAAAGGCCCGGCTCGGCCCGGCCCGAGTACACACAAAAAATATTGAGCCCGGCCCGGCCCGAACCTACAAAAAATTTTTAAGCCCGAGTCCGGCCCGGCTCGAGAGCAAATTGAAAAATTCGGCCCGTGCAGACCTCTAATAGGTATAACATTACGGAGAGAAATGTCGTTGCTGATTGACAAGGTCTCTCAAATCAGGTAGGTAGGGGCCAGACAGAGGTTTCCAAGATTCCAAGGTCTCTCAAATCCTATGGAAATAATTTGGAACCAGAAAATTTGCCCTTTAAGGGAGGTGACTCTTGAATAGAAATAATGAACTTTGAGGTAAGTATTAACCCTGTCTCTAGCTTTCCAAACAAAGAAAGAAAGTTTTCACAAAAATGGATGAAATCTCGCTTAGAAAAATACTCCGTGTTGGATCAAGACCTGAAAAAATATACTTGCCACTAGCCACGTGGCGACTAATTAAAATAACGTGGCGACATAAAAAAAAAAAAAAAATACAGACTCATCACTTTCTCCTGTAACCTTAAAGTGCAGTTTCCACTGAGGCAGGTTCTAAGTCTTTTCGAGCGGCGCTATTCAGAATCCTTTGATGTGGTCAAGCAGTTGGACCTGGTTCAACGAGGTTGGTTCGAAGGGGAAAGTGCCTGGTTCTAACCCCCAGCTGAGATAATTGAGGGGCCAGAGGCAGATACCTTTGTCAATTTTGCATGCTTTCCTTTGAAGTAACTGCGCAATCTGATAAAAAAGGGCTACAACTGATGACAAGACATTTGACTCTTTGTGTCGGAAGCGTGATTAATGACTTTTTGAACCTTGGTCTAGAGCTCGCAGTGGAAACCGGCCTTAAGTATTTCCACAAGCGTAAATCAGCGCAAAATAGTCCCAAGCTTCGGAAATCGGTTGCAAAAATATAATATGATTTGGAAATTAGACACAAATATAGTTACGTACATTAATGTAGTGCAAAGCGAAATATATGTTTTCACCACAAATTTATGATTTTAAACGACAACATTTTACGAATGTCGGATGTTCATCTGAATATTTTCATTCATTCAAACATTTTTTTTTTTTTTTTAAGAAAAATTTTAAATGTTTTCTCGCATTTATATATATTTATATATACTTTTGAATTTTAAATAAATAAAAAACTAGAAAATCATTTCATAAGTATTTTAGCAATATTTTAAACAGTAATATAAAACAAAATAAACGACTAAAAGAAGATTCTAAATTTCTGTGTGTGAGTGTGAGCATGATGCTAAGTTTTAATTGTCATTCTCTGTAAAAAGTGGATAATTATAGCGTATTAGAAAAAATGCTTTAAACATTGCTTTTCACTATTTTTTTATTTTAGTGGCTTTAAAATACATCTTAATAAAATTTATCTATTCAGATGAAAAAAAATTGTAAATTGAAAAAAAAAATTGTGGTATTAAAAAAAATATATATATATATATATATATATATATATCTTCTTAAAACATTTGCATCCAATTATCACACCTAATATTTCATTTTTAGATTATTTTTTTTAACCGTAAAGAGTATAATTAATCTTTCTACTAGATAATAAATTGGATACTGCAAAGTCAACTTCCTTATGTAAATTACGCGATAAAAAGCCATCATATAACATGCAAATTAGTTTTATTAGGGATGAAATCATTTACTTTTCTTTTCATCATAGATATCCATTTCAGTAACATAAGATTTAAACCAAGATGAACATTAACTGTATATGCAATTGGTCTTTTGTAGTTAATCACAGCTTTGGTAACTTGGAAATACCCTCAACTTGGGATTTCCATAGTAATTTACAAAGCATAAAATGCAGAATAAAATTTATTCTGAAGCATAAAGAAAGAAGCATATATTACACTGACGCCAGTGATGCTACACCATCTGCTTTTTTTTTTTTTTTTTTTTTTTTTTTTTTTTTTTAAGTTACTTTGAATTTACTTTCTCTTCCCCATACATGGCAGAGAAAGTTTTGTTTTAGGTTAAAATTTGCGAAATTGAGTTTTTGTTTTAATTAAACGTTTGAGGGTCCCCTTTATTCGAAAAATCAGAAATTTAGCAATTGGACTCTGTGACCCTCTCTTTTATCTCTTTGTTATCAGCACTACTCAAAAACGAATATCAGCAATAAAGTTAAAACTCCATATTCTAATTATATATTATATACCGGATATTACTTGAAACATTTTATTGAGATCGAACAAATGATATTTGTACAGAAATATACAAAAGAATTCAAATGCATTACGTCTACTGGTGGAATTCCTTATAGGTACATTTTAATACCTTTAGATTCCACGAAATTTATTGAAATTAACCCTAGAATGATAACTATTAGCCTGATTGACTAAGTCCATACCTTGTACAGAAATTTCTCAAACAAAAAATGGACATGTGTAAAGAACATAAATACATTATAAGTTATCTGTAAATAATAATTTTTATTCGTTGTAACTTTTAAATTATCTTTTATGCAAGCTGAAGCTCACTTATTCCGAAAGACCAATGGGTATCATTTTCGTGAGATTTTCGAAGGGTAGCATTTCAGGGTTAATATTCATTTTTCATATTCATGTGTTACATAGAACATAATATGAAAAGCATTTACGAATTATTTAAGAGCGGACAATAACTAATCTCGCCGGCAGCCTTCGCCCATGTTATTCTATGGGAAAATTTGTTTACATAATTACTCATTACCTAATGAATATTTTTCAATTCTGTTTTCACATTTAGAAAATTCATAAGCGTTAAATTAGTACTTGTTTTCCAAAAATTGTTTTTTTTAAATTTTAGTATTTCATTTTGCGATTAGAAAATGAGAAAAAATGCATTTTGTGAAAAATCGCATTTTTGAACTCAAAATTAAAATGTAAAAAAAAAAAAAAAAATGAATTTTTCAAAAATGAGTACTCATTTAACGGTTATGAATTTTCTGACTGCGAAAACAGAATTTAAAAATATTCATTAGGTAATGTGTAATTGTAGCAACAAATTTTCCCATAGAATAACATGGGCGAAGGCTGCCGGCGAGATTAGGTATTGTCCCCTCTTAAGGGCGACACAAAAGAAATAGGATACATTATCTACCAATAAGTATATGGACATTTTCGAATTCAGAGTTCTGTCAAACATCTAGAAAATTTTTTTAGGAATTATCTTGAAACATTGGAATCATAAAGCACATGTTATACATTATACATTCCAGTAAATGTTAAAAAAAAAATCTGCAGTGACTCCACTCGACTTTCCGAACATTGAGTAATTAACAGTTTTGTAGATAAAGTAAAGAAAGAGGAGTTGTTAAACAAACAAAAGAGAGAAAACCATAAAAGAGTGTTTGAGTATTTTCTCCATATATTACACGATGTTTTATTTAACGCTACTGAACTTTGAGCTCATAGATCATAATGATAAATAAATTTTCGTTGTGTCCCTGTAAAAACCTATAAATGCTAGATTCACCAAAATACTTACAGTTAGTGCAACAGTGATTTATAATATTCATATAAATTTTCAGCTCAATTGAATAAGGCGTTTAGATGCTATCGCACTTTTAAAAATTTGGTCCCGTAGGCCATAATGATAAAGAATTTTTCTTTGTGCCCCTGTAAAAAAACTGTAAGTGCTAAATTCACCAAAATCCCTACAGTTGATGCAACTGTGACCTATAACATGTGTACGAATTTTTTGCTCAGATTAATAAGGCGTTTAGACGCTATCACACTTTTAAAAATTTGGTCCCATAGGCCATAATGATAAAGAATTTTTCTTTGTGCCCCTGTAAAATTAACTGTAAGTGCTAAATTCACCAAAATCTATACAGTTCGTGCAACTGTGACCCATAAGATGTGTAAAAATTTTTTGCTCAGATTAATGAAGCGTTTAGACGCTATCGCACGTTTAAAAATTTGGCTCCATAGACCATAATGATAAAGAATTTTTCCTGGTGTCCCTGTAAAAATACTATAAGTGCTAGATTCAGCAAAATCAATAGGGTTCGTACTATGGTGACTTACAATATACGTACCAACTTTCAGCTTATTCGAACAAAGCGTTTAGACGCTAGCGTGTTCATTCACACACACACACACACACACACACACACACACATACATACATACATGCATACATCATCGTAAAAATAGTTAAAACGGACTCAGGGGACTTCGAAACGTATAGAAACATCAAAATCTCAAATTCGGATTTTTGACATGATTACGATACTTTTCTCCCTATAGTGTTCGGAAAGTAAAAAAGGGCTAATAAAAAATTAAACAAAAAGCAAAATGTTTTGGATCACCCTGTAAAGATTAATACTTGAAATGCATTTTGGATGTAGCTTATGATTATAAGGATACTTCTAATTATCTGTATAAATTTTTATGGGGCTACCACATATATTCATGAAAATGTAATGGGTTCTTTAAAAAACTGGAAAAAAAAAAATTGTTACTTTTTTAATTGTAACACGTAGGGTATAAGACCCAGTGCAAAGCCTTTTTTAGGAAACTTGGCATACTACATTATACACTGTATACTGCAATCAGAATGCAAAAATGTTGAAATATCTTATGAAATATCAGCATTTTTACTAAATAATTTTTCAAAAAGTTGTTGGTGATCGAATCAACTGAATTTCAATTTTTTTTCTCTCTCAAAAAAAAAAAAAAAAAAAAAAAAAAAGAAAAGAAAAGAAAAGAAAAGAAAAAGAAAAAAAAAGAAAGAAAAAGAATATGATAATGACTTTATCAATATTTATTTACAATTAACGAATAGTGTATATATAAACATTGACTTAATCAAAATAAAAATTTGGATAAAACTCCTTATAGTTTAGCTTTTATTTGGCGGGGAACTGAAAATCAGTGCATTCTATTGCTGACAACTTTTTGAATTTAGATGATATTTGCTTTGGGTTTTTGTGTAAGTAGCTCAATACTCTTGGCTATTAATCAAATAAAGGAAATTTTTTTAAAGCTTGCGCATGCATAGTTGAAAATTCTTTCTTTAAAAATTATTGTTATTTTCATAAAATGCTAAAATAATAGCTGACAAAATAATCTGGTGCGGCACACACTCGACTTTCTCTTACCCTGAAATTCAATAGTATAAAGACAGATTGGAGATTAAGGGGTAAGATTACGAGTACTCTTATGCAAACCTACGTTAAAAACAATTCAACTTAGGCTTCAGAACTGCTTTATTTAACAAATAATTCTGTGTGAGGCGCCTACGCTCCTCTTAACCTCCCGTTTGAATACTGTACCCATATTTAAATAGAATTCAAAGCTATTATAAAATCTAAAAGCTCATTCGAAATTATTCGCAAAATTTTTACTCACACCATTCTTTGAAACTTATCAGTCCTGATGAAACTTTTCAAGTAACAATCTTATTTTAACTTTAGAATACAACATTTTAAATGCCTGGAATTATCTGTTTTTAAGTTACTGTGTAAAGAGAAGAAGTTATTTACTGTGTAAAGACAAAGGTCAAGCGTTAAAAATTTGACCTCAGCATTCACGGAACCTCAAAACGTGTAAATATACAAAAAAACAAGCTCTGAATATTTAGCTTAAAAAATACTTCATTTGGTGTATAGGTATGATGAATTAATTTTAATTCCTGAGCAGTTTTCCTGGACATCGTAAAACGTTATTGTAAAGCACTTCCATTAATAGCACTTCCATTAATTCCATCAGTAAAACAGAATATTTTCACTAGTCGTTGGCAGCCCTGTACATTTTCTAAGAATTATGTATACACCACATTATACACTTAATTACTCCAATATTAGTAACACGCGTTATCACAATCTGAAAGGCACTTCTATCAATTTCCAAGTTTTCGTCACAATATTCTAGTTCTTTGTGTAGCCCTGTAAACGAACGGTGAATGATTTTTATATCATGTTCTACATGAAACATGTTTTCACGCATATAATATATATATTAATTTCATTTGTTATAATGTAGCTTATAGATGTTAAGCTCTACTTACCTTCTATTTCGCCTATAGGCGTAATGTATTTGAATTCTCTTGGATGTCCCTGTACACGATCCACTTACTTGATCTCAACGAAAAGTTTAGTGTAGCATCAGTATTTAATATAATTAAGAATTCCGAGTTTGATCTTCCTGCTATAATTTGTTCTTGAGATATACTGGTAACAGACACACACACAGAGAGAGAGAAACAGAGCAGCCGCTTAAAACATGTTTTTCGGATTCAGGGGACTTTAAAATGTGAAAATATAATAAAAATTCAATTTCGAAAATTTGATCCAAAAACAATACTTTCTCTACCATATAGTATATGGGTAAGAGAAAGTAAAAATGAAACAACTCCAAAATGAACTAGTTGAGAAAATTGAACTTAAAGATAAATCATTGACTAGCCGACAATAAAACTGACACAACTTCTTGCCAGGTGAATAATTTCAGAAAAGAAGATATGATGCTTTTTGTATATGCTGATACACTTCATACACATTTTTTCAATGACATAAATTCAAAATTGTTATTTTTTGACTTGTCTCACTTTTTTGGTAAGTCTATATTTTGTATACATTTATTTATTCGTTTATTTTACTTTCGACATAGATTCGAAATGTCGTTTTCTCGTCTTTACAAGTAGCGAAATGTTGTGTATATTAAACTCCTTTCTTTCGCTACTACCATTAAAAGAAACTCTCAGCCGCCATTTTTTTAATAGGAAGTTAATTAACGTTTTGTGTGTACAACGATATTATACCCTTGAACTGGATGTCATCTCAGGAGGCAGGTCGTAAAATACAAAGCATTTTTATGACTGTCTGAAGAGATTGAAAGACGTTTTGCAAATGTGTCTTTATTTCATAATGAATACGAAGAAATACATTCGAACTGTTTGTCGTCGTAATTATGTGTTACAAGACAGATTTGTTACAAATGTGTTACAATGTTTTAATTCTAAGGGAAAAAACGGGATGAATTACATAGTGTAAATTTGTTTAAGTGAACAATTAAAGAAGGCTCTAAGAAAGAACTTTTAATTTTCCGTCAAAAAGTTCGTTAGCGTCAACCTTAAAATTTTTTAATTGAACAATTGCACCTGTTTGAATTTAATATTTATTTTCTAAGGTAACAACTCGATATTAATTTAATATCTTTAGATATATATTGCATGAAACGATGGATCGAGATTTTACTGTATTTGAAAACACCATGAACGTATAAAGTCGGTACTTTTACAGCTCAGAGAATTAGATGCTGACCCTGAGAGACGCTTGGGCGTAGACTTCAAAATGTTAAGCAGAAAATTCTATTGCGTCAACAAAATTTTTGTTAATTTAAGAAAATTTTTTTGAGTGGAAATATAAAATAAACAGATTACAATTAACTACTGATTAATAAAATAATCGAAAAATGTTACATTATGAGAATTAAAAAATAAAGATAAAATAAAATACAATAAACTTTCGAGCGGGAACAAAACTAGTTGGCATAGGTAGACTCTGCTTAGTTCCCCATCATATATATGTTCTCGTAAATTTCTAGTGCAAGACATATTATAATCATGTTAAAAGAAATGAATTTGACCAAAGCTTGATACAGTGACAGAATGAAATCCCCAAATAATAGGCTATCCACCGTTCACTTCGATATATTTATCTTATTCTAATCCATTAATATATTTTATCAGGGTCAATTCCGTTGTTTAGTTTTCATGCTACTATTTCCAATGCAATAATCTTCAAAATTCATATTTATATGAAAAATTTACAATTTCGCTATGTTGATAAAATCGTAAATTACGAATAATTTACGAAATTTTCCTATTAGAATATTTGTATTCAATCATGTTCAAACAAATATCATAAATGTAATTTTGAAGTTGTCTTATGTATTTATGATCCTCAAAATGGAAGGTTATGCTCAATTTTGCCTTATTCTGACATGTTAAGTAAATCGTAAATTCCAAATAAGTTACGAATTTTTTAAATTGGAAAAGTCATTGTTTATGATATTCATGCCAGTATCCTAAATAATATTTCGAAAGTGGTTTGACATCTTTACGATGAAAATATCCCTCAAGATTGGCGCTTATGTGAAATTTTGCTCTATGCTGCCATTTTAAGAAATTCGTAAATTTCCAATAACTTACGAAATTTTTATATTGGAAAATTCATAGTCATAAATATTCATGCCAGTGTCCTAAATAATATTTCAAAAGTAGTCTGATATCTTTACGATGAAAATATCTCTAAAAATTGACGTTTATGTGAAATTTTGCCCTATACTTGTATACTTTGCTCTATACTTTTGCCCTATACTGCCTTGTAAGAAATTCGTAAGTTTCCAATAACTTGCAAAATTTTCAAAGTAGCATATTTATAGTTACTGATGTTCATTCCGGCATCAAAACTGATATTTTAAAACTGGTCTGACATTTTTACAGTAAACAGTTTCCATTTAATACACGCTTAAGTGAATTTTTGTCCTATTCTCCCATGTTAAGAAAATCGTAAATTTCTAATAACTTACGAAGTTTTTAAATTCGAATGTTGCAAATGAATAGGGTTCTTGCCAGTGTCGAAAGTAATATTTTAAAACTGATCTGACCTCTCTGCGACAATTTGTTCTTGAGATATCGTGTACACATTCTAACAAACTAACGGACTAATGGGCTAACACACTAACAGACACCCTACAGATAGACACCATACAAATTTTATCATTTTCGGATTCCTCACACCTGAAAACGTGTAAAAAAGTGAAAAAACCGAGGTCAAAAATTTTCACGATTACCTAAGTTCCCCATACCTATATAGTATGATGGGTAACTAAAAATTTTCACGATTACCTAAGTTCCCCATACCTATAGTATGATGGGGAACTAAAAGTGAAGGATTAAAAAAAAAAAAAAAAAAAAAAGTTATTATTGCCGAAACGTCATTGGAGGCCCTCTGTTGAGACTCAAAAAGATTTTGGGTTCCGTCTATCTGTCTCTCTGTCTGTCTGTCATGTGATAACGGCCGCAAAAATCACGCTATTGACTTGAAATTTGGTACACATAATCATGAGCCCCACGGAATCAGCTTTTTCGGGTGTGTATTCCATTTGTAGTTCGTGTACAGAGACACGCCAAATTTTTTCTTATCATTACGAAAATTTATAAGAATTTGTATGTACCATTATAAGTTTGTTGTATCATTATAAGAATTTGTATGTACCGTAATAGCGGCCGCAAAAATCCTCCGATTGGCACACACATTCAGGCTCTGCTGTATAGATATAGCAATATAATTTTTATGTCTATACTTTTTATGGATTGTGTACAGGGACACTCCAAAATTCTTATCATTACAGCATATGGGGTGAATTTCGTTTAAACGCATTTTAACATCATTACTTTGCTATCAACAAAATGAAATTAGCGTATACATTACTGAGATGCTTAAACTTATGTTTTCTACAGAAAATATGTGCTCTTAGGCTTCCTAATTACAGGACCATACAAAAGTGTTCTGACAATGTAACGTAATCAGCCAAATTATGTCAAATTCCGAACAATTATTCATAAAAGACGTATAATAAGCTGAATAGTTTTTACTGGTGTATACAATGTTTATGCTTCGTTTATGGAGACACACAAAAGAATTTGGTAACATTAGAGCCTATGAACAAATTTTTATTTAAGTGCACTTTAATGAGTTTATGCTGCATTCAACATAATGCAATTAACATACATTATAAAGGTGGTTAAAAGCATGTTTTCTCTAGAAAAGGGATATGTATAGACTAAATAATTTATTTACGGGACCCCACAAAAGAATTTCGATGACGTGCTGTAATCATCCAAATGATGTCAAATTGGATTGAAATATTAATGAGTTATAATTAATTAAATAGGTGTATTCTTTTTAGTGTATATAATTACTGTGGCTCCTTTTCTGGGATACATGAAAGAATTTCGAGCTATTGCGGTCTATAGTCTGTATTTCTTAAAAGTGTATTTTAACATGCTCACACCTTGTTAAATATAATGAAATTTTATTAGAATCTTAAAATAATGTTTTTCAGTGTAGAAGTGTGGGCATAGAATTGATAATTCGTTTGCAGGGTTACACAAAATAATTCAGATATGTTATGTAATCATTTTGCAGGAAATTTGGTACAAGGTACAAGTACTTATGAATTACAGGGAATTAATAGAAGACGATCAGTTATTAGGAATACACATATATACAGATAGTTATAGAAAGAGGGATACAGCGGGGGGTTGAGGGGGTGGCAGCTCCCCTCAGAAACGTTTTTGTTTATGTAGCAAATCAATCGAATCAATATATATATATACTGTATAATAAGGAATAAAAAAAAATGATCTGTTGAATAATGGGTGATGCAAATAGGACGCTAAGGCTTATGATCTGCAGATCCACTAGTTGCCGAAACGTCAGTGGAGGCTTCCCTGTTGAAACTCAAAAAGATTTTGGGTTCCATCTGTGTGCTTGTTTGTCTGTCTGTCTGTCGCGCGATAGCGGCCGCAAAAGTCACGCTATTGATTTGAAATTTCGTACACATGTTCATGATCCCCACAGAGTCAACTGTATAGTTTTGGGTGTGCAGTCCATTTGTAGTTCGTATATAAGGACACACTAAAGTTCTTCTTATCATTACGGTCTATGGGAAGAATTGGTACACAATAACGGCCGCAAAAATCCCGCTATTCACTTGCAATTTGATACACAAGTTTATGAGCCATACGAAATTAGCTGTATAGTTTTGAGTGTGTATTACTATTGTAGTTCGTGTACAGGGACACGGCAAAATTTTTCTTATCATTATGGCCTATGGGCAGAATTTGTATGTATCGCAATAGCGGCCTCAAAAATCCTTCGATTGACTTGCAAATTGGCACGCACGTTCAAGCTTTGCATAGAAATAGCTGTATATATATTTTTATGTCTATATTGTTTATGAACTGTGTACAGGCACATGCCAAAATTCTTAACATTACGGCATATGGGGTGAATTTCGTTTAAACGCATTTTAACATCATTACTTTGCAATTATCAAAATGAAATTAGCGTACATGAGTAAGATGCTTAAACTTACGTTTCCTGCAGAAATTATGTGCTCTTAGACTTCCTAATTAATGTACAGGACCTTACAAAAGTGTTCTGACAATGTCACATAATCATCCAAACTATGTCAAATTTGGAACAATTATTAATGAAAAACGTAGAATAAGCTGAATAATTTTTACTGGTATATACAATGTGTTTGGTTCGTTTACAGGGACACAGAAAAGAATTCCGTGACATTTAGAGCCTATGGACAATTTTTTATTTAAACGCATTTTAATATGTTTATGCTCCAATGAACAGAATGGAATTAACATACATTGGAACGATATTTAAAAGCATGTTTACTCTTAAAAAAGGATATGTATAGACTAAAGTATTTATTTATGGGACCACGCAATAGATGTCCGATGACGTACTGTAATTATCTAAATGATGTCAGATTAGTTCGAAAAATTAATGAGTTACACTTAATTAGGTGTTGTCTTATTATTGGCGTATATAATAACTTCAGCTACTTTTCCGAGATGCATAAAAGCATTTCGTACTATTACGGTCTATAGTCGGTATTTCTTAAAATATATTTTAACATGGTTACACCCCATTAAATATAATGGAATTTTATTAGAATTTTAAAAGCATGATTTTCTGTGGAAAAGTGTGGGCATAGAATTGATAATTAGTTTACATGGTTACACAAAATAATTCCGATATGCTATGTAATCCTTTTGCATGAAATTTGGTACAAATATTTAGGAATTTCAGGGAAATAATACAAGAAAATCAATTATTAAGAAAAGATATGTATGATATAAAGATAGGTATAGAAGAAGAGATACAGCGGGGGGTTGAGGTGGTGGCAACCCCCCTCAGGAACGTATATGTTTATGTAGTAAGACAATTGAATCAATATATATATACTAGTGGATCTGCAGATCAGGAGCCTCAACGTCCTATTTGCACCAGACATTATTCAATAGGTCATTTTTTTAAAATTCCTTATTATATAATAGTATATATTGATTCGATCGACTTATTACCATAATCAGATACATTCCTGAGGGGGGCTGCCGCCCCCCTCAACCCCCTGCTGTATCTCTCTTTCTATACCTATTTGTATATCATATAAAGTGTTACGGAATTGTAAATAATTGCATTTATTTTTCTATAAATTCTCTCAAAGAGGCTTAGAAAATCGATAAAATGCTAATTTTGTGCATTTCTAGTCGTTTTAGCGTTAAAATAGCCTAATTTTTCCTTAAAAAACACTTAAAAATGCTCCAATAAGGGAAGAAATGGATTTGGCGCCAAATTTGGCGACTGTTTCCCTCCTTGGCGATTTTTTTGGTGACCTTGGCGAGAAAATCCTTATTAGGGATATACCAAATATGGAAGCTCTAATCTCATTGGCTGATCAAATACGAGAATTTTCCAGAACAGTCTGTGTTCGATAGAATAGTATAAAAGGAGCATTTTTTTAGCCAAAGCGGCCAATCTCAGATCTGTGTCAGTTTCGTCAAATGCTGGCTTTGCTTTGAGCCTCTATGAATGAGACTTGCTTTATGTGTTACTGATAAACAGTTTGTAATGTTGTTTTGCTGTTAACGGCTGTTGTTTAAGCTATGTTTACTGGTTGAATTGAAGCTGATACTTGGTTTTATAGACCTGTATTTTCTGGAACTTTCTGCGAATAAATCACTGAATTTTTGCAAGTTTCGCCTTTCATTCTTGGACAACTTACGAAGCCCCAAGTACGAAACAATATGTATTCTTAATAAACGACGGTCTTGTATTATTTCCCTGAATTTTATAAATACCAAATTTCATAACTATCAAATTTCATACAAAAAAATCTGATGTGGGCACCACATGACTTCCTTATACACTTTCAGAAATATACATAATGTTAAAAAACATTGACATTGGACCCGAAACAGTTGGCTAAAAATATAAAAAAAAAATGAATTATCACCGTGTTCTGAGCTTTTCTGAAAGTTAGCTAAAAACCGATTGCAAGATTTGTACTGGTAACGCTGACGAAGGCAGCAGGGACCCGAAAAAATTGGCTAAAAGTATTAAAAAAAGGAATTTTACCATGTTCTGAACTATTCTGAATGTTTCAAATGTCTAGCTAGTCGGGAAGTTAGTTAAATAAATTTTCTGTTGAACCATGTAAACGCTGCCGAAGGCAGCAGTGACCCGAAACAATTGGCCAAAAATATTTTTAAAATGCATTGTCACCGTATTTTGAGCTTTTCCGGAAGTTTTAAATGTCTAGCTAGTCGGGAAGTTAGTTTCAAATCGATTCCAAGATTTGAACTGGTAACGCTGCCGAAGGCAGCAGGGACCCTATACAGTTGGCTAAAAGTATTTAAAAAATGCATTTTCACCGTGTTCTGATCTAATCTGAAAGTTTCAAATGTCTAGCTAGTCGGGAAGTTAGTTAAATAAATTTTCTGTTGAATCGCATAAACGCTGCTGAAGGCAGCACGTATCGGAAACAGTTGGCTAAAAATATTAAAAAAATGCATTGTCAACGTGTTCTGAGCTATTCTGAAAGTTTCAAATGTCTAGCTAATCGGAAAGTCAGTTAAATTGCAAGATTTGTCTAAACCGTTTTTGAGTTATTACCGTTTTTTGATACATTATGGCCAAATTTTTGTCATTATGAACCTGATTTTCCTAAATATCTCCAAAACGGAAAATCATAGAAAGTCCAAAAAGGGAGGTGCACAACTAGATGTTATAACAAACATATGTACCAATTCGCAACTTTCTACGTCCAACCGTTTTTGAGTTATGCGACATACCCACACACAGACACACACACACACACACATACAGACGTCACGAAAAATCGCGTAAAATTCCTTATATCTCTAAAACGAGAGCTCGTGTTAAGATGACACTTGCAGGTGTGCAACTAGACATCATGAAAGTCACACGTATAAATTAGCAACATTCAGCGATTATTCGTTTTTGAGCAATGTGAAATACAAAATCCATTTCGCAAATCGGGATTACTATACTTCCTTATACTTTGTATAAGGAAGTAAAAAAATTACATAGCATATCGGAAATATTTTGTGTAACCTTTAAACTAATTATCAATTCTCTGCCCACAATTTTCAACAAGAAAACATGCTTTTAAAATTCTATTAAAATTTCATTATATTTGATGGGGATGTAACCCAGTTAAAATACACTTTTAAGAAATACCGACTATAGACCGTAGTAGTACTAAATTCCTTTATGTATCCCGGAAAAGTAGCCACAGTCATTATAAACGCCAATAATAAGAATAAACCTAATTAATTATAACTCATTAATTTTTCAAACTAATTTGACATCATTTGGATGATTACAGTACATACTCGGAATTATTTTGTGTGGTCTCATAAATTATTTAGTCTACACATAAACTTTTTTAAGAGTAAACACGATTTTAAGCATCTTTATAATGTATGTTAACTTTATTAAGTTCAATTCAGCATAAACGTATTAAAGTGCGCGCTTAAATTAAAAATTTGTCCATAGGCTCTAAAGTTACGAAATTCTTTCATGTGTCTTTGTAAACGAACCATAAACATTGTATACACCAGGAAAAACTATTCAGCTTATTTTGCGTTTAAAATTAATAATTGTTCCAAATGTGACATCGTTTGGATGACTACGTGACATTGTCAGAACACTTGTGTAAGATCCTGTACATTAATTAGAAAGCTTAAGAGCACATATTTTCTTCAAACAACATAAGTTTAAGCAACTTACTCACGCACGCTAGTTTCATTTTTTTCATTGCAAAATAATGATATTAAAATGCGTTTAAACGAAATTCACTCCATACGCCGTAATGTTAAGAATTTTGGCGTGTCCCTGTACAAAGTTTATAAACAATATAGCAATAAAAATTATACAGCTGCTTATATGCAAAGCTGCAACGTGTGCGCCAATTTGCAAGTCAATCGAAGGATTTTTGCGACTGCTACAAATTTTGCGGTACATACAAATTCTTCCCATAGGCCGTAAAGATAAGAAAAACTTTGGCGTGTCCCTGTACACGAACGACAAATGGAATACACACCTAACACTATACAACTAATTCCGTTGGGCTCATGAATATGTGTACCAAATTCCAAGTCAATAGCGTTATTTTGGGAGCCGCTATCGCGGTACATACAATGTCTTCCCATAGGTCGTAATGATAAAAAAACTTTGGCGTGTCCCTGTACACGAACTGCAAATGGAATGCACACCCAAAACTGTACAGCAAATTTCGTGGGGATCACGAACATGAGTACAAAATTTCAAGTCTATAGCGTGATTTTTGAGGCCGCTATCGCACGACAGACAGACAGACAGACAGACAGACAGACGGAACCCAAAATCCTTTTGAGTCTCAACAGAGGGCCTCCATTCACGTTTCGGCAAAAATTGGAAGTCAATAGCTTGATTTTTGCGGTGGCTATCGCGGTACATACAGATTCTTCCCGTAGGCCGTAATGATAGAAAATCTTTGGCGTGTCCCTGTACACGGACTACAAATGGAATACACACCTAAAACAATACAGCTGATTCCGTTGGGCTCATGAACATGTGTACCAAATTGCAAGTCAATAGCGTGATTTTTGTGGTCGCTAGCGCGGTACATACAAATTCCTCCCATAGGCCGTAATGATAAGAAAAACTTTGGCGTGTCCCTGTACACGAATTACAAATGGAATACATACCAAAAACTATACAGCTGATTTCGTGGGTCTCATGAACATGTGTACCAAATTTCAAGTCAATAGCGCTATTTTTGCGGCCGCTATCGCGCGACAGACAGACAGACAGGCAGACAGACAGACAGACAGAAAGACACACAGACACAGCCTAAAATCGTTTTGAGTCTCAACAGAGGGCCTCCACTCACGTTTCGGCAATTACGATTCTCCTGTTTTTTATTTAAATATTAATTTGAATTTATCAATTATTTTTCTATTATTATTATTATTACTAGTGGATCTGCAGATCAGGAGCCTCAACGTCTTATTTGCATCAGACATTATTCAATAGGTCATTTTTATTTATTCCTTATTATATAATAGTATATATTGATTCGATCGACTTATTACCATAATCAGATACATTCGTGAGGGGGGCTGCCGCCCCCCTCAACCCCCTGCTATATCTCTCTTTCTATACCTATTTGTATATCATATAAAGTGTTACGGAATTGTAAATAATTGCATTTATTTTTGCATACATTCTTTCAAAGAGGCTTAAAAAGTCGATAAAATGCTAATTTTGTGTATTTCTAGTCGTTTTAGCGTTAAAATAGCCTAATTTTCCCTTAAAAACGCATTAAAAAGCTCCAATAAGGGAAGAAATTGATTTTGCGCCAAATTTGGCGACTGTTTACTTTCTTGGTGAATTTTCTGGCGATCTTGGCGAGAAAATCCTTATTAGGGATATACAAAATATGAAAGCTCTAATCTCATTGGCTGATGAAACACGAGAATTTTCCAGAACAGTCTGTGTTCGATAGAATAGTATAAAAGGAGCATTTTTTAAAACATTGTATACACCAGTAAAAACTATTCAGCTTATTTTGCGTTTAAAATTAATAATTGTTCCAAATGCAACATCGTTTGGATGACTACGTGACTTTGTGAGAACACTTTTGTAAGATCCTGTACATTAATTAGAAAGCATAAGAGCACATATTTTCTTCAAACAACATAAGTTTAAGCATCTTACTCACGTACGCTAATTTCATTTTCTTCATTGCAAAGTAATGATATTAAAATGCGTTTAAACGAAATTCACCCCATACGCCGTAATGTTAAGAATTTTGGCGTGTCCCTGTACACAATTTATAAAAAATATAGCAAAAAAAATTATACAGCTACTTCTATGCAAAGCTGGAACGTGTGCTCCAATTTGCAAGTCAATCGAAGGATTTTTGCGGCCGCTATTGCGGTACATACAAATTCTTCCCATAGGCCGTAAAGATAAGAAAAACTTTGGCGTGTCCCTGTACACGAACGACAAAAGGAATACACACCTAACACTATACAGCTAATTCCGTTGGGCTCATGAATATGTGTACCAAATTGCAAGTCAATAGCGTTATTTTGGGGGCCGCTATCGCGGTACATACAATATCTTCCCATAGGCCGTAATGACAAAAAACTTTGGCGTGTCCCTGTACACGAACTACAAATGGAATGCACACCCAAAACTATACAGCTAATTTCGTGGGGATCATGAACATGCGTGCAAAATTTCAAGTCAATAGTGTGATTTTTGCGGCCGCTAGCGCACGACAGACAGACAGACGGACAGACGGAACCCAAAATCCTTTTGAGTCTCAACAGAGTGCCTCCATTCACGTTTCGGCAAAAATTGGAAGTCAATAGCTTGATTTTTGCTGTGGCTATCGCGGTACATACAGATTCTTCCCATAGGCCGTAATGATAGAATATCTTAGGCGTGTCCCTGTACACGAACTATAAATGGAATACACACCTAAAACTATACAGCTGATTCCGTTGGGCTCATGAACATGTGTACCAGATTGCAAGTCAATAGCGTGATTTTTGTGGCCGCTATCGCGGTACATACAAATTCCTCCCATAGCCCGTACTGATAAGAAAAACTTTGGCGTGTCCCTGTGCACGAATTACAAATGGAATACACACCCAAAACTATACAGCTGATTTCGTGGGGCACGTGAACATGTGTACCAAATTGCAAGTCAATAGCGTGATTTTTGTGGCCGCTATCGCGATACATACAAATTTCTCCCATAGGCCGTAATGATAAAAAAAACTTTGGCTTGTCCCTGTATACGAACTACAAATGGAATACATACCAAAAACTATACAGCTAATTTCGTAGGGCTCATGAACATGTGTACCAAATTTCAAGTCAATAGCGCTATTTTTGCGGCCGCTATCGCGCGACAGACAGACAGACAGAAAGACCCACAGACACAGCCCAAAACCGTTTTGAGTCTCAACAGAGGGCCTCCACTGACGTTTCGGCAATTATATAATAAGGAATAATTAAAAAAGACCTGTTGAACTAGTGGATCTGCAGATCAGGAGCCTCAACGTCCTATTTGCATCAGACATTTTTCAATAGGTCATTTTTATTTATTCCTTATTATATAATAGTATATATTGATTCGATCGACTTATTACCATAATCAGATACATTCCTGAGGGGGGCTGCCGCCCCCCTCAACCCCCTGCTGTATCTCTCTTTCTATACCTATTTGTATATCATATAAAGTGTTACGGAATTGTAAATAATTGCATTTATTTTTCTATAAATTCTTTCAAAGAGGCTTAGAAAATCGATAAAATGCTAATTTTGTGCATTTCTAATCGTTTTAGCGTTAAAATAGCCTAATTTTCCTTTAAAAACCCATTGAAAAACTCCAATAAGGGAAGAAAAGGATTTGGCGCCAAATTTGGCGACTGTTTCCCTCCTTGGCGATTTTTTTGGCGACCTTGGCGAGAAAATTCTTATTAGGGATATACCAAATATGGAAGCTCTAATCTCATTGGCTGATGAGATACGAGAATTTTCAGAACAGTCTGTGTTCGATAGAATAGTATAAAAGGAGCATTTTTTTAGCCAAGGCGGCCAATCTCAGATCTGTGTCAGTTTCGTCAAATGCTTGCTTTGCTTTGAGCCTCTTTGAATGAAACTTGCTTTATGTGTTATTGATAAACAGTTTGTACTGTTGTTTTGCTGTTAACGGCTGTTGTTTAAGCTATGTTTACTGGTTGAATTGAAGCTGATACTTGGTTTATAGACCTGTATTTTTCTGGAATTTTCTATGAATAATTCACTGAATTTTTGTAAGTTTCGCCTTTCATTCTCGGACAACTTACGAACCCCCAAGTACGCAACAATATGTATTCTTAATAAACGACGGTCTTGTATTATTTCTCTGAAATTCATAAATACCAAATTTTATACAAAAAAAATTACATAGCATATCGGAAATATTTTGCATAACCTTTAAACTAATTATCAAGTCTATGCCCACAATTTTCAACAGGAAAACATGCTTTTAAAATTCTAATAAAATTTTATTATATTTGATGGGGTGTAACCATGTTAAAATACACTTTTAAGAAATACCGACTATAGACCGTAATAGTACGAAATTCCTTTATGTATGCCGGAAAAGTAGCCACAGTCATTATAAACGCTAATAATAAGAATAAACCTAATTAATTATAACTCATTATTTTTTCGAACTAATTTGACATCATTTGGATGATTACAGTACATACTCGGAATTATTTTGTGTGGTCCCATAAATTATTTAGTCTATACATAACCTTTTTTAAGAGTAAACATGATTTTAGGCAACTTTATAATGTATGTTAACTTTATTAAGTTCAATTCAGCATAAACGCATTAAAGTGCGCGCTTAAATTAAAAATTTGTCCATAGGGTCTAATGTTACGAAATTCTTTCGTGTGTCTTTGTAAACGAACCATAAACATTGTATACACCAGTAAAAACTATTCAGCTTATTTTGCGTTTAAAATTAATAATTGTTCCAAATTTAACATCGTTTGGATGACTAAGTGACATTGTCAGAACACTTTGGTAAGGTCCTGTACATTAATTAGAAAGCTTAAGAGCACATATTTTCTTCAAACAACATAAGTTTAAGCATCTTACTCACGTGCTCTAATTTCATTTTCTTCATTGCAAAGTAATGATATTAAAATGCGTTTAAACGAAATTCACCCCCATACGCCTTAATGTTAAGAATTTTTGCGTGTCCCTGTACACAGTATATAAAAAATATATCAATAAAAATTATACAGCTACTTATATGCAAAGCTGGAACGTATGCGCCAATTTGCAAGTCAATCGAAGGATTTTTTCGGTCGCTATTGCGGTACATACAAATTCTTCCCATAGGCCGTAAGGATAAGAAAAATTTTGGCGTGTCCCTGTACACGAACGACAAATGGAATACACACCTAACACTATACAGCTAATTCCGTTGGGCTCATGAATATGTGTACCAACTTGCAAGTCAATAGCGTTATTTTTGGGACCGCTATCGCGGTACATACAAATTCTTCCCATAGGCCGTAATGATAAGAAAAACTTTGGCGTGTCCCTGTGTACGAAGTAGAAATGGAATACATACCAAAAACTATACAGCTGATTTCGTGGGGCTCATGAACATGTGTACCAAATTTCAAGTCAATAGCGTGATTTTTGCGGCCGCTATCGCGCGACAGACAGACACAGACCAAAACCGTTTTGAGTCTCAATGTAGGGCCTCCACTGACGTTTCGGCAAATTTTTTTAATTAAAAAAAAGTAAAGGTAAAGAAATGTGATGAATTTTTTGTATAGTAAGGTACTGTTTAATTTAGTGCATAAATTATTTTACTGATTATACTTTGGCTTCATCTTAAGCGCAATTTTTTAAAATTATATTTGCATCTTTTAGTACATAAAATACAAATATTTTTACTACAGTTTTCACTATTTTTATTATTTTCATATTGAAAATAATCCGTTTTTAGGATAGAATATCTTTTATCTCACTTGCCCCTATTTTTCAGTCTTTTCGTGGTTAATCCGCGGAACCTTTGTCACTCAATTCGGCAGATAATTGGAAGTTCACTGCAATATTAATGATAATAATAAAAATATTCACATATTTGTAAAATATATAATATTTGTAAAATCAGAGTTGTTCTATCCTTCTAACTGGGCTGAATTCGTGTAAATTATTAACGTAATCTTCAATCTTAGAGCTGCAACAATCTCTAACATATTTTTTACTTTCTCTTACCCATAAGGTAGAGAAAGTATTGTTTTAGGGTCAAAATTTCGAAAGTGAGTTTTTGTTATGTTTACACGTTTTAAGGTCCCCTGAATCCGAAAATCATGTTTTTAGCAAATGATCTGTGTGTCTGTCTGTGTGTGTGTTATCAGCATAGCTCAAGAACAAATAGTAGCAGAAAGTCCAAACTTGGTATTCTAAATGTGTATGATATAAGGATGCTGCACTAAGCTTTTCGTTGAGATGAAGCCAATGGTTCGTGTAATAGGACGCCCAAGAGAATGAAAATACTTTACGTCTATGGGGAAAGTGCTGCTGAGTAGAGTTTAACATCTATAGACTGCACTAAACCAAATGTAACGAATATATATATATATATTTTTTTATATGCGTAAAAACATGTCTCATGTAGAATATGGTAGGGAAATCATTCACTGATCGTTTACAGGGCTACACAAAAGAACTAGATAAAAGTACAACAGTAGTTGCAAATTGATGGAAGTGTATTTCAGGCTGGGCCATGTATTATTATATATAGGATGTATTATTACTATAGGATTACATTTAGGTACACAATGTGGTCTGTATATAATCTTCGAAAGATATACAGGGCTGCAAATATATAAGTGGTAACATTCTTTTTTGTTGTTAGTGGATGTGCTTTACAATAATATTTTACCATTTCCAGGAAAGCTGTTGGGGAATTGAAATCAATTCCTCATAGAAATATGGTAAATAATGTATGTTTTTAAGCTAAATATTCATCGCTTGTTTTTTGCATATTTACACGTTTTGAGGCTTCCTGATTACTGTAGTCAAGTTTTTTAACGTTTGATCTTTGTCTGTGTCTCTTAGAGAGACTTAAAAACAAATAATTTTAGGAGATTCAAATGTTGTATTTTGAAGTTAATACAAGTTTGTTGCTGGAAAAGTTTTATCAAGGTTGATAAGTTTCAAGGAATGTTGCGAGTGAAAATTGTCTGAATAATTTTAAGTGAACCTTTAATTTTAATAACAGATTTAAATTCTATATAAATGTAGGTGCATTAATGAAACGGTGTTGTGACAGATGCGTACAAGGCAGATGCGTACAAGCTGAAAACAGTGGCACTTGCGTACATGTCCAGGTGGTTTAAATATTACAGGTGTGTTTTCAAAAAATCTCGTGGCACTTGCGTACAACATCTTTCACTTTATTTGAGGATCACTGCATGAAGGGGTTGTATCCATATGATACAAACATTAAAACCTTTTTCTTTCTCTCTCTCTCTCTCTCTCTCTCTCTCTCTTTTTTTTTTTTTTTTTTGTGTGTGTGTGTGTGTGTGTGTTTGTGTGTGCGTGTATCTGTGTGAAACTGCATGGTGATTATTTATTGCTAAAACGTGATTGAAGTGACTTTTAACACGTAGAAGTACAAATACTGACTCACGCGTGCTCAGAAGCCTTTTGGGGGGAACAGTAAAAAATAAATAAATAAATGTATAATAATAAAAGAATATGTCTGTCTGTGTATCTATACGTTCAGCCCCCTACTGAACTTAGAAATACAAAATTTGACATACGGGTGCTCAGAAGCCTGCCCGAGGGCATAGTGAAAAAAGAATTTAAAAATTTTAATTATTTGCAGAGATATTAATTAAAATAATTTCAGGAATTGGAATAAGATTCAATTCATTATTGATAAAGAAGAGAGATCTTTTTTTTTTTTTTTCTTCTTTCTTTATTGGCAGACAAAAAAATTCATACTTGTTAAAAAATAAAAAAGTATTTAAGAAATAAAAATATTTAAAGACCTTAATAGCATTTATAAGGACCTTTATTGATCTTGACTCAGTGAATAAATAATTGAATGTCATTTCAGAAGATAACTACGGCTATTATAACTTGCAACTTTTATATGCGTTAAGCTCATAACTTTATCAGTAAGACTACATGCATAAGAGAAAATTCATGTATTTATATAAGAGTATTTCTCTTCAAGTTTAACATATGGATACAACCCCTTTGTGTTACAAACCAAAAATACAGCGAAACAAATTTTGTACGGAAGTGCCACTTGATTTTTCGAAAACATATCTGTAAAGTCCGGTTTCCATTTGCGCTCACTGGGCGGTTTCTATTCAGAATCCTTTGATGTGGTTAGGCTAGCTCACTGTAGCTCAAAGCCCACGAACGGGGATGGAATCTAACCCCCTGCAGAGATAATTGTTGGCCAGGGGTAGACATCTTTGTCAATTTTGCATGCTTTCCTTTGAGGTAACAGCGCAATCTGATAAAAAAGGGCTACAACCGATGACAAGACATTTGGCTCTTTGTGTCGGAAGCGTGATTAATGACATTTTGAGCGTTGATCTTGAGCCCAAGTCGATACTGGCCTTAACAGTTGGAACACCTGGCCTTGTACGCAAGTGTCACTAATTTCAGATTGTACGGAAATGTCTTGTACGCATCTGCCATGTAACCAATGAAACGGGGGGTTGAGGGGGCGGTAGCCCCCCCCCCCCCTCACACAGAACTAATTATCATATAAAACTCTTCGGAGGCCTAATTTGAATTGTTTAACCTAGGTTTACATAACAGTACTCGTTATCTTACCTCTTAATCTCCAACCTGTATTTATAGTATTAAATTTCAGGGTAAGAGAAAGTCATGTGAGTGACACACCAGATTATTTTTACTTATTTATCAATTTATTTTATTTTCAGCGTAAGTTCCAGATGTCATTTTCTCGTTTTTATACGCACAGAAACGTTGCCCACCAACTGAATTCGTTTCTTCCGCTACTATCATTAAAGAAACTCACTACCACCATTTTTTTTAATAGGAAGTTTATTTACGTTTTGTGGGTACCACGATATACCCTTGAACTGGATATTGTCCCACGAGTCAGGTCGTAAACTACAAAGCATTTTTTATGAATGTTTGAAGAACGTAAAGGGAGTTTTTTTTTAAGCCCGGCTTTATATTTCATAATGAATACGGAGAAATACATTCAAAAGTGTATGTCATTGTAATTATGTGTCACAACATAGATATGTTGCAAATGTGTAGCAATGTTTCAAACTTAGAGATTAAAAGTGGTTAATTATTTAGTGTAACAAATATTTCTTTTCAAAGAAATAGTAAAAACATGTGTAATTAGACATAAATGAGGATAAAAACGCTTTTAGGCACATAATTGAAAATAAGTGTTTATGTACAAATAGTTAAATATATATGGAAAGGGCAGCATTTCTGTACTATTTAGCAGCAGTATCAGGCAGAGGTATAATAAAAGGAAAGGCCTAAGGGGCTTTAGTCTTTCTCCCATTTGATATTGCGAAATTTCCATTTAATATCAAATGAAAGAATCACCCTTTTTAAACCAAAATTTAAGTCTTATAAATTTTTATTATTAGTGATTTGTTGCAATAAATATTAATAATTGTTGAGCTTTAATTAACATTTAATCATTAATTGATTTTCTTGAAAATAATTTTAAAGCATTTTTAAAATGGTATTTTTTGAGCCCCTCCCATGTTTTTTAAATTGCTACCCCCCTGGCATCAGGTATTGCATCGAAAACTCTGCTTATATTGTCAAATATGCATGCCACATTTAAATTGTGATTGAAGTTAAAATAAAACTTTATAAAATTAATTATGTTCTGTACAATTTATGCCTCTGGAGAATAGCGAAACGGCAGAGCCCTTCCTTTCCGCGGAGGATCAGAATTGTAATTATATGTTCCCGGACACCTTTAAAGGGTAAATACCAAACGTCACCAATTGCTCACAACATAGTTCTAATACGACGTTAAATCCACTCAACCTAACCTGTAAAATTAGTTGTTATAAAACTGCATCAGTCTTAATATATGAATTTCCAATTTGTAAACTTTGCTTCAGCTTGGGCATCATGCAAAAGAAAATAAGTATTTCACTACATGAGAAGACAATAGTCACACAACTTCAGGTATGGGGAATCAATCTAAAACAACTTAAGAATCATATAGAGAATGTAAAAAGTACAAATTTATGGCACTTTTTATTATCTCCTGAATATTAAATTTTCCTTTCTGGAGTTCTGTCTTCTAGACTGAAGAATCCTTACCGTTTCTATTTGATGCCCCTGAACTTTCGTGACTTTTCTATAGTCTTCTCGTGTTCTGAAATATTTATTTTTTCTTGTATGATTTTCATGTTGATGCAAGTTATACAACTATGAACTCTAGCTATGCTTAAATTATCGAAAGGTTCTATAATCAATTTTAAAGTGGTATCCATATTCCATATACGAGATCCATGTTGTGGACCTCAAGAAATGCATTAATTTTGTTAGCCTTCTTTTAGTCATAATAACCCATGATAATGCAACCGGACATTTTTTCGACCACAAAAAGAATGACTTCGTCCACAGTTTCATTTGAAATCAATTTTCATCATTTTCTCCGCATCATACTCAATTATCCAGTCTGTCAAAATTTAACGATTGTCTACCTCAAATAATGTCTCGACAAAGGCATTTTTCGTAAGTTTTAAGCAGTGTTGCCAGTTCAAATTTTGGCATTTGCCTATGGATAGTTCGAAATGTCCCTACATTGATGATAAAAATCCCTACTTTAGTGTTGAAAATGTCCGTAGAAGTTACTTTCATCCTTAAAATATCTTGAAATTGTCCTAGAGAGAAAGGGTACCGACAAAAAGTCCCTACATGCTGAAGAAACCGGCTAAAAATCCCTACGCAAAGGAAAAAATCCCTACAGTTAATAACATTATTTTTAAGTGTCGTTTTTCTTGCAGTGCAATCGAAAAATTAGAACCGTTCTGATAAAAGAATTGGATAAGTAAAGTTCTATCTTTCTCCTCTAGCGGCATGGTGAAGAATGACTTTACTATATTCTCGACTAGCACGTTTAAATGCTCTAAAATATCATAACATCTTTTTAATATTACATGAAAAGCGTCGCCTATCAGTATCAAATTTGAACAACTATTATCTTACATTGCAGATTTCTTTTTATAACGTATATATTAAGTTTCGATGAAATACGTCTGACAGAAGGTTCCTGCATAGGTATACGCAGGGCAACTAATAAAAACCACCATGTACAGTCGGTAACAAAAGTGTCCGAACACTAGCAAAAATTCCTATATAAATAAGGTACGCTTAATACAGTTTTGCTAAATAAATCCTTGCCGAATCCTGTTCTTAGACTGACTAAGAACAGGATTCGACAAGGATTTATTTCACAAAACAGTATTAAGTGTACTTTTTTAGATAGGAATTTTTGCTAGTGTTCGGACACTTTTGTTACCGACTGTACTTAATAAATTTGTAATATGCCAATAATCAAAATTGTTATATCCTTCTAATTGCACGTACAGTGCATCTTATGCATTAATGTAGAAAAGGGATCCGGACATAATATCGCGGGACAAAATATCGCCGGACTAAGTATCGCGTAAAAAAAAAGAATATGATCTATTTGAAAATTTATATTTCTGTCACGTGTGATCTCTGGTGAAGGCTACAGGGCCTTATAAATTAAAATTAATTAATTAAAATAAATAAATAAATACATTATACAATGGAATTTTATTATTTTATCTATATTTAGTTTTAAGTTGTTTTATCATTTGTTTTTCCCCATTCAAAATACATTATAACCCTTAAATGCCTGATTATGTTTTAAATCAATTTAAAAATGTTTTATTCTTTCTCCTCATAAATCACGGGAAAAATACTAAAAAAAATCATACTTTATTTTAACTATGGTTTACCGCTAAAAAGCAATTTGTTGCCAATCGACAAACATAAGGCATTAGAGCTTAAATATTATTCTAATAATACTTTGGAAGACAAAATTGTGTATGATGCCGAAAGGCAACACTCGGCATTTAAGGGTTAAAAATATTGTACATCACTGCTGACATCAAAGCTGAACACTGTTCACAAACCTTAATTAAAAATTTTAAACCAGGTAAGCACGATTGAATTCTTTATGACTAATCTTTAAAAAAAAGTTAATAAACATAGTCTTAAAACTCTTTTAAGCAAAATTTATAACAATTTTTGTGGTAAGTTTGTGTGTATACCAGTGCTCTAACTAAGGCATGTGTTGTCATGAAATTTTATACAACATTATTAATAATTACTCACTCCTTTTTGCTTTCCATTCATTTATGTAGGCGATATTTTGTGCACGCGATATTTTGTCCCGCGATATTTTGTCCCCAACCCATGTAATCTTGCTGAAACACTGAAACACAGTCTACAAAGACTGACAAACTAACGCACTAATTTACTAACAAACTGATTATCCTTCAAATCGCCACCATATCAATTTTGTGGTTTTCGGATTTCTCAAATCTCAAAACATGTAAAAACGTGAAAAAACTAATGTCGAAAAATTTCGCGAATACTTAAATTCCTCAAACCTATTACAGTATGATGAGGAACTAAAATGTCATAGGAAAAAGTAATAGAAACTAGTATGCTGTAGCCACCACATGACTTTCTTCTATATTTTTCTATACTCTATAAAAATTCATTGAGCAAAAATAATTTGTTAAAATTATTATTTATTAAAATTCCTTGCATGATGAATGCAGATGGTTTCCATCCTAGAGAAGTAACATAACACTAAATATCCAATGAAAGCCCATTTTATTCTCTATATAACAGCTTAAAAAAATGGGTTTTTGTTTTTGTTTTTAATTAAAAAAGGAAAAAAAAATCTATTACTTTACTTTAAATTATCATCAATATCCAACCATTCGTTTTAAAGGTATTGGCAAGCTTTTTTGAAAAATACCTTTAATGAAAATTTGTCCCCTCAGGGGGAGGACGTCCGCCCTAGAGAGGAAAGCGATGCTCTTGCATACAGTTGACTATCATTATTATAAATAATTATTTTTAATTTCATTATGATAATTAAAAAATAGCTCTCTTTATGTACAGTCGGAAAAAAAAAAAAAAAAAAAAAAAAAAAAAAAAAAAAAAACGCAACATTCAACGTCACTTCGTTGCTAATCGATGTAGAAAAATGTAATAGGTATCATTCGATGGGGAATTGTGCGTAGTTTCAGAAAATGAACTGAAATTTTGAATTGGGGGTCGTCTACATATTAAAACGCGCACCAACTTTGATTTTTTCAATGGTAACACCCTATTTTATATTTGAATTCCTGGGATCGCGACAACACGAAAAAGTATATTGGTTGTATATTTTACTTATTTTTTCACAGAGTTATAAGCGTTCAAAGTTTGAAGGTGCTAATGTTAAATTCATATTTCAAACTTTTATTAATATCTTCATAAAAAATAACTTGATCGATGTAATTTTTTTTTTACGAGATACAATAAAGAAACCCAAACATAATCCATCATTACTTTTGATTCTGGAAAATATTTTTAATTCTGAAAAATATTAATAAATTCATATTCATAAAAATTATGAATTATGACCTATATTAATTTTTACATAAAATGAATCCTAATGCTGAAAAATATGGGTGTGCAAATTTGCAGCTCATTCCAGTTATTAGTTTTCGAGATATAAATAAATCTTTCTTTTCGAGTGGTTTAGGGGGCCGTCTCTTATAAAGCTTTGCATGAGATAACGAATCAAATCTTAAAAAATAACAAAGAAAATTAAACAAAATACTTTTATTTTTTATTTACGGGTCAAATTATATAACAACAACGTCAAACGCAAAGAAATGAAACAAAAATGATGATTTTTAGACATTAGTGTTAGCATCAAGAATTCCTGTTTTCTAAAGAAGAAAAGCCCCGCCTTCATCGTTCTTCAAAACAAAACAATACAGTAAAGAAAAGTAAATGCGACATTGAGTATTCGTGTTAAACCCCTTATTTTATGTTGACAAAAATATGCACAAGTGGTATTTACTTCATCGATTAATTGGTGATAAATTTTGAATCTTTTAAACAAGTACTACAAGAAAAAAAATTAACTAAATAGGCGGGGTTTACTGTTTTAAACAGAAAAATAGGTTTAATGTGAAATTGTCAAATATAAAAAACGAATGGAATTGGAATGCAAGACAGACTTGTAAAATCATTTCTTAACTACCGTCATAGTTAAAAAAGGCTTAATCATTTGCTTCATATATTGTTTTATTTTATTTTATTTATTTACTTATTTATTTATTTTGTAGGGGGACGATTATTATTTTAAGGACACGTTATTCTTTAAAATTTTATTAATATATTTTAACTTTACACATTTTTAAAAACATACTTTAACTTTTATAAATATATTTTAACACTTTTTGCGACTGCATGATTTTGTCTTTTTGACAGTAAGACCCGCCTACGGGCGTTATACTCTCAAAATAAAATATTTAAGAAAAAATTTTCTGTATTTACAATTATATTACAAATGGATATACATAATAATTATATTATTTCTAATCAATATATTTCTATCCATAGTATATTTTTTTGCAAAAATATGAACACTGGGTACACACTTAAGAAATACGCAACACACAAATTACGAAAGAAACGCCCACTGACAGAGTTACAGATTTTCAAATGGCGTGAATATACGTAAACGGTCGCGAAAGGGTTAATTAAGAAATTATATTTTCATAGAAATTATAAAACGAATCGTACAGTTCCAAAGAGTTCAACTGACCCAAAACTGGTAAGTGCGATTAAAATTGTTTAATATTTACTTCATGAACACTTACAATAATTTATCCGAAAAGATTTAGTTTATGCGTTCTTGTATATATATATATATATATATATATATATTATTTCATTTCGTATATTATGTTACACCTACGAAAGAAAATTTAAGCTTTATTGGTGATCAGTACAGCCATAATAGATACTTGAAAAATATTGCGCTTTTTTCACAGAGTACTATATGGACTAATCGCAAATGTAATGTATTTAAATAGACCTAAAATTATCTAAAAAAGTACTGAAGTATATACAAATCTAAAAAATTGAATTCAGGATAATTAAGGAACTGAAAAAGAGGCAACGTTTTATTAATTTCTATAATTATTTTTTTTCCTGAAAGATTTCCGGTGTGAAACATTAAAATTTTCTCTGTTTCTTATAGGATCTTAATTTTATTTTTCTACATTTATAGATAACCCCCTAACACATTTTTGATTATAACTCTATAAATACTAAAGATAAAGTATACAAACAGTATACTTTCCGCACTGCCAGACTCTCAGAAATTCGAAAATGAAGTCAAAATTGGGTGTTGCTATTGAAAAAATCAAAGTTGGCGCTCATTTCAATATGTTGATGACCCCTAATTCAAAATTTGACGACATATTCAGAAAGTGCTTTTAATTTCCTGTTGAATGATGTCTATTAGATGTTCCTGTGTCAATTAATAACGAAATTACAGCGGGTGTTGCGTTTTTTTTTTTCCACGACTGTACATTTATAGGAAATTTTATCATACACCGTCATGTTAAAAATTTAGAAAAAGCGGGATGGCAACGCCACCTTTTGGATGATTTTCACCAAAAGTTGGTAGGTACTAACTTATGTCAAGGTGCAACTACATATTAAATTTTATGAAATTCTGTGCAGTAGTTCCTGATATACAGTTGTCATAAAATTTTGTCACACACGCAAAGATAAACATTTTCTAAGAATGGTCGAATGATATTCTATACTTCTCAAAACGTGTAAATCCATTGAAAATCTCAAGTCGAAAATTTTAATGAATCCAATACTTTCTTCTATTGAATATAGGAGAAAGTAAAAACAATATTGGCCGCAGGAAAATTAAAACAATAACTGTAAGACAAGCACATATAATTATCAAACCGACACGATTTAATTCTCTTTCTGTTTCAGGTCAGTTATTATTACTTTTTTAAATTATATTTTAAATTATCTTATGATTATCTTAGGATGTTATAATACCTCATCTTAATTTCAACATTTTTCTTTCATTACACTTCCTTCTACAGCTTAGAGAAAGGAATTATGAGGACACTTCTGTGAAGCACTCGATATGAATATACTGTTACAAACGGAAACAGATAAACAAACTTAAAAATTATGAGTAAGACTATAGTGTTTAAACTTGTCAACTCTAATTAGCGCCATCGCTTTTCGAAATAATGTCTCATTCATTCACATTCAGTCTAGTTAGGCTTGCTTACCACGGAGCAACAGAAACAAGTTGCACACTTCCTACGCAATTTAATATTTCCCTGCCCTCCATGGAAACGATTTTAAAAGTTTAAATATTTGACTTTTTCTTTCTTTTTACTTCCATTACCCGACTATTGTAGGTAATGGAAGTATTGTATTCGGTCCAAAAATTCGATATCGAGTTTTCACCTGATTTACATTTTAAGGTCTCCTGAGTCCAGAAAAGTGGTTTCTGGCGATTGATCATTGTGCGTGAATGTGTGTGTGTATGTATGTGGGGAATCTTCTGACTATGATATCTCCGAAACTAATAAAGGTAGAACTACGAAACTTCAGAATTGGGACAAGTCTGGTGTACAGATGAATTTTCCAATTTTTGGTGAAAATTGAAAAACCAGAAACGGGACATCCGGAACCGAAAGTAAGACCGGGAGTCCGTATCTCAAAAACGGTTCAATCGATTTTCTTCAAAGTTGCTATAGAAACACTCTATTAGATGTCTTTTCATCTGAATTAGTAGTTGGTTGGTTCAGGAAAATTGGTAGTTGTCCTGTATAAGTAGCCCAATTTCAGATCTCGCAAGTGTTTTCCTTAAAAAACGGCTCTACGTATTTTTCAGACATGCCATATTAATCCTCGTTTAGGCATGCTTTCGTATGTAACTGTTGTTTTCCAGTCAAAAATTGAGCATGCCAAGTTTTGGTAAAAATCGGTATATCAAAAAATGCTCAGAAAATCGTTACATAAACCCATTTTATATGCCCTTTCTCATGTATTACGTGGTTATTACAGGAAAATTAACAGTCATCGTGATTAGATAGGTCAGTTTTAGAAATCGGAAATCGGTGTTTAAAAAAAAAAAAAAAAAAAAATGACCTCACCGATTGATTTCTTTTCTTTTCTTTTCTTTTTTCTTTCTTATTTTTAACTTGATATGTAAGTTCAGTTTTGTATGTTTTTACAAATGTATCAACTTTGTCTTACAGGAAAATTTTTAAGTGTCTGCTTTGTTAGGTCAATTTTATGTCTTCTGATCACATTGTCTTCAAAAAGTGTATATAATGCGTGTAATAATGGGTAATGGAAGTCGTGTGGTTGTTTCACACCAGATGTTTTTCTTTACTCTAATGGTAGCTTTGCAGTTATCTGATTGTACATTTCCGGCCTGTACGTTTAAATTTCTTAATATGAGCTTAATTTGAAAGCGAACTAAAAGAGAGGTTTTTTAATTGTATAAAGTTAAGGTTAAAAAATTATTGTTTTTAAACAATTTAGAGATATAATTACGAATTAAATAATCTAGTGTGGCCCTTATTCTATTTTTTGCATTTTGTTTATTACTGTACACATGCTATTACTGCTTAAAGTGTAATATATATACAAGATATTGTATCAAAACATTTCTAGTAGTTGGTAGAGTGTCGAACTCGTAATCGGAGGGTTACAAGTTCGATTCTGGAACCGGCATAACCTCCATTCACACCAATGGTGGCTAGTTCATGCATAAATTTGCTGATATGCATAATTTTTATTGCTTATATGTTTAAAATTTCATCTTAACTAACTAAAAATTTTGTTTTAAATACATTTTATTTGTTTGTTGTTTCTTTCTTTTATTTCATTCCTTTATTGATAACATATGCATCAGATTTGTATGCTTGACTCTCGAAGCCCGCTTGTAAATCCTCGTCAGAGCAAGACAGATAGCACATGACAGAATTACAGTACGAAGAATTAGAAAAACACCCAGGGCCAGCACGGGAATCGAACCCGCTCTCCTACGCTCGAAGGCGATTAGCAGTGTGGTGACATAACCACTCGGCATAACTTCTTTCATAATATGGCAAATAAAAGGTTAATAAATATCGTTTAACAAACATTTGTAAAAGAAAAATAAACACCGCGACCACATGACTATATCATCCACAACATGATCTCAATATTAAAAAATAAATATAAATAAATAAGAAAGGAAAAAGGTCATGAACATGATCTACCTGATATTTTTACGGAATGAAAAATTCAACTTCAAACAAAGGCGTCTTCTAATTTTTCTCCCCACCTTCTTTTCAATGTCATTCATGCTCTGATTAATAAAAATGTAGCTTTTGTTCATTTTGTATTAAAATACCGTTATAAATGTCATTGTCTCCTGTAACGTACATTACTGTATTATTTATTTTCTTTTTTCTATTTTACCATACTGTACAGTACTGTGTAAGGAAACATTGATAAACGGCCCCCTAAAAAAGAGGAGGGGCGAAAAAGGGAAGAAAAATACGTGAAACAGACATAAATGGGCGTGAAAATAAAGAATGCACATATATTAAAATTCAGTTTTAAAAATATGATGCGTGGAAATTTATATTTAATTTGAACTTATGCACAGAACAGGAAGAGATGCTTCAGGACATCAATTTAATCGCATATAAATGATAAAAAAGAACAAAAAAAATTCTTTAAAAACAGTATGGGATTTCTAACATGATGTATCTTTCATTGCTAAAACTGTTGCGCAAATTTTTTCCTTGGATATGATGATTATAGATAAAGCTTTGGAGGGACATTTTTCCACTTCACAAAAACTGAAACGGTTTCCAGTTCTTATAAAGATGTGGAGAATGTAAGTCCCGATAGTAAACGGGATGTTAGTATAGCTGCAATATACAGCGTTCGAATGAGTTTCAAACGTATGAGATTGGATTTAACCAGGTGAACAAGTTGGACATTATATGCTATATTATTTTTCGTCAAGCATGTTCTCCAAAATTCGAGGTGTAGGAAGTCTGGCATTATCGTGGATTAAGTAGAAGAAATAACCAATACTTACAGCGTAAGGTAAAACACAAAGTTCTCATCTTGCCTACATAGTGCTGAACCGTTAAATTGCCATTCCAAAAAATGTTCAGATTCGTATGTCTATCTATTCTGATTCAACCATGTTATGAATTTACCTCGTTTGTGCTGTAACCTTTCACGAACGAACGTGGGGTTATTTGTACCTCTTTCCGTTCATGTCAGAACAGTAAACATTTTCTCGTAAACTGATTTTTTTTTTTTTTTTTTTAATCAGAACATATTGGATATCCTCTCTAGACTCAATCGGGATTCGTCACTTGACTCTCAATTACATTGCATTCCATCGATAAGATATTAGAGTAGACTAGTAATCTTTTTGCTTTCGAACATCACATTCCCACCATACCACCAATCATTCCCCAAACTGACATTCCACTTTCACCAAGGAAAGTTTCCTCCCCCTTTGTTATCGCTGTTTTATATTTCGATTGGGTGTAAATTAAACACAAACTATAACCTACACTAGCTGAAATGGAAAGCGAGTAATCTAATCCTTGTTATTGATTGAAAGCTGTTTTGTATGACTTTTCTTTGGAGTTTTGGTGGTAAGAGGAACAAATCATTTAAAACCTGCAAAATCTCAAGCACCAGTTGCCAAGAAAGCGATTATCGCCAAAAGAAGGCGCAAAAACCGCAGTGATATTCCGGGAATTTTTTTCCATAGTCAGTATACGGAATCCGTACGTACTCTACTAGCATATCTGTCGATGTTTCATTCAATCTCGGTGTTCAGCAGCCTAACTTCTTCAGGCCAAACAATGCTTTCCAGTCAAAGCATTGACACACACTATTAGATTATGTGCTTAGAGATCAAGCTGGTGATGATTATTTTGAATTATTTGGCTTACTTCTCCCTCCTCCGTCTTGTTTCCAGTAACTGCTGTCGTTCCAGTTGAGCAGCATTGCCTGTTCTATCTGAACGAGTTGTTAGCAGTTCTTACTCATCATCAGCTTCTAAGGTAGCAGGTGAATTATATTGTTTTATCTGACATCTATTATTACCTGTTTTCTGGAATAGTTTTCTTGAAATGATACTCTTTCCACTCCAATAGAGTGCGCTGCACTCCTTTATGCCTGTTTCTATTCAAGCCTACTGATGATTTACCGACATAATTTCGATAAGCCAGGTTGCTGTGTAATTTGCAAATCAATTTTTCTCAAAAAATTTTTGAACACACGCGTTTATTACAATTAAAACAGGTTTTTTTGAAATAGCTATTACTGCATTACACTAAGCGACACACACACACACACAACAAAAAAAAAGCCGCACAGCAGAAAAAATGACTTATAGATTTTTTATTCGTAATAACTTTAAAATTACTATTTGAAACAAATAAAACTGTCTTGTTTGCATAATACCAAAGGGATGAAATGATAACTATGTACATTTTCGATTTAATAATTCGTTTTATTGCACTCTACGAAGTACTTTTTAAAAATCTGCATAAAACTTTCTTTTTGAACATAATGCAATAACCCTACACTTTGTACTCTATTATGACGTTTCCTTCTTTTTACTTCCTTCTATATTCATAGAAGAAAGTACTAGATTCATAAAAATTTTCGACTTCCTGTTTTGATGGATTTACACGTTTTGAGAGGTTTATAACACGATTTTACCATTTTTAGTAAATGTCTGTCTGTCCGTCTGTGCGTGTGTGCGTGACAAAATTTTTGTTGCAATTGTATCTCCGGAACTACTGCTCAGAATTATATATAAATTTAAGTATAGACGCACTTTGACCTAAATTAGAGCCTGTCTACTTCTGGTGTCAACCGCTCAACAGGTGGTGTTGCTATACAGCGATTTCCGCAGTTTAAGCAGAGGCTATATCTCACGTTATATTGCGTATAATCAAGCAAAACTTGATATTAAGAAGCTCATTATCAGACATTATGCTGATTCAATTTGAATGTTTATCTGCTGATAGGTGGCGCTGCTGTACAGCGATTTCCACAATTTATGGGAAGTCTTTATCTTAGGAACTACTGTACAGAATTGCGTATAAATTTATATGTAGATGCACCTTGAGATAAATTAGTACCTATCAACTTTTGGTGTCAATCGCTCAACAAGTTTCGCTGCTACACAGCAATTTCTGCGATTTAAGGAAAGGGTATATCTTAGGTTCTATTGCGTATAATCAAAGAAAACTTGATATGTGAGAAGGCCATTATGAGACATTATGCTGATTCAAGTTAGATGCTTATAGGCTATTAGATGGCGCTGCTATACTGGAAATTTCCTCGATAACGGGAAGGCTATATCTCATCTTGTATGGCATATAACTGTACGAAACTTGGTATGTGAGATAACCACTATAAAAACGCACTTTTTAAGATGTTATTTATAGACAATAAAACTGTCTTTCATTGTATATTTAGTGTTAGTTTTCTCTAAGATGAAAATCATTTGCATTCATCATGTTAGATAATTTTAATAAATAATAGTTTTAAAAATTTATTTGCCCTTAGTAAATTTGTATAAGAAAATATAGAAGAAAGTCTTGAGGTGGCCACAACATACTAGTTCTGTTATGTTCTTGACTATGAATATTTGATTTTACATTTGTTATCAGTTGAAACATTTGCGTGAATTCGTTAAAGCCATGTGCCATTTTTTTAGCAATGTAGTTTATACAGGTTAAAACAGGAAGAAACTCAAAAGATGAGAGGTAATTAATCGTATAACACTTTCCAACAAAGTTGAAAAGTGCTTACGGCTTCAGTTTGTCTGTCTGTCTGACTGTCCGCGCTTTAACTCCCGTTAATATACACGAAAGTTCTCAAAAGTGATATGTGTTATTGAAGTTCATAATTGGATGTTCCCTATTGAAAATGAAGTAAGTACCACGACTAGCTTGTGTACAGAAACGACCGAAAAAATTCAAAAGCATTGCGTTATGTGAGAGGTATTTCTATAAACCAGTTTTTTAATATCTTTATTTTGCATAAATAAATAATGAAATTGATATTTATTATTCATATGCACAAAAAAAAAAAAATGTTGTTTATAGAGTATAATATGTTTAGCATTAGGATTTACAGGGCCACACAAAGATATTCAGATACACTAAGGGCTACAACTAGAGGTCTGCACGGGCCGGGTCCAGGCTTAAAAATTTTTTGCAAGCTCGGGCCGGGCCGGGCCTGAATAAAATTTTTTTCCGGGCCGTGTCGGCCGAATCTTTTTCTGGTTTCATCGTTAATTAACGAAAAAGGAAAATGATAAAATATTTCTTCAGTCATTTATTTCACATAATTTTACAGGCTCGTATATCATATAAAATTTTATTTTGTTAAAAAATGTCTCTAACTTCAATTTAATTGCTTATCAGTCTGTCTGTTCGCGATCTGATTTTCTGCAAATATTTTTAGCATGTCTCGAAATTAATATATTTTATTTCAAGTAATATTAAATGTTTTCCTATTCAAAATTGTATGCATGTCACTACTACTTTGCGCACATGTTCAAACAAAAGATATTAGATACGTTACTGTGCATATGGCTTTGTGCTCTAAGGTCTGTAGAGTTTATGTGGTATGAAGGCTATAAAAATCCCGCCGCTGTAACTTTTTCTCTAAACTCCTTTTTCTTTTCTCCAGTGCACTGAATGAAAGTAGCATCATTTTTAGCATGTGCAAAAGCCTCTTTTCTATAGAATATGGTTGGATTACCATTAAAAATTTATTTACCGGATCACATGAAAGATTCGTATACATTACGATACATAAGAGGAAATGGTTGAACGACGAACGTGCATTTTTAGTAGTAATAACCATTTTAAATACCGTCCTATACTGTTTGGATGAGTGTTAATATTTTCGATTTGACTTTCTGTCTGTCTTTGTACCTTCTGTGCGTCTGTAATAATGAACTTTTATTTATATATAATTATCTTGTAAAAGTTCAGCTGTTTTGTTAAAGAAGATTCTATTGCTTCGCTATATAAAACCTCTGCAAAACACATACTAAAAATCTTTTTCATAGAAAGGCATGCATTTATTTTTTTCATATTTTTGAATCAGACCGGGCCGGATCGGGCCGTAAACTGGCAAAAAATAAACGGGCCGGACCGGGCCCGGGCCGAATTTTTCAATTTTATTCCTGGCCGGGCTGGGTAAGCAAAGCTTTCGTACGAGCCGGGCCGGGCCCTGGCCTCAAAATTCCGGGTCGTGCAGACCTCTAGCTATAACTACAACCTGCAACTGCATTTTCGTTTGTTTAAAGCGCTTTTAACACTTTCAAGCAATGTTTAAGAATTGTTATGAATTCAAAAAGTCCTTTAGTCTATTCGCTGTGTAATCACATAGGTAAAGAACATTGAAAGTTAAACGATGCAACAAACACGTATTCTTGAAATGTGTCAATAATCTATGAGAACTGCATGATACTTCACTATTTTTTTTCTCAGTGAGTTTTATTTGCTTCTCATAGAATTCACTTTGCGAAGTTCCTAAGTGAATTGCGTTCGAGAATCCATATACTACCGTACCACGCATATCTTTTACATGTCATTTCACATTTACAAATTGAGAGAATTATCTTTTTAGAATGCCGTAAATGTTTCATTAATTACATATCATAGTTTATCTAGCGTTACCACTCAACTCTCGCTACTTCAGTTAATACGTTTGTCTATTACGAAAAAGATAAAAGGAAAAATATGGTGTTTTCTCTGTGTGGATGTGTATGCACAGAGGGAATAGTCACTTTCAAAAATTATTTGCCGATGAAGAGAATCAACTCATTTTCTAATAAATTAAGATGAATTCGCAGAATAACGCTTCATAAAAAGTGAGTACGCCAACTTTAGTAGGTGCAATGCATTCGCAGTTGAAAGATCAAGCAGAAACGGTCGTTTTGCCAAGCCAAGCTCAGAGAAAAGCAAAACAAACAAACTACCACTAACACAAAGCAGAACGCGCCAATAATAAAATCGACAGAAATAACCCAAGATCGTTAAATGCTTATTATACAGAAACCAACTTTCCCATGTTAAATCGGCAAATTTTTTTTTCCGTAAAGTTTTAAATATTGGACGAACCAAATATCGCAGTAAAATGAAACAAAAAGTAAAATATTCGTATCAATGAGATCTTTAATTTGAGATAAAAACGAACTTTCTAAGTTAATAAGTAAAAAAAACGACTTTCGACTTTCGGTTTTTAATGGATTTACACGTTGTAAGAGCTCCTGAAAACAATTTGACTATTTTTAGAAAATTTCTATTTGCGTGTGTGTGTTCTATGTGTATGGCGAAAGTTTTGTTCCAACTAGATATCAGGAGCTACTGCTCAGAATTACATATAAATTTATATGCAATTGAACCTTGATGTATAATAGCGTTTATCAATATTTGGTGTCAATTGCTCAACATGGTACTGCTATACAGTGATTGCCGCAATTTCAGAGAAGGCTATATCTGAGTAACTAATACATGGAATTGCATAAATTTACAAATAAATTTACATTGTTACAAATTATAGTGCTTATCAACTTTTGTACCAATATCTCAACATGTGGCGCTGCTATACAGCGATTTTCTCAATTTAAGGAAAGGTTCTGTTGCATATAATGAAACAAAACTTAATATGTGAAAAGGCCATTATGAGACATTATGCTGATTCAATCTCGATGCCTACCGGGCGATAAGTGGAGCTCATATACTACAATTTTTTTTTTTTAGAACTGTAAGGATGCCATCTGCATGGTGAAAATTTACTTCCGTTGGATATTTTGTGCAACAATACCTCTCTGAGTTGATAATATTCAGCATTCATAATTAAAAAAGTAATAAATAATTTGTGCTGCGTTAATATGTATAGGAAAATGTAGAAGAAAGTTTTGTGATGGACACGACATACCAATCTGCATAGAAAACCCATGGATAATGTCCAGCAACCAGAATTATGGAAAGTTTAACGCAAAGAAAACTTTGTAATACAGTTTAACGCAAAGAACAACATCGCACGAAAGCTGAGTTGAAATCCAGGACATATCTGATGTAAAGTATCAGGTTAATTCCAGTAAATATAAAAACTATTAAAAAAAAATAAATGATATCTACAAAAAAGACACTTAAAATGTACAAAAAAGCCAAGCTCAAAGAAAGAGAATTGATTAAAGTTGTGTCTACAAAGGGTGTGATATCAAATTCCCAAGCTTACATTCAAATACTTATTTAATATTCCCTTTTAACTAAATTTTCACATGTGAATCAAGTGCCTTATGATATGTTGATAGAAATCCTTCTTTCCTGTACTAAATACATCATAGCGTGTTTCTGAAAAATATTATTATTTTTACTTATGTATGATGGGCTTGGCGGCCATGTTTCAAGTAATGAATAAACATTCACACAATTTGAAAGAAGTTACTTAAAATATACCTCATATAAAATTAATTTTGCTATTCCATTCAGCAGAGACGGAAATATTTCGATAACATGATTTCTTATAATTATTTAGTATTAAGTGCACTTCCATCCTATAAATGCCGGGAATAAAGAATATAAAAATTTAAATTAACGTAAAAACATAAGTTTAGGGGGGGGGAAGCATAGAAGCTTCCATCCCCCGTTATATTTAAATACCCAATTTGAATTTAGCTTCTTGGAATAAATATCTCGTAAAAATAATATGGTTATTCCATTCAACAGGGGTTGAAATATTCAGATTAAAAAAGAAAAAAAAAATGCATTAAAAACATCGCAAAACGTTAAGCACACAAGTTGAATCAATTTAAGTTTTAACAGTGTTAAGTTTGGCGCACTCCCGTCCTCCCATCCTATAATTATTTCTCATTGCGCAGCACTAGTGCGATATAAAACTCAATTAACCAACCAATCAACCAACTCATCCTATAATTGATGAGATTTATAGAATTCAAACTAACGTAAAACTTTGAAAGATGGCCGCCAAGCCCATCATACATAAATAAAAATAATAATATTTTTCAGAAACACGCTATGATGTATTTAGTACAGGAACGAAGGATTTCTATCAACATATCATAAGGCACTTGATTCACATGTGAAAATTTAGTTAAAAGGGAATATTAAATAAGTATTTGAATGTAAGCTTCGGAATTTGATATCACACCCTTTGTAGACACAACTTTAATCAATTCTCTTTCTTTGAGCTTGGCTTTTTTGTACATTTTAAGTGTCTTTTTTGTAGATAGTTACTTAATGGAAAGGTTAACTTAATGTTGTTTTAGTTACTCGATGAAAATGTTAACTTATTGTTGTTACAATTGATGGAAATGAATCTAAAATGTGTCCTAACTTATTTTTAGTAAAGAAAGACAGTTTCATTTTTGCGTGTAGTTGAGTTTGACCGATAGATATTTAATAAAAGTATTAGCATTGTGAAATATACAAATCTGAGTCCAAAAATCATTGCAAATAACTATAATCTCAGCATATTTATAGAACACATTTCTTAACAGGCTGTTTTGGACAATGGGGCCAGTAATGAACTTTCGCGTAATTTTAATCAGCTAACTTTAAATCAATATTATCATTACAATCCAGTTGGTAGAGCTCCAAGCTCGGAACCGGAGGATTGCGGTAATGTTACCAACTCAGATTTTGCTATGTTCCTATGGACAGCTCAAAATGTCCTTACATTGATGATAAAATTCCCTACTTTCGTGCTAAGACGTACTTTTATACTTAGGATATCCTGGAGATGTCCTGGGAAGAAGACGTACTTCCATAAAGTCCCTACTCCCTCCCTAAGTGCTGAAGAAAACTGCTAAAAGTCCCTACACGAAGGCGCAAATCCTTACAGTTAGCAACACTAGATTGCGGGTTCGATACTCGATCCTTTTTTATAGAGTTTGTAAAATCTATTATGGTTGCAATGTTCCACCTGTTCTGCAAAACTAGTAAATTTTGAGATTAACGAGGAGGCGTATCCATCTCTTCCGCGGGGGATCAAAATTGTGAGAGCATGTCACTCACAGGATCACATGAAAAAAATCTCAATGAATCTCAGACTGTCGCAAAAAACCCTCTACGTTGCTCTAGTGCTATGTTAAACCTCACTCAGCCATTGTATAAAATTTCTCAAAGTTGCTAGAAGTTTTACAAAATTAATTAATTTTATGCTTCCTTTCTTTCTTTTTAAACTTTTTTCACGAAAGTTAAAAAGTAGTTTTGTATTTCTTTCGTCTATTTGGCTGTTCGTTTGCCTGTCTATTTTGGTGGACTCTAATTTCCATAAATATTGTTAGAATGCCTTGAAATAGATCTATTATATTATTCAGATTTGGCACCAGCAGAAAAATATCCAGGAATGGGGGAAAGGAGCAAGATATTCGGGTAATTGTCTCTAAACAATTTTGCTTTCAAAGGACGGGAAGAAAATGGTTCATATTTTCCATAACATTTCTCTCGTAATATTTAATTACTTAAAACAACTTTTGTTTTCTTCAAAATAATTAAAGGAAATTTTGATTAAAATCTAGGGTATGGTCATGTGTCTTTTGCTTAAACCTACCGCGCCCATGTAACTATAGCATTATAACTAACTATCACGTTTTCAATTTCTATTGCTATTGCCTATTTCTTTTAAAGCGGTAATAAATAGCATTGTCAGTTTGTCCAGAGGGACTCATAAAAGATTTCTTTTACATAACAATCTAAGAAAGGTGTTTTTATAAAGCACATTTTAATATCTTTATACTGCACAAAACATAACGAAATTATCATGTATATAATAAAGACATTAACATGTAAAAGGCATGTTTCTTGTAGACTATGTATAATTATCATTAACGACTGGTCTCCAGAGACACACGTTATTGTTCAGATATATTATGAGATATTAGTAAAAATTGCTCAAAATAAATTTTCAGTGCCATGAGCTTTTTTTTTTTTTAAATTCTATGGGTACTGTATCTCACAAAAACTTACAGGGAGTTTCACAAAATTTCACATTTCGCTGTACCTCGATTTGATATAAATTATTGCATATCATATTCTGGTATATATTGTCCTGCAGATGGCGGTGGTATGTTGCCAATTCATTAAGGGAAGACTATATCTTAATTTCTATACTGTATAAGTTCAACAATTTTTATATATGAGATGACTGTTATAAAAAACTACTCTGATTCAATTTCGATGCTATTTGGACGATTGGTGACGTTGCAATGCTGCAATTGTTTTCATTTACTGGTATGCTATATTTCATATTCTGCATTTTACAAATGCATCAAACGTCATATGTGAGATAGCTTTTTAGAAAAACAACCATAGTTCAATTTGAGTGCATATCGGCCGATAAAGGCGCTTCTATGAAGCAGCTTTAACCGTTATGGGAAGGTTATATCTCAGCTTCTATAGTGTATTAATGCACTTAACTTGATTCGGGATCTGTAGAGTTCATTTCTCTTAATATAGCTGTAGCAGAAATACCCTATATACCCAATAGCAGAATGTCCTATAGCAGAAATTTATGAAACGGGGAACTGAACAGAGTCCACTTATCTCTAACAGCACATCTTCTCCACACGACACTCTCGGACTATTTTAGGAATGAAAAGCATCCTAGACCTAGACACATCTTCAGGATGTAAGTATACGTCAAGTGTGCTGCTGGGGATGCCAACTAATTTAAATCTCTGAAGAAAGAAATAATCGTTGTGGGCGAAATTACTAAAATATATATGAGGCACATTTTGATTTTGTTTCTGATTTTTTTTTTTACTAACATTTTCCAACAAAGCCGAAAAGTGTTTATGACTTAGATTTGCCTGTCTGTCCATGCGCTAACTCCCGTACATATTCAGGAAATTCCTTGAAACTGATACATATCATTCAAGTTCGCTGTGGTATATTCCCTATACAAAATGAGATAAATTCAGTTAAGCATCGATAATCCGGCATCGACGTGAAATACACGTTGCCGGATTACCAATTTTTCCGGATTATAGGCATTCCGAAAATATATGAAAATCGTTCATTAATTACTACTTCCAAAGAAATATTTCAACGTTTCAAGTACGTTGTTGAAAGGTCATCTGCGAATAACTGGTTGAGTACTATGATTTATGGGCAGAAAAGGTAAAAAAGGGAATGGGGGGGGGGAGGAAGTCATCAGTGCCGGTTCATAGGTGCTACCGGTATATAGGTTTTCGGATTATCGATGCTTCACTGTAACACCACTGGATTGTGCACTGGGATACTCAAAAGAATTCCAAGGCATTGCACTTTATGAGGGACATTTTTATAAACCGTATTTTAATACCTTTATTTTGCACAAATCATAATGAAATTGACATTTATTATTCATATCTATAGAAAAGTGTTTTCTGCAGCACATGGTATATTTAGCGTTAAGATTTATAGAACTACACTAAAATAACTAGATACTTAAAGGAGACAAGGGATGTTGAAATGAATTATTTTTGTTTTACATTCTATTGCTTCTCAAATCAAGTATTGCTTTGAAATCTTTTTTTTTTTTTTTTTTTTTTTTTTTTTCATATATTACTGTTAAAAAGGGTTTCTCGAAAGTGAGCAAAATTGTCTCAAAATACCTCCTAAACAAATATACTTAAATTCGATAATCCCATGTACTCATTTTTGAGTATATTGACATGCTCAAAAATGGGGTTGACCACTAAAAATCTCAATATTCCCATTTTTGAGCATGTCAATATACTCGAAAATGAGTGAATGGGATTATCAAATTTAAGTATATTTGTTTTGGAGCTATTTTGAGACAATTTTGCTCATTTTTAAGAAGCCATTTTTAACAATGTAGCATATTTTAAATCATAAAAAAGTAATTTTTGAGATGAAAAAGCCTCTTTTATGCGAAAGATATTGCGAAATAATGTTCAATTACAAAATGCTCCATGCTAAATCTAAATAATTTTAAAGCTCTATTTTTTTTTTTTTTTTTTTTTTTTTTTTTTTTACTGCATGTGTTTTGCATGTACAGTCCCTGGCCAAATTATTAGACGCACTGTAAGATTCTATGTAAAATCTTAATTATCAGGTGATACTATACAGCTTTATTGTTTTTACTGGATACAATGTTTTTTTTTTTTTTTTTTTTTTTTTTTTTTATCCACCTTATTACCTGTTTTTTAACACAAATAAAATACCATAGTTATAGAAAAAATATGTATTTATTAAATCTTAAAAAAATTTGAAATTAATGCAATTAAATGTTAATATTTTGTTGAGCCACCTTTAGCCGCTATGAGAGCTTCAATTTTGCATCTGAGGATGGTGATTCCACACATGAATGACCTTTTCTAAGAGTTGCGGTTTGTTTATGATCACAAGTTTAGCCACTTCTCTCGTCATCAGCTCCCTCACGTTTTCAGTAGGTTTCATATCTGGGCTATTACCCGGCCAATCCAACAGAGGGATTTTTGGCACTTCCAAACAATCTTTAACAGGCCGTTCTGTGTGGCAGGGAGCTCCATCTTGCATAAAAATGTATGGTTATCCATTTGGAAACCATTCTCTGAGCTGCAAAACATGTAATTATTAAAAATCTATAGTGCGTCTAATAATTTGGCCAGGGACTGTAACTGAACATATCCGTGCATTGAATTTTTTTATATCTCAATTACATCATCAATTTAAAATAAAAATAAATAAATAAAAATAAAAATAAACCTGAAATAAATTTTTCCTGCAGCTGAATTTAAGAATTCGCAATAACTGTAATAGTTTCTCGATTTCGAAATGAAAGCCCAGTTTTGTGACAAATACATTGGTTAACATTCACACAAATGTGTAGGGGAATGACTGGAAACAAATTAGCAAGAAGCATTACGAGTAACTAATTATTCCCAAGAAAAATAAATTTAAAGTTCAAAAATTAGTTAAAAATTTAAATAATATTGTTTGAGGAACTATAGAATGATATAAATTTAAAAGTATTACATACAGTCGGTAACAAAAGTGTCCGAACACTAGCAAAAATTCCTATGTAAAAAAAGTACACTTCATACTGTTTTGTTAAATAAATCCTTATCGAATCATGTTTTTACACTGACTAAGAACAGGATTCGAGAAGGATTTAATTAACAAAACCGTATGAGGTGTACTTTTTTTACATAGGAATTTTTGCTAGTGTTCGGACACTTTTGTTACCGACTGTACCTTAGTAAGTACATTTTATATTATCTATCCAGGTAATTTAAATTGCATCGATTTTGATCATTGTCATCATTCCTAACCCCTCTTAATGACTAGAAAGCTGGAATTGCATTTTCGTTTCTTTTAAGAGTTTTTAACACTTGACAACAATGTTTAACACGTTCACGCCGGCGTGAGCCACCGGTGGGTCACAGCAAAAGTATCCGAGCACTAGCAGTAATCCTTGTCCAAAAAAAGTACACTTAATACTGCTTTGTTAAATAAATCCTTGTCGAGTCATAATCTTAGTCAGTCTAAGAACATGATTTGACTAGGATTTATTGAACAAAACAGTTTTAAGTATACTTTTTTGATATCGGAATTTTTGGCTAGTGCTCAGATACTTTTGAGAAGAATGCTCCGGCGTGAACGTGTTAAGTATGATTATGAGTTGAATTGGTGTATCTCTCAGTCTGTCTGTCCTTTTGTGCTCACGTATGTAATATACATTGAAGATTAAACGGTACATCGAGTATGTACAGTTGAAAAGAGTTAATAATGTATGCGAACCGCATGATTTTCCTTTCTTATTTTTATAATAATTTTAACTCGTGTTATGCCTTTACAATTTATTAAATTTATTTTATTACTCTTCAAACGTGGATTTACTTCTAATTTAATTTAATATTCAGAAAATCTACATGAGATATTGTTGAAAGATAATGTTTAAATATAAATATCTATATATAATTTAATATCTTGTTGCATATGTATTAAAATATAATACTTCTTTTATGTAGTATAGTATTTCAATATCCTAACATTAAAACTATTTCCAATTTGCATGCCACTCCACATAAAAGAAATTGCTTCTCTATACAATCTCTATTAGATTGCCCCAGGTTTGTTTTCGGTCGTAATCTGATCTCCTACTTATTAAATCTTTTTCATTTTTATTTCTTCACCTTATAAGTCACCCACGCGATAATTTCGATACCAAATCATTAATCTTTTTTGATGAGCAGGTGGTTACTACAATGCATCGCCTGAGGTTTTCTGTTAAAATCTCGCATACCTATAGGCAGAATATTCGACAAAAACACTTACCTTTTTTGAAAATTTTAATGTAAGACAACTTTTTTATTAATGACTGTGGATAAGTATAAAAGATTGTTTTATAAATTTATTTTAAAAGTTAAATGACTACCAGCTTTTACACTAAGAAACTTTGTATTACCTAAATGTTACACAGGTTTCTTTCGAAAACTGTCTTAACAAGAAAGAAAAATTGCAGGTTTCTATATTATAAAATACATTCCAACTGCCGGCACCCATTAAATAGTTTAAATTTCAAAATATTTTACATAGGTAATAACATTTTATCACTGTTTTTGATTAAGAAGGTAAAAGTATTCCCTTTATCTATCTATCAAAAAATATATACTTGTGTGTATATATATAAAGATGAGAATTGTAAATCATTATAAAATTTAGCATTCATAGGGTACACTGTAAAAGCCAACAACATTCAAAATATAATTTTAAATCAGAGGAAATTTTAGCACAGAGGAAATACATTATTAATGCTAGTTACCTTTATTTAAATAAATGATCAAAGCCTTTATTGGTGATTAAATTTGAAATGAATACTTACGCTAATGGTTACTTATTAAACTCACTCGCGTAAGCCATCAAAAAAGGAACTTTTCGTTTGAAATTTAAGAAAATTAGCCATCAAAAACCACGAAGTTAAAAAAAAAATGAAGAAAAAATATTTTGAAAATGGAATTGAAATACATTTATAGATAGATAGAATACATATGGTAAACTCCCGATTATGCCCGTTGCGGATTATTCGCGGGCGCAGCAAAAGGTGTTTTGTCAACAAGAAACAAAAACGCATATTTATTTATTTATTTATTTTTACTTTTTTTTTTTTTTTTTTTTTTTCAAAGAAAAATGCAGATATAAAGAACTAGGTTGCTTTTGTTTTATTTTTTGTACATTACAGTACGGTACTAGACATGCCTGCATTGCATGTTAATTTATTCCAGAGCACTGTTAGTATCCGCCTTCTTTTTTCCCACCACTTTCCTTGAAAAGTATTTTTCTTCTTATTCTTCATATTCTTTACTATATTGTGGATATTTTCAGTGTTTGTATTATGTTTTATATACTTCAACCTGGGCAACGTCGGGTAGACCTGCTGGTATTTATATATAGAAAATGTGATATTTCAATTCTCCGTAGTATTATATGCATGGGGATCTTGGGTATTCGTGAAAATTTTCGAATTCGGTTTTTCGATGTTCTGAAATTTGAGGAATCCGAGGATTGCAAAGTCAGTGTGATGTTCTTGTTCATCCATAGATTATATTGCTTGTTACTTTTAGAAGTTTTGAGGTATGAGGAATCTGAGAATGACAAACTCGGCGTGATGTTATCTATTTACATATATATTATACAGTATGTTAGTTTGTTACTTTTAGAAGTTTTGATGTTAGAGGAATCCGAGAATAACAAAGTCGGCGTGATGTTATCTATTTACATATATATTATACAGTATGTTAGTTTGTTACTTTTAGAAGTTTTGAGGTATGAGGAATCAGAAAAATCTCAAAATTGATGTAATATCTATCTGTAGATTAGTCACTTTATTAGTCTTTGAAAATGTTTTATCAAAAATCAATTATAATAAAACAATCTGGCTAGTTTTAAAATAAAATTTTAGTACTAGAATCGTATACAATTTCAACATTCTACCTTTCGTTTTATTACGATAGTTGTAATTTTTTTTAAATAAAACATTTTCATAACATGCCCGAATATGACAATATTCGGCATAAGCTTGCATTATCAAGATTGTTTTAATTTCAACCATTTGAAATTTAATTATTTTATTTATACTAGTAATTATTAACCATCATCAAAGTTTTGTATGAATAGGGTCATCGTTTCCCACCCTGTGTGGAAGAGAATTTTGTTACATGAATATTTCTGATTCTACGCACCAAGCTGAAAGTGCAAGTGGTAAATGCATGTTCACAAATGACAAGAGGTAGGAATATGTTAAATTACTATTTGTAAGGTTAACCTAAAACCATCAAATAAGAAAAGTGCATAATAAATAACATATTTACAAGAAAAAGGACATGGGAAAATTGCATTGTTCCAATGAATTATTTGAAAATACAGACCTAAACCTGACAAATGCCTTTGAATAGCAGAACTATCTTTTTTTTTTTTTTTTTTTTTTTTTGAAAGCTGGTAAGAAGTACTTAAAATCAGACTAGTAAAAAAAAAAATTACCTTGCCCCCCCCCCACATGACATTTTTTAGCATTGAAAACTGGATTTTTTAGAAAATGTGCAACTTCGGGGGGGGGGGGGGTCATGTCTTGTGAAGAGAGCAGAGTAACAAGCCAATTTTTTTTATGCAATAAGTAGCCATACATATGTGCGTAAGAAAAAAAAGAGGGCTTGTTATACCAAGTCCTTCATGAGTTTTTTAAATTTTCAAAAGTGGTAAAAGATTAATTTTGCATCACACATTTTGACCTTAAAAAGATGAACTTTTTTTAAAAATCTAAAACTTATTCATACCATATGGAAAAAGACCATTACTTTAGCTTTCGAATGAGCTATGGTTGAGCTCCATAGCTTTGAAAGAAAAAAAGTTGTAGTTCATAAGGCAAAGCATTAAAATGCCCAGTTTTTGCTGTTGCCAACAAGAAAAATAGTTTATATATCACATAATAATTTTTTTTTTTAAATAAAAAACATACATTTTTGAGGTCTAGGAAGCATGAGGAATGCACATGCAAATTTTCATCAAAATCAAAAAGGGTGATGCCACAACTTTTTTGAAAATTTGTTGATTTAAAATGGAATGACCCGAACCGAATTTTTAGAAATCCAGAAATTAGTTTTTAGATATTTGTGTTAGCTATATTTTAAAGCAAAAATTTTATGGATATCTGTTTTTTTCTTTGAGATACGAAGGTTTCTGTGAAATCACGTTCTGCTCTCCTTCCCTTCTTGGAGTGCGATTTTTGCAAAATCCCTTCTTAGGGGGTGCTTTCACTATATGTTCTATAATCTGACCCAGTTTCGAGTCAGTGGCTGCAGTAGATTTTGCTGTGCATTGATGAGTCAGTGAGTTGAAGTACTCTTTTATATATACAGATTATTTTCTTAACTTATAGCGCATTTTACCATTACTTCTAGTGAAACAATGAAATGTAATTTTAAGATCTCACAAATGTCGATTTTTCAATAAAATTCTTAGCCAATTTGTAAAATTTCTGACAACAAAAGCAAATATATCATGGAAGTAAAATGCATTGAAGGTTAAATGGTTTAACGGATATTAATTGTTAGAAAATATTTTACAATAAATGCGAACAACATGGTTTTTCTTTCTTGTTTTTCTAAATTTTTCCTTAATCATTTATACTAAGAAAAAATTCTGTGTCTGACATATAGAAACTAAATTGTGGCTCTAGTAAAAATTGTTCCATGCTATCCTTAAAAATTTTAGTTCTTTTTGCTAGCAAGTTCCCATATTACAATTCTAGTGCGCTTGCCTATATTATTGGGGTCAAACTTATTTAAAAATCTTTGCAAATAAAGGCAAACTGAAAAGGCGATTTTTAGTAACGATAATTTTTGATTATGATTCAATTCTAGGAAATCCAGTGAGAATTTCTCGCCCTACAAAGTATTCGTAGTCTTCATAATATTCGTAGTATTGTTTCACCTTTTAGGAAAAGTATAGACTAGAAATTCTCGATCACTTCGTCTATCCAGGTTATTTCTCTATCTTATACGCTTAGCTCGGAAATCTATATATCTTTTTTAGGGTTTCAGAAATTGACTACTTATTCATTCTAGATGGATGCAGTAGTTTTTTTTTTTTTTTTTTTTTTTTTTTTTTTTCTCAGTGTACAATTAATAATTCTCTTAATCATTAATAATTAATGATACCAAGTTCTTGCAAAAATTTATACTTTTGAGTGCATATTAAAATTATATTTACCTTCAAAAGTATTTTAAAACTTTGAAATAAATTTTTATAACGCTTTCATTTCGGCATCTTAAGCTGGCCATCTATTTAGGGGTAAGATGACTTACGGGATTTTTAAAAATATATACGTTTTTGCGAAATATTATGTACTTATTTTAAAACACATTATTGGCTTAGATAGAACTACACTGTTAAAAATTTTTGTAAATTAAATGTAAATATTTATCCAGAGTCTCTGTAAATTGACAGTAATTCTTAGTTAAAAGTGACTAATCGAGATTCTCAATCTTTATTCTGTATTTTTACTTAATTTTATTATTTAATTTTTTTATTAAAATTAAAAATGACTGTTTCTACTTTAGAAAAAGCATTCTAAGTCCGAAATATATTCTCACCAATGATTAATTCAGTTAACATTAGTTATTAAATTGAATATATAAAATGAGTTTTTTAACATCTCCGTTTATTTTTCTCTGTAATTTTACGTAAGACTTAAGATAATACATTACACAGAGTTTTCTGTTGAAATTTTTAACAGTGTACAGTAATATATTATCTACTAGCAGGCTATGCTCGCTTCGCTGTTTATTATATTTAAATGAATTTTCAAAAGAATTGTATGAGTATTTATTTTTTACATCACATTGTAAATAAAAACTAAAAAAATTACATTGAAATCGCTCTAAGCCTCGCTTCGGGTACCCACTCCCGCTGCCTACGGCCAGTGTTGCCAGATCTGGCAGATTTTTTATTCAATACTCACCAATAATTTTTAATTGTAACTCTTGCCTAATCACTTGGATGATTGATAGACTATTATGTATATCAAATGTCACTTCCCAAAATTATTGGTGATTATTGAGTAAAAAATCAGCCAGATCTAGCAACACTGCCTACGGCAGTTATTTTTCCGCCCACACTGCATCGGGTCCAGGTTCCCACTGTTTGCAAAAAGTTCTTTCCTGGGCATTTCAATTTGGGTATTTATTAATGACAGGTGGATCTGCTATTTATTATTTAAGAACTTCGATTTTAGAGATGACTGTATCACAGCATCTATTAAATATTTTAGTTTTTGAACCGCGTATTTTATAGTTATCGCTCTTTACACTGTATTACGATTTGATTCCGACCAATAAAATAAAATAAAATAAAAAGTTAATTTCAATAAATATAATAAATTGAAAAAAAAAAAAAAAAAGAAAAGAAAAGAAAAAAAGAAAAGATTTTGTTTTCATATGAATGTATTAAATAAAAAAATAACTAGTGTCATAGCCGTGGTTAAGATACACAGACGATTACAATGAAAGAATAAATTTATGAAAAATGAAACATAGAAGCCAATATTTAAAATCGAAAAATAATTAATTTAAAAAATTCAAATTCGAAATTTCAAAAAATCTCGATGAGGTACACACCTGCAGGGTCCCAGGTACCCATCTGCCAAGTTTTGTCGTCCTGTGATCGGTAGTGTGAGCATCAAAGCGCAGACAGACACAAATTATTGTTTGTTGCTAAATTTAGTTCTTTTAAATGTTTAAATTTTCTTTATAAACACTAAACTTTGTTGGAAAATCATGGAAAAAAAAAAGTATTTCATTATTTATTATAATAGGAAATATCTGAAAAATTATCTAAAAAACAATTTATCTCAGTCATGGGACTCTCGTGTTACGTTATAATAAAGGTAATTTGCCTAACTGAAATATTAAATGCTAAAATAATGATAAAGGCCAAACATAGCAATCTAATGGTTCATATCACGTGATTTACGTTGAACCACTTAAAGCTAATCCTTTATCCATTCAATTAACCCTCTACTTTATTTATCTCGTTGGATGTAACTTAAAACAACAAAGAAGACAAGCAGGCATCTTTCCGCAATGTAAAACACCGAACCTTACTTGAAAAAATATTAGTCATATCTAATCCCAAAACGTTGAACAAGAGGTGAATCTGCTTATTAACTTACAAAAGGAAAAACCGCTCCCTCTTATAAGTTTAGTGGGAAGGTCAGACACCATACTTTTAAAAATAATCCGAATTATTATTATTATTATTATTATTATTATTATTATTTTCTGTTTAAACTACGGTTTACGTAACTAGCTAAACAAGAAAAAATTAACACTTACTAGGTGAAGAGAGCTAGATTATCGATCCAAACTAATCAAAGTCATTTCTAAATATTCGGAAAAAAAAGTAACATACGTCTTACTAGTGATGTAGGTCTGCTATGGATTGCTGGCGTCTCCTTACGGCTCCTGCGTATAAGAGAACCAGACGTGGCACGTCATCTTATATAACGCGGCATCTTACCCCTTACACTAGTAATTTCACAGTCATACTTGAAAAATAAATGTAACGTTTAATTTTTTTTTTTTTTTTTTTTTTTTTTTATGAGAATCACGCAAAAGGGACTAGTGTGTGTATGATTCACGAGGATTATAGCATAAAATTATATTAAAATTGCATTTTTTCCCCCCTCTTTGGTACTGATAACCAAATGTTAAAAAATCTTGACACATCTTTCTGTCCGCGGTCTTTCGTAAAGGTTTTTAGAATACCTTGAAACGAAACTCACATGTTATTTAGGTTTATTACAGCATGTTTCTTATAGAAATTTGTGTAAATTGCAAAAATTAGTGAACAAATATCCACAAAAGAATTTATATACATAAGTGGTCTATTTCAGGTACTTCTTTAACCATCTGTGGGCAGATAATTTTGTTCATTTAAAATCAAAAGCTACTAGAATTTACGAACAATGTTAGAAAAAAAGCAAGAAATGAAGTTTTTTCTCGAAGTTGATTAAAACTAGGTGATGCTATAATGACATCATGCCCTCCAAAGGATTAAAACATAATTGAATATCGCACAAAATATAACTAAATTACCATACGTTATTCAAACGTTCGAAAGCAAGTTATCTATAGAATATTGTGTGATTAGCACCAAAGATTAGTTTAAAGATTCAAAGAAATATATTGAGATGCATTATGGAATATAGGTAAAAACTGTTCGAAATGCATTTTCAATCGTGCTATGCGTAAAAATTATTTTAAATATATTCAAGATTACGTTGAGATTCAAGTATATTGAAGGAATAAAATGTACACTGCTCGGCATGAAAATTTCTCCCCCAACACCATTTTTGCAAATACTTATGTAAAATGACCTCCTGATTCCGAATAAGATGCCCATTTTGCCCTAACACTCACCGTTTTTTAGGGACGGCCCTTTATTTTTTATCACTTTTCGGTAATTTTATGGCTATAAATTTGATTTTTAGGAGGGGGGAGGATTATTGTAACTGTTAAATATCTTCTGAGGGCAGGCCCTGACTAACGGCAGGGCATACGGGGCAAATGCCCTGGGCCCCCCCCTTCCGGAAGAGGCCCCATACAGGCATATGCAGAAATTCTGCAACCTAAAGAGCTCTTATGCCACTGCAAGGGGGCCCCCCAGAATAGGCTTGCCCCGGAGCTGCAGGTAGGCTAAGTCGGGCCCTGTCTGAGGGGCTACAGACGTGGAAAATTCTAAAACGTGAACATTTACGGCAAGGGGAAAATTTAAGGGGGATTTACCACTGAAATTATGTATTACATTTCTTATATTTTTTTTAATCTTTTATTAATGTTATTTATTAAACATTATAATTTTTTGTTTTTAGGTGTTAAATTATTATTTTTTTTTTCATTCTCCAAATCAAAATTCATGGTCATAAAATTACTGCACAGTGATAAAAATTGAGGGAGGGGGTGGTGTCCCTAGAAAACGGTGGGTGACAGGGCAAAATGAGAGTCATATTCGGATTCAGGAGGTCATTTTACATAAGAATAAGCAAAAATGGTATCAGAGATTTTTTTTTTTTTTTTTTGCAGCGCAGTGGTATTAAAGGTTGAACAACTAAAAATAAACAATTAAAAATAAATGGATAACTACAATTCATATGTGTTTTAAAACTCATGAAAAACGCATAATTTTTCTTTCTTGTCTTGAATTTGATATGACGTAATGTTATCATGCTGAAATTAATTTTTTAAAAAAATTGGTCAACTTTCATTTATATAATAAAATAATAAATACGATTGCTTCTATTTCTCATAAATAAATTTTTGGGAGCGCACAGCGATAGCTTACGTTTTTTAAAAACATTCCCTTCAACAAATAATGAGCATATGCCAACAGCATATGAACAAGGCACACTTTCTAGACGTGAGAGCTTAATGGATAGTTAAGAAGTTGTCGTGATAAATAGATTGCGGCATTGTGTTGCACTAAAACAAAGTTAAAAGGGGTGTGCGTGAACTTAAGAAGAAAAGGAAGAGGAACACTTAATTATACAACAAACAAGATAAATACTTGTCTAGAAAATTAATATTTTTTCATGCAGTGCCTCTGATATAGACTTACAAAAAATAGCATTGTAGGTTTTTCAACCACTAACCCTTTATCTTCGAAATTATTAAAGAAGCAAAAATTATAATTAAAAAATATTTTAGTTAAAGGTGAATTTTTAAAAATGTAAGTTATAAAAATAATGCAATACAGTAACCACCGCTTAATAAAATCGCTGGTTAATAAAATCAGCAGCTTAATCTGATCAAATCGCAAGGACCGGAATCAAATCAATACAAACTACTTTTAAAGCCGCCGCTTAATAAAATCAGCACCGCCAGTTAATAAACTCAAAAATATCCTCAGCAGCCAAAAATATCATTTATGCACACTAAGAAATTTTTGTATTTACATTGTGATTTTTTTTTTTTTTTTTTTTTTTTTTTTTTTAATAGAAAAAGAAAGTAAAGCACAACAAACCCTCCGTTATCGCTCATTGTTCAAGATTTTATACTTGCAGTGCAGTTACAAATTAAACACGCCCCGCAACTTATCTCCGTAACAATTTCAAGGAACGTATTTTTCAAAGCGCAGTAATAAAATACAAATCTGTTTTTATTATTATTATTATTATTATTAGAAGGAAATTTCTAGTTCTTATTTTGAAATTTCTATAATTCATGAGGTTTAAACGGAAAGATTTTAAATTTATAAGAACGGCGTGAACTTTTGGTAAAGTAATCATGATTTTCCTCTGACGAAAGTGCACGGGAACTTACAATGCGTTTAATTTACTTATATCGAAAAAACAATTATTTAACTATCTACCAAAAATTAATTAATATTGTTTACTAATTATATTATTCGTTATCTTTTGAAGTTTCTTTCGAAATTCAGGGAAGTAATACCTTTTCCTCAAGGGCAGGAACGTTCGCCGGATATAAAAATCAGCCGCTTAATAAAATCACTTTGGCTCAAAACGAATGTGATTTTAATAAGCGGCGGGAACTGTAATTATTGTTTTTCTAAAATTGATGTTAGATTCTTTAGGTAATGTATAAATTACTTACAACACAGGTAAAGATAATGAAAAATGGCAGTCAAAAACAATGATGGTATGCTTTAAAAAACGTTTCTTGAACAAAAACGGCTTCATTTAGCGTCTAGTGCCAAAGAGTGAGAATAAAGTAAAATATATCAGTTCGACCTTTATCAGTGCTTTTAGTATTCCTTTTATATCTTTGATTTTATACGCTGCACTTACACGTAATATTTATTTTTCAATGCTATAAACTTTTCATTTTATTTATTTAAACACATTTTAAAAAATTGTTTTACAAAATATTAACATGTTATTTGTCAAATTTTGATAACTTCAGAGCCTACTATCCACTTAAGTAGCATTTAAAAAAAAAAAAAAAAAAAAAAAAATGCGTAATGTTAATAAATAAATAAAATAAAATAAACAGCTTGATATACGCGTACACATTAATAATATAAAAGAAAAATTCCTTACTTATTAAAGTTTCTCAATGCTTGCAGAAATTAATACATAGGATTTATTATTATTATTATTATTATTCGTTTAAAATAACTCATTTAACAGATAATTTAATATTGTGAAATAATTGCTATCAAACTCTTTCATGAATAGCTTAAAAATATTACAGAAATTAGCTTATAATCTACTTCATTCGCTGGCAAAATTTTAGCTCCTGACACATAACAGAAAATAATAATAATAATAATAAAATAAATAAGTTTTACATTTTGTACGCCAAATACGGAAATGTTGTAGTCAAATTGTACAACCCTTATTCATTAACAACAGAAACTTAAATATATAGAGCAGCTTTAATTCTTAAAATGTGATGTCGTGTTTTTATAGTATATCTCAAATTTTCATTTACTCTCTGTTATTTCTACATTATATAGACTTTAAATAATGGAAATTAAATTTCAGGTTTACTTTTTACTTTATATTATATTTACTGCATGATAAATTTACTCGCCATGTATATTTACATTAGCTTTTAGATAAAAATAAAATGAAATAATACTAGTATGTTTCATTAATTGAACTTAACATTCAAATAAGTAAATCAAAATAAATTTTCTTATCAACCACAGATGAAATCTGAAATCGTAGAACTGCCAAACAAGGCGTTTATTTATAAATATTGCAGATATGAATTTATTTATTTTTTTCCTCTAGCTTGTCTTCTGTGGGTCAGTGCCCACTAAAAAAAAAAAAAAATACTATTCTTATACTTTTTTATTTATTTCTCTCTCTTTTTTTTTTTTTTTTTTTGGGGGGGGGGGGGGAAATCGGTGATAAGCATTTGAAAGAGATCCCTGGCTAGTTTTGATAATCAACAAAATAATAATAATAATAATAATAATAATAATAATAATAATCTGATAAATTTCTCTAAAATACAGTTTAATAACTTTACACACTTCAACACATAATATAAATATATCATTGTTATTTCTAACTGTTTTTTTTTTTTTTTTTTTTTTTTATAATTTCTGTAAAAATGAATCTATGATTAAAAAAAAAAAAAAAAAAGTTTTAATATCATTATTATTATTTTGTTATGTTTTAACAATACATTTTATACTATATTGTATAAAATACAAAAGAAAAAAAAAAAAAAAATTATACATAATTTATTCATAAAGACAAATTTAGTTTTGCTAGAATTTTTATCGCATTTAAATGTATAATGGTTTAACGTTTCGAAAATGTCTCTGTGATTTTTGATTATTTTATACAAGCATGTAATTTTCATGCCTAATTAAATCGCCTAAAGACTTTCGCAAAGTCCGTTTTCAAGAATATGTGCGTTAATCATTTTACACAAACTTGTAGTATTTATTCTTAATAAAAACTGTCGCTAGAAACGTCTTTTGAATGTTTTCCATATATTTGAGAAACAAGCGTTAAATATTTTTTTTAACTTATAGTATTTATTCTCTGAGAAATTGTGCCTAGAGATATCTTTTCAATGTTTTTCACATTGTTGACTTTTAGAAAACGTAATTTTATCATTTTACACACAGTTTTAATATTTTAACCAGTAAAATTCATTCTAGACACTTCAAGAAAATTTCAATTATTTATTTATTTATTTATTTATTTTACATTTTACATTTTTCACAAAAGTTTCTTATAGAGAAGCGCTTTTAATCAATTTATACATACTTATAATATTTATGCCCCATGAAACTATCTCATGTAATTAAAAAATCAAATTAATTACATAATGAAATTTTATTTTTCCGACTCAGTGAAAATAATGCCTGGACCGGGAGTCGAACCCCGGTAATAAAATTAATAAAATTTCATTAAAATATGATTTTCTTCCAATCAGTTGATTGTGATTTTAATAAAAATTGTAATTACATAATACCTTTTATTACAATAATTTAAACGTATATATATATTACTAATATTTCAATATGACTAATTGCATTGTTAATAAAAAAGTTTTTTCATTTAATTTCACTATTATCAATGAATTAGTATTAAATTTCTGTTTTATGAAAATGTTTTTAAAACTGGAAATATGAAGAAAGTATTGAAAAATTAAATTTCACTAAAATTGTCGACAAAATAAAGGTTTTTATATATTAATATAAGTTAAGTAGTTTTTCTTTTCCGATTCGCTCAAAATGATTAACTATGCTAATGATGACAAAATTCAATATATATATATATATATATATATATATATATAATAAAACCCCGTTTTCGGAAAATCTATTTGAATTCAACAAATAAAGTAAATATTGAAAAAATTAATTTCATATAAATTGTTTACAGATTAATTTATTCATTTATTAATATAATTTTCAGATTGGCTTTTATTTTATCCTCAGAAGATAATTAACTACATTCATAATAACAAAATCAATTTTTTAAACTTTTTTTTTTTTTTTTTTTTTTTTCATATCGTTCAAGATGACTAATTACAGTCGGTAACAAAAGTGTCCGAACACTAGCAAAAATTCCTATGTAAAAAAAGTACACTTCACACGGTTTTGTTACATAAATCCTTATCGAATCATGTTGTTACACTGACTAAGAACATGATTCGACAAGGATTTATTTAACAAAACCGTATAAAGTGTACTTTTATTATATAGGAATTTTTACTAGTGTTCGGACCCTTTTGTTACCGACTGTACATTGCTAATATAGTAAAGTTTTTTTTTTCCCCTTTTCTTTTTCCCCGAAAATAATTGTATTAGAGAAAGTGCGTTTTAATCACACAAAAATTAATAAAGTATTTAAAAAATAAATCTCGCAGTAATACCTATAAATCACAATTTCTCGTTTACAGAGTTCAAAACATAGCTCATAGTACATAGTACAAAAAAAAAAAAAAAAAAAAAAAAAAAGATTTTTCAAAATAGATTTTTTAAAGGTGACTGACTGCATTCATAACAATAAAAACGACTGTTTTGATACTCAAATAGAAACTTTTTCAAATAAAATCTTAATCTAAAAGACATTGCTGAAATAATATTAATAAAAATACAGAAACATATATTTCTCATATTGAAATATTAACTTTTAAACTTATTAAGAAGAAAAAAAGTTTTAAATTATTAAAAAAAAAATTATATATATATATATATATATATATATATATATATATATATATATATATATGTTATATCGAAAGACATGGAAAAATATTAGTGCAAAAAAGTTCCCCCCCCCCCCCTTATAAATAAACTGTATAATCCCGAAATAAAGATATGTAACTATGGTAATTCCTGTAAAATAAATTTGTAAATTTCCGTTAAAGTAGCACTTAAAAATAAATAAATAAATTTCTGCACAGCACACAAATATCTTTTTTTACACTCTAAATTAAGAATTAGTATAATTAAACAGGCCTACAAAAATGAAGTTGAAAAAATTTGATTTGACAATTTCAGCTGATCTTTCTGTTTTTTGATATGCTGAAAACGAAAATGCAGCCCGTTTTTCTCTATTACGTACAGATTTTTGTCAATGCAGAGTGTTTACCGACACAATTTCTTACATATACCATCATAACAATAGGTTGGTTGGTTGGTATGGTTTTAAGTCGCACTAGTGCTTCACAATTACAACAATAGGTATCTATGATTAATTAACCATGGAAACATACTATAAAACTTACCATATAATTATATTGGTGGAAGAGTAATGGATGAAATTGTATAGGCAGGCACCCTGTATTGACAAAAATCTATGCATGATAGAGAAAAACTGGCTTCATTTTCGGTTTCAGCACACCAAAAAACATAAATATCAGCAAAAATTATAAAATCAAAATTTTACATGTCGACCTGCGTTATTGGTTTAGAATAAAAAATAAAATAAAAAATAATTTCATTGATGATCAAAAAGTAATTTCATAAACTGAATCACATAGCCTATTAAGGCACAGCATGGCACACAATATTAAATAAAAATTGATGCGTTATATGAATTAATTTTATTTTAATCAATTTATAAAACGCATACATTTATATTAATCTTCACCAAATATTGACTTAAAATCAAAGAGCAAAATTAACAAGACCTTCAGGGTACTCATATCTTTTTTAATGTTTTTAATAAAAATCCGTATATGAAAACTAATTTTGCATATTTAAACAACTTTTAGACAAAAATTAAAATCGGTAGGTTATATTAATTATTTTTCTAAAAATCCATACTTCTAACGATTTATTTAATTCTACTGCATTTAATCCGCACATACATAATTCAGTAATTCATATTTAAAATTTACAAATAATGACATAAAGATTAATTTATAAAACTTTAAAATTTGGCTGACAAAGTACTCATCCATTATTTAAATGTTCTTGATAAAAATCGTTTGGTTATAGGAATTGATTTGACAGAAACTCATATTTGCACAGATTTATAATATTCTGTTTTATTCCACCATCTCATAAAACTAACATAAATTCATATTGAAAACTTCTAAAAACATTGATTTGAAGATTTGTTAATAAAAGTTTGGAATTGGACTTTCGAAACTTTCACCTATTTTTAAAACGTTTCTAATAAAAATCTATGCCTGAGAATTAATTCTGTATACTTAAACTTATCTTAGATAGAAGTTAAATAACAATCGGTGCGTATATACGTAGATTATTTTTTTTAATCCATACTTGTAAGGTATATTCAATTCCATTTAATTTTATTATCACATAAACCATTCATAAATTCATATTTTAAAAAATATATTTTTTTTTTCTTGAAGATTCATTAATAAAATTTTAAAATAAACCTTCAAAATACTCATATACTTTTTAAATGTTCTTCATAAAAATTTATAGCTGAAAATTAATTTTATGTAAACACGTTAAATTAATGAAATGGATGAAATAATGAATGCAGTTGTATATAACAAAAAATGAACAAATATAAGAAAATTAGATAATAATGTATTTTAAACAATAATAAATATAAAAGTTTACATAAACTGTAAATACTAGGCCAATATTAAAATTAAATATGATTTTTTTTATCAGCATTCATTTTTATCATATATATATATATTTATTTATATGTGTGTGTGTGTATACATCTGCATTTATTGTTTCATTACATAAATATCAATAATTTTTATATAAAATTTTGCTATCTAAATTTGTTATGTTTTGTTAATTTCTAGTTATATAAATGTTACATTATTTCATCTTTTTCCTTAATTAAAATACATATTCTTTTGTAGAAAATGTTGTTAGATAAATTTATTGCGCTTGGTTAAATTGATATTGTGTACATCTAGATTCAATATTTCCTCTTGTTCTTTACTTGAATATCAATATTTTTGTACATTTTATTTATTCATTTATTTATTACAGATACTTAAACTCATTATATTATCTTTTTTATTAATTAAATATCAATATTCTTTTGTAAAAGAATGTTTCGCTTTTGCGCTAAATTTAAAGGAATATAAATAATTTTATATTAATTGTGTATTCATATTTAATTCTACATATTTAAGGTGCTTCAACACTATCAATTTATAGATATATCACTCACCTGTCTAGTTTTATCTTCTTCAGCTTTACTCCAGAAATGACAATGAGAAAAGAAAATAATCAGCCAGAAAATGAATCCAAAACTTTTCTCCCTCATAATTTCTCCTTTGTTATTATTAGTTGTCGCGAAATCATAAAGTTCTCTAGCATCAATAAATGTAAACAAATTCACAGATTTGAGAGAGAACTTTTCTCTCGCACCACAAAAAGAGAAAAAAAAAATCGTCTGCTCCTACGAGAAGTCAGAGTGGAAGTGAGTTCTGCTCAACCGAAACGGAAGAAAAATATTGGCGATGATGATAAAAGAAAAATAAAAAGAGCGGTTTTTCTTTTATTTGCTTTTTAGAGAGTTACGAGAGAGGAGAGCAAAAATTCCCTATTACTATCTAGTGGAATTCCCTATAATTAGTTTACTCTGAAAAGTTAAAAGCCCTTTTGATTTTATTCTTCTTTTTAATCTCTTCATAACTTTATTTTTGAAGGGTTAAAGTAGTTTATTTCACTAAAGAGGTGGCATATCGGTTATTCAGAGCTGTTGAATAATAGAAGTGACTTTACTCGGCTCCTTTTAAGAAGAACATGAGTAACATACTTTAATTTTCCTTTAAAGGACGAATTTAGTTATAATAATAATAATAATAATAATAAATAACTATTTTTAACGATTTGAGATTTAAAATTCTTCTAAACTGTGTAAAGAATAACTTTAAAAAATGTTTCTTATTATTAACTCTTGTTTTAAATCTGTGTAATTAGTTTACACAGAAAAAACGAAAGCTTTTTGGAATTTATCCTTCTTATTAATTTCTTCATAACTTTACTTTTGAAAAGTTAAGATAGTTTATTATAATAAAGACTGGAGTAGAAATTAAGAAAATAAAGTTATGAGTCCACAGGACCAGTAATTTCAGATTTCTCTGATCCGAACGTACTTTGATTGGTCCGATCTTCTATTATATTATATTTTTAAAAATATTTAAAAATTTGTAAATTGTTTGTTTTACTAAGACTTTATTTATAAATTTACAAATCAAATATGATACATTTTTGTAAATTAATTAAAAAAAAAAAAAAAAAAATGAAGTCTTATATAAATCAAAAATTCATGCTTTAATAAACGAACTTATTGTCATGTATTTAATATTAATAATTAAAAGTAAAAAAAGATTATGAAAGTGAAAGGAAATGAAAAATTACAGCGAATAGGTGATATTGACAATTATAAAGAAGTACACTCACTATTGTTATAATATACCATTCTGTGATAGAATGGGCAGTTTTAGAGAAAAACAAAAAAATTAAAAAGCTTCATTGGTCGGGTGGACACTAAAATTTATATTTTTCTGGTCCCTGAATATTTTTCTGGTCCCATACCAACGGACCACTGTTGATTTCAATTCCTGAAAGAGTTGACGTGTCAGATTATTTAGAACAATTAAATATTATTAGAAGTTACTTTATTCGTCTTCTTTTAAGAACGTAAATTAGATATTTTAAATTTTATTTTAAAGGTCAAATTTTTTTTACAGAACTAGAAATAAATCATTTAATTATTTTTAACTGTTTGAGATTACAAAATAATATTACAATTCTTCTAAACTATATAAAGAGTAAATTAGAAAGTTATTCTTTATTACCTCTTGGTGGAAATATCTATAAATTTCACAAAGAAAAAGTTTTTAAAAACGTTCTTTTGATTTTTTTTAGATTTTTAATCTCTTCGTAACTTTATTTTTGAAGGATTAAATTATTTCATTTTACTAAACAGCTGGCATATTGGTTATTCAGAACAGTTGAATAATAAAAATGACTTTATTCAGCTCCTTTTAAGAACATAGGTTAGATACTTTATTTTTTTTTTTTAAAGGTCGAATTTAGTTACATTTAAAAAATAACTATTATTTTTAAGTATTTGAGATTATAAAAATTAATACAATTCTTCTAAACTGTATAACGAATAAATTATAAATTATTTCTTTGTCAATATTTCACATTGAAATGAGTAAAGTTCTTTTAAATTTATTCTTCTTTATAATCTCTTCATCTCAATCTCTTTTTAATCTCTTATTTTTGAAGGATAAAGGTAGTATATTTTATTAAATAGTTAATATATCAGTTGTTCAGAGAAGATAAATATTATTAAAAGCGACTTTATTAGGCTCCTTTTAAGTACGTGAGTTAGATATTTTGATTTTATTTTGAAGATTAAATTTGGTTATAGAAAAGAATCACACTATATATATATATATATATATATATATATATATTAAATATATATCTGTTTGAGATCATAAAATAATAAGAAAACTTCTCTAAATTATATAAATGGTAAATTAAATGTAATTTTCTGTTATTAGCTGGTAAAAATCTCTATACGAAGTTCATATATGAAAAATTAAAATCTCTTTTGATTTTATTATTCTTTTTTATCTTTTCATAAATATATTTTCAGATTATCTTTTCTGGGGCAGTGGCTAGAGTTTCTAATCACCAAATTTAGATTTTTTTTTTTTTTTTTTTTTTTTTTTTTTTGTGTGTGTGTGTGTACGGCTGCCCATGTAATCAATCCACATGCACCAGGGGACAGACAATACTTATAAAATAAAAATACAATTAGCAATAGTTAGACAAAGCTTGAATATGGATTTTTTAAATGCATATATTCTGAGAAAAAGCTATAAATTTTCATTTCACTTCATTTTTTTTCTTTCTTTGTTATTATTATTATTATTAAATAAAAATTATCATTTTTACCAAAAGACTTTGGTGAACTGGTAAGCATCTCCTAAATGCATTAAAATAATGTAGAGTATAAATAAACCGGTAAGTACCTCATAAAAGCACAAGAGAACTTGACACCTTTAACTTGACATCACTAAAGGTTTCATATAAAAACTTATATTTCGAATTGATATTTTTTAAATTGAATTATTTTGGGTGTGTACAGTAAAATATATATTCAGGCAATAATTCTTATCGTTTTTGATATATTTTTAAGGATCTGAAATCATCAAATTGCGTTTTCTCAGTTTGCAATTTTTCATGAATTCATGTTTTTCAAAATGCTAAACATTCTACAGATATTTAAAAAAAAAAAAAATATTTTATTTATTTATATATTTATTTATTTGTCTTATTTTTTTTTTTTTTTTTTTTTTTTTTTTATGTTTAATAAAATTTACTCAAAAGAATTTGAAGGAATTTTGAAATTTATTAGTTTTAGGGGAAAAAATTAAAAAGTATGTAAAAAAAATTGCTTAAAAAATATATGTTTATGTAACAATCTCAAAAAAAAAAAAATATATATATATATATATATATATATAGTTTTTAATGTTTTACTTTAGAACAAATTGCTCAATTCTTTTGAGTAGGTTCTATTAAATAAAAAAAAAAAAAAAAAAAAAAAAAAAAATACTAAGTCTTTTCTTAAGTATCTGTAGAAGTTTTAGTATTTTGAAGATCATGAATTTATGCAAAATAATAGTCTGGTATGTCACTCACACGACTTTCTCTTACCCTGAAATTTAATACTATAAATACAGATTGGAGATTAAGGGGTAAGATAACGGATACTGTTATGCAAACCTAATTTAAAATAATTCAAATTAGTCTTCGGAGCAGCTTTATTTGACAAATAATTCTGAGTGTGTGTGTGTGGGGGGGGGGGGGGGTTACCGTCACCCCCTCAACCCCCTGTTTCACTACTGTACCTACATAGAATTCGAATCTGTTATTAAATTTAAAAGTTCATTTAAAATTATTGAGACAACTTTCACACCAACATTCCTTGAAACTTATCAATCTTGATCAAACTTGTCTAGCAACAAACACATTAACTTCGAAATGCAACATTTGGATCGCCTGAAATTATTTGTTTTTAATTTATTATAACAGACACAGATAAAGGCCAAACGTTAAAAAACTTGACTTCGGTATTCAAGAAACCTCAAAACGTCTAAATATACAAAAAACCAAGCGGTGAATATTTAGCTTTAAAAAATATATTACTTACCATGTGGCTATGAGAAATTGATTTCAATTTCTGAGCAGCATTCCTGGACATGGTAAAATATTGCAGTAAGCACTTCCACTAACGATAAAAAAGAATTTTATGGCTCAAATATTGGCAGCCCTGTATATCTTCTAAAAGTTGTGTACACATCACGTGGAGGACATAAATATAATCCTATATTAATAACACATGGCACAACCTGAAGTATACTTCCATCAATTTTCAAGTACTGTCGTACTATAATCTAGTTCTTTTGAGTAGCCCTGTAAATGAACAGTGAATGATTTCTATACCATATTCTACACGAAGCATGTTTTTACGTATATAACATATATATATTCGTTTCATTTGGTTTATTGCAGTCTGTAGATGTTAAAATCTACTTACCTGCAATTTTCGCTATAAACGCAATCTATTTGAATTCTCTTGGGTGTCCCTGTACACGAACCATTTTCTTGATCTCAATGAAATCCCTATATCATACACATTTAGAATACCAAGTTTTGACTTTTTTCTATATATATACATATCATATATATCGTAATAAAATTTAACCTTAAAATTTAGCAATTAATAGATGCAAAACAATACCAATATATTTTATTTTATTTTTTATTTTTTATTTTTATTTTCATTTTATTTATTTTATTTATTTATTTATTTATTTTTTGAGATATGCTGAAACAGACACACACACACACAGAGAGAGAGAGAGAGAGAGAGATACCAACCGCTACATAATTTTTTGATTCAGGGGACCTCAAAACGTGTAAATAAAACAAATCAATTTTAAAAGTTTGACCCCAAAACAATACTTTCTCTACTTTATGGGGTAAGAGAAAGTAAAAACTAATATAGTTCAATTTATAAATATCAAATGGAAATATAATATAAGCTTTTCTATGAAACTTTCAGTTGTGCAAGTCCCCTAAAGTAATACATAATGTAAAATATATAATTTGAGTTTAATTTTTTAGAATTATTCTATTCTAGGTGTACAGAGAATCACTACTCTCTTTGGGTATTAAATTTGTTCTGCTGACCAATGGAATTTACGTTTCTTTCTTTCTTTTTCTTTTCTTTTCTCTACTTTTTTTTTTTTTTTTTTTTTTTTTTTTTTTGAGATAAACAGCAAAAAAATATGAATAAAAATAAATTAGTATGATGTGGCCGCCACAAGACTTTCTTATATATAATTTTACACCAAATTCGTGTAAATACAAATTATTTATTAAATTATTTTCAATTATAAATGCAGACGATTTTATCTGACAGAATTATATCACTAAATGCCGAATTTCTTTTCAAAAGTTTCATACGTGGATAATATTTTTTTATTCGCTTATAATTTATTATGAAATGGAAAAATACATTTAAAAAGTTTTTTTTTTTTTTTTTTAATGTGTGTGTGTGTGAAATTTTAAAAATGTTTATGGGAATAAAATAGTAGAAAATATTTCTTAACTTTGTGGAAAAATGTTAAAAATATCCTTCAAAGTATGAAGGATAAATGAAGGATAAATTATATCAACATGTGAAATTATTTTTCTGAAATTGTTGTATGTATTAAAAATAATAATAATAATAAATAATAAATAATAATAATTATTATTATTATTATTATTTTAATATTTTTCAGACGACTATTTTACAGAGCAAAAACTAAAAGCTCTTTCATTTATTTATTTATTTTATTTTTTTCTCTCTTCATAATTTTACTTTTGAAGAAAAAAAAGTTTTCTGCATTAAATAGGTGACGTATCTTTTTTTTTTTTTTTTTTTTTTTTTTAAGAAAAGCTGAATAATAAAAAAAAAATATTTTATTTAACTCTATTTAAGAATATGAATGGGATAGTCGGTTGAGATAGATTTCCACTATAATGATGAAACATATAACTATATTTAACTGTTTAAAATAGGGAAATTTTAGTAGGTATTTTTCCTTTAATGAATTCTATAGAAAACAAATTAAAAGTGATAATAATAAATAAATAATCCTTTAAAATTATCTTTTCTGAACTCTATAAAAAATTAAAAAAAGAAGTAACAATGATTAATAAATAATCTTTAGAATAGTTTGTTTCACTAAAGAACAGAAGTGGTTATTCAGAGAATCTGGATGATGGGAGAAGTGATTTCCTTTTAAGAACGCGTGAATGAGATACTTTGAAGGTCGGATTTAGTTTAGTGAAAAATGCTATAACTATTTTTAACTGATTCAGTAATGAAATTAGAATGAACAGGGGTCAAACTGTTCTATAATTTAAGTAATGCACTTTTTAAAATATTTTCTTTATTTAATCATAAAATTTTATCAAATGTATAAAGATAAAGCTATTTAAAATAGTTATGGTGTTCGAAATATAGAATTCTTTGAGACCTGGATAAAATTTTCTTTTTCGAATCTTAAAAAAAAAAAAAAAAAAAAAAAAAAAATCAAATTATCTTTCGAATTACCAATATGTTTATTTTACTAAAGGAATTGCATATTGAATATTCAGAGGAGCTAAATAGTATGATGAGTGATTTCGTTGTGCTCCTTTTAAGAACATGGAAAGGGCACTCAGGAAGTTAACTTTAGTTATAATAAAGAAACGTTTTAACTGTTTAAGATCTAATAAACATACTTTTTTTTTTTTACTTTTCAAAACTATCTCTACGTATAGTAAAAGAAAATGTGTGTGTGTGCATATGTATATCCGTCGTTTTATAGATAAATGACTGATCGCTGAGATATAGAATTTTGCATGGAGATCTGTTTTCTTCGGATATTGTGGATGGAAGCACCTGTGACAAATGCCACGCATCTTCCATTGCATAAAGGTGTTAGCTAGCGAGGTGTGAGTCCTGAAACATTACGTTCACTGCAATGGAGAGAGGGGGGAAAAAAACATAAAAGGAACACTTAAACATAAAAATATAATCCTTGAACTCATAGAAAAACAAGCACAATTATCTAATTTAAAGAAGATTAAAGATAGCATTACAAAATTACGAGAAAGTTTAAGGATAGTAAGAATGTTTTTATATTTTAAGGGAGCAATTTTTAAAAATTTTTATTGTCTTTTTATTTATTTATTTATTTATTTATTTATTTTTTAAAAAGAGAATGACAAACAAAACATTAACAAACACAGGACAATACAGGATATGATCTCCGAGGGAGGTTTGTTTTGTTTTCTCCCAATGCACCTCGAAGCCCGATTTTTGAATTTTTGATTAGTTTTTCTTATTATTATCACAATTAGTATTATTATTATTAAATATTTTGCACTTGGAGAGATTGTTTGGTGCTGTCATCTGTTGTCATAAAGTGAAGTTGATAATCTGTCCGATAAATGTCTACCTGAAAAACGTAGTTATTGAATAATAGCAACGCCACTTATCGTCCAAGTGCAGTGAGAACACGGAATCGATGTAGCACAGACGGGAAAGACGCTGCCGAAGTAGCGAGGACAGGTGAATTTTTAAGCTATTTCAATGAAATTTTTTTTTGAGTGATGCTTTTGTCCTTTTTAATGCTTTTTGAAAATTCCTTTGAATATAGTGACTAACGACGCAGGCAAAGCTTGCTAGTAAAAAATAAATTAAAAAAACATCAATAAATAAGAAATCTTCTGAAAAGTTTTAGTAATTTATTTTCTAAGGAGGCAACATATCGGTTCTTCAGAAGACCAGAATAAGCTTTAAGAATACAGATGACATATTACGGATGTTGAACTTGATTATATAGTAAAGAAAGATATTATAAATGTTTGATGTTATAAAATTAATAACACATTTTTGTTTACTGTATAAATATAAAATAAAAACGTAAATTAATCTTTTCTACACTGTTAAAAATTATAGTTAAATGTTTCGCCAAAAGAATGATGCTAAATCAGCATTTTTAGCTACAAACATTATTTTGGTAGCAAGTTTCACCCTTTCATCACTGCACCTAAAATATTGATTGCAGTTAACTGAAATCAGTTTTCTAGTGAAATGTAGGATTTTAGCAGTGTATCAGGAAATCTTTATGATTATTTTAAACGGGGAAAGTTAAAATTCTTTTATTTATTCTCCTTTTTATTCTCTTTATAACTTTACTTATAAAGGATTAAATAAGTTTATTTTACTAAAGAGGTGATATATCGGTTATTCAGAGGAGTTGGATAATTAGTAAAGTGATTTTATTTGACTACTTTTAAGAATAATAATGAGATACTTTGGAAGTCGAATTTGGTTATAGTAAAAAGGCTTTCCCCTTCTTAGATGCTTTGTGAGGAACATGTAGCAAGTTTCGAAATCCCTTTTACACGTCACAGTAGTATCATATGACGGGCTATTATTTTCATCGACAGTCATCGTTTCATCAGGGATTTGCTGGACCCAGTAACATTTCAAATGAAGAAAGCTAATTACGCTTCAAACATCTCTCTGAAACATGCTATGGATTATTTCAATATAAGGTTTCCTGGTACCAAAAAAAAAAAAAAAAAAAAAAAGAAAGAAATAGTCCTTAATAGCTGTTATATGCAATATCATGCACATGAGTATTATGTAAAATGAATAATAAGTTTTATCATCTCGGTATTTTCTTGGCAATAATTAAAACTTTAATATGTAAGTTATATTACATAACTAAGAATTATGACGTAATGATATATTGAATATACAACATCATACAACAAATTTCTTATATAAATTGCATTTTTGTACATTTCGAAATGTGGTCCGTCCATTAATAACATGCAAAGGTATGTTAACTCTTATTCTACTTTTACGGAAACTCTAAAGTTTGCATTTATCTACTGTATAAAAATCTCTAAACACAGTATTACTTAACAAATAATTGTATTAGGTTTCTTTTAATTTTAGAACATTATTCCCCTCCTAAACAAATTCAGATCAGTAGCTCGAGATCTAAACAGTATCTCAGACGGCAAAAAACCTCACTAGTATTTCGGCCAACTATCAGAATTGTCGATAAATTAACGGTAATGACTAAAACAAATTATCAAAATATCGTTCCGACCATGTCTAGCGATTTTTTATGCTATTGTTAAAAGCAAAAATCGTCAGGATATCGCATTAATCTCTCACATCAGTTAATTGACAAACATCATGAACATTGATCCTTTCTTCGTAAATAACAAAAGTTCATTTTTTTCCCGTAGGCAAACTGTTAATCATTGTAAAATATCTGATTAATAAATTAGAAATTTCTATATATTATTAATTTAATACTTTAGTATCCTTCTATAATACTTTAACTTTTTGTTAGGACTGAGGACTATTACTCTGAATCTGGGATTTTTGCGTTGTTGTTTTCGATAGTTGGACATTTGTCGAAATCATTTTTCGATAGTTGAACATTTGTCGAAATCATTTTTAAATAGTTGGACATTTATCGAAACCTAAAATTTAGCGAAAATATAATTGAATAATTTGAAAGCGATGTAATAATTTGAAGAAAAAAAAAACTAATAGTCCTCCGTTTCTAAACTAAATTCTGCTTTTCCCACAATTTCATCAAAATATTTTTTTTTTTTTTTTAAGAAAAAGAAAAGAAAATTAATAATAATCAGTATCGTTACAAACGATATAGAAAAAGTTTTTTTTTTTTTTTTTTTTTTTTTTTTTTTTTTAATTTTCAATTAAGAAATATAAAGTGCGCGAGCAATATGAAATAAAAATAAGTACAACAATGAATTTAATGATTTAATTTTCGTTGAAAGAAATAGTTTGTTCGTTCGGGGCAACTTGCACATGAGTCCCGTGAGGTACAACTTTCACATTAGTCCCGTCAGGTACAACTTGCACATTAGTCCCGTCAGGTACAACTTGCACATTAGTCCCCTTTAAAGATAGTGACCAGCGAAGCTGGCAAAGCATTCGTTGATTCACTACCTTAATTGATTTCACATTCCGTCATTTTTAACACTTTCCAACAAGGTTGAAAAGTGTTTATGACTTCGGTTTGTCTGTCTGTCTGTCCGTCTGTCTGTCTGTCCGTCTGTCTGTCTGTCTGTCCGTCTGTCTGTCTGTCTGTCCGCGCTCTAACTCCCGTAAATATTTATGGAATTTCTTGAAACTGATATATGTTATTCAAGTTCACTATCGGACGGTCCCTATTGAAAATGGAGTTTATACCTCTACTGGTTTGTGTACAGGGACACCCGAAAATATTTCAAAGCATTGTGTTCTATGACAGGTATTTCTATAAACCATATTTTCATACCTTTACTCTAGACATATCTTAGTGAAATTGAAATATGGTATTCAAGTTCACTATCGGACGTTCCCTATTGAAAATGGAGTTTATACCTCTATTGGTTTGTTACAGGGACACCCGAAAATATTTCAAAGCATTGTGTTCTATGAGAGGTATTTCTATAAACCATATTTTCATACCTTTACTCTAGACATATCTTAGTGAAATTGAAATATGTTATTCAAGTTCACAATCGGACGTTCACTATTGAAAATGGAGTTTGTACAGTCAGTAACAAAAGTGTCCTAACACTAGCAAAAATTCCTGTGTAAAAAAAGTACGCTTAATACAGTTTTGCTAAATAAATCCTTGTCGAATCCCGTTCTTAGACTTTCTAAGAACAGGATTCGATAAGGATTTATTTAACAAAACAGTATTAAGTGTACTTTTTTTATATAGGAATTTTTGCTAGTGTTCGGATACTTTTGTTACCGACTGTACCTCTACTGGTTTGTGTACAGGGACACCCGAAAGTATTTCAAAGCATTGTGTTCCATGAGAGGTATTTCTATAAACCATATTTTCATACCTTTACTCTAGACATATCTTACTGAAATTGAAATATGTTATTCAAGTTCACTATCGGACGTTCCCTGCTGAAAATGGAGTTTATACCTCTACTGGTTTGTGTACAGGGACCCCCAAAAATATTTCAAAGCATTGTGTTCTATGAGAGGCATTTCTACAAACCATATTTTCATACTTTTACTCTAGACATATCTTAATGAAATTGAAATATGTTATTCAAGTTCACTATCGCACGTTCCCTATTGAAAATGGAGTTTGTACCTCTACTGGTTTATGTACAGGGATACCCGAAAGTATTTCAAAGCATTGTGTTCTATGAGAGGTATTTCTATGAATCATATTTTAATACCTTCGCTGTAGACATATCTTAATGAAATTGAAATATGTTATTCAAGTTCACTATTGGATGTTTCCTGTATAAAATGGAGGGAAGACCACCATCGGGTTATACACAGGGACACTCAAAATTATTCCAAAGCATTGCGTTCTATGAGAGATATTTCTATAAATCAAATTTTAATAACTTTAGTTTCCACAAATTTTTAGGAATTGAAATATGTTATTTATATGCACAAAAGAATGCTTTGCATACAATATAGCATGTTTAGCATTATATTTACAGGGTGGCACAAAAATATCCAGATAAATTAAGAGCTATTAATAAAAAAATTGCTAGATATGAACTTTTGTTTACGTTAAGCGTTTTTAACACTTTCTAATATTTTTAACACTTTCCAACAAGGTTAAAGAGTATTTATGACTTCGGTTTGTCTGTCTGTCTGTCCGTCTGCCTGTCCGCGCTTTAACTCCCGTAAATATTTATGGAATTTCTTGAAACTGATATATGTTATTCAAGTTTACGATCTGATGTTCCCTATTGAAAATGGAGTTTGCACCTCTACTGGTTTGTGTACAGGTACACCCGAAAATATTTCAAAGCATTGTGTTCTATGAGAGGTATTTTTATAAACCATATTTTCATACCTTCAGTGTAGACATATCTGAATGAAATTGAAATATGTTATTCAAGTTCACTATTGGATGTTTCCTGTTTAAAATGGAGGAATTACCACCATCGGTTTATGTACAGGGATACTGAAAATTATTCCAAAGCATTGCGTTCTATGAGAGATATTTCTATAAATCAAATTTTAATAACATTACTTTCCACGAAGTTTTTGGAAATTGAAGTATGTTATTTATATGCACAAAAGAATGCTTTGCACAGAATATAGCATGATTTACAGGGTGGCACAAAAATATCCAGTTACATTAAGAGCTATTAATAAACAATTGCTAGAATTGTACTTTCGTTTACGTTAAGCGTTTTTAACACTTTCTAACATTTTTTAAGTGTGAATATGATTTCAGTTTTTTTTATCTGCCTGTCCGTCTGTCTGTCTGCCTGTCTGTCTGTCTGAGCTCTAACTCCCGTAAATATTTATGGAATTTCTTGAAACTGATATATGTTATTGAAGTTTACGATCTGATGTTCCCTATTGAAAATGGAGTTTGTACCTCTACTGGTTTGTGTACAGGTACACCCGAAAGTATTTCAAAACATTATGTCCTATGAGAGGTAGTTCGATAAACCATATTTTCTTACCTTTACTGTAGACATATCTCAATTAAATTGAAATATGTTATTTAGATTCCCTATTGGATGTTTCCTGTATAAAATGGAGGAAATACCACTACTGATTTATGTACAGGAACACTTAAAAGTATTCTAAAGCATTGCGTTTTATGAGAGTTATTTCTATAAATCAAATTTTAATATCTTTACTTTCTACGAAATTTTAGGAAATTGAAATATGCCATTTATATGCACAAAAGAATGCTTTGCATAGAATATAGCATGGTTATCATTAGATTTACAGGATGACACAAAAATATTCAGTTATATTAAGAGCTATTAATAAAAAATTGCTAGAATGGTACTTTCGTTCACTTTACGCGTTTTTGAAACTTTCTATCATTTTTTTAGTGTGAATATAATTTCAATCTCTGTATCTGTCTCACTGTTCTTCTTTCCGTCTGTCTGTCTCTCTGTCTGTTTTACTGCGCTCTAATTGCCGTAAATATTCATGGAATTTCTTTAAACCGATATATTTTATTCAAGTTGACTATCGGATGTTCCCTATTGAAAATGGAGTGAATACCTATTCTGGTTTGTGTACAGAGACACCCAAAAGTATTCGAAAGCATTGTGTTCTATGGGAGGAGTTTCTATAAACCATATTTTAATACCTTTAATGTATAGAAACTTCAATGAAATTTTAACATGTTATTCAATTCCCTATCGGATGTTTCCTATGTAAAGTAGAGTACATTTCTAACTGGTTTGTGTACAGGGGCACTTGAAAGTATTCCAAAGCATTGTGTTGTATGAGACTTATTTTTATAAACCAAATTTTAATAATTTTATTCTCCACAAAGCTTAATGCAATTGAAATATATTATTCGTATGCACAAAAGAGTGCCTTCTATGTAAGATAGTATGGTTAGCATTAGATTTACAGGGCCACACAAAAATAATCAGTTACATTAAGAGCTATAAATAAAAATTTGCTGGAATTGCCCTTTTGTTTACATGAGCGTTTTAAAACTTTCTTATAATTTTAGTGGGAATATGATTTCAATTTGTGCATCTGTCTGTCCGATTGTCTACCTTTCTATCTGTTTGTCTCCGGCTCCTATCATCCGTGAATATTTTGAGAATTTTTAAAAAATGATACACCCAAGTTCCCTATTAAATGTTCCCTATTTAAAATGCCATTAATTGGTCCTGTACAACTAGTTTGTTTACAGGGACAACAACAACAACAATTAAAAAAACCAATGTATTACGTTTTAGGACAGAATTTTTTTAAAGTTATATTTAAAAATCTTTCTGCTATAAAAATCATAGAAACATTCATATGCATTATTAATATTCTTAAATGATGTTGTGTATAGAACATGATATGATTAACTTTCAGATTTACAGGGCTACACTAAAATATTCAGAGAGATTAAAAGCTGTAATTATAATCCGACGGCTGCGTTTTCTTTTGCGTTTAGCCTTTTTAACACTTTCCAAAATGCCTAAGAGTAATTTTAAAATCAATTAGTCTATCTGCATGTTTTTCAGTTATTCTGTCTGTTGTGTGATAAAGTAGGCAAAGAATATTAAAAGTTATTCGATACAATTGCGTACAGTTGGAAAGTGTTACTAATCAATGCGTACTGCATGATTTTTCTTTCTTGTTTATTTTATTTGTTATTTAGATGAAAACATTACTTTTAGATTACACCAAGAGGCTAATTAGAACAAACAAAATTGCTCAATATTCATACTGAAAATCAATCTGTTTAGATATTGCATTACATTAAAGATTACATTTAAAGATAGTACTTTTTTCTGATATTTTAGGCAATTCTAATTTACATACGTATATTAAATAAATAAATCACTGTCTCGGATATGTTAAACAAAGTCTGTATTTCTAATGCAGGAGACTCTTAACAGCTCTTAATAGAAAATTTTATTAATATCGATGCTTATTGCATCTACCTTTTTACACATAAAATCAAGCTAATGTCAAAATTATTATACAATGATACTCAAATAACGATTTTCTTATGTATTACCGTAAAGTAAAATTAATAAATATTTTAAATGGAGTGACTTTTTTGTTCTGACCTATGATCAGCATTAAATATCACTTATATACACATAAAAGAACTCACCACACGAGTTTATTTTTCTTACTTAAAAAAAAAAAAAAAGAAAAAGAAAAAGAAAAAAAGATATATTTCTAGATGGAAAATTCAATCAAATCCAAGATTAATAAAGATCAGAACTTCCAAAGAGAGTCACACCATCCCAATTAAAACTGATGTCAAAACTATTTCCTCTTTTAATACCATTCACCCACCTCCTCTTTTTTTCTTTTTCTTTGTCCCAATAACCAGAAAATCCCAATCTGTATGAAAGATAAATTCCATCCAAAATCAACAACGGCTGTATAACTACCAATCATCTTTTCCGTTTTTAAAGACATGTACACTTTTTTGTGATATCATAAATATTTTTTTTTCCATTTAAGTGCCCGAGGCTAGGTGAATCCGTTGATTCTCGCCATAATAATAGTAATAGTCTCTTAATTCAAATTTGAGCCATTAAAACTTTTGAATAACCGTAACTCGCCAAAGTGAACACATAGATTAAACGCTCGAGCCCACAAAATATTTAATTTATTTTTTAAATGTCTTTTAACATTGTATTTACATTAGATTCCTACCAGATTCAACGGTATAAGGAAGATTACGCCATACATATTTTTTTTTATTTTTTCCGGCCGTACATTATTTTGAAAATTCTTCAAAGGACTTCATCCATTTCAACGTTTTGCAATTATTACATCACTAGCAGGTTTTGCCCGCTTCGCTGGACGTTAAACTTAAATGATTTGTCAAAATGCCATATCTTTATTAATAACCTAAGTTCTCGCTGTGATTGGTAGAGGTTTTCTCGCTCCCAATGTTAGGAGTCTGGGTCCCCACTGTCTTCGGCACAACTTACCCACTTCTTACTTCCCCACCCTCAGCGGGTGAGTTCGAAGTTTTGCAAAATCCCACTAATGCACATAATGCGTACACTTAATCAATATCCACACACCAAAATTCGCCATTCAAAGATAATTCGAAGCGAATTCAAACGGAAAAACATGTTTTTACACATGTTTATTGCCATCCGACTCCGAGAAGGGGGGGGGGGGGGGGGGGGGGATTTCGAATTTCGTGAAATGCAGTTACAATAAGTGCCGGATGCATACAAACAATTTTAGCACCAAATTTCGTGACCACAGAAGTCTTTAATAGACAGTATTATAAATAAAAAAAATAAATAAAAAATAAAAATTATACAGACACGACATTATTTCATTATTTAAAACATGAAAATCTGACATTGACAGATTTTAATTTAGTGCCATAGGCCTACTGCTAAACTTGTTAATATCGACAAATTCTTCTTTAGTTAATTCGTGACGATCTAAATTCCACGATAAAGTTTTCATTAAATCAAACCAATGTGTTTCAGCTGCAGATATTGTAACAAATAACGTTGGAAGTCCAGACTGTCTTATAGCCGCAAAACAACGTTTTTCTCTTTTTCCCAATGAGGGGGAGGTGTGCCTTGGGGGGACTCATGTCAAAGGTGTGCCTTGCGGGGGGGAACTCATGTCAAAGTTGTACCTTGGGGGGGACTCATGTCAAAGTTGTGCCTTGGGGGGACTTCATTCAATAAATCCCCATTCAATAAACCGACTGAAATAGGCCCTTAGCACTATTAAGAGTGTATTATAAAAATTCGACAACGCTGTACCGACTGAAATAGGGGTACCTTGGGGGAGACTCATGTCAAAGTTGTGCCTTGGGGGGACTTCATTCAATAAATCCCCATTCAATAAACCGACTGAAATAGGCCCTTAGCACTATTAAGAGTGTATTATAAAAATTCGACAACGCTGTACCGACTGAAATAGGGGTAGCTTGAGGGGGGGACTCATGTCAAAGTTGTGCCTTGGGGGGACTTCATTCAATAAATCCCCATTCAATAAACCGACTGAAATAGGCCCTTAGCACTATTAAGAGTGTATTATAAAAATTCGACAACGCTGTACCGACTGAAATAGGGGTACCTTGGGGGGGAGTCATGTCAAAGTTGGGCCTGGGGGGGGACTCATGTCAAAGTTGTGCCTTGGGGGGACTTCATTCAATAAATCCCCATTCAATAAACCGACTGAAATAGGCCTCTAGCACTAATTAAGAGTGACCTATAAAAATTCGACAACTGTACCGACTGAAATAGGCCTCTAGCACTAATAAATACAAAAAGCACAGCTTAAGTATCGGAACCCTTTGGTGACTTTAAATATTTTAAGCCATTTTTGCGATGAACTGAATTGGCTATCTCAATTGTGCAATTAAAGATCTTGGCGAGAAACGTCCGAGTTACTTCGGTGCCGAATTTCAAATTTTGCCAAAGGGATCCAATACTAAAGCTGTTCCATATCGAATCTGGGTTGAAAACGGAAAAAGGGCAAAATAAATTAGAAATATCAGACCTATATTTATAAATTTGATACCAAATGAAAGGGGTGATTTTTCTGAATCCAGGGGTGCAAACAGTTTTTTGATGCTACAATTAGAATTTTAAAAAATAACTAAAGTATGAAATTTAAGTGGCAACGGAAAAACGGTAAAAGGGGAAAATAAATTAGAAGTATCAGACCTACCGTTACAAATTTAGTACCAAATGAAAGGGGTGATTTTTGTGAATCCTGGGGTGTAAACAGTTTTTCGATACGACAATTAGATGTTTTAAAATTAACTAAAGTATGAAACTCAGATGGCACATTTCAATCTTTTCATAATTTGTAGTGCGAATCACGCGAATAAAAAAAGTCTTTATCTTAAAAATTTATTTTTGCATTTTATTTTTCCATTCAAAGCGTTTTAGTGAAAAAATATTTATGGCGCATGCGCAGGCGTTTTTTACCCACAATTTAAACACTAATCAGAATTTTAAAAATTTCTATAGATATAATTTTAAGTTGGGTGAAGACCTAAGTTTCTGCCAAGCGCCGTTGAATTCCGTCCAGCCGTTCTCGAGTGATGCCCGGACAAACGTGTTTTAGTCTTTTACCCCCCAGGTGGGAACGGGGGGGAATTTCTGAAAAGTTGATAGATATAATTTTAAGTTGGGCGAAGACCTAAATCCCTGCCAAGCGCCGTTGCATTCCGTCCTGCCGTTCTCAAGTGATGCCCGGACAAAAAGAGCGACGGACACGATGACACACACACACACACACACACAGGCAAAATTTTCTGGAGTCATTTTCGGCTTTCATGGGGTGTGAAACGTGAAGATATCGCAAAATTTTTCGATTCCGACAAATTTACAGACAAAACTCTGATTTTATTATTATAGATATGTCCACTGTTCCTAAAACAAAATTCCTCTGTGATAGTTTCACCGTCTCTCAACTATTTTGAGGCTTTCTCTTTCCTAGAGTAAAATTATCGCTTTCGGTGACCTGCTTGAGAGAAAGTATAACTGCATTCCTTTCACTCAATCAGTTGCACTATTGTCTTAAACAAGAGAGCGCAACACACCTAACTTACGCGTTCTTATTCATCATCCCCCGGCGAGCGATATGACCTCCCTTTTCTAAACCTTTTACAATATACTCCTTCCTTAAAATAATAATAATAATAAAAGAGAAGGAAAAGACAACATGGCCGGCGACGCTTAAGTATATATCTCCATGTATATATTACCCTCTTTTAAAACTGTGTGAAACGAATTATCAATATCACCCTAACACTTTTTTTTTAAACAAGTTTGATTTTTATAGTTCAAAGATATTTCCAACTAAATTCAAGAATGGAAAAATCCCACTTGACAAATCAAATATATTACAAGCTTGAAAATTCCTTGACATCAACAGTCAAAAAGTGGAAGTTGTGCGCGCAGTTGTTAACTTGTTGTCGCTGAAAGCAGGGGTACGCTGACCCGGTGTGCAAAGTGTGCGGCGCACACAGGCGCCAGGTAAAAAAAGGCACTAGCCGACAGGTAAAAAAAGGCACCAGCCGAGTATAGGTTGATAGATAGATATATTAAATTGGATTTGATAATCCTGGTATGAAGCCATGTGACTAGTGTGGCCAAGGGAGGCGCCTTGAATACTGTATTGGCAAAACTTGAGTTCGGAAACAGTTTTGGAGATTTATTGCAAAAGGGCGCGTTAAAAATGGATTAACTTGGTGAGGAATGAGGATGCGCCTACCCTCAGCAAAATTTTCTTTGTCGTTTTTAACATAACAAAGGATCCCTTTGAAACTTAAAAGTGCACCTTAATGTCTTCCTTCCCTCTATTCTGCTGAAAAAAGGCAACATTCAGTCGACAGCAAAAGTATCCAAGCATCAGCCAATAATTCCGATATCAAAAAAGTACACTTAATACTGTTTTATTAAATAAATCCTTGTCGAACCATATTTTTAGACTGACTAAGAACATGACTCGACAAGGATTTATTTAACAAAGCAGTTTGAGTGTACCTTTTTTAGACAGGGGATTATTGCTAGTGCTCGGATACTTTTGTTGCCGACTGTAATTTGATTTAAAAAATGAAAATTTAATAGATTCAGGAATTTTATTTAATTGGTTGGCGAAATGGGCTTAATTAGTGGTCGGGAACGTTGCAATAGTGCTGCGCAATAGGTAATTGACAACGGTCTGGGGCGCATCCCTGTGGATGGTCCTGACACATGCCATCACAACATTGATCCTCTGCGGAGGGGGATGGCTCCTCCTGTGTCGGTGACCTCCCCAGAGGTGTAATTTGAATGGGGACGTGGAGGACATTGCGGCCACGGCGGATTTTACATGTACCAGTCAACCAGTCACCATTAGTGTACACGATGGTATTTGGCAGGCTCGAGTTCGAACCCGCAATCTTCCAATCACGAGCTTGGTGCTATACTGACCTGGCGACTGAGTTTATTTAGAGTAGTTTTTTCTTTTATTTGTAACATCGATGCTACATTAGGTTCTACTCAGGAAAGGTTTTCTTTATAAAAATAGTATGTTATTACAGTTTTTACTTTCTTCTACATTCAATAGAATAAAGCATTGGATTCCTAAATATTTTCGACTTCCGTTTTTTGATGAATTTACACATTTTCAGAGGTCTAGAGCATGATTTCCTCAGTTTTAGAAAATATCTAAGTGTGTGCGCGTCAGAAAAAGTCTGTGGTAGCTCTCGCTCAAGAACTAATACACAGAATTTCATAAAAATTTATATATAGTTGCACTTGTACCTTGACGTAAGTGAGAGTATCTCTTGGTGAAAATTGTCCAAAAGCTTTGTCACGCTCTTTTGTCATAATTTTTAATATGGCAGTTAAGATAAACTTTCTTATAAATGTGAACAACAAGAATTATTTTTGACAAATCATTTTAAAATTTAAAAAGATTTATTGACAATCGTAATAGTAAACTAATTTTTTTTTTTTTTCCATTTTTATGTAGAATATTACTCTTCCTGGAATGGAAGTGTCCTGACCCCACCCCAGGAAGTGTAAAGTTTCAGTTAAGTATTTTTCAAAAAAAAAAAAAAAAAAAAAGATCGTCAATACCTTAGAATGAATGATTGAACAATAAATCTGTGATAATTTAAAACAAAGTTAATATTTTCTTTCATTTTTATAAAACAAACAAACAAAAATTCCTGAAAAATTTAATTTTCTAACATATCTTTAGGGCACAGAATTTTCTTTTTTAAAACTTTTTTTTTTTTTTTTTTTTTTTTTTACTTGACTGAGATGAAAATTGCTTGCGTTCATCATAGAAAATAATTTTAATAGGCAACTTGTACTGCGTGAATTTCTATAGGAAAATAAGGAAAAGAGTTTTGTAATAGCCACAACATACTAGTTAACATATTATAAAATAAAATAAATAAATAAATAATAATTTAAGAAAATGTTTATTACTTTATTATAAAATTTACAACAAAAATAAACTCACAAGAATCAAATAGACATCGACAGAGACAATTTATGTAAAGAAAATTTATATTGTCGACCATTAATTTTTTAAAGATAAATTCACATCTAATCAGATAATTCAGAATTTTTATTTTATCAACTTATTAGCAGTATATGTCCAAACTTTTTAATTGTTTTGGAGATTATTTTGTGATAACCAACAGTAGCAACAGTGGAACAATCTTTTTCTAAACTTAAAAGAATAAAAAATTACTTATGCTCCACAATGACACCAGACATACTTTTAAATCTTGCATTTATATCGATAGTGTAAGATATTTTGGGTCAAATAAATAGGTATTATTCCAGATTTTTCAAAAACTCAAGCAAATAAAATACATTTCGCTAAATAATATATAATTTACTATATGGAAAACACGTATAATTTTAATCAATTTTACATACAAATTGCATAAAATCTTTAGCTAATACAAATGAGCAAAAGTCCTTACACTTGAAATTTTTTTTCCTGTTAAGTATTTTTTTTATCCATATTTACCAAGTAATATTTATTATATGTTCCTACTTGTTTTATGTATTTGTAAATTTATTTACTAATACATAAAACAAGTAGGAACACATAATAAATATTCTTATATAAATGCATCTTATATAAATGCATTATAAAAAAAAAAAAAAAAAAAAAAGCCTTTCCATAATGAACCAAGACAAATCTTATCATTATATGGATAGTCATATACTATTAACTTGATTTTTAAGATTATTCGAGAGTTTTCAACAATGAAAGTGAGAAAAATAGAACTCGCTACGAGATTTTTTTTTTTTTGTTGTTGTTGTTGTTATTATGCGTTCTAATTTTATATACTTATAAATTTTATTTACTTATGCAAGTAAAAAATGTCAAACTTATTTATATGTGTAAATAGGTTGCAATAGTACGACTAACTTTAAATTTATGTCAGTATTGCAAAGAGTTAAACCACTTTCCTAAACCAAAGGTGTTGTTGCAGTAAAAGCAGATTTACAGTTAAAGTGCAAATAAGAGACAGTTCATTCAATTTTAACGGGCTTGGGGTGGGAGCAGGGTTCGCAGCGTTCCAACATTTTTCCGATCGTTTTATTATATTGCCACCATAATTTTCAATGTCGAGTCTATCTGTATGTCTCTCTGTGCTTCTAATTGTCCGTCTGTCTATCTGTCCGTCTTACCGCTTCTAGCATTCATAAATAGTTACAGAATGTCTTTTAATGCACTATGGCATTTTCCCAATTTAAAATGGTATAAAAAACACAATTGATTTGTGTACAGGGATATCCAAAAGGATGATGCATTATGTATTTTTATAAATCATATTTAAATAACTTTGTACTGACAAACCTTAATTAAATCACATATATTATTCATATGCTAAAAAAAAAAAGAAAAAAAAAATTCTGTGGTATGTAGTATGTTAAAATTTAAAATTTACTGGACTAAACTAAAATATTCAGATATATTAAGGACTACGTTAATTGCTGGAACCGGATTTCATACAATATGTTTGTAAAGAAGGAAAAGGGCAACAATCTTACCATGATCGTATTCTGTAATCTCGTTGAAAATTTAAAAAAAAAAAAATCTTTTTTTTAAGTGTTTTGAAAAGTTCTTATAATCAGTATGGCTTAATCTGTAGGGTAAAGAACATACTGTGGCCAAAAATATCTAAATATTCTCGTTAAATTTTATTTGAAAACCGATTAGAACATCAGATCTCATCGACAGTGTAATATGCGTTTTACAGATAAAATTTATATTACAGACGCTGAAAAGTGATTAGAAATTAATATATACACCCCGCGACAAAAAGATAAGTACAAAGGGTTTTTCTTTGATTTTTATAAAATAACATTATCTAAATTGTTCTTATCATTTATTATTATCATAAAATAACACTATTCCCGGACTAATTTTTGTTTTAAGACTCATTTACAAAATTTTAAGACTAAAATTTTTCTAATTTAAGACTACACACCGCAACCAAAAGATAGGAACAAAGGTTTTTTTTTTTTTTTTTTTTTTCTTTTAACCTGATTATTTTGAATATGAATATTTTGAATATGATTCAAATATTTAATATGATATGATAATATTTTGTTATGATAATAAATGATCAGCACAATTTAGATAATGGTATTTTATGAAAAATTAAAAAAAAAAAAAAAAAAAAAAAAAAAAACACTTTGTTCCTATCTTTTTGTCGCGGAGTGTAGTCTTAAATTAGAAAAAATTGAGTTTTAAAACTTTTCTAAATTAGTCTTAAAACAAAAATTAGTCCGGGAATAGTGTTATTTTATGATAATAATAAATGATCAGCACGATTTAGATAATGTTATTTTATGAAAAATCAAAGAAAAAACCCTTTGTACCTATCTTTTTGTCGCGGGGTGTAATGGAACCGAAACAATTCAATTAAATCGCTGAGTAGGTTTCCAGATATCGACAATTATTGGCCTATTTCCTGGCATATGTTTGTCAAAAAGAACTCTATGCAAAATAATAAATATATATATATATAGTCTTTAACGGACGAAATAAAAACTTTCACAGTGCTTAAGATATGATGAAAGAAAACCATTACAGAAACCGGCAATATCATCACATCGATTGTAATCATTTCAAAAATTCGATAAAAGAGATAGATTGTGTAGAAAAGGAAGTAAAGTATCACCGAAGTTGCCCTCTTCGATTGGTAGGGCCTACCGAAAAAAAAAATTTAAGTAAAAATACATTTTTTAACAGTAGAAGCATTTTATTGTGGAGCCTTAAAAATCATAAAATAAAAATTTAAAGACCAATATTCTAAGTTATTAGTTTTTGTATAAATATTCGTTAAGCCATAAATTTCAAGGGTCTCGATTTTTTTTATAAACATTTTGAATATTTAAAATTTAAAATTTCTTGTAGAAGAGAAATATCTATATTTTTTCCTAGAATTTTTTTAGTGCTAAAACTTTCATTTCTTTATAGCCTATCTTTACAAGATAAATTTTCATTTTATGATATTTAGGGCTCCACAGTAAAAAGCTTCCACTGTTAAAAAATGTATTTTTCTTAAATTTTTATTTTGGGCTTTTTAGTTACAAAAAAAAAAGCTTCTAAAAAAACTAATTTGAAATTCTTAGGGCGCTGTGTAGATACTGAAAGATTTCCTTTTATCAATTGACACCTATTCAATTAATTATCTCCAAAAATTAACTCATAGGCCCTTGTAGGATCGAACCCACAACCATCGAGTTATCGGCATGACACTCAAACCAAAAGTCATAGAACATGCAAGAAAAATCTAACAAATACATATACAAAAAAAAAAAAAAAAAAAAAAAAAAAAAAAAAAAAGTTGTTCTCAAATGCTTTTTGAAATATTATGAATATTTTAAAATGTTCATTTCTTGTAAAAGGGAAATATCTATATTTTTCTTTAAAATTTTCTTATTCTTGAAACTTTTATTTTTTTATAGCATGTCTCTGCAAGAATAAATTTTTATTTTACGCTTTTTAAGGCTCCACGATAAAAAGCTTGCAGGTTTTGTTTTGTTTTGCTAACGTAAGTTTTTAGTTTGTGCGTTTCAGTAACTGAAATAAAAAGCTTCTTAAAAAACTAATAAAAATTTTTAAATAGAAAATAAGACTTCTTCACACACCATAAATTTTAAGCCAGCACAGTCTTGCTTTTGCCTCCAAGGCAGTAGCACGTGTTTTTTTGCACCTGATGAAGGAAGGCTACGTCCTTTCGAAACCGGTTGTGCTGGCTTAAAATTTATGGTGTGTGAAGAAGTCTTATTTTCTATTTATCGTTTGTACACCAGTTCTGCATTTAGTTTTGGCAAAATTTTTAAGATACTGTGCAGACAATGAAAGAATTTCTTTTATCAGTTGACATCTTTTCAATTTATTACCTGCAAAAAAGTAATACATCGGCCTTCAAGAGTCGAACTCACGACCATCGCGTTATTGACATGTCGCTTTAACCAACTGAACTAATGAGTGAGGAAAAGAAACGCATTTACATAAAAGTCGGGGCGCCTTGTTTTTCAACGTGACACAAAGACACTATAAGAAAAACCCAATTTCAATAAAAAGCTTCTAAAAATTTAAAATTTTTTTTTACTTTCTTTTACTTAAAATTTTATTTTGTGCTTTTTAGTAACTAGATAAAAAGCTGTTAAAAAAAAAAAAAAAAAAAAAAAAAAACCTCTTCAAAAATTCTTAGGATACTGAGTAGACAATGAAAAATTTTCTTTTATTAATTGGTGCCTTTTCTATTAATTATCTGCAAAAATTAACACCTCGACCCTTCGGGGATCGAACTCATAACTGTCGCGTTATCCACATGAAGCTCTATCCCACTGCGCCAACAAGAGACGAATTGATTGCATTTTCTTTTAAGTGGGGGCTCTTTGTTTTTTAGCGTGACACAAAGACACGATGACACAAAATCCAATATCAATAAAAAGCTTCTAAAAAGAAAGAAAAAAGAAAAGAAAAGAAATTTTAAAAGTAAAAGCACCTTTATTTTACCATGTTTTTATTAACTTCGATTCTTGTTTGTTTATTTGTATATATGTTTGTTCTTCCAGTACAAATCTTGCATTATTAACTAACTTCCCGACTAGCTAGATATTTGAAACTTTCAGGACAGCTCAGAACATGGTAACAATACATATTTTTAATACTTTTAGTCAACTGTATTCAACAGAAAATTGTTTTAACTAACTTCCCGACTAGCTAGACATTTGAAACTTTCAAAACAGTTCAGAACACGGTGAAAATGCATTTTTTAAATATTTTTAACCAACTGCTTTGGGTTCCTGCTGGTTTCGGCAGCGTTACCAGTACAAAGCTTGCAATCGATTTTTCACTAACTTCCCGACTAGATAGACATTTAAAACTTTCAGGATAGCTCAGAACACGGTGACAACACTTTTTTAATACTTTTAGTCAACTGTTTCAGGTCTCTACTGCCTTCGGCAGCGTTTATATGATTCAACAGAAAATTTATTTAACTAACTTCCCGATTAGCTAGACATTTGAAACTTTCAGAATACTTCAGAACACGGTGAAAATGTATTTTTTAAATATTTTTAACCAACTGCTTCGGAACCCTGCTGCCTTCGGCAGCGTTACCAGTACAAAGCTTGCAATCGATTTTTCACTAACTTCCCGACTAGCTAGACATTTGAAACCTCAGAACACGGTGACAATACATTTTTTTTAATACTTTTAGTCAACTGTTTCAGATCCCTACTGTATTCGGTAGCGTTTATATGATTCGACAGAAAATTTATTTAACTAATTTCCCGACTAGTTAGACATTTGAAACTTTCAGAATAGTTCAGAATACGGTGAAAACGCATTTTTAAAATATTTTTAACCAATTGCTTCAGGACCCGCTGCCTTCGGCAGCGTTGCCAGTACAAAGCTTGCAGTCAATTTTTAACTAACTTCCCGGCAAGATAGCCATTTGAAACTTTTATAACTCAAAACACGATAGCAATGAATTTTTTTAATACTTTTATCCAATTGCTCCGGGTTCCCACTGCCTTCGGTAGCGTTTATATGATCCAACAGAAAATTTAAAAACATGGTATATAAAAAGTTCTTTTTATCTTGTAATTATTTTAGATATATAGTTGGAAAATATAAGATTGGCTTTTTTTGGACATACTTCTATAAGAAAAAATCGCCTGAATTCATAATACAAAATAATTTTAATAATTTATTTGTACTGAGTAAATTTGTATAAGAAAATATAGAAGAAAGTTTTGTGATGGCCACTAGGTTTTTTTTTTTTTTTTTTTTTTTTTAAACAGTTTAGGATTTGCAGTACATTTTTAATAGTTTCTGCTTCTTAGTGATTTACTCTGTACATAATTTTTAAATATTTAAGTTACAAGTGTGAGTTAATTCCTTGGAGAAGTGTTTAGTAATAGTAATAAAATTTACAAACTTTAAATAATTTGCAAACTTTAAATGATGCAAACTTAAATGGGAGTTAAGTAGGTCAAGAATAATAAATTTGGGAAAACGTTTATTTGTAAATATCGACCGCTAGGCGGGCGAAGAGATTTAAATATAATTATATATATATATGATTTTAATATAATAATGTCGGATTTTTAACTCCACTTTAACCATATTATGAGTCTTTTACAAGAGTATTCATTAAGCAAGATAAAGATTAAATTACCGTTAATAGTTTTTCTGTCATTTTTTTAAGACAGAAAAAATTTAATAAGTAAAAAGTATGGAAGAATGAATCATTATTTTATGAAAACATTTTATGAGTGAGAATGTAGCCGTAGTAACTAAATATGCTGAAAGGAAAGGCGGTATAAGTACAAATAGCATGATCCAGTTTCTGTATTTGTCCTGTAACAGTAAATTTTATGAACTTATTTAAATAAACTCAGGCAGAAAAAGAAACGAAAGAAAAATTGCTTGTATGATAAATCTGCGTGAAGAGGAAGTACTTTGAAGTTAGTTATATTTCATACATAACAACGCAATCAAAAGCGCCAGAAAATATGACATCTATAAAAAACACATATTGGTCTGTCTACAAGAAAGATTTATCTATAAAATATGATGGTCTTTTTCACGGTCCATTAAAAACATTAATCATTCTTAATATGCCTTCAACTTGCAGCCCAGATTTGAACTGAATACACAGTTAAACACTCGGAAATACGAACTTGAAAAATGTTATTCAGTGATACTCCGCAAAAAAGAATGACCGGCGATTTTGCCTCGCGATTTGTCTTCTCGAAACCAGATTGTCAAAATCTGTATCCCTCTATCAATCAATGGATGAAAAAAGTTCTGATGAAGTTCTCAAGTGAGGAGGTGTACAAGTATTTACTAGAAATATTTGCACTTTCATACCAGTAATTTAGGTGGTCTGCTTTTGTGAAGTCAAAAACCGACATGGGCAAAATTTTTTTATCTTGTTCAGTTGTCAAAACTTAGCTTTATCGTCCTCAAATGCTGAATGGAAAATAATTAATTTATACGTTGTTCTCAGTAACCTCTAGTTGTGGATATGGAGCCGCAAAATATATATGTGTGTGTGTATGTATTATTCTGTATATGAAATACGTGTATAACAATAATAAAATGCACGCGTGTATGTAATTATGTGACTATAATTTTTTTGTGAGCTTGCCTGATAATATTAAAATATGTATGTGTCTCTGAAATATGAATGTGCATGTTTGTGTATACATGTATGTTTGTGTGTATAATATGTAAGGTTCAAGGCAGCATTAAAAAATTCATTAAAAATGTCCCAGAATTCCAAACATGGCGACAAATTTGTCACCTAAAACAAACTAAAAGACATTTATAATTTTTTTTTAACAAGTACTGGTTTCGTAACATTTTCGACTTCGGTTTTTGCTGAATTTACACATTTTGAGAGCTCTGAATTTTGATTGATCATTTTTACTTTCTTCTCTACTCAATAGAAGAAAGTATTGGATTCGTAAAAATTTTTGACCTCGGGTTTTTGATGGATTTACACGTTTTAAGAAGTCTAGAGCAGGGGTGGCCAACCCACGGCCCTCGGGCCGCATGCGGTCCACCGTGTAGTTTTCTGCGGTCCGCTAGGAGATTAACGATATTTAAAGTTTGCCAATTTTGGTTAACACATTAAAAATTAACAAATCCGTTCTGACTTTTCAAAGTCAAAATATCTTCCAACGATTATGGTAGCTAAAGAATCACACTGCTGTAACTGAACTATTATTAGATCCATTAATCATTCTTTTTATTATAGTTATTAAATGCATATGACATAATTTTTTATAGCACTATTGTTAATTTATGAATGAAAAAAATTAATGTATACTACTCAGAATCTTCACCCTGCTCTGTCCCGAAGAAAAAATATATATACATGATTCATACACTCACAAACATATGTCCACATACACACATAAGGTGCTGCCCGCGTGAATAAAATAGATTCCCAATGCGGCCCGCCAAGTTCTTTGGGTTGGACAGGCCTGGTCTAGAGCACGATTTAACCATTTTTAGAAAATGTCTGTCTGTGTGTGTGCGAGAAAAAATTGTGCGGCAACTGCAATGCAGGAACTACTGGATAGAATTTCATACAATTTGATATGTAGCTAGCTGCACCTTGACATAAATTAGTGCCTATTAACTTTTGGTGACGATCATTCAACAGGTAGTTGTCATCCCGCTTTTTCTAAATTTTTAACATGGCGGTATAGGGCGAAATTTCGTATAAATGTACATAAAGAGAATTATTTTTTAATAATCATTATGAAATTAAAAAGAAATATTTATAATAGTGATAGTCAACAGGGAAAAAAAAATTGTGTATATAGGAGCACCGCTCCCCCCACTCCAACCTTTGAAGGAGGCAAATTTTCATTATTGGTATCTTTCAAAAAAGCTCTTCAATGCCTTTAAAAAGAATGGTTGAACCATCGATCTGTGATAATTTAAAATAAAGTTATTTATTTCTTTTTCATTTTTAATAATTTACTTTTTACTGTGTGAATTTGTATAGGGAAATAGAGAAGAAAGTCATGTGGTGGCCACAACATACTTGATAGAAAATACTGTGTGTGTACAACAAAATTTTGTGGCAACTGTACTTCAAGAACTATAGCACAGAATTTCATACAAATTGATATGTAATTGCATCTTGATATAATGGACCATATTCTTGTGACGTCACGGTCACGTGATGTGGGGAAACAATGATTTTACCCACATTATAAGGCGTGCTGAAATGCAAGATCACTTTTTTTTTTTTCTAATTTATTTTATGTAATGCCCACAGCAAGCCCACTTAGCAAAAAGATTAAGTAACATTTGAATAGGATATAATACCTAAGTAAGCACTGGAATGCACTCATAAAATTAAAACTTCCTTATACATTAAATTATTTATCAAGTTTAATAAGAAATCATTTATCAAGCATGCTACAAAAAACAAACGTATAATTTCGAATTCTACCACAGCAACAACTTTCTAGGCGAAGCATAAAATCAATGTACTATATTCTTAAATAAATGTATCAGAAAATTGTACAGGGTCATCTATATTAACACTTGCAATGGCTACAGATTATTTAACTCTTTTAATAACACAGTGGTTGCATTTCTTTTTTTCTTTTTTTTTCTTTTCGTCTATTTTTTATTGACATTCATTTGTTGTTACAATCAGATGAATATTAAAAAATATGAGGGCAATCCTCCTCTTTACATCTTCAAATTTTAAGAACATTCCATTAGGTGATGTATGAATTTATGCATACGCATATTATACATAAAATGGACATTATGAATTAAATTTTTGCTATAAGCAGCATTAATTAATTGTAAACTTCTTTGGTATTTATAAATATCGACTATAACGAAAAGTTTATACTCCTTATATATACATTTTTTCTCTCTCAGATCACGTATAAAAGAACATTATACAGTGTACTTCATTTACGATTGGCAAATCTTTTCAAGTTAAAATGACGCTTACTTTAAAAGTTATCTATTTTTTATATTAATAAAATCAGACTTTTGTCTGTAAATTTGTCGGAATCAAAAAATTTTGCGAAATCTTCACGTTTCACACCCTATGAAAGCCGAAAATGTCTTCAGAAAATTTTGCCTGTGTGTGTGTGTGTGTCATCGTATCTGTATGTCGTTTTTTTTTGTCCGGTCATCAGTCGAGAACGGCTGGACGGAATTCAACGGCGCTTGGCAGAGACTTAGGTCTTCACCCAACTTAAAATTATATCTATAGAAATTTTCAAATTCTTTATTAGTTTTTGAATTGTGGGTAAAAAACTCCTGCGCATGCGCCATAAATATTTTTTTCACTGAAACGCTTTGAATGGAAAAATAAAATATAAAAATAAATTTTTAAGTTAGACTTTTATTCGCGGGATTCGCACTGCAAATTATGAAAAGATTGAAATGAAATGTTGCCATCTAAGTTTCATACTTTAGTTATAATTTTAAAAAATCTAATTGTCGTATCGAAAAACTGTTTATACTCCAGGATTAAAAAAAATCACCCCTTCATTTGGTACTGAATTTGTAACGATAGGTCTGATATTTCTAATTTATTTTTCCCTTTTTCCGTTGTCACTTAAATTTCATACTTTAGTTATTTTTTGAAAATCTAATTGTCGCATCGAAAAACTGTTTGCACCCCTGGATTCATAAAAATCGCTCCTTTCATTTGGTATCAAATTTATAAATATATGTCTGATATTTCTAATTTATTTTACCCTTTTTCCGTTTTCAACCTAGATTCGGTAAAAGGTTTTACATTTACATATACGCATTTATATATATATATATATATATATATTTTTTTTTTTTTTCCAGAAATAAAATGAAATATTTTTAATTTCACGTGAATAATAATAAAAATTAGAGAGAAAAATAAATAGTTGACCTACAAAATTTTGTGATTTTTTTTTTTTTTTTTTTTTTTTTTTTTGATCAGGAATTTGCATGTGGATAAATATTCATAGAGATATTTGGCGTTAGTTTAAATTTTTATTTAATTAAGCAGCACTTTTCTTTCCTACAGTAAAACAAAATTTTTTGTTGTTATTATGTACCTTATGAGGTTCTTTTATGTTCTCCCCTCAATTGTAAATGATTATAATTTGAATTTTATTAAGATTTTTTATTTTTATTTTGTAAATATCAGAAAAGGGTTTTTATTTTATTTTTTTTTATTTTTTTATTTATTTTGTGTATGGAGCAGCTTTAGTATCGGATCCCTTTGGCAAAATTTGAAATTTGGCATCGAAGTAGCTCGGACGTTTCTCGCCAAGATCTTTAATTGCACAATTGAGATAGCCAATTCAATTCATCGCAAAAATGGCTTAAAATATTTAAAGTCACCAAAAGGGACCCATACTAAAGCTGTGCTTTTTGTATTTATTTATTTATAATATTTTCTATTAAAGACGTCTGTGGTCACGAAATTTGGTGCGTAAATTGTTTGTATGCATCCGGCACTTATTGTAACTGGATTTCAAGAAATTGGAAATACTCCCCCCCTTCCTTCTCGGAGTCGGAGGGCAATAAACATGTGTAAAAACATGTTTTTCCGTTTGAATTCTCTTTGAATTAACTTAGAATGGCGAATTTTGGTGTGTGGATATTGATTAAGTGTACGCATTATGTACATTAGTGGGATTTTGCAAAACTTCGAAATCACTCGCTGAGGAAGGGGAAGTAAGGAGTGGGTAAGTTGCTGCCGAAGGCAGTGGGGACACAGACTCCTCACGTTGCGAGCGAGAAAAACCTCTACCAATCACAGCGAGAACTTAGGTTATTAATAAAGATATGGGATTTTGACAACTCATTATGTTTAATGTCCAGCGAAGCAGGCTTAATGAGTAAATTGAGAATATAAATGTTCACAAATAAGCTTACCAGTAAAATAAAATGTAAATATGCAGTCCGAATTATGATGTCGATGTTGATAACGAAGGATCTCGCTTCTGCATAAACTGGAAAAATATAATAATTTAATTTTTTTCACAAAATGGCAACATCAGTTCATTTCAGACTTTGTGGCATCATAAAATTACTCCTAAATTTCATAAATAAAATAAAAATTTCTATATATATATATTTGCTTAACATTTTGATTTTTTAGGAATCTGTAAATTCATTATATTCCTATGAAAAAGATGTAAATTGTTTCCCCACACAGCTGATATCCTTGTAGCCTCGAACCCAAAGTGGGTATATGGTCCATCTACTTTTGGGAAGAATCATTCAACCATAGATATAGTTATAAGCACGGAGTAATATAAGACTTAGATTGATCATCGAGGGGGAAAAAGTGATTCCTTTTTACTCGGGGAAAGGCTCTCTAATGGCTGTCTTTCCCCGAGTAAATACACACAAGAATGCACATGGATAATTTAGCAAATAGAATTTAAGAATAATTTATGTACTAAAGGTGAATGAAGACTCCAGATAAAGTTTCAAATTTAATTTTCAAATTTTCATTTTTTTTTTTTTTTTTTTTTTTTTTTTTTACTATATCTATTAATTTAATTAACTTAAACTTTTTTTATATACTAAAACTAACGTTCTTTACCTGCGGCGCTGCTAACTTATATTTAAAGGAATTTTGAAAATTCTATCTTACTTACTAATATAAAATCTTTAAAAATATCAAACTTTAAAGAAATATTCGATTAAATATCAAAACAGTATTTAAACCATAATAATAAGAAAGCAACTAATTATAAAAACTAGTTGGCATAGGTGGACTCTGCTCAGTTCCCCATCATATTTATGTTCTCATAAATTTCTAGTGCGAGACATATTATAATCATGTTAAAAGAAATGAATTTGATCAAAGCTTGATACAGTGACAGAATAAAATCCCCACCTAATAGGCTATCCACCGTTCACTTCGATATATTTACCTTATTCTGATCTATTTATTTATTTTATCTAGGTCAATTCCGTTGTTTAGTTTTCATGCTACTATTTCCAATGCAATAATCCTCAAAATTCAGATTTATATGAAAAATTTACAATTTCGCTATGTTGATAAAATTGTAAATTACGAATAATTTACGAAAATTTCCTACTACAATATTTGTATTCAATCATGTTCAAACAAATATCATAAATGTAATTTTGAAGTTGTTTAATGTATCTGTGATCCTCAAAATGGAAGTTTATGCTCAATTTTGCCATATTCTGACATGTTAAGTAAAGTGTAAATTCCAAATAACTTACGAATTTTTTTAATTGAAAAAATCATAGTCTATGATATTCATGCCAGTATCCTAAATAATATTTTGAAAGTGGTTTGACATCTTTACGATGAAAATATCCCTCAAGATTGACGTTTATGTGAAATTTTGCTCTATTTTGCCCTGTTAAGAAATTCGTAAATTTCCAATAACTTACGAAATTTTTATATTGGAAAATTCATAGTCATTAATATTCATTCCAGTGTCCTAAATAATATTTCAAAAGTAGTCTGACATCTTTACGATGAAAATATCGCTCAAAATTGACGTTTATGTGAAATTTTGCCCTGTACTGCCATGTTAAGAAATTCGTAAATTTCCAATAACTTGCGAAATTTTCAAAGTAGCATATTTATAGTTACTGATGTTCATTCCGGCATCTAAACCGATATTTTAAAACTGGTCTGACATTTTTACAGTAAAAAGTTTCCATTTAATGCACGTTTAAGTGAATTTTTGTCCTATTCTCCCATGTTAAGAAAATCGTAAATTTCTCAGAACTTACGAAGTTTTTTAATTCGAATGTTGCAAATGAATAGAGTTCTTACCAGTATCGAAAGTAATATTTTAAAACTGATCTGACCTCTCTGCGATCATTTGTTCGTGAGATATCGTGCTAACAGACTAACAAACTAACGGACTAACACACTAACGGACTGACACACTAACGGACTAACACACTAACAGACACCCTACAGACAGACACCATACAAATTTTGTCATTTTCGGATTCCTCACACCTGAAAACGTATAAAAAAGTCAAAAAACCGAGGTCGAAATTTTTCACGAATACCTAAGTTCCCCATACCTATAGTATGATAGGGAACTAATTACAGTATTTTCCATAATTTAGTCAAATATAATTTACTTATAAAAACTTATCTCTTTTATATATATATATATATATATATATATTAGAAATTAGGATTTTTTGTAAAAAATTATTAAAAATCGAGGAAAATTATTTCCCGATTTTAATCCCCATATTTGGGTATAGATATGTATCAGTTATTGCATGCATGCGTTAGATTACGTTATTTTGCCGTCAAATTGACAAAATTTTAATTTTAAATTTCAAGACTCTGTCGCCCTTGGCGTTTTTTGTATTTAACGTAATTCGAAAATATACATGCCAGATGTATACTTTCGTAATATATATTGTACGAAATATTGTTTCATATTATTCATTACTCTCTTAATATAAGTTGTTAAAATAACCATGATTTTTGAAAGGAATTAAATATGTTCGCAAGATAATTTGGTGATCTTTTTTTTTCCCCCCGCCAAGGATGACAGATATGAAATCTATTCCGCTGCAACATAGTATCTTATATCAGATACTTTATTTAGACATTTGAAAACAAATTTGACTTCAAATTATGATAGAATATTTACCATTTACCTTTTAATTAATATATTAGTTGGAGTTGTAGTATATTATATATATTAGTTGGATTATTAGTATATTAGTTGATTAAATATAATCTTTTAGAATGAAATGTTTATGTTTTTGTTTTCAATCAAATATGGAAGTTTGCCTTTTTTTTTTTTTCCTAGAGTTTTGAAATTTAAAATTCAATTTTTATCAATTTTACATTCTATATCAATTTTTATATTTTTATATTGCAAACTTTTAAATTAAGTCTTTTGACTTAAGATTTTAACGTGTAAAGTACTGTGTAGTGTGTATTTTATCATGTCTTCTAACTTCTTTATAGATTCTAGAATCTAATAAAATAAATTTAAAAAGAACATTGACATTTATGTTGTGGAAGGAGAAAGATTGGAAATCACAATGATTCGGCGGAGAATTTGGTCGTCAATCATTAGCTGTAAGGGGGGAGGTAAAGGGAAAGCTGAAAGAATATATATGAATGAAAAATATTGAACAATTCAACTACTTTATAGGTTCTTGAATCTAATTAAAGGAATCTTTAAAGGGAATATTGACTATATGTTGCGGATTGAGAAAGATTGGAAATCACAAGGAATCCACAAGGCATTTTTCGCTGAACATTAGGGAGGGGGGATAAAAATTACACGAGTGAGAGATATTGAACAATTCTACCTCATTATAGATTCAATAATCTAATAAAGTGTGTTAGAAATGAACATTGAGATTTATGATGTAGATGGAGAAAAATTACGATTTTCAATCCTTCCAACCAAAATCAGGAGTCTTAGAAACTTTACGCATACTATTTTGAAAATAATTCGCAGACTAAAAAAAATCTGCGACGTGTGTGTCGTGTCTCGCCTTTTCCGCTACGGGGAGATTACAAGTTGTTCCTTCAAATTACAACTCTGCTCTGCAAAAAAAAAAAAAAAAAATTGTTTTGAACCCTAATACCCTTCTTGCTGATTCTTATGTAAAATGACCTCCTGAATCCAAATATGACTCTCATTTTGCCCCGAGACGTTACCCCCCTCCTACAATTTTTATTACTGTTCGGTAATTTTACAGCCATAAATTTGATTTGGAAGGTAGAAATGGTTTATCTTAACACTTAAAAACAGAAAAAAAAATGTAAAGTATAATGAATAATAATAATAATAGATTAATAAAATATAATAAATGTAATTTCTGTTTTCAGTAGTGAATTCCCCCCCCCCCGTTAATTTCCCCCTTGCTAGAAGTTTTCATGTTTTAGGATTTTTCACTTCTGTGGCCCCTCAGAAGATATTTAAATTAAAATAATCCCCCCCCCCCATCCAAATCAAATTTATAGCCATAAAATTACCGAACAGTGATAAATAATTATAAGATAAAAAAAAAATCTTATATACCATGTTTTTAAATAGCTTAAACCTCTCTTTAAAACGCATTAAAAAGCTCCAATAGGCAGGTAATGGATTTGGCGCCAAATTTGACAACTTTTTGCCCTTGGCGACTTTTTTGGCGACTTTTGGCGAGAAAATTCTTATTATCGATATTCCAAAGATGGACGTTCTAATGTGATTGGTTAAAGAGTTACCGGAAATTTGAATTTTAAAAAAAAGCTGGTTTTAAAAATAAAATATTAATCCTTTCCGAACAACATATATTTGCATCATGAACTACATTAGCACTTTATCATTGTGTAGAAAATCTTTAAAATGATAACGACGTCAATTTTTGCCAAATGCATAATTTAACTTTTAACAATTTTTTAACGCTCTCGTTTAATTAAATGTATTTATTTTTAGGTCGAAAGAAAATGAACTCGTAAATTTTTTTTGGCAACAATTAAATTATAGTTAATATTTTAATGGCTATTTTTATTGCTATTAGGAGCTTATCATTTTCACATTTTAATTAATTAAAAGAAAACTATTCGAAAATTCGAAAATCTGACTTCGAAGTATTGTGTTGTCACCGGGTTCTGAGCTACTGTGAAAGTTTCAAATGTCTAGCTAGTCGGGAAGTTAGTTAAAAATCGATTGCAAGATTTGTCCCTGACAAACACACAAGAATCGAAGTTAATATAAACATGGTAAAAAATAGGAGGTCGTCTCTCCAAAAAGGTAGGTGATGGGATAAAATGGGCGTCATATTCGGATTCAGGAGGTCATTTTACATAAGAATTTGCATGAATGGTATTGGGGCCGATTTTCGTGAAAACAGTGTAATTCGTGTTTTAGATAAAATATTTAAGAAGCATAAAAAATTTAAGTTTGTGCTCTTAGTTATTAATTAGAAGCCAAAAGCAGTTTTAGTACCGATAGGACCCTTTGACGAAGTTTGAAATTTGGCGCAGAAGTACCTCGAATGTTTCTCGACAAGGTCTTTACCTATGCAACTGTCATAGTCATTTTAATTCGATGGCGTCAAAAATGACGTTCAAAATGGCGTCAAAAACTTAAAAGTCGCCAAAGAGATCCTATATTAAAGCTGTATATAACAAAAAACAATATTTTCAGAGTAAACTGACATTTTTCAAGTTAATTTAGTTTACCTGAACGACTTCACACATTTCTAACATTTCTGTAGCATGCAAAAGCCGCAATGGGTTCTTCCCACCTGACGTCAAAGGTCACATGACACAGTTAAACAAAGAGAAGACGAAGTCTTCTATATCTATAGCGATTGCTAAAATAACACATTTTCTATTCTTATTTTTGATCAATCCGGTTTGTGTTATTATTATTTTTTAGTTCCCCATCATACTATGGGTATGGGGAACTTAGGTATTCGTGAAAAATTTCGACCTCGGTTTTTTGACATTTTTATACGTTTTCAGGTGTGAGGAATCCGAAAATGACAAAATTTGTATGGTGTCTGTCTGTAGGGTGTCTGTTAGTGTGTTAGTGTGTCAGTGTGTCAGTCCGTTAGTGTGTTAGTCCGTTAGTTTGTTAGTCTGTTTACACGATATCTCACGAACAAATGATCGCAGAGAGGTCAGATCAGTTTTAAAATATTACTTTCGATACTGGCAAGAACCCTATTCATTTGCAACATTCGAATTAAAAAACTTCGTAAGTTATTAGAAATTTACGATTTTCTTAACATGGGAGAATAGGACAAAAATTCACTTAAACGTGCATTAAATGGAAACTTTTTACTGTAAAAATGTCGGACCAGTTTTAAAATATCAGTTTTGATGCCGGAATGAACATCATTTACTATAAATATGCTACTTTGAAAATTTCGCAAGTTATTGGAAATTTACGAATTTCTTAACATGGCAGTATAGGGCAAAATTTCACATAAATGTCAATTTTGAGAGATATTTTCATCGTAAAGATGTCAGACTACTTTTGAAATATTATTTAGAACACTGTCATGAATATTAATGACTATGAATTTTCCAATATAAAAATTTCGTAAGTTATTGAAAACTTACGAATTTCTTAACATGGCCGAATAGAGCAAAATTTCACATAAACGTCAATCTTGAGGGATATTTTCATCGTAAAGATGTCAAACCACTTTTTAAATATTATTTTGGATACTGGCATGAATATCATAGACTACGATTTTTCCAATTAAAAAAATTCGTAAGTTATTTGGGATTTACGATTTACTTAACATGTCAGAATAAGGCAAAATTGAGCATAAACTTCCATTTTGAGGTTCATTAGACAACTTCAAAATTACATTTATGATATTTGAACATGATTGAATACAAATATTCTAATAGGAAAATAATTTACGATTTTATCAACATAGCGAAATTGTAAATTTTTCATATCAATATGAATTTTGAGGATTATTGCATCGGAAATAGTAGCATGAAAACTAAACAACAGAATCGACCCTGATAAAATAAATTAATAGATTAGAATAAGATAAATATATCGAAGTGAACGGTGGATAGCCTATTAGGCGGGGATTTCATTCTGTCACTGTATCAAGCTTTGGTCAAATTCATTTCTTTTAACATGATTGTAATATGTCTCGCACTAGAAATTCATGATAACATAAATATGATGGGGAACTGAGCAGAGTCCACCTATGCCAACTAGTTTTTTTTTTTTACATTATCATTTTTAATCCATTTTATATCATTATTCATCATCTTTTGTTTGCTATATACATTTACAACCATCATTTAGTTTATATTTGTTATTAATGTTGATGGAGAACATGTTAAGTTCTCTGATTTTTGGTATTACTTATATCATTAACAGTGTACCATCGTACGGTGTAAAGTCATTTCGGCCAGTAGTTAAGGTAATTAACTTGTTGTAACACCTTTACGCGATTAAATTAAAACATTTTAAATTAATTTCAAGTTATAATCCATAAACATTCCACTATTTATTGTTAGATTAGTTAATGTAATAGTTACATTACAACATACAAAAATCGATTCTTGCTTGTGAAAATAAATAAACGTATGAAGTGTTTTTTAAAAATTATTAAACTTACAAATACAATTATTCTACTGTTTACTAATGCACAATATTACTTTTATTTTATTTTATTTTATATTAAATATTAATACTTTTGTTCTTAAGAACAATATTTAACTGAATTCGCTTCTTTGTTTTTCTATATCACACGATTGAGCAGAAAACGCTGGGAAGAGCCCATTAAGATAGCTTATGAAAAAAATGGTGGAAAATAACATGTTATTTATTTATTTTATTTATTTATTTTTTTAATTGGCATGGTCCAACAATGATGCACAGTATTCGATGAAACCTTTCTCTTATAATCATTAAATTATTTATTATCTTTAAATTATTATTTTAAATTTATTATTTTTGTTATTAAGTTATTTATTATTTGAATTTATTGCAATCATAATATTTTTTTTTTTTCGAGCTGTCTCTAATTTGGCTAAATCTTTGAACATCAATGTTATCTTTTGATTTATTGCACCAAGAAAGGTGCATTTGGTGCAATAAGTCATACACACACAGAAAAAAAAAAAAAGATGCGTTTTTATTAGCATGAAACTATTATACGTACCATCGAGTTTCAAAAGTTAAAATGACTATCATAGTTGCGTAAGTAAATACCTTGTCAAGAAACATCTGAACTACTTCAAAGCTAAATTTCAAATTTTGCCACGGAGTCCTATACTAAAGCTGTTCCCTAAAATAACACATATAAAATTGTAAATGAATTCTCATCACTTTTTTTAACGAAACAGTTTTTAGTATAACACTCCTCCTTGGCAATTTTTCAAATTTGACTTCGGCGTTTTTCATTAAGGACTTTATTTCCGATTTCCGTTTTAACTCTAGCTCTAGCTATACGTAAAAAATACAAACAAATTATAACCTAATGAAAAAAGAAATATTGAAACATTAATCATACTCATATCAATCATATATTTTCCAAAAAAATATCTATTAATAGAAAAAATGCATTATTAAAATTTGCCTCTTTTCATATGCATGGCACATTGCAAGTAGTACCATTTTAAACCTAGCCTTACATAATAATAAATGTACCATAAAGTAAATAAAATTACACACACACACACAATATATATATATATATACATATATATAATCAAAATAAGTTTTTTTTTTTTTTTTTTTTTTTCAGCAAAGTATTATTTAAAAAAAAAAAAAAAAAAAAAAAGATTGCCAATGTCACGACAAAAAATTAAACATCGCCAATGTAGACCTATGCTAAAGCTATGCCATAACGATCAAAATGTTACTTATGAAACCTTTTTTTTTTTTTTTTTTTTTAATATTCTTGATTAAATTTGAAAAGTTATTGGCATAGATCTGATATCTGTCGTCCTTGATGACTTTTGTACTTGGTGATCGAAAACGTAATAAGAAAATATACTAATAAATAATGTATATTTTCGTAATATATATTATGCGAAATATTGTTTCATATCATTGGTGCTCTCTTGATATGCATTATTAAAATAACCACGATTTTTGAAAAGAATATTAAATATGTAAGCTAGATAACTTGGCGATTTTTTTCTTTTTTCGCCAAGGACAACAGATATCAAATCCGTTCTAAAATTTTTTGTATAAAGGAATAATAGACTATTGTTAATTTACTAAAAATTTTTATAAAAGACAAATACCAAAGTGCACCAAATTTTAGATTTAACATGTGAAACTAAAAAACTACCCTTGTAATTTTCAGTTAACGCAGATTATTTATTTCTAATCAATAAACAATAGATAAACGTACTTTTAATAATAGTAATTGAGAAAAGCTTCATTATCGTACATTGTCTATGTTTTCTTTTAAATCTCACACATTCCTTAGTCAAATCGGATTTTTATCAATGCTGGTATTGAATCCACGATTGCGATACATACCAACACTTGCCAAGTGTTCCCAATATTTGTGATTTCTCGGATAGTAAGTATGAGGCATAGTGTGAATACAAGGAGGTTTAGAACCATATTCTGAATTTGTAGTTCTGAAAAATGGATGGCAAACTTTTGTAGCATACGATTTACCGTTGTTGTCTGCGTGAACTGTATATTTCTGAATTACTCCTTCACTTGGGGTGAAAACACAATTTCCATAATTCCATCTTGAAGGATATTCGAAACGGTAAGGTAAATTTTCTGTTTTGTAAACATCCGATGTTTTAATATGCTCTCCACCAAAGTTTGGATTATCAAGATTATGGAAACCATTTAAATTCAAGCCACATTTAGAGTAATTTTTCTCCACTAGAGTCATAATAGATGTAACTAGTCGTTTTAACTGTAGGTAGAAGAACTCGCTGTTTTTTAGAATTTAGATATCAAGAAAAAAATCATACAAAAGTACTGTGACAATCTGCGGCCTCTTTTGACTCTTATTCTTATGCTTAATATTACGCTGACGCTATCCATCAAGCTATGGAAACAAAAGAGGTATCCTAGCAACTGTTAGCAACGAAATTTCGTGGTGCCATTACATTACTACTGAAACAAGAAATAGTGTTATTAATAACCGAAGATTAAGTAGTATTGAAACTTATATTTTCCTTATGCACGAAATGATTGCGTGTCACATGTAAGCCGTATTTCAATCGATAATATATTAAGATAACACTTCAAGATATATGTTTACGGTCTGAGGACTTTTATGAAAAAGCACAGAATTTTCCTTAAATACACACATCTTTAACTTAAATGTGATATAAAATACAGAAAATAAATTTATTTTTCACAAATATATATATATTTTTTAATTTAACCCTCCTTTAGGCGCGCGGTCTACGATCCGCGATTGTAATGAAATGCTCGCCCTCTGGTGGGCTGGGGTGAAATTACAATTAACATGCGTTAATTCGGCTTTCATAATGCCGCCATTGCTTGCCGATGTTTAGTTTCGCATATATTTATTGAATAAAAATGAATAAATCCGGTAAAAAAGATAACACATACTACTTTTTTTTTCGCTTCCGCTGTCTAGACGATCGTTTGCAAAGATAAGATTCTTGTGATTTGTTGCCAACATTTTTTTATAGTTTAGTTAATTTTAAAAAATCTAATTGTCCGATCGATAAGCCGTTTAAACCATCGGATTCAGAAAAAAAAAGCCCTTTCCAATGGTATCTTGTTTGTAAAAATACGACTGATATTTCTAATTTATTTTCCACTTTTTCCGTAAAAATGTCGCTTTTTAAGCATTTAATCATGAATTCTGGGTCATTTTTCGGTAGACAATGGTCGACATTTTAAATAATATCTCCGCTAATTAGGGTCGCATCGTTTAGCAAATTAGATAACCCAGATCTGCGATAAATTCTCTGTCCGACGGTACCTGTTCGAAGTCCGTGCGACCGTTAGCGGCGGAGCCTTTGCGGTTTCAAGCCGTTTCTCACAGACACACAGACACAGACACACACACACACAGACATACAGATTTTAATAATATAAGGAGATTTCGCATTTATTGTTTATATGCTAAGAAAATGTTTTGTATAAACTGTAATATGTTTAACCTCCAGATTTACAGGACTACGCAAAAATGTTTCGATACATTAAGGGGTGCAAATAGGAAATTAAGAGCAGCATATCTGTTTGTGTTAGCCATTTTTAACACTTTCCAACAATGTTTCAGAGTGATTATGAATTCAATTAGTCTATATGTCTGTCTTTCTGTTTGTCCATTGTGTGATAATATAGACAAAGAACATAGAATGTTATACGATACGACGAATACGTACAGTTGGAATGTGTTGATAATCAATGTATACCTCCTGATTTTTAATTTTTGTTTTAGTTTTAAAAGGTGTAATGCTTCGATACCGATGTGTTTGTTTCGATACTGATTATTATTAATTTTTTTCTTTTCTTTTCCTTTTCTTTCAAAAAAAAAATTATTTTGATAAAATTCTGGCAAAAGTAGAATTTAGTTTAGGACGGAGGACTATTAGTTTTTTTTTTTTTTTTTTTTTTTTTTTTCTTTTTTCAAATTATAACATCGCTTTCAAATTATTCAATTACTAGCAAACTCGTGCGAAATATTCGCCCTTTATTTCTTTTCTTATTTACGTTCAAAATTTGAAACTCGTGAATGTTATACCAATTTCCCCACCTAATTGAAATTTTAATTTACCAGAAGCCAAATTATTATTAAAACCAAACTAATATTGTACAATAGTGAAACCAAAATCACTCAAAGAAAGATTTCAAATTAAAATTCATGATTCACGACCCAATTTTCAGATTTCCACAGGCAGTACAGTTTTAATATAGGATATCCCACGACGCCTTTTATATTTTTGTCGCCATGTTTGCGATGACTTTTTGTAAATTTTGGTATATTCTTTTTGTTAATATATATATATATAATTATGAAAAAGTAATAAATAACTTTCAGCATATCTATCTTATAAACTTTAATAAATTTTAAATCCAACGTTTCGGCTAAATTCCTTCATTAGCCTTCCTCAGGGAAGAATGATGTTAAAAAACACATAAACATAGAAAATTTAAGTACATGATACCACAATTACAACTTCAAAACATTTAACAGATGATTACACAAATTGTAAAAATATACTATATACATTTTTAAAAATATGCTAAAACCCTCAAAGGAACATGAAACATGATCACTACAAGACAAGGATAAAGAGCTACTAAAGCAAAGGTTAAAAATATCAAAATTGCGGGGTTGCCAGAATTAAATTAAAGCAGGGTAACCATAAATTAATTTAAGCCCAAGAAATGAAGCCAAATTGAGGGGGGGTTTACGGATAAGGAATCGTTACAAATTTCTGATTTTCTTTTAATAATTTCGAATGATTCATAAAGAAGTGCTTGGTTTCTATTGTTAGTATTGTAAATTATTTTGGCATTTTCAAAATCGGGGTCAATGGGATTAGTATTATAATTTCGTGAAAAAGCTGTGTTGGGTCTATTATATTTTAAATCTGCAATATGCTCCTTCATTCTATCACAAAAAGGTCTATTAGTCATACCTATATAGTAGTTAGTTTTATTATCCACTTTATATGGGATTTCATAAACACCAGATTTTAATTTGGGGGGAGGAGGATCAAGTTTTTTAGAAATTAATGAATTTAATTTTAAAGGAGCTTTAGCAACCAAATTAACTTTTTTATGTTTAAATAATTTAGAAATTCCCTCATGAAGAGAGGGCAAATATTGAATTTTCTTAAACTTACTATTAGAAGATTTATTATCATTAGAAGATGAAGAAGGGGGAGGAGGGGACATAATTTTGTAGATTTTATCGTTAAATTTAAAATAATTATTATATATTACCAATTTCAAGGCTTCTTTAATAGCAGTTTTTTCAGATTGAGAATATTCAGTAGATAAATTGAGTCTATTACTTATTATATGAAAAACACAGTCCAAATCTATTGAGGGAAACAAGTTCACAATATCTAAACTAGCAAGGGAATCATGCAGCTGTATATTCTGTTCAAATAGATCATCTAAAAATTTAGCCGGATCTGAAATTGAATAAGTAGATTCAGGAAGTAAGCTCTTTAGTACAGGAACTAAAGCTTTCTCAATAAAATATGTATCTCAATCTGAAAAAACTGCTATTAAAGAAGCCTTGAAATTGGTAATATATAATAATTATTTTAAATTTAACGATAAAATCTATCGAAGTTTGTTCCGCAATATAATATTAATTATCAAGGTTATATATCCGAACGAAGTTTGTTCCGCAATATAATATTAATTATCAAGGTTATATATCCGAACTTGAAGACCCGAAGTTTGTTCCGCAATATAATATTAATTATCAAGGTTATATATCCGAACTTGAAGACCCGAAGTTTGTTCCGCAATATAATATTAATTATCAAGGTTATATATCCGAACTTGAAGAAAAATTATGTCCCCTCCTCCCCCTTCTTCATCTTCTAATGATAATAAATCTTCTAATAGTAAGTTTAAGAAAATTCAATATTTGCCCTCTCTTCATGAGGGAATTTCTAAATTATTTAAACATAAAAAAGTTAATTTGGTTGCTAAAGCTCCTTTAAAATTAAATTCATTAATTTCTAAAAAACTTGATCCTCCTCCCCCCAAATTAAAATCTGGTGTTTATGAAATCCCATATAAAGTGGATAATAAAACTAACTACTATATAGGTATGACTAATAGACCTTTTTGTGATAGAATGAAGGAGCATATTGCAGATTTAAAATATAATAGACCCAACACAGCTTTTTCACGAAATTATAATACTAATCCCATTGACCCCGATTTTGAAAATGCCAAAATAATTTACAATACTAACAATAGAAACCAAGCACTTCTTTATGAATCATTCGAAATTATTAAAAGAAAATCAGAAATTTGTAACGATTCCTTATCCGTAAACCCCCCCTCAATTTGGCTTCATTTCTTGGGCTTAAATTAATTTATGGTTACCCTGCTTTAATTTAATTCTGGCAACCCCGCAATTTTGATATTTTTAACCTTTGCTTTAGTAGCTCTTTATCCTTGTCTTGTAGTGATCATGTTTCATGTTCCTTTGAGGGTTTTAGCATATTTTTAAAAATGTATATAGTATATTTTTACAATTTGTGTAATCATCTGTTAAATGTTTTGAAGTTGTAATTGTGGTATCATGTACTTAAATTTTCTATGTTTATGTGTTTTTTAACATCATTCTTCCCTGAGGAAGGCTAATGAAGGAATTTAGCCGAAACGTTGGATTTAAAATTTATTAAAGTTTATAAGATAGATATGCTGAAAGTTATTTATTACTTTTTCATAATTATAAAAGCAGCATATATAAAAAAGTGGAATAAATATATCTGAGATATATATATATATATATATATATATATATATATATATATATATATATATATGTATAATAAATAAAATAAACTAATTCCTATTTTGATCATATTTTTTATGATTGTGTTTTTTAGTCAATTTATGACACAAAAGTTCATATTTGGTATATATATCTTTAAAATACTGCTTGGTTTAAAATGACGCTTGCAAAGATTCTGAAGAAACAACAGTTAAAAATACATTTTTTCGTAAAATAATCTGCAAAAATTCTAAAGAAACAACTGTTAAAAAAGAAAAAAAAAATTTTTTTTTTTTTCGTAAAATAATCTCATCAGACAAATGTCGTCATTTTTTCTTATTAGTCCACTGAGCTAAGTACGCGTGCTTAAATATTGTCCATGTATAAATGTTATTTTTTTATCCTCGCGTATCGAATCATTTCGACAAAAAATAATTGAAACTGGTCCACGTTAGAGAAATATTATATAAGGTCATTGTGCTTAAATCATAGAATAATAATAGAGAAGAAGGAGCATGCTAATAGTTTAATGCTTTCAAACTCCTTCTAGTGAGATGCCAGCGAAAGCACCTTTTGCACCTCTCGACCTTGAAGTAGCGCACCCATCCTTGGCGCATTTATCGCTGTTTGGCTTTTCTCTCTGTCCTTTATACCAGTGATGCCAGATTGGGGATTTTGTCCCCATTTTCGGGACTTTTGTGGGGAATTCTAAAATGTTTGGGTAAACCTGGGGAGTTCAACTTTCTGTCAATGTTGGCAATGAAATGATTTATCAAATCTTGATATTTTTTTTTCGAAAAAAATCCCCAAATAACAATAAAGCTATTGAAAATCCCTGGTCGTAGGGATAAATCCTCACGTTAGTAGAAATCAAGTTGGGGATTTTTTCGAAAAAATACCCTGATTTGGGGAAATTTGAAGACCTGTTTGGGGAAATAATTTTCGACCATCTGGCATCACTGCTTTATACAATGCGTTTTATTTTGTTTATTTTATTATTTTTTCAGAACGGGGTGACGATAAATATAGTTAATCAATGCAGCAATACACTTTCAAGCAGTTACGTGATTAAAGAAGAGTGTATCCTGGATAAAGATGTTAATGTTCCGAAAAAAAAACGGAAATTTTGGTAAAAAAAGCAGTTTATATCCACCCGGAAAAATTGAAAATTCTAGTATAAAATAATGTGTTTAGAAATTTATAATATTTACATTCCAGGTGCTTTTTTCTTGAAATATTTTTTCATGGTCAGTATCTTGCATGAAAACACTGATTCTGATATTGTTCATAATTCAAAAATAAAGTTTTAACCCTGTAATCAAATGGTAATCTTGAAATATTTAAGTATTACAATGACCTCTCCCTGCCTTCACACTCATTTAAAATTACTTATTTTTTTCAGGTTCCTTTATACTTGAGCCTTTTTTATTGAATATATATTCTTAGACCTTGTCTAACTGTATTATTTTAATGTGTGTAGATATGTATTATGCACATATAAATACATGTAACTGTTAAAAAAAATAAATAAATAAACAACTACTTTCTGTCAAAGAAATTTATTTTACAATTTATAAAAATTATATGTGCAAAAACTTACTTGATTTATGTCTTTTGCATTTGAGTTAATAAGTTTTATATTATAACAGGATAGCTCCTAGTCAGGGAAAGTCAGAATTTAAGTGCACCTGGGAAAATCAGGGAATTTCGTGCAAAGTCAGGGAAATTTGACAAATTTTGTGTGGAAATACGCCATATTTGAAAACTTGTTGTTTTAAATTTCTGAAGTTCAATTAACTTTAAATAAATTTTTTTTTTATTTTATCTTTGTGATTAATTTCAGTTTAAGTGAAAATCTGAATTGTCCAGTATCAGGTCCGGTAAACCGATTTTACCCAAGACTGACCTGCAATCAGGTTTGGGTCTGTTTGACTAAATCTTTTCTCTTGTGTATTAGGTTCGGTTCAGGTTGACTGATTTATTTTTCGTATGGGTCAGGATGACTGAATTTTCTTCCTGGGGGCTGGGTTGTCTGATTTATTTTTCTTGTGGGTTGGATTCAGATTAAGTTGACTGAATTTTTTTCCTGCGGGTTAGGTTTAAGTGTAAATATATGTATACATAAATTATTGTATACATTTTGCAGAAAGGCAATAAACAAAGAAAAATCATATATATATATATACAGTAAAGCACCGTTTCTACGTCTTTTAAGACTGACGTAAAAGACGTAGGAGAGAGTGGTAATGAATGGGCCATGGGGATGAAAGGGTCACTAACAAAAAACCAAAAAGTACTTGCATAAAATTATTTTAAATGCCACCAATAGATGGATCTATTTGTTCTACGAAACTCATCAAATTTTCCCTTGTTTGGGAGAAGCCATTTTCCACTAGAGTAGGATGGTCCAGAATCTGACTGAAAAGTAATTTTTTCTCTTTTAAGTAAAATAAATACTAGCTGAAAAGTATCTATTATTGCATTGCAGGTATGTGTATTAGCAAGTCTTTGCATATCTGTAAACTAATTTTAGAATGTATTTAGATGTTATTTGAATTTAATGTGCTAAATAAAACCTGAATATATTCCAGAAGTATAGGTGGGGCTGAGTGGGACACTATATCATGGTCATGAATGGGCCACCTTTGCTCTGATCATGAAAATATGGTATTTATTTCTTTATTTTCTGATTTTCTCTTTAATATGAAACGTAACTGGCTGTCATGGATTTAGATTAAATTTTTGTCTAGTTAGAATAGGTTTATTGAGATTTCTAAAAAATAATTTGCACATTTTCACTCTAAGAAATATTAGTTATTTATTAGAAACATACGTTAAATTGTATAAATGGTTGTAAGTTGAACTGTCCAGTTGTTGACCCCACCTACCAGTATTTTACCATTTGATATAAAACTAGAATAATTGTTTATATTCTGAATCTGATGGGTAAAATAAATAATACCAGAAATTTACACTCAATACTCAATTAATAGGCATTTCACCTGAATGAAATTTTACCACTTGAAATTTAATTTCACTTATTTTTCTTCCCTGACACATCAGATGTCAGTGTTGTGAACTTTGAAGACATTGTTAAGAAGTTACCACAGCCAGACATTACTGGTGGAACATCATGTGCTGTTACAACCATGCCATTTAATATAAATTTTGAAAAATATAAATTTTGTTAAATCATAACGTATATGCAACCATGCCATTTAATATTAATTTTGAAAAATATAAATTTTGTTAAATCATAATGTGTATTATCTATTATTTTTATGTTCTTTCTTTCTTATAATCTTATTATTTTGTCATTCTTCTACTACAGTTATGAGATTTAATAATATCACTTTTGATTTTTATAAATTTTGATAAATAATGTTTATTATCTACTTACTATTTCAGTAGGCTTTTGTGTCATATCATGTCAAGTGCTATTCATTTTGTCATATTTGGTGAATAAAAGGTTAATTCCACATTTTTTCATTGAATTCCTTTAGTGGCCCATTTATTACCTTCAATGGCCCACTCAGCCTCATGGGTGGGTATGAATGGGCCAAATTTCTATATTTTTATTTTCTATTATCATTCATTATAGACATTTTCTAATCCAATTTTTATGACTTTTTTAAAAACCAAATAAGTACAGTAACTGAAGAGCTAATTCTGAGCCAAAAAGAATCATTAGAAAAAATTACAAACCAAAAATTGGCCCATTCATTACCACTCTCCCCTACAGGGTTGTTGATTTTTTTTATTTAAATCAAGATTTATTTGATTTTAATGATTTTTATTATGTATTCATACATTATTGTACAACATTTGTTTTTTATTATGTGTATGTGTGTGTATATATATGCACAATATCCACACTATCAATCATTTTACTTAAATTATAAAAATATAAATAATATTCTATTTCTATAGAAAAGTCCATATAGGCATTTATTACCAACTTATTCAACATAGTATCTTCATAATAAGAAGTAATTTTATAACAATCATAAATGCGGTTGTATGAGCCACTCAACTTCAGACTTTGACTTTGTAGCTATAATAATGTATTGAAATAAAGCAAAATTTTACTCACGGTATTGAACACATAAAATAATTTTGGAAAAGGATAATTTAATAGGAAATATGACCTATAACTGAAGCAATGTATTAAGAAAAAGAAAACTTTGCTCATAGTTTCTAATCAAAATTAAAATATATATATATATATATATATATATATATATATATATATATATATAAGGAATTAAGGAAGATAATAAAAATAAAAGATGATATCCTAAAAAATTTTTACTTAGGTTTAACAAATATCATTTGAATCAAGAAAATTTTTTCACACTTTACCCATTAACAAAATTCATATTTTCATTACCATTTTAATACTTTCACTTATTTTTTTATCTTTTTTACATTTAGTGGGGTACAATTCATTAAAACAAGCAGTGACAGCAGCCTCGAATTGTAATTAACAGATTATATGTAGTTAAATTAAAATGTTATTATTTTTAAAAAACTTTTTGGAACCTTCAGGGCTTTTTAAACAGTACAATGTAAACTATGCTATTATTTTTTAAATATCATATGAGCCAATGCTAAATGACATAAACTGGTATGAGAGCTGAATAAACAAGGAAATATTTTCTTTTTGAAATATCAACTGCTAGGTGGGCAAAGGCGAACTAGAATATATATATAATATTAATCAATGAATTATACACTAATTAAATATTTACAATTCATACACCAGTCATAAGGCTGTACTTGTATAAATAATTAACCCATTAACGCCCAGCGTCTTCATTTGAGGACAGTTAATAAAATGGCATGTATATTTTTGGGGGTTTGTTGGAATGATTTCTGCTTTTTAATGACAGTTTATAGCATCACTCCGAATGATCCCAGAGAGTTTTATGTGTCTACTATTAATTACTATTTCGTAATTCGGATAGTTATTTTATGATTTTTCATTTGTCGCACATATATTTGCTTTTTGCGCAGATATATTAACTTAAATCAAGTTGAATAATATATATTATAATACTTTACTTTCGAGGTCTTTGTCAGCATATAATAGAAAATTAATATGTTATCTCAAAGTTTTTTTTATCTGGAAGATTTTTCGCTAGAACACTAAATGTCCACAAATGAGGATAGGTTGTTAATTTAAAACTATTAGAAGAGTTTTTTAATTTAAAATATTTTATTCTCAGTTGTCCATATTAGTTTAAAATTGAAATATTCATCAAAATATATTTTTCAAAAATATTTCAGGCATTAACGGGTTAAAATATAATAAGTTATTCAAATATATAATAAAATTTATAAATAATTAAGAAAGTTAAGATGATATAACTTATTTTTGTGTTTATTAATGTTGCTTTGTGGGGAAGAATCTAAAGTCAAGAAATGAAGAAATATTAGCTCGTCTAATGAAATATTTTGTTATATTTTACGAATTGTATTTTTAAATTTACATAAGAAATAATTAAATAACTCATTTTTTAAAGTTAGATTATCAATTACATTCCATTAAAGCCAATAACTTTGATATTTAAAATAAATGATTTAAATCGGTGATTTTTTTTTTGAAAAAAATCAATTGATTTAAATCAGCAATTTAAATCAATTGATTTAAATCACTACAACCCTGCTCCCCTATAAATGAAAAGATGTATAATCGAAATTTTAATAATAACATTTTGATTACTACGAATTTAATGGCACTTAAGTAAAATTTATATGAAAATACTAATTAATAAAGTTTCTAAATGTTAGTAAATGTATATCATACTTTTTTAAGACAATAGTAATTATTAATTTTTTTTAATTTATTATAAAAAGTGAGGGAAATCATACTATTAACGCATGACTGGGTACTAATTACATATATCATATATTATGTATTATATTACATTTCTTAAGAACAATATGAACACATTTTTAATATTGATTATATATATTGCTTCTCTTTAGTAATAAGCATACGATTTATGTCCATACAGACAGTTATTTAATAACATTAAAAAATCTTTAATATTCGTCTGATTTGCTGCTTGTCTATGAGTATTAAAAATTCTACTGTGAATTCAATTGATTCTTTGATCAGTATTCTTCGATCCTATGTTCCTCCATTTAAGATGATTTCTAGAAAAAATTAGTCTTATTTAGAATGCAAAATAATGACAGGTCGAGAAATTTTGCGAATTTTAGTAATGTGGAAAAGACGTACAACCGATATTAGCAGCGTATAAACAAAGAATTTTTTCAGGAAAATGAATGGGAATGAACCGTGACTTCACTAAAAGGATGTATGAATGTAAAAGACATATAAACGGTGCTGTACTGTATATATGCTAAACTTAAAGCATATTTTTGTACTCTAGAAGTGAATAACACACATAAATGGTTAAAAATTATTAATCCATTTTTAAAAATTTTAAATTTATAAATTAGTATACCAGTAACTCCATTTAAAATTTCTTTAAAACAATTTACTAACTCTGTGACAATGAAAATTTATTTTATAACTTTAAAAAGTTCTGCATGATTTTCAGATGAATGATTAAATTTTATTTAGTTTTTGGGTTTTTTCTCTTGGTTTAATTCTTATCTAAATTCATTGTATCAATGCTGCTGGGAGATGGCCATTCCATAGGAATGCACACCCTATGCAAAATTAATGTTTGAATGATGATTTAACTAGTTTTTGGTGTTTCGTACAAGGAAAGGTACTGGCAGTTATGAAACAGAATGGCTCATGTTTTAATAGTACAAATAATAGTATATGAAGCTTTTTGCGTGTTTCTACTAAGAAAAAATAATATGAATTGCATGTATTTTTAAATGTTTAACACTTTATATTTTCAAAGATATTATAACTATCAAGAAACCGTATTTTTATCTGTAAAAATTCAATTTTTCCCATTTTTCCAGAAAAAAAAAACTGGAAAAAGCTGGGTTTTTTTTTTCCCACTGCCTCAAAATTTCTGGAAATTTTACATCTGTACCCCAGGATCCAAATCAAATTATGATATATTGTGGACTAGGGGGTACTGGGTCCTTGATTTGCTTAAAAATTTTAACATTTTCCTATCATTAAATTAGGCTGAAATTTTGCATACAGATATGACTTTGATTCCAATACATGCTCAAGCAGAAACAAACTTTGGAAATTGGGGTCTTGGAGCCCTGGATCAATTAAAAATTTCGTTTAAAATTTTAATAAATTTCCTATTATAAAATTTTGCCTAGATGTATAACCTTGATTACAATATATGCTCAGGTAGATACAAATTTAGAAGTGGCCCAAGGTGCTCTGGGCCCTTAATCCATGAATTAATTAGATTTAAAATTTACAGGGATGAGATTTTTCAGCTGATTTAAGCTTTTTCTTACATTTATTTTTTCAGCTTTTTTTATGTTTCTGATCATGGGCGTCGGCAGAATAGTGGCACTTGTCCCCCCCCCCCCGGAAAATTCTACTAAGCATTTTTTCTTTAAATTTAAAACTATGCTATCTGAATTTTATTTTAAAAAAATATTTTTTTCAGGTTGTGCCTCCCCCCCCCCCCTGAAATTTTTTCTGGAGACGCCCCTGTTGCTGATGTGCATTTGTTATTTTTATAATTTATAAACATTATCCTGCAGTGTATTGTCATCCAGTGCAGTGTCTTCATCCTACAGTATATTGATAAAGGCTGAAATTGATGATAATATGTGCTGAAACAAACATATTTAGGAGAAGGGGCCTTGGGCCCTTAATTCGGTTAAACATTTTATTTCCAATTTTAACAATTTCCTATTATTAAACTAGGCTGAAATTTTGCATACATATATAACTTTGATAAACAAACTTTGGAAAAAGGGCCTTAGGAGCCCTTAATCCATTAAAAATTTGATTTTTAATAAATCTTCTATTATTAAACTGGGCTAAAATTTTGTATAGATCAATAACATTTATACAAACTATAATGTACTATATAACTAATAATAGTACATGCTCAAGCATAAACAATCTTAGGGAAAGGGGCTTTAGGCCCTTAATCCATGAAAAATTGAATTATTCCCAGTTAAATGATAGACAATTTTAACAATTGCCTATCATTAAACTGGGTTAAAATGTTGCATAGATGTAGAACTTTGATTACAATATGTGCTAAAGCAGAATCGGATTTAGGAGAAGGAGCTTTGGGTGCCCTGTGTCCCAACTCCTGTTCGGAATTTGAAATTCGAATTTAACAATTTATTATCATCCAAATGAACTAAACTTTGGCATACATGTATAATTCTGATGACAATATCTCCTCAAGCAGTAATGGACTTCTGGAGGAGGATTAAAGGCCCTGGGCCACAATCCACTTAAAATTTGACTATGAATTTTAACAATTTCTTACCACACAACTAAGCTGAAAATTTGTATACTTTAATTACAATACATACACAAGCAGAAACCAGGGTTGGACCCATAGAATAATAATAGGATATTATTATTATTCTATGGTTGGACCCAATGAGTTTTTTCTTAAAAAACCCACAATTTTGCCCACTTTTTTTTTTTTTCAAATTTTATAAGACTTTCTATGATAAAATAAGCAAAATGAAATTACTAAGCTATTGAAACTCATTTTCTAAATTTACTTTTTTAACAAAATAGCTTACATAAAGATTTTGTTTCATTTTGAGTTAAAATTTTTACAAATAGAAAACTATTATATTCAAATAATTAATAAAAGGTGCTACAACCAAAAATTAGCTGGCATAGGTAATATCTGCTCTATTATTCATCATATGTTTCCTCTCATAAATATTCACTATAGAACCTACCTACTATATTTAAGATTAGAGGAATGAGCTCTGCTAATGTCAGTTTCCAGTCAGAGAATGAAATGCCTCACCAACCAGACTTCCCATCACTTGCTTTGACACATTTACCTTATACTGATTTGCTATTTATCTTATAGATGTCAATTTTTGCCTTATTCCGGCTATGTTACGAAAATTTTAAATTTTCTATAAATTTACAAATTAGAACATTAAAATCAAGGTTTTGGCCAGAATCATAAGAAAGACTATTTTAAAACTGGTTTAAATTTTTAACCATCATTCATTCTTCAGATATAGTCAACATAAACTAACAATAAACTGACTAACTTAAATACGGACACACATTATTATTATTATTTTTTTTTTTTTTTTTTTGTGATTTTAGAATTTCTCATATCCTAAAATTTGTTAAACTGTTAAAAAAATTGAGATTGAAAATTTTCATGAATATCAAAGTTGCCAACACCTGCAGTACAATCGTACAATGCAAAAATAAAAATCTTTTTTTTCAAACATGATTACATAAATTGCTTGTTATTTAAAAGTAGTCAAGAGCTGATTCAAAATCTTTATATCAAGAGTCAAAAGTTGCTTTATTTTCATATAAATTATATTACATAATTTACTTGAAGATTTCTAGGTAGATCGATGGTTTCACATCCGTAAATCGTTATACATATAAAAAACGGAAACTGCTCATTGGATTTCAAGAACTTTCGTTTAATATGCTTTAATTTAAGGTCTTTTTTTTTCTTTCTGTCAACTTTTCGGCAATTGTTAAAATAGCTGTATAATTAGAAATATCTTTTGTAATTAACAAGTATTTTTTTAATTATGAACTTTTAGTATACGAGGGCTATCCGTAAAGTATTTGGATTTAATTTATAACTAAAAAAATATAATTGATATACATACTCCAGTTTAATCCCCTTCAAAGTATCGTCCTTGAGAAGCAACACACTTAGCCCAACGTTGTTGCCACTCTTGGAAGCAGGATTGGAAGTCGTTCTTTGGAATGGCCAACAGCTGTTTGATCGCTTTTTGTTTGATGATCGTCACATCCTCAAAACGTCGTCTTTTAAGCGATTTGAATGGTGCCATGTTTGGTGCAATTTGAACGGTGCCATGTTTGGTTAAAAAATTTCGCATTTCCAAAGCTAAAGAAAATGCTTAAAGGACGACGTTTTGAGGATGTGACGACCACCAAACAAAAAGCGATCCAACAGCTGTTGGCCATTCCAAAGAACGACTTCCAATCCTGCTTCCAAGAGTGGCAACAACGTTGGGCTAAGTGTGTTGCTTCTCAAGGACGATACTTTGAAGGGGATTAAACTGAAGTATGTATATCCATTATATTTCTTTAGTTATAAATTAAATCCGAATACTTTACGAACAACCCTCACATGTAATTTATTAATTACAATCGAAAAATAAAAAGCATCTGTGCCGTTATGTAATTTCAGAATTTTTAATATAGGGTTCCAATTAGCCCTGAATAAAGGAATTGTAGAACATGAGCATGAGACAAATTTAAAGAACTATTTTTTAATTTCATTTTTTCATGCTTATGTTTGCTTTTTCTTTAAAAAAAATTGTAATTGGTTAAGGAATACTTTTGTATTAACTGCATTGTCATGAATTTTGGTTAACAAAGATCACCATAAGAATAACACAAAATGTGATAAATGGAACATTAAAGAAAAAAATAAATATTTTTTCCAATATTTCCTAATATACATAAAAATACATACGCCGAGGTCAAGGGTGTTAATATTTTTAGCTTATTAAAATCTTAAAATAATTTAATTTTCAACACTAATCAAAATATTATAAGCATTGAAATTCAAAAGATTATTTTTCCAGTTGCTGATACAAATTTCAAAGCCTGATATACTCTCCCTCTCAATAATAAATGAATGAATAATAATAAAATCATTAAAAATTCTGTCAAAGTCAGAATTTAGTTTAGTGAGGAGGATTAGCTATTAATTTCAATCTGTAAAATTTTTAGTTATTTTTTATCTCATTTTTTGACCGTAAAATTGGGCCACTTACTTTTTAAAATGAGTGAAATGAATGAAAATGAAGTGTCACCTAAATTTCATACTTCAGTTAATATAAAAAAATCTAATTGTCATGTCGAAAAACTGTTTGCACCCCATGATTCAGAAAAGTCGCCCCTTTCATTTGGTACCCAGTTTGTAACGATAGGACTGATTTTTTTTATTTATTTTGGTGTTACACAAAACTGGTCTGCAAAAATCCAGATTGAAACTAATAGTCCTCCGTCCTAAAAAAATGAATGAAAAGCTGTAAAGTCTATTCCGAAACAAACAGGCATGAGAGTGCAGAAAATTAGAAAAAGAGAAAACACGCATGTTCATAAAATTAATTTCAAATGAAATTTAACGTGTGCGGGGAAAACTATACAAATATGTTCATAAAATTTATTTCAAATGAAAAATAATGTGCACGCGGCTAAACTATACAAAATATTTTAAAAGTGACAAATTAAACTAAAAGAATAATGCACATCAACACAATAAAACGTGTGTAAAAAAAAAAAAAAAAAAAAAAAAAAAAAAAAGCTAGCAATCAACATTTAATCATTGATTGGTGGTGGAAAATGGGAAAGGGAGGGGGGGGGGAGTATTAATATTGACACTTTTGTTGTGGATGGATAAATATTCAAAAATAAAAGGCTTCCCACAGAATGTTTGATCGGCGATGGTTAGAGACGAAAAAAAAAGGGGGGCGGGGAGGGGAGCAGGATAAAAAAAAAACTACATGAGTGAGAAATATTGAATAATTCTGTTCTTTTATATGTTATAGAATCTGATAAAGCACGTTTAAAATGAATATTGACATTTATATTTTGGATGGAGAAAGATTGAGAATCTCAAGTCTTTCGTGGTGCGTTTGAACACTGATCATTATTTGAGTCTGATTTAAACCAAAAAAAAAAACGCGAAATTAACGGAAATCACATAAAAGCAGAAAATCACGGATCCGCGGAAGAATCTCATACCTGAACAAAGCAACTTATTTAAAAAAAAAAAAAAAAAAATTCTATATTGTTAAATAAAAAAATACAAACATCATATTTGTCCTTCAATGATTAAATAAAAATTTTAATTCAGCTTATTATCATATCTTTGTAGGATTAATCATACCTTTGTAGAGGAAACCAAATAAACCAGTTGATTTTATTCATAACATTGACAATTTAGTTTATAATTGTATAGATTAATATATATCTATTGCACAGTGATTGATATGTCTAAAGAATAATGTATTTTTTAACTGTATTACATTTATTCTATTATCTATAAATAGTATTTCAAGTATATGGGGAAGGGTGCATCATATGAAAACGAGTCTAGGCTGCAATCTAACTTAATGCTTCGGTTTAGAGTTATTGCTCTACGGTCACTTCTTGTATCATTAAGACTCTTTAGACGGGAAACTACATCTTACATTTGAATTGCAGCAAATGTTTCAAGTTAAAATAATGGCACAACAACTTTAACCAAATACATTTACTTAAAGGCAAAGTTTTTTCGGAGGCTCTTTCATAACCAGAGGCTCGAAGTTGCATACCTCCTCTACCCCATCCTTGGTTTACCACTATTTTTTTATTATTATTATTTATTTATTTTTCTAATTTTACTTAATTTGTGTTTAATTTTAGAAATACGCAGGTTTTATGACATCAATTAAAATAATATTTATTTTTATGATGGTTACAAAAGCAAAGTAAAGTGATGAGTTGTTTTATTTATTTATTTATTTTTATTTTTTCCCTACATGGCGAGGAGTGAGTGCATATTTTCAGATCTCTGGCTTCCTAGCATTATTAAAATTTTACTCTCATTTTATTATACTGTGCTCATTATCATAAATAAGGCATTTTTCGTAAATGTTTAAATGCTAAAGCAATGTAAACCTTATGCAAAATAATATTGTTTTAAAATAAGTGATCATATAATAAAATTAGTGTAATTTTTTAGGAATACTACGAGGCCTGGGTCTATTTATTCTATTTTAAAGTCACTTAAAGACTATTAATTTATTTATACACTATTAATTTTTTTTCTTTAATAATGATTGAATGTTACAGAATCAAGATAAAAAGTTGTGTATTTTCTGCTTAAGACTAACTATATTGTTTGTTAGCTAAACTTCTCTTTATTATTATTATTTTATTCATTAAAAAGAAAAGCTTAATATTGTATGTTTATAAATTCAATTAAAACACTGTATTACCTGGGTGCAAAAGTTTGTCTCAAAGCAGAATTTTTACAAAACTATTATTTTTTCTATGAATAATTTCTATCATATTCAATCTTAAGAAATTACTGTATAAATAGGATAGAAATTATAGATAAAAAATAGTGGTGACTATTTTTATCAATGATTTCTATCATATCCAAACTTAAAAAAATAATAATGTACAGATACGAAAAAAGTTATTGATAAAAAATAGTGGTGTAAGAGTTCTGTCTTACGATGGATACCCTTTTACTATTAACTTATTAATTTTAACTAACAAGTGCTATTTTCAATCTTTTTTTTTTTTTAATAAATCATTACAAAATTATTCAAAAAATAATTTATTTTTTATTTAATAATACATATCATTAGTAACTGATAATTAAATTAAACTAATAAACAAAAGTATTTTATTGTACAAATGTCACAAAATTTGTAACAACAAAAAATGACAGAATTAAATACACTCAATAGCAGAATGCCAGACCAAGTGTAATATTGTAAGAAATATTAGCGATTCATAAAATATGTAAAATTAGCATTTACAAAGAAACTAAATGAAGAATATATAACAAGTACAGTAATATAGAGGCATAATGTACATTATACTTGTGTGCCTGGCATTTCTTTTTAAGGTGTTACAGTAATCTGCAGGGCTGTAAACAATCTGCAGCATTCTTTGCCATGTTGCACTTTTTCTGCTACTGGAAAATACATATGTAGACTACCTTTGAATGAGCAATTTGAAAAATTGCGCTCAAACTGTTGCATAATTGAAAATAAAATACACTGAAAAACTGATGATAAAAGATAATAAATATTCTTTTTTTAAAAAAACAAATTCCATAAATTTCAAAAACATTCAACTATTATTTTCAGACAAAATAATAGCATAATCAATCAGAAAAAGGACTACAAATCAAAAATATCATTTTACACAACATACTTATATATTACATTATATAATTACTATATACAAATTTATATTATACACATACCATTTTACACATACATATATATATATATATATATATATATGCATTGTACTATTTATGGTAACTGCACTTTTAATGCATGCTGCAGTACTATTTTTTGTTATATTCAAAATAGTAATAAATAAAAAATTTCCCTCACAATTTTTCTTACCAACTTGGTAAAACTGCAATAAGTGCTTATTGGTGTTATTGATTTGATTGAAGTATGCATGCATGTCAATCAACTACATTATACAATTACTAATGATGTTTAAATTTTACACAAAGAAAATAATTTACATGTTACAAGTATTTATGCTATACTAAACATACAAATATATATATATACAGTATAACACCTTTAATCCGGAATCGCCGGGACCTTGCCGATTCCAAGTTACAGAAATTTCTGAATTAGAGATCTTTTTTCTTTTTTTTTTTTTTCCCTTCAGAACTGGGATCTTGGATGCATTTAACTTACTAAAATATATGAATGTTTGTTTAAAAAAAAAAAAAAAAAAAAGCATTGATTATCATGTAATAAATTATCGAATGTTTTTTTAGTCAAATAATATTAACAATTTTATTTATTTGAAATATTAAAAGTAAAAAAGAAAAACAAAAACAAAAAATAGCTTCTTTTTGTGCAGTGGCACCATCTTGCTTCACTTTGGAAAAATAACTTTTCTAATGAATAAATTATATAATTTTGTGATTTTAAATTATACAGGGCAAAAAGACAAAAAAGCTGAAACTGTACGCAAAGGAAATGAAGTACTAGAACTTTTATGACAAAATCTATTATATTAAAGTAATAAATAAGTTTTTAATCTTCATTAAGCATTCATTCAAATTTAGATTAGCTTATGTAACAAATACACATCAAAAATCACAAAAAAAGTTGAGAAAACTGAAAAAAAGAAGCTGAAAAGCAAAATTTACAAAAAAGCTGAAATCAGCTGAAAAATCTCATCCGTGATTATAACTATATATATATAATATAATAAAATAATAAATAATATAAATCCCGAGAATCAAAGCTATATTATTAAAAGAATTTAAATTATTTAAACATTTTATGACAAGTAAATTTATTATTATTATTACATACTTGCCAACCAATTTTAATAAAAAAAGGAAAGATGTTGAAAAACCAGAAGATTTCATAAAAAAAGGAAGATTTTTTTGTTTTTTTTTACTTGTGTATTACATCAAATAGAAAAAAAAAAAAAAACTGTTTTTCAATTTTAATATTTAGAAGCAATCTATAAAAACGTTTTACTATAGATTGATTATACTAAATCTATAAAAGTTTTAAATGAAGTTATTCCTCTTCAACATATAAATATCTACAAAACAGAATCTGTAAGACATTTATTTAACAACAGACAAAAAACTTAGTTAAGTTAAAGTATAACTAATTTTTTAAATAAATAGAATATGATTTTTGTGTATCATACATATAAAAAAAAAGTAGCAGTAGCTAATTATCAGTTTCAAACATGCATAAAACCAACTAAGTATTAATTTTCTTAAATTGATTTGGAAAAAATTTTCCTACCTGAAAAAATTATTCTGAATTTTTTCCCCCATGTTTATACATTTGGTATAAATATGACATACAAATATTTAATTTAATTGAGGAAAAATAAACAGATTCATTAAATTCAGCAATAAAGATATAAAAATAATTACATATGTGAAAAATATTGAGCACTTCCATTGCTTTATTGTTTCTAGAACTGATCATTGATCACACTCATATTGATCACAAGAGGGGGGGGGGATACAAAAATAATTACAGAGTAAGAAATATTAAACTCTTTCAACTCTACTTCTAGAATCTAATGAAAGAAGTTTAAAATTAATATTATCATTTACGTTGCAGATGGGTAAAGATTAGGAAACAAAAGACTTCTGCAGAACATTTGATTGCTGATCACTAGTTGGAAATAAATGAAAGGAGGGGGGGGGGGAATAATTACATCAGCAAGAAATTTTTAATAATTCTATTTCTTTACATGTTCTAGAATCTCATAAAGCAAGTTTGAAATGAATATTGACATATATGTTATGGATGGAAAAAGATTGGAAATCAGGAGTTTTCCTAGAACATTTGGGTTTTCTTTTTAAAACGAACGATATCCGCGACTTCTTAAAAAACGGAAGATTTCATCATCTGTCCGGAAAACCGGGAAATACGTTAAAAATCCGGAAGTCTTCCGGGAAAACCGGAAAAGTTGGCAAGTATGTTATTAGTATTATTATCACACAAATTAATGGCAGTGTAAAAGATTTCATGTTTAAAAAAAAATTATAAATAAATAATGCAATATATATTACCAAATATTCAAATCAAAATTTGTATAAAAAATAAGAAAATACAGAAAATTATTAAAATTAAATTAATTGATTAAAAAAAATATTGAAATAATTTTCAAATGTAAATGAAGATCACTTTAGTGTGTCTAAAAAAGACAACAGTTTCATTTTTGGTTGGTGTGAACAATCAAATTTTCTAAAACAGAATTATTTATTTAGTGGCATCAACTGTAGTCATTCATCAAAACAAAAAACAAAAACGGAGGATTTTTGTTTTTCATGCCCGGGTTATGGATATTTCCGAATTAAAGGTGTTGTACTGTATATATATATATATTATTCTGAAAATTAAGCAAATAATAAAGGTAGAAGGTAAATAAATAAGGTACTTTATTTTAATTCCAGTTAGATATTTAATAAATAAAAGAATACGAGTTGGTACATGTAGAGGTTTGAAAGCTTGACTTCACTAGACTTGTGTAATTTTAGAATGGAATATATTACTATATTTTTAAAACTAAGATCATAGTTTTTAAAAGAAAGCATTCATAGATACAAAGATTCTACACTCGATTTTATCAATTGAATCACCAGTTTGTAGAAGGGAACAAGTCCAAATTTAGGGTTTTGGGAAAGAAGGAAAAACATAATTTAGTAAAATCAGTAGAGGAAAATTTGCTACACATAAGGATTCTAAATTTTGGGAGTTTTAATCATTTCTATGTATTGTTGGAATACAATTTTTTATTTTACATTTTCAGACTCCAAAATTACGATCACACCGAAGAAATCAACCTCATGAATATTTCTGATACCTGTTTTTACGTTAAATAAGTGATTTTTGGTGCCTTCTTTTGCCTGGCCTTCATCTCAACGCGAAGTGAATTACAAAAAAATTAACTCAATTTTTGGCACTTGCTCCTTTTGTCAAACTGATGATTCAGTTATCTTTAGATTAGGATATTATGCATTAATGGGTTAAAATATGCTTGAGTCAGCTATTTACTGTTACTTCAGCAGGTAACTGAGATTTTAGCGCTTTATGCACATTATAGTATACTCTCAAAAATCTGCACAGCTTAAAACAAAGGATTTTGTTTGCAGGTTTTGAAACAGTTTCTTCTATTTACATCTTAGAACCTCATTTGAGTAGCAAATCATTGTGAAACAATTTCATACCTGTCAACATTGAAGGAACAAAATTTAGAAGCGTCATTTTCAGGCCTAGACAATATTGATGGATTTTCGACATATGCCAGTTTTTTAATAATTCATGGCTTATTTTGCAAAAAAAGGACATATGTGAAATTTAATTAATAAGTAAAAATCTTGTAATTATTTAATAAAATTATTGCTATCCATTAAGATGCAAGGTAATTTTTTTCAACAAAAAAGAAAATTTTGTTTGAAAAACGGAAGACTTTGATACATTTTACGTGTAAGTACGTGCTTTAAAATGCACAGAAAAAGGGAGAAATATGTGAGGATAAGTGAGAATGGTAGTACCGAAATAGGGAGAATTGGCTAGCATACAATTTGCATATATTATAAATGCAACTCTAAAAACAATGTGTATAACATAAGCATATATATTTATGAAAATATTTGATTTTAAAGAACAATTTTTACACATTATTACGAATGCAAATTACATAGGATTTTTGAAAAGTACTGTGAGTAAAATATTCATTTTATGTCTCACTCTTTTTTTTTCCCTATAACCTGCAAAAAGCCAGCAATTTCACATAAATCTGCTCTATGAGAAAGTTTGAATATTTATCTCCATGAGAGAAAATCCTTCTAAAAAACTAAAACTTTCTTCATCATATAAATTAGTACCCTATTTATTTTTTTTAATGACTGTATAACTTCTCTTATTTTTCTGTTCTGTATTAAGCTGATTGATTCATGACTCATCAACTCAAATTACATAGTTAATAATTGCATCATCTCACCAGTTGCTGAATTTCTGCAGTCCATTAATGAACAAATCAATTTTGACAATGTTAGCTTACATTGTAAATGACATGCAGATTTTTGAGAGTTTACACTATTCACTAGCAGCATTAGATTACATCACATTCGTGTTCTTCGATTTTATTATTCATGCAGCAACCATGAGTTAGGGTTAATAAACATCCAACCCGTGAAGCTTGGATGAGCCAAGGCAGGCAGGGGCTGTCCAAAGGTTTCTGAGTTAGGGGAAGAAAAAAAGAAAAAAAATATATAGAGTTACTTAACATACTAAAATCTAAATAAAATAATAATAAATAAATAAAAAAGTCAAGAACAGATAGATTAAAAAAAATAATAAATGTAAAAAAGCACTTTGCATTTCAACTAGTTTGCTAGGTATTTTTACAAGAAACATTAAAAAAATTCAAAGTGAATAATTTTTGAAAAAATTGTCACATATTTTAAATGATTATTTTTCAGGATAGTTTCAGTAGATTTATGCTTTACCAGAGTGCACATTAAGGGCTAACCTAGTCATGCTAATAAATTTACTCTAACCTTCCAGTGAGCATACCTGACAAATTTTACAACAAATTCGGTATTTTTAATATACTGCGTCAGAATTGCCAGAAAGTAATTGTAATTCTTCTATATGTTTCCTCGCTTTTCTTCCAGTTTTTTACAAATTTTTAAGCAGTTTTGTGCTTTTCTATGACAAGCCTTGTTCATGCAAACCTTTTCTGCAAGACAATATCGACATACACTGACTACCAATAAGTATTTGGACACCTGTGATAGAAAAAAAAAAACTAACTTTATTCAAAATCAATAGTTGGTAGAGCCTCCACGAGAGGCAATTACAGCATGAACCCTCCGGGGCATACTTTCCACAAGTCTTTGTATGACAGCTAGTGGTATTTTCTTCCCCTCGGCTTGGAGAAGACATAGAAGTTCCTTCACCGATTTTGGACGGGTAGTGCACCCCTGAATTCGGCGATGCAACTTGTCCCAGAGGTTCTCTATAGGGTTCAGGTCTGGGCTCTGGGCAGGCCAGTCCATTCAATGAACTCCATTGGCACCATACCAAGCCTTGGTTAACGTCGAAACATGACAACTGGCATTTTCGTCCTGAAAGTAACAGGGGTCCAACCCGTAAAACTGCCGCAACGTAGGAAGCACATTGTCATCCAAAATAGTGCAGTAGGCATTGGAGTTGAGCTTACTATGAATGGGGACCAAGGGTCCCAGTCCATACCAGGAGAAACACCCCCTGACCATAATTCCCCCTCTGCCTAACTTGACTGTTGGCACAATGCATTCTGGCAGGAGACGTTCTCCAGGTAGACGCCAGACCCAGACCCTGCCATCCGAACGGTAAAGGGTGAACCTTGATTCGTCACTCCGAAGAACACGTTTCCACTGATCTATGGTTCAATTTCGATGTGCTTTGCACCACATTAACCGAGCAGCGCGGCTGGACTTTGTGAGCAAAGGCTTATGGGCAGCAGCACGGCCATGAAAACGAAGCAGATGTGCTTCCTTACGGACGGTATTCATTGAAACAATACTCCCGGATGCCTGTTGAAACTCGTCGCGGATGAGGGCCATCGGTTGGGTGCGGTTCTTCCGAATTTCTCTGGGCAGCACTTGTCGGTCTCTATCTCCCAGTTCCGTTGGTCTACCGACTCAGGGCACATTCCGACAATCACCGCTCACCTTCCACTTCTTAATCACATAGGCCACTATCGATTTCGGAAACTTCAGATCGCTAGATATGTCCCTTAAGGATCGGCCACATTTGTTATACCCGATAATTATACCTTTCTCGAAATCAGAGAGCTCCGAACTGCGTGGCATCTTGCATGAGACTAATGCCAATACTGTTTCCTACACGATATTTACCGGCGGAGGCCGTGACGTACCTCAGGACCGCAGATATTGTCATTTGCATAGGTGTCCAAATACTTATTGGTAGTCAGTGTATATTCTAATTTACTGAAGTTTAAAAGCATTTTGTTCAGTATTTGTTTTAGAAAATTGAAAAAATGTCAAAATATAAAAATTCTAATTTGATCCTCCACTGCAAATAAATTTGGAATTATCAGTAAACTGCAAAATATAACAGGAAGGTTTACTTTTAATTAAGAAACAGTTTGTTATCACCATATAATTTCTACACACTTATAGTATCACAAGTGCTGAATTTATCAGGCGTAAAACCATCTGAATTTTGCAATGGGAATTTGAAATAACAGTTTGAAAGAGTAAGAAAAAAAAAATACAGTATAGGATCCGTTATCCGGAAACCTGTTATCCAGAATGTTCCGAAAACCAGAATGCAAAATGCAAACTACCAAAATTTTTAATTATCATAAAATTTAAGAATTAAAGTTATACAATAGCAGCGGTCAGAATTATAGTTTTACAACCTACTTTCTTTAATGCTACGGTGTTATTCTGAGGAAAATGGTGAGCACAAAATTGTCCAAATAATTACTGAAAATTTTGCAAATTTAGGTTAGAAAATGAATTTTTATTGTATTTTTTAACAGATAAACGTTAATAACACATACTTCTTAAAGTTCCCAGTAGCAGATGAAATTTATCCTTGAACTCAGGTCGCATGCATGAAGTCCCAATTGTTATAAAATTTTTACATGGTTTTTATTAATTTCCATTATTTTTAGAATTCATTTCATAAAATATTTAGTACACACCATATAAAATATTATACACACCGTAAGCAAAAAAATATCATAGAAATTTTTGCAAAATTCAAATGAAAGGATTTTACCTCTCAGGTCCAAAATTATATTTTATATATATTTATTTATTTTTTTTATTTATTATTACTATTATTATTTATAGTTTGAAATTCTAATTAAGAATGTTTTTTTATTTTGTGGAAATAATTTATTAAATGAACAAATATATGGGTTAAGTGTTTACATATATATATATATATATATATATTATTCATGTTTATCACTGCTATTTATGAAATTATTTTGTACCATTTTTATACATATAATAAAGTGTTCCGAAATACGGAAAAACTCCTTATCCAGAATATCCCAGGTCCCAAGCTTTCTGGATAACGGATTCTATACTGTAATAATAAATAAAATTAAAGAATTTATTACATTTGAATTCTATAAATCTTCAGCTACTTTCAAAACCTATAAACGAATGAATTTTAGAAACCTAACATTCAATAAAAGGAATACAGTTATGCATCAAATTTATTATTTACAGATGATTCACAGATACTGAATTGACTACTCTTAACTTGTTTCTTGGATTTCCATATTTGCCCTAAAAATATACTTAAACTAATTATACGAAACATTATAAATGACATTTGTTATAATTTTTAACAAATATTTCAATAATCATTTGTTAAAATGTCAAATAAAAATAAAGATGGACATAAGAAAAATTCAACAGTATGGTAGATTTATTCAAAAAGCAAGAAAGAGTTTGTAAAGTCTGAAATAAAACAAAATTTAACGAAGCTTTTGAAGACTTTTTTGTATATGTTAGAAATACAGAATCTATTAACATTATAACTTCACCTGCAATATAAGATTTCCTCCAAATTATAAATTATCTTTGGCAGAAACTAGAAAAAAATGTAAATCATGATTATCAATCATGCCTGAAAATTTTAGTTTTCTTCTTTTATTGTCATATTAGATACCAAATATATTAAAAAGCATTTAAAAAATACATTAAGTAGAAATTGTCTTATAAGTACTACACCAAATTTATAAATTTCTTTTTTCATTTACTAAAGTGCTTGAAAAAACCATCAGAAGATACTTTCTAGCATGGAACACTCACAAACTGTGACATATCAATCGTAACTAAGTTTTACAGGTAATTAAATGTTATCAAGATACAAGATATACACTCCTCCACTATCATCCGGTTTTTTAATAACTTTAATAAATTTATATAATGAGAATTATATTTAACAAATGAGTTTGAAATTAAAAAAAAAAAAAGGTGTATGTAGGAGATAGTTCTACCCCCTGCTCCCCAAAAGGCATACTTTTTAGGGGTATCTTTTAAAAGAACTTTTCAAAACCTTTAAAATGAACGATTGAATCATACTTTTGTGGTAATTTTAAACAATTCCCCCCCCCCCTCATTTTTAGCATAAAATTTCAGAAAAATAAAGCATTTCCTCGATTGTTGGCACAATATTGAATTTTTTCAGCATTTAGTATTATACTTTGCTGAAATGAAAATAGTTTGCTTTCATAATGGAAAATAATTTTAATAACTGATTTGTGTTGCACAAATTTATATAGGAAAATACAGAAGAAAGTTATGTGGTTATAACTTATCAGTTTTAAATAGCCACACGGCAAGTAGACTTTTTTTAGGGTCTTTTGCACATTTTTTTCCTAGAGTGAACACTAGACAAACAAAAATGCAAGTTTTATTTATGGAAATAATTTAAAGAGGATTTAGTACACACAAAATTATTTTCATCACTGAAAATACAAATGCATGACATAATACCTAAAAACCACACAATTAACACTATTGCCAAATTATGATACAGATATGCAGCGGCAGGACATGGAAGGAGCTGTAGCTTTCCTGCCCCCTTCCCAGAAGTATTCAAAGTAATTTTTTAATTGACATAATATATTTTAAAAAGGAATATCGCTGCATTAGACAGTATTATTAATTTAGAACTGATTACTTCATTATAAAAAAAAAAAAAAAAAAAAAAAAAGTTGAGAAAAATGAACTAGACTTAAACATAATAATTTTTCCAAAGATCACAGAAGCTCATTCATGTTGCTCCTGGGAAATGAAATTTTTTTTAGAAAAAAGATTTGTGAAAGCCACCCATACTTATTTTCCCGTTTCTCTACTAGTTTTGATTCAATAAAACTATCACCGTAAGGAACTGCAACTGATGCAGCTCTGACCTGATAATTGAATTTGGTAAAAAGATTAATTCCATTTGTATCTTCGATTCTGTAATCATTGTGTTTGTAATTTTTTATGTATGGCAGGAAGAAAATTTAGCCTAGAAGTTTATTTATGGCTATTTACAGAGTACATTGCAGACTAAATACAATGAATTTTAGAAATTTATTTTTAATTATAAGAGCTTTAATAGCTAAATGAAATTTCAATATATTGTTATCTCCCTTCCTGCCTTTTCTTTTTTACTATTTAATTACTATTTTTATATAAATGATTGTGTGTGTCTTTTTAGTGCATCAAGGATCATTTATAATACATATGTATACCTTTGTACCTTATCTTCTTACAGAAAATAATAATGTGCAATTTTAATGCGGGAAAATATTATTATCATTAATAAATAAAGTTAACATAATAAAATCTTTGAAATACAATTCTCGTGATGAATGTACAATATAAAATTACAAATCAGAGTTATATCCTGTACTGCTTTGCTTCTCACACAATTTGGGCAAACCTAAAATCCTCCTTTGTAATATCTATTCAAGCATTCGGAACACTACTTTTGATTTTTCATCAAATTGTAATTACATATGTAGCAATGCAACCCCCCCCCCCCCACCAATTAATAAAAGAATCTTGCGGGTAAGTACTTACAGAAATATGCAATAATTTTTGCTGCCAATTGACAAAATCTACATTTGATAGCAGAGTTAAGCTATTATTTCCCCACTAATCAATGAATGTGCTTTTGAAATATATTATTATTATACCATAAATTTCCAAAATTTATGCAATTCTTTTTTAATGTCTTATTGATTGAAATATGATATATTCTTTAAACGAATTACTGAAATGCCGGATAGCTTCCCAGATGATTAATACAACTTATGTTTTGTTTACATATGTGATTTCTTTTAACCAGCAATTGTTGAAATAGACAATTATTTTATTACAAAGAAATTTTTTCCACTTAATTGTCAAAATTGTGGTATTCTTTGATTGTATAACGAAATGCAAAACCCTTTCACTACGTATTAATAAAATTTAGACTTACAGCTAACAGCTCTAACATATTTCTTTTTAAATCATTGATTTGCTTAAAATCAATTTTTTTTTCACAGCTGACTGACAAAATTCACACTATTTATCATAACTGATTCCAGAAATGTGCCTCAGATATTATATATGTAAATATTTAGCTACAAATCACAGAAATCCCTGCTTTTTTGGCATTTGTTAACTGAAATACATAACAATCCTGCCACTTAAGAACAAATTACAGGGGTCACTCTAGAACATAAATAAGAGCAGGGTGCACATTATAGAAAAAGGGCAAATTTTATAAAGGTTGTTTAAACACATATGGGTTAATTTTTACAAAAACTTTTATGCCGACAATCTGTTTTCTTCAGAACTATATTTTTTGTTGAGCAAATGATTAAGCAAATTTTGAAATTTCATATTAGTTATTTATTTATTGCATTTTTTTTATTTAGTTTTTAAAATCCATGGTTAATTGCTACACAGGGTAGCAAGTTTTTTCCAGAGTGGAAAAAACCGGTTGGAAGAAATAGGAGACATTTATAATAGATAGCCTCAAACTTCTTTTAATGCTCTCAGATAAATATTAAAAAATCAACTTAAAATGCAAATTCTTTTTTTCGAAAAATTCCTCTCAAAGTGAGTAGAAGGAGCCTTAGCTTAAACATTAGTACATACAAAATTAAAAAAAACTTAAAATAATTTTTGAAGAATGTCTGGAAATGCAGAATACTCCAATGAATGTCTCTCATTTTTTTTTTTTTTTTTTTCAATTTTGAAGTTTCTCATTATTGCAGGTAGTGGTAATTAAAAATAAATAAATAAATAAATAAAAATAAAAATAGCGTAATAACTACACTTTTATCAAAAAATTAAAAATGTAATATTTACAAGTAAATAAAAGGAATTTCATCCCAAAACGATTTTTTAATCTACTTTTTCAATATTGCGGTATTTATTTATTTATATTTTTTTTTTTCGTAAAAGGGCAAGGAGCAGTATTTTGATTAAAAAAGAGGCAAGGAGGGTAGGATTTTATTAAAAAAGGGCATCGGGATGGGCCACCCTGCTGAAACACTACAGAGTGCTTCCTGCAAATTTATGCATCTTTGAAAAAACTTTAAGATTATGAGATATACATATTTTAAAGGTTTAGTTTTATGTTTGTTGATTTTGGTTAAATTTTGCTGCAAATTTGTGACAAAAAAAGAAATAAATAAATAAGTTTTTGTACAATAGAGCTACATAAAAAACAATTACTGACAGGAAAATGAAATTCTATATGATTAAGATCCAAGAAACTGGGATAGTTCCAGGAAACAAAAACAAACATGCCTAAGATTTAAAAAGCTTATTGCCCTTTAAACAACACACTTTTGTTATAAAGATTTCGATAGTAAGTTTTAACTTGATTTAAACTTTTGCTGTGGGAAAATAAGCGTATATTGTAATACTTTTTGGCAATAGCACGAATCAACTGAATTGAATGGTTCTCAAGGGGAGATGTATCATGCATATGTACATCCAGTGCTGAAAATATATTGTCACCCTGAAAACTCTTTAAAAGTGAAATAGACAATGCTTGCAATGAAATTTTTTTCCTATCTTTTTCATTAGCAACAGCAATTCTGAAAATTTGTTCACACCTTTTGCATATTTTGAAAACATCTTCTGATGGATATTTTAAACCACCTTTATCTTTTTTAGCAATAAGAGAAATTTGACAATTTGAAATATTACTTGTAAGGACTGTAATACAGTTAATGCAATTTATGCTATTAATTAGTTGCTTTGCAATATACCCAGCAATGTATTCAACAATTCTAGAAGAGAATTCATTTAGACTTCCAGGACATGGTAAATAATCATGATCTGTATTCTGAAGTTGGGGCAAAATGATAAAATCAACTTCCTCCTCCAGCAGTTTTTTTCGTGCTGAGGATGCATTTATGATATCAATTGGTTCTGTACAACTAGGGATATTCAAAATTGTTATGTCTTCAAGAGCTATGCAGTTTGATGCTTTAGAGTGTTTTATTTCAGACTTAACCAACAGTTTCCTGTATGCGGATCTAAACTGCCTAGCTGTTGGATTGTTATTATATCCACAATGCGATCTGATTTGCGAGAAAAACATTTCCAAATGATCTTGGTTGAATTTGTACATTGGTAAAAATTGTAACAATGGAGCTTCATTTTTTACTAATGTTTTGTATAAATGTAACATACTTTTGATACAAATTAAGAAACCCAAGAAACCACATTTTCTTTGTGAATTCAGCAACAGAGGACCATCAATAGTAACTTTTAAATTTGATATATAAATGTATAGCTCATTCAAACGTTTAAGGATTTCACATTCATTCTTGCTATTTATAGGCTTTTTAAACTGAGAATGCTTCAGATTCCTAGAATTTAAAATGTCAAAAAGGTCATTAAAATTTCGAATAAATTCAACAGTTGCTTCTGATCCTTTGAACTCTTCCAATTTCAAATCCTCATTACAAAATTTAATGGTATCAGCAACAGATGAACTCAACAATTGAGATGCAAGTTTCACTTTCATTTTTTGTGTATAGAAATTAATATGATATTTTGTCAACTTGTTTGCTAGTTTTAGTCCTTCTTTGTTCTGAAATTCTTGCAACTTACTAATGTAATCCCAACGTATCAATTTATTGCATTGATTTGCAGCTGATTTATAATGCCCCAATGTATTGCGAACAAGCTTCAACATATGGCAAGGGTCTAAAATAAATGCAACATCATCTTCTGTCTCAGGATGTTTGAAAGTGGTCTTCATGTCATTAATACTGAAATCACATCCTAATTCCTTTGCTGCACTTATATTTGATGCCAAACCATCACAAGTCAAAGAAACTACTTTGATACCAGTCTCATGTAAAAGTGTGAGGCATTGGTTTATTAAGTTGCATCGTTGTTCGGTGGGAAGTCTTCTATCAACTAAAAAATAACCAACAGGAATTTTCCATCTACAGTTAATACCTACGACCATAAATACAAAAGCATTTGTAGCAACATTCAAATTATCTCCTTCTTGCAAACCAATTCCTACATCAACATAGCCATGAAATTTGTGTCCATCCCATTCAACATGTTCCCGTATAGCCATTTCATCAATGACTAATGAACAAATAATAGTGTGTGGAGTAATTTTAGAATCCTGGCGAAGTAAATTCATTGCCTCTTCTGTGAATCCTGGCGAAGCATCAATATGCTGATACCATTTAGCAATCGTCTTTCGATGAGGAAGACACAATTTAAATGTTTCTCTAACGTAATCATATGCTGCTGGAGAATAGAAATGTAAAGTTAATGCAAAAGCTCTTAACTGAGGAGAATACTGCTTAGGACTTACAATGTCAGTAACGGTAGATAGCTGCCTCAAAATTAATTCTTTGTTTGGTGCTGCAATAGCATTTAAATGTTCGAGTGCACTTTGATCTATAAATCTGTTTGCCTTTAAAGACTCGATAACTTTTAATAGATCATTAATTTTTTTTCCTTGTTTTTGTATGATTTGTTCTTGTGATTTGATTTTTTTATAGTAAGCATACTTTACTTCATTTGATTTTTTTAATTTCCTTTTAAGATTAACATTTTCAATAGACATTAATGCAACTTTCATAAGTTCATCTGGATGCTGACAGGGTTGCTCCTATGACAGGGAAAAAAATAATAATAATAAAATCAGATATTTATAAATAACAAATAACATACTGGACACTTAGTTACACTGCGTGTAAGAAACTTTAATCATTTACATGACTAAGATATCGAGAGTTCAACCTATGCAATAAAAAATTGTCTATCTCACACACATGCACAGTAAATCAATATTTTCTAATATAAAAGCTCAAACCTCAGTGAATATTACACATGGGTAAATTGTTTCAAAATAATATTTCTCTAATGTTTTATCAAATTTTCTGTAAATTTTGATGGAAATCTGTTCTAGTTATAAGCAAAAAAAGGTTTCAAAAAATTAATAACTTTTGAAAAGAAATTATAACTGCCTAAATAATTGCATAATTTCCCCATCAAAACAAACAAATATTGTACATAGTATGCACAACAATGTGTTAAAGTTACAAGTTATTTGTAACTTTTTATAATACAGGGTGATCTAAAGTATGTGCACTCTTCAACTTGTGGCTGGTCCCCTACTTGCACTCTGAATTAACTCGATAGCGGAAAATGTGAATTTTTAAATGTTCTTGCATGTCTGAAGTCATGCACTGTTTTGTTCAATATTTTTTTTAGAAAATCCAAAAAGTGTAAAAAGGAAAAAAATAATTCTAAAAATTTGAACACCCACTGTATAATCCTAAAACATTCACATTTTCTTTGCATGCAAAAGGAGAAGTGTATAACAGCAGAATTAGTGTAACAGAAAAAGAAAATTATAACAAATAAATAAAAATACACCCACAGGAAATTACTTTAAAGAAAAATTACAGATATAGGAAGAAAGGCAGGGCATTCACAAGCATTTTTACAAACACAACTTGCATAAAAGAATGCTAGAATATAAGAAACTGAGAGATAGAAAGAAAAATCAGAGGTGTAGATTGAGGGTCAGAATATAAGTCATATATTATGGGGGGAAAAGAAGAAACATGCCAATAATAGGAAGAAAAATATTATTTTTTAGAAAATGTCAATAGCTCCTTCATTACTGAACGAGTTTACCATAACAATTCTTGGAACTGTTCTTGTATGGCTGGGGCTAAGTCTGAAAAAAAGGTGCTTCCTATGCACTGTATTCATACTGTCGATTCAGTTCATATCTTGCCGCAGGTTGAAAACTAAATAACTGTCATCTGGTAATGTGGAGCAATCAAAACACACAGGTACCAAATAACAATTATTTAGTCACTGATCAAATCAAAACCTAATTTAAAAGAAAAAAAAAAAAATCACCATGCATATTGAGGGGTTGAAATAAATATTTTTACCTCATACAGTAAAAATACAATTGTTTGAAAATTCGTTATCAGACATGCTTTTAAAGTTAAATAATTTATAGAAATTTGAAAAATAAATTTGGAAAAACATTATATTCTTAAGCATACATGTAAACCAATACTCACATAAAAGAAAATTAGAATATAAAGAACTGAGATAGGGAGAAGGGTCTGAGACAGAACATAATGACAGAACATAATAGCAAGTACAACCCTGTAAGTAAAACATTCACATTTTCTTTGCATGCAAAAGGAGAAGTGTATAACAGCAGAACTAGTGTGACAGAAAAATAAAATTATAACAAATAAATAACAATATATCCACAAGAAGTTACTTTAAGAAAAAATTACAGATATAGGAGAAAAGGCAGGGCATTCACAAGCATTTTTACAAACACAATTTGCATAAACAGGGGTCAATCCAGGTTTTAATTTTTTTTTTTTTTGTGAAAAACTAAATATTTTTGTGAAATTTTTATTTATTTTTGTGAAATATAAAATATTTTTGTGAAAAAGTAAAATATTGTGTAAAATTTTTCGTTTTTACAATCACTTTATGTAATGTTTAATATCAAGTTAATAGTTTTGTTGAGCCAAATTAAGGCATTAATTAAAAATAATACTGAAAACATTTAATAAAAGAATCATTTTTATAAAAAAAAATCTTGTGAAGGGACTCATTTTATGAATTTGAATTTAGTGAAGGGTCCCTCTTTTTACTATGGGGAATTTTGTGAAGGGGCCGCAAAAGGGACCCAAATTTTGCCTGGATCGACCCCTGATAAAAGAATGCTAGAATATAAGAAACTGGGAGATAGAGGTGTAGATTGAGGGTCAGAATATAAGGACATATATTATGAAAAAAACATGCCAATACAAAGAAAATAAAAATTATTTTATAGAAAATTTCAGTAACTCCTTCATTACTGAACATGGTGAATGAGTTTACCATAAGAAATGTTCAGACCATAAGAAATTGGAACAGAAGTATGCTGGGGCCAAGTCTAAAAGGTGCTTCTTAGGCACCTATTCATCGCCAATTCAGTTTATGCGTTGCCGCAGGTTAAAAACTAAATGACTGTCATCTGGTACAGTGAAGCAAATAAGACAAACAAGTACCAAACAACAATCATTTAGTCACTGATCAAAACCTAAGAAAAAAGAAAAACTCACCATAAATAATGAGTGATTAAAATAAATACTTTTACCACAAATTGGAGAAAAGTAAAATTGTTTGATAATTAGATATATTGCATTATATATGAATATAAAATCACTGTGCACAAGAAAGATACAGCAGATATCACTTTCAAAAGATTATTAAAAAGAAATACCTTTTCGTATAGGAAAACAATTTTATTTCTTAAATATGCGAGCTTGGTTGAATAGTTTAAAAAAATCCTTAAATTCAAATAAATCTTGATTTACATAAAAAAATGATTAAAAAAAAAAAAAAAAAAATCAACAATTTTGTATAGTAGGGATTACAATAGGGTATATGAATATTTTTCTCTATTGTTTAATTTTATGCTATTGCACTTCAAATAATTTGAGTCCATAGATCATAATAATAAAGAACTCTTTGGTGTGTCCCTGTAAAAATCTATAAAATATAGATTCACCGAAATCCACACAATTTGTGCAACAGTAACCTATAATATGTGTATAAATTTGCAGTTCAATCAAATAAGGCTTTTAGACGTTGTTGCATTTTAAAAATTTGGGCCCATAATAGGCCATTAAGGATAATGAATAAACATTTCTTTGTAAAAAAATAAGGGATAGATTTATCAAAATTTACACAGCTCGTGAAGCTATGACCTACAATGTGTATAAATTTGGTCACTTATATGAGTAATGACTATGGTCATTTAGAACATACATACCAACTTTCAGCTCATTTGAACAAAGCATTTACGCTCTATCATATTCACTCACACACATCATTTTAAAAGTAGCATAAATGAACTCAGGGCACCTCAAAACATATAGAAACACCAAAATCTCAAAATCTGATTTTTGACATGAATACAGCACTTTCTTTACATATGTATGTTCGGAAAGTAAAAAACTAAAAACTTTCTATTCTTCAGGCTCATTTTACGACTAAGTTTACATTCTGAAAATTCTGATACCATCAGCTACAAAAATTAAGAATATAATGAGTAATAATTAAAAAATAATAAAATAAAAACTTATGTGACTCAGTTAAATTTTGTAATTTGTTGTCTAAACACTGTAGTAGAAAAAAGGCAAAATTGGTCAGAGGATCAGACAATGCATGGAAATACACAATATTAAAAACTGCATTTAAAGGGAGGTAGTTTATATATATAATTAACTTTCCTGGAATTTGCAAAACTAGCTAGTAGCTATTAAATAGTTTTAATAATGTGTATGTAATATTTTAAACAAACCATAAACAATATGAGACTGACAATATCATTTTATACATTTATAATTTAATTGGTGATTTTGCTTTATATTTGCATCCAACAGAATTATTATAAATTCCCAGGGAGAAATTTTGAGCATTATGCTTTGAAATTATTTTCATGTAACTCATTTAACCGAATATGACAGTTGTAGGATCTGTATGATCTTTGTAGGATATCCAATGGATCCTTTTGGCTGTATGGGGTGGTGCCACGTGGCCACCCAGAACCCGATCTTCTTGAGGCAGTACCATCTCTTGACCATTGCACCCAACTATCATGCAGAGTGAATACATTCCGGCCAAGTCTTTATGCAATATCGCGGAAAGAAAATCCACCTTCTTGTAGCCCTATTACAAGACCTCGTTCAAACTCTGTGAGCTGTTGATAATGGCTTCTTCGTCATCTTAAAGGCATTCTTGGCTAACATCAACTTAATTTGTCAAATTTCAAAGATCAATAATGTTCACGAACTTTGCACCGTGATTTTAAAGCAAACCTGATATGCAAGTTCTGAGTGGCGCTATCAGCACCACACGTATAGTAAAACACAAAATTTGAATCAATATCATCTTTCAGATGTATAAACACAAGCCTACCAAATTTTGCTTACCTAACAAGTCTTTCTTGATGTTGGGATTTTTTTTTTTTTTTTTTTTAAATCAGTGTTATTACAGCAAAGACAACAACAAAGTAACAACTATAACCACCAATGAACCTGTGATATATAAAGATGTTGTCTCATTCGTTTTTTAAAAATGTAACTTATATACCTGATGATGCCATGAATTGGCGAAAACCTTAGTATTTTGTATATTTTGATTTTAACAAAATTTTATGACGTGTTTTAAAAGTGTTATTTTAAATTATATTTTTAATTATAACACGTGGACTTTGTGAAATCTTAACTTTTGGAGATTTGAGTTTTAACTATTCACTTACTGTAAGAAAATATATAACACTTATTGCTATAAATGGTGTGATGCAATTTTCTTGTCATAGAAATGGGGGGGAAAAAAATTTGCCACTTAGGAACTAGAAGTTTTTTTTTTTTTTTTTTTAAACCCCTTGAACTGAAATGACGAGTCCAGCTCGTCATGAACTTTCTTGAGCAAACTGATCATGACGAACTGTACTCATGATGTGTGAAACAATAAATGTCTGAAACAAATATTTTTAACAATAACAAATTATTTAAGCAACAAAACCGTAAGTTTCTATATCAATCCCTCCTCTTAAAACTAAGAAAATTAAATTGTCTGCATGAGCTGCTGACTGAAAATAAATTGCAGTTCAAGGGGTTAAGCACTTTCATGCTACTTTTTTTTTAGGGCGCTAAATATAATGAAATTAGCACCACTTTTCAGATGTGCAAAAACATCTTTCAATGGAAGATAGATAGATTTAATGTTTTGTTTATAGGATCACATAAAAGGATTCAGATACATTATGGAGTATAAGTAAAAATGGATGAAAGTAGATTTTTTTATAATACATTACTACATTGTTTGATGGATACTGCAGGAATTACAATAGAATATCAAAAAGTATATACAAAGCATTGCTTTTTCATCAATTATAAAAAGTATTTTTGATACTATAAAACATTATTTTTAAAACTTAGATGTACATGCAAGCTGCAATAAAAATATTTTGTAACTCACTACATGCAGATTTGTCGACAGTTCCACTGGAAGCTTTTTTGTGCAACATGATCCTGCACCTTGCTCTGAAAAGCATTTTGAAGAGTTCTTTTCCTGCATTTAAAACAGAAAAATTAATGTACAACATTAAGATGCTTAAAAAGAATGTTTTTGCAGAAAATTCCATGCATATAATTAATAATTACTATGCAGGGCAACACAAAAGAATGTTATGCATTATGTGTGGTCATTATACTGCATTACCAGAATCAGTGTTCGAAATTAGCAGTCGTTAGTTGTCAAATGCGATTAAATTATTGCATTTGACGACTATAAAATTCTTTCCGTTCGTCAAATTTGAAGCCTAGCTTTTCTTTTAAGCCTTATTTTTGTTTAACTTTGAAAGCTCCAGGTTTGTATTGTATTTTTTCCCCCTGCTGCACAGGGACTATGTCGTCTGGACATCTGGGTATTTGGGGGCATATTTCATCCCCTCCTCCTTTACAGAGATAAAAAAGAAAAAGTTTCCTTTAATCCCTTTTAATCTTATCTTTTCTTAAAACTACAATTTGCAACCCCTTGTTGCACATGCATAGAAATAACCTATGTAACAAACACATTACATATATGTGCACATACTGATATGATGTGTAAGGAAAACACACACACACACAAATATATATACATTTGTGTTTCAGAAATTTTGACGTGTAGCTCAGAAAATATTGTTTTACTCAGAATCACTCAATTAGCCATGTTAAAAGTGAATTTCAGAAATTTCAACTAGAAATTTCAATTTGCAGGGTTCATACTCAAATACGGGGAAAAAATTCCCTGAGTTCCCAGACAATTTTAAAGAAAATATTAGCAACATATTACAAGAAACGCTTCTCTAGACAGGACAAAATACAACTACTTATGCTGTATGATGTCATATGACTGCCGATCATGCTAGAAATTTAGGTAGAAATCATTATTTATATGCATATTTTCACAATACTTAATCACTTAAATTTTGATACGAAGCTGAAAAAGAAAAACATAACTTTAGAGAGAAAAGAAAAAATTGTTTTTCCAGGTTTTATAACTGATTTTCCCTGACTTTTAATGAAAATTCTTATTTTCCCTGAGCTTTCCCTGACTTTTTTTAACAAATTCTAAATTCCCTGAGTATTCCCTGTTTTCCGGGTTTTCTCTGATGAGTATGAACCCTGATTTGACGCCTAATATATTTACAACAGGCGTCATATGATGCCTTCCCTTTTCTTCTATTTCTATCACCAACAGAATGAAGTTAACATATATTTTATTAATGTTTAAATGACCAAAGATAATATTTTCCATAGACCATAATGCAACCTAAATGTTTTATGTGACATAATATTTTTATCACAATTCAACAGTGGGGTGGGGTTCACTGACAGCATGCTGGAATTGTTACAATGGAACATTTTAACAAATTACAAGTATTAACAGGATTTATTTAGATGAAGTATTTTTGTACTTACTAAAAGAAAACACATAACATCGTTTGTTATAAATAGGGTAATGTGATTTTCCTAGAGCTGTATCGAGTACTCGGTATATACTCGATACTCGGCCAAATTTGGACTAAGTATTTGGCCAATACCGAGTAAGTTGTAAGAATTTCATAATTTTTATGTATTATTGAAAGAAATGAATTCATAAGAGTTGTTTATTAATAAATAAACTAAAAAATTATGAAAATATAGAGTCATTAAACTTTTGCTGCAAACAGCTTTTGCAGTTAAAACGGGCGAGTAGATTGCAACCAAACTCGTTATAGAGACGATTCATGATATGAGTTTATCCATTTTAGTTATAAGAATTTAAGTATAACCATCTTGTATGTGTGTAATAGGCAATTTTTTTTTTTTTTTAATAGAAACTTATTACATAAAAGTATATCTATAAAACAGACAGAAATAAAATATTTTAGAAAAAAGAACCCTTATATAATAGATAAAACTTTAGTTACATATTTGTGCAAATAAAAGTAAGACACTTTTAAAACTGTAAGAATATATTGATTTTTAATTTTTTTTTTTTTTTCAAATAATAATTATGAAAAAGGTAAACACTAAAATGTTATTAAAAATATATTTTAACAATCAAATTTGTTACTTTGCAAATTATAGCCCAAAACCACGAATCTCTTTTACTCTTCTAGAATTTGAAGATTAATGAAGTCTATCATGTTTGAAATGATAAAATATTAATTTTAATATTATCATTTCACATGTAAATTTCATGCATCTTAAATTAAGTCTGAGTGGATAGGAACTTTTATATTCTCTAAGAATTACCTGAGAATGATTCACATCTGAGAAAGACTATGTAATAAAGAATGAAATTATCAGTTATTATGGTTTTAATTCAATCCACTAAGCTGGAAGTATCAAATATAACAATGAACCTAATTGTGTACATATATACACTACAAAAGTTCTGAAACATTTCATGAAAACATGCTGTTTGCCATTTAACTTAATTTTGTGTTCAAAAGATATTTTTTTAATTTCAAGATGTGCAGAATTCTTCATATGTATATCAATTACTCTTTCTTACAACTACTTGGTATTCAGTACTCGGCTACCCAATACTTAGCCAAAGTGCTACTCGGTGCAGCACTAGAATTTCCTGTCACATAAACAGAAAAATAAATAAAATCCCAAAAATATTTTTTCTTTACAAAATAGAGAGAGGCAGAAAGAAGAAAAAAAAATGATCTTTTATTATGAATATATTAATTTGATTCCTCGTATTAAGTAGAATTATAATTTGGAACAATTATTTGAATCTATTTCTGAAAGACATTTTTATTGTTTAACAATGTTTATGAATTTCATATCTTTAGCATTTTCCATGTTTACAGCATTATTTTTAAATTAATATCAATACTTGTTTAATAAAATGCTATTAACTTGATATTAAACATTACACAGAGTAACTGCTAAAATAAAAATTTTCTAGCGACAATTTTTTATTTATTTATTTTTTTTTTTTTAAATTGGCCCCAAATATTAACCTGGATCAACTCCTGCTTTTATAGTGGATACCTGATCCAACTCAGAAATACATAGGTTATTAGATAAGCAATTTACCTATATATTTTAGTTTACTAAATAATATTTAGAAAACAAATAATAATTCTAAGTACTTTTCTTGAGGTATAATAATAACATGAATACGAAAAAATAATATTTTTTTTTTCTTTTTAATATTAAAATTCTCTGCAGTTTGTAAAAAAAATTACACAAGTATTATAAATGCATTATTGATGCTTTTAATCAGTTTGTGACTCTGATACATTCATGCACGGTATGTATAAACTATTCTTTCCCCTTCCTTTTTTTTTTTTTTTTTTTATAACGTACACACTTTTGTTAATGAAGTTAAAATTTGAACAAATAATACAACAATCAACTCCTTTATGTATGCAATAACAAAATTAAGAGTTGTAGCAATTGAATTTAATGAAAACATTTATTTATTTTTATTTGAATTTGAAAGTTAATGGGGGAAAAAAAGAATAAATAAATAAAAGTACTTAGTTGAAATATCATACTTTTTTTTTTATCAGATTTACTGCAGTAGTAGTTTATATCTATTGCGTAATAGAAAAATTGTATTATGCTAACAAGTTTTTAAGTTTGGGTAATACGTAAGAAAACTAAATAAACTAATCATGTTTTCATTATATGCTACTGTTATATAAAGAGATACTTGATAACTGGAATCATGTATCTCTCAAAAGAAGGCATGAAATATCTCTATTATAAGATTTGTACAAAACATATATTTTGAATTATAAACATTTAAATGTAGTTTACTAAATAAATTATTAAAGGCAGTCTATATACTTAAAAATTACACTTAATTTTTTTAATTGTATATAACAAGCAATACAAACATTAAAACATTTTCTTTGAAAAGAGTTTTACTTGCCACATTCAGACAATCATTTCTTGAACTGGAAACCTAAAACAAAATGCCTGAAAAAGATTAAGTGTTGCTAGTTTTGTTTACAAGTATAACTTTAACATTGTTCCCAGACTTCAAAGTTCTACTTATTGATTTTGGTATATTTTTTGCTGAGGGATTACATATTCCTAGTAACCTCTCTCTCTTTATATATATATATATATATATACATGTATACATAACTCCCCCCCCCCCAAAAAAAAAAAAAAAGAAGAAATTCTTATCTTAGGAAAGGTATCAGTGCATCGTATTGAAGAGAGAGTGGATGTTATACTTTGTAAATTGTGTTACAGCTATGAAACTTTGAATACATAGGTGTCAAAAGGTATATTAATTTTTTTTTTTTAACCTTTTTAAATGTTTCTCGCTAACTATTTTTAAATTTCTCCTTCTCACTTTAAACAGTATCATATTTTAAAAATATATATACTAAACATATTAGGCTATAACTTTATGGATTCATTGATAAGTTAATTTTTAAAAATATGTTAAATGTTGAAATTTTAATGACAACTTTTAACCTTTTTTTTTTTTTTTTTTTTTTTTTTTTCTTAATTAACTTATCAACAAATCCACTACACAAATTTATATACAAATGCAAATTTTCAAACCTTTTTTTGACAGTAATTTACAAAAATGATACGTACTGTCCATTATCCCCTTAATTTAAAATAAATTAAAACTGTTATGTAATTGATATTGCATGGTAATTGACCTCAATTCTTAATATCTCAAAACTTTTAAATGTTCAACAATAAAATATGCTATTGATTATAACTCAAAATGAAAGGTATGATACAATATACCTGTAGCACGGTAATTCCATTATTAGGATTAAATAGTTGTGGCATCTGTAATTATTTTTTTTTTTTTTTTAGGGCGGGGGGGGGGGGGCATAGCGAATGGGAGCACAGAAGACAGGATGCCCCTTGCCTCTGAAGAAACTTAGCTTTTAAGTATATGTATTGTGTTGTATGAAGTTCTCATTCCATTATTTTGACCTGAAACATTAGCTGCAATTTCAATTTAAGCTAGGTTAAGGTAGAAAAGTATGTAATTTACAAAATATTACCACAGAGTGACAACCCCAAAACCAAAAGAACTAATTTATGCAAGGCCTTCCATTAAGGTAGGATAAGAATGGCTGAACCTTCATTTGAGTAGGGCTTCTGAATCAATTTTAAAATCAACTTCAATGCCTTTTTATAAGTTTATATAACGAAGTTCAAGAAGGCCTTCCTGAGAGGGGGGGTGCGGGGTGGAATGCACCTCTAATTAGGGTGTCACAATGAAACTTTCTCATTGGGGCTCTAGAGTTGTAAATTTGCCACAAAGGGGGGGGGGGCGGTGCTCTAACTTTACCAAGTCATGGTCCACAATATGTGTCGTAGCCTCATACATGACTTTTCTATCTACTACTAATTTTAATTTTACAATTACGAAAGTAAGTGCATTCAATTCCTAAACTAGAAAATCAACCGACGCACCAAAAATTGCCTTCTATAGTAATTTGGAACAATAACATTCAAAATTCTGCTCCCCCCCCCCCAATCCCATAAAAGTGAATGCTGCGTGCACATAAACACCACCCACACATCAATACTTTTTTTTTTTTTTTATATGAATTATAGCCTATAATAGCAGAGAGGGGTAGTGTAGCTTTTCATTCGTGAAAAACAAATAATTGTTTCATTAGTTTTTGATCCTGAGATTACTTTGTCATCAATAATAAAAATATTATTGATGTTGTACAACAGTATTTTCAATAACTTATATGTGCATGCAAGCTGCAGTAAAAAAAAAATATATATATATAACTCACTATGGGCATATTTGTCGACAGTTCCATTGGAAATTCTTTTGACGGAATGGCTCCTAGCTTTAAAGAGCATCTTAATAAGTTCTTATCTTCAAAATCAGATTTTTTGAAGTGTTTTGAACAAATAAATGAATTCCTGGTTGGAGTCCAGTTCTTTCTGTCAACAGCTTCGACCCAGGCACGTTTTAAAAATTCATCTGCTGGAAATCTATGAACAGTAGATAGGTTAATTTTAATTTCATGTAAAGGTTGGGATTTTCTTTTTTAAACTAATTCAGTTGTTTCCATTTTAGGTGGTAAAAAAGCATAAAACTTCTTGAAACTGAAAATAACCATATAAGCATTTAGAATTTTTTTTTTTTTTTTTTTTTTTTTTTTCTCTCCCAATTAATTTTCTTCCACTACTTGTTTTCAAACAAAATATCAGCTTCAAAGCTTGAATTATTCAAAACTTTAAAAATAATCAAATGAATCATTGTATAATTTTGTTTTGAAGGTTCATTTTTAACTTTTCGTTTAAATTATTTTAAAAAACTATAATTTTTGTTAGCATGTCTGATATTGTAAGCTAATGTACTGTCATGTCTGTCACAAAAAACATTCTTTCTTAAATTTAAACAATGTTTATTTTCTTAAAATACTTAACGATACATTTTCTTTTTATATATTGCAAAGAATATTTTATATCAAATGAAAGTTTTGCTTGTGTAAAAATTTCAAATGTGTTCCACTTTAGAGTAACTGACTGATAATAAAGAATTACTATTTAAAATCTGCCTATTTTTCTTCATTTCTCATGATATATTCTTACCTTATTATGAGTGCACATTTTTTTTGTGCAATATGCATATGGTAATGGTTTTGTATAATTTCTAAACAATATAATATACACACACATCACACATCAGCACAACAAATTTCAGCAAAATAGTATAAATCAGCCATAACATAATCAGGGATAAAACTACCCAACATACAAAAAACCTGAAAACTGCCACTTTCATGCAGAATGAAAGGCGACATAACCCTTATTAATGATATATAAAATTGTTAATATCAAAAGTTCTTATTTCAAAAATTAAAATTTTTTTATAAGTGATATTTGGAGAGTTCTTAATACATTATATAGCAAATTAAACATTCAAAATAAGACATTTCTTTAAAAGGTAATTTATTTAACACGAAATTCAGAAACAGCAAAATTAAAAAAAATTCTGAATTAAAGTGTAGCCCTTGAGATATTTCACTCCTTCACATAAATCATATGTTTGGTATTTTTAACAGATTCATTGCAAATTAGGAGGGAATGCAGTCCTTTTAATTTAAAAGATTCCTTCTCATACTAATTAAAGGAAAATACATCTAAGTACACATACTGCTTGATCCAGGTTTTAATTTTGGGGACTTGTAGACCCAGTAAGAATTTTTCTGTATATATCTGCAGCAAAACAAAATTTATCTGTGATCCAAAAACATTCGGATCAGGTCAAGTGTAACAAAAATTAACTCATAAAATATGTAAAATTTGCCTCAAAAACATAATCAATTAATAGAATACAACAAATATAGTAATTTAACACAATAATGCAGGTTCTACTAGCACATTTTTAAGCCTGACATTACTTTTTAAGCTGCCAAAATAACCTGCACAACTGTAAACAATATGCATCGCTTGCTGCACTGTTTCTGATACTGGGTAAGTAGGTGCAGATAAGAGACAATCATTTGAAATAATAATAAAAACGACGTTTCTAGCATTAATTCAACAACAATTGAAATGCCGACTAATATTCTACAAAAAATAAATAAATAAGGTGACCTATATTTTTAGCATACGATCAAAACAATAATTTTAGTTTCATATTGACACAGTTGGTCATTAAAAAAAAAAAAAAATGAAAAACAGTGAAAAAATGCTGCATAGCATTAATATGCAGTCGGGACATCTGCTATAATTTAGCTTTCATGAATTTTTAGATCAAAGGGCCCATGCTACTCTGAACTCTCTTTCATACACCCCTGGTAATGAGAAGGGGGAAAAATACAATAAAATAAATTTTCAGCATATTTTTAATTGAATATTCATTGTGTTCTTGACTTCTTTATAACAAAATTTGTCAGAAGCATAACTTTTCTATGTGCATTTTTTTTTCAACTGAAGTTTTTTTTTTTTTTTTTCATTTTCTTTTTGTAACGTTAAATTCATGCTACAATTTAATAAAATAATAATAATAATAATAAAAAGAATTAAGTTTACACTTTTCAAATAAGAAACACGGAATTTAACGGAAAAGAAAGGAAAGCGACTTTTTAACTGAAAAATGACCGCTGAGAACCTTCAGAAACTATGAAAAAGAATTACTTTTACAAAACGAAATTTTGGAAATGAGCTGTCTTTAAGAATGATTTTTAATTTTGTTAAGGGACCATTTTATAGATCTGAATTTTGTAAAATTGCCTTAATTTTTGACAGGATCGCTCTGATTTGTTATTAAAAGTTTTATTGGATGTGATTTCGTTTTAAAAAAGATTATTTTAATGAGTTTTTTTACTTCCGCTTATAATGTATAACATAACAAAACTATCTGCATTGATTTTGACTTTTTTTTTAATAGGTAATTATTAATCTAACCATGCGGCTAAAGTTATTACTTACAAACTTTGAATAAACACCCATTTTATGGTGTTTATTCAAAGTTTGTAAGTAATAATTTTTACAACGCCTGTTTTGTGATGCTTCTTTATTATACATGCGGCTAAAGGTTGAAACAGAAATAACTTCATTTAAATAAAAAAAGAAAATAAATTTCGCTTACTTGAAAATTTTTTTACATAATAACGATAGTATATTGAATATATTCTACACAAAATTGCTTTCCTATAGGTACTCATTAATTTGAGGAAAAAGTAATATAAAATAAACTTACTTACCTATGAAATGATATTCCATGTTCTTTATTTCTTTTTTGGCTTACACAGGATAGGAAGCTGCAGGACATTCTCAGTTCTCACAGAGTACTGATCACATATATATATAAAATGTGGACATTCCGTGATTAATAAATACTATACCATAACAAGTTAAAATCCATGTCGTTGTTGTCTCACTCTCACGATAACTTGAGTTGACAGCTGAGATTGATGAGACGAGATGAGACGCCAACAAGTCGCCAACCAATAAGATTGTAGCATTGTTACAACAACCCTAATACCCAGCATTCCTGGATTTTACGAACCGAAACCAAAGCATATACGCTCTAGTCTTAATACGCTCCTTCTTCTCTATTATTATTCTATGGCGCTTAAATGCGATAACCCATAAATGCGGCAAAGTGCTTCTACTGAAAATCTAAATGCATAAATCGCATACTTATGAATCATAATGGAACATACACATTTCAAGAATGGTTCGCGAAACTTTTCATTAAATTTTAAAGGTTTTTTTCTAATAGAATTTTCTTTTGCAGTAAACATTGTTCATTATGGCTTTCCGCCGTCTTTTCCTAATTGCGATGAAATATTTTCAAATAGTAACTGTAATTTTATACTTTTATTTTTCAAGGTCAAATAACCACTGATGCGTCATGTTCTTGAATACCCTTTACACCTATCAGAAGAAAATTAAAGAAAATACTGCAAATTTTTAAAAAGAGGGGTTTAAAATTTTTTATCGCATTTAAGGGTCTGTTTACATACACCATATTCCTAAATGCGACAAATTTTATCCCTTAAGTGTGGAGAGTTTTACAGTTGATATATAAAGGTAACTTTAAGCATTTTTTCCTTTTTAACACTTTCCAACAAGGTTAACAAGTGACTTCGGTTTGTCTGTCTGTCTGTTCGTCTGTCTGCTTGTCTGTCCGTCTGTCTGTCTGTCCGCCCTCTAACTCCTGTAGGGAAACCCGAAAGTATTCCAAAGCATTATGTTCTATGAGTGGTATTTCTGTAAGCCATATTTAATACCTTAACTGTACAGTCTTAGTGAAATTGAATCATGTTATTCAAGTTCACTATCTGATGTTTCATATATAAAATGGAACAAATATCAACACTAGTTTGTGTACAGGAGCACACGAAAGTATTCCAAAGCATTGCGTTCTATGAGAGGTATTTCTATAAACCAAATTTTAATAACTTTACTTTCCACAAAGCTTAATGAAATTGAAATATGTTATTCATATGCACAAAAGAGTGCTTTCTATAAATTATAGTATGACCAGCTTTAGATTTACAGGGCCACACAAAAATATTCAGTTACATTATGAGCTGTTAATAAAAATTTGCTAGAATTGCAATTTCGTTTACATTAAGCGTTTTTAACACTATCTAATAATTTTTATGTGTGAATATGATTTCAATTTAAGTATCTGTCTGTTCGTCTGTCCATCTGTCTGTTCGTCTGTTGATCCGTCTGTTCGTCTGTCCACGCTGTAACTCCCGTAAATATTTATGAAATTTCTTGAAACTGATATATGTTATTTAAGTTCACTATCGGATGTTCCCTATTGCAAAAGTAGTTAATATCTCTACTTGTTTGTGTACAGGGACACTCAACAAACCTTTTCCAAAGCAATGTGTTCTATGAGAGATATTTCTATAAACCATATTTTAATACCTTTACTGTGCACAAATCTTAATAAAATTGAAATATGTTATTCCAGTTCACTATCGGATGTTTTGTATATTAAATGGAGTAAATACCACCACTGGTGTGGCCACAGAGACACTTGAAAGCATACCAACGCATTGCGTTATATGAGAAGTATTTCTATAAACCAAATTTTAATAACTTTACTTTCCACAAAGCTTAATGAAATTGAAATATGTTATTCATATGCACAAAAGACTGCTTTCTATAGAATGTAGTATGTTTAGTATTAGATTTACAGAGCAACACAAAAATATTCAGATACATTAAAAGCTGTTAATAAAAATTTGCTGGAATTGCACTTTCGTTTACATTAAGCGTTTTTAGCATTTTCTAACAATTTTTAAGTGTGAATATAATTTCAATTTGTGTATCTGTGTATCTGTTCATCTGTCTGTCTTTCGGCACTCTAACTCCGGTAAATATTTATGGAATATCTTGAAACTAATATATGTTTTTCAAGTTCACTATCGGATGCCCCCTATTGAAAATGGAGTGAATACCTCTACTAGTCTGCGTACATTGGCATCGGAAATTACTGCAAACTATTGTTTTCTATGAGAGGTATTTCTATACACCATATTTTAATACCGTTACTTTACACAAATCTTAATGAAATTGAAATATGTTATTCAGTTTCACTATCGGATGTTTCCTATGTAAAATAGATGCAATATTTAAACTCGTTTGTGTACAGGGAGACACGAAAGTATTGCATTGTATGGGAGGTATTTCGAGAAACCAAATTTTAATAACTTTACTTTGCACAAAGCTTAATGAAATAGAAATATGTTATTCATTTGCACAAAAGAATGCTTTTTATAAAATACAGTATGATTAGTATTAGTCTTACAGGGCCACCTAAAAATATTAAGTTACATTAAGAGCTATTAATAAAAACTTGCTGGAATTGCATTTTCTTTTATAACAAGCGTTTTTAACATTTTCTAACAATTTTTAAGCGTGAATATGATTTTTATTTGGTTATCTTTCTATCATTCTATCTGGTTGTCTCTCGTCTCGAGAGTTCTTAAATATTTTCAGAATTTTTAAAAATTGAATATGTTATTCAAGTTCATTATGGAATGTTTCCTATTAAAAATGCCATTAATATGTCCCGAACAAGTGTACAGGAAACTTCCAATGCTTTGCGTTTTAGGACAGATATTTTTATAAATTACATTTAAATAACTTTCTACCGTAAAAATTATAAATAAATTGAAATGTATTTTAATATTCTAAAATAATGTTTTGTATAGAATATGATATGATCAACCTTCAGATCTACAGGGCTGCACTAAAATATTCAAATACATTAAGGGCAGCAATTATAATCTAATGGCTGGATTTTCTTTTGCATTAAGCCTTCTTAACGTTCTTCATCGATGTCTAAGAGCGGTTTTAAATTCAATTAGTCAGTCTGTATATTTTTCTATTCTTCTGTCTTTTGTTTGATAATGCAGGCAAAGAATATTGAAAGTTATACGATACAACAAGCACGTACAGTTGGAGAGTGTTAATAACCAGTGCGTAGTGCATGATTTTTCTTTCTTGTTTTAACTCTTTCCAAAAAGGTTGAAAAGCGTTAATGATTTCGGTTTGTCTGTCTGTCCGCGCTCTAACTCCCGTAAATATTTATGAAATTTCTTGAAACTGATAAATCGTATTCAAATTCACTATCGGATGTTCCCTTTTGAAAATGGGGTGAAATCCTCTCATGGTTTGTCTACAGGGACACCCAAAATTTTTCGAAGCATTGTGTTCCATGAGAGATATTTCTATAAACCGTATTTTGATACGTTTACTTTACACAAATCTTAATGAAATTGAAATATATCATCTAAGTCCACTGTCGATGTTCCCCATGTAAATTGAAGTAAATACCATCACTGGTTTGTATACAGGGACATACGAATGTATTTAAAAGCATTGCGTTCTATGGAAGGTATTTCTAAAAACCAAATTTTAATGACTTTACTTTGCACAAGTCTTAAAAAAATTAAAATATATTATTCATATGCACAAAAGACTGTCTTCCATAAAATACAATATTATTAGCATTATATTTAGAGGGCCACACAAAAATATTCAGCAACATTAAGGGGTATTAATTGGAAATTTGCTGGAATTGCATTTTCGTTTACATTAAGCATTTTTATCACTTTCTATATGTTTTTTACACTTTCCAACAAACCTGAAAAGTGTTAATGACTTAGGTTTGTCTATCTGTGCTTTATCTCCCGTAAATATTCATGGAATCAAACAGAGTTACACATACACTGTGCAGAAAAGAAGAGTTAAACACGGAGTTACACACTCTGTTAGAAACAGGCAAAGTTACAAAAACAATTACACACAAACTGGCAGAGTTACATACAGAGCTACATACACACTGTTAGCAAAAAAATAGCGGTACACACAGCTTTACACATATTGACAAAAGAAAAAAGAAGAGATTTACATACGGAGTTACACACACTGTTAATAAAAAGGCGGAATTATACAGAGTTACATACTCAGTTAATAAAAAGGCAGGGTTACACACACACACAGTTAAAAAGAAGGCAGAGTTACACAGAGAGTTACACATGTACTGTTGATTATATACAGGGTTACACACACGCTGTTAGTTACACATAGAATTACACACACTGTTAGCAAAAAATGAGTGATACACACAGAGTTACACACATTGTAAAAAAAAGAAGAATTAAACATTGAATTACATACGCTGTTAATAAAAAGGCAGAATTATACACAGAGTTACACACACAGAGTTAATGAGAAGGCAGAGTTACACACATACTTTTAATTACATACAGGGTTACACACGCACTGTTAGTTACACATAAGTATAATTACACACGCTGTTTGCAAAAAATCAGCGATACACACAGTGTTACACACACAATGTTCAAAAAAGAGGAGTTACACACACTGTTAATAAAAAGCAGAGTTAGTTACACACACTGTTAATAAGAAAGAAGAGATACACACACACACACACTGTTAAATGCATACAGGGTTACACACACAGTGTCAGTTTCACATAGCGTTACGTACACTGTTAGAAAAGTTCAGCAATACACACAGAATTACACACACACACTGTTAAAAAAAAGAAGAGTTACACACTGTTAACAAACAGCAGAGTTACACACAAAGTTCCGCACACTGTTAATAAGAAGGAAGTGTTTCACACACTATTAAAGGCAGAGTTACACGCAGAGTTACACAACACTTTATCTTCAAATAGTTATGTGGTATTAAATGTTTTATAAACTATAAAAAAAGACGAAAAATCATGCATTACGCAATGATTATTAACACTTTCCTAATGCACGTAATTGCTGTATCTTATAACTTTCAAAGTTCTGTACCTACGTTATCACACAACAAACAGACAGTAGTTCTGAAAGGCATACAGACAGACTAATTGAATTCCTAATCATTCTTAAGCATTGTTTTAAACTGTTAAAAATGCTTAACAGAAAAGGAAACGTAGCCCTTAGATTGTAATTCCAGCCCTTAATCAATCTGAAAATTTCAGTGTAGCCCTGTAAATCTTAACGTTAACAAAATCATATTTTATACAAAACGTTATTTTAGCAAATTAACAATGAATATCAATTTCTTTATGATTTTACAGTAGAAAGTTCCTTAAATGTAAATTATAAAAATGTATCTCCTAAAATGCGATGCATTGGCATTTTTTGCGTGCCGTGTACATAAAAAGTTTGTATAGGACCTATTAATGCGCTTTTAATTTAGGAACATTCAATAGTGAATATGAACAACACGTATAATATTTTAAAAATTCAGAAAATATTTACGGACGATGAGTGCGGTAGACGAACAGATAGACAAATGGAGAGTCGGGCAGATAGATACAAAAATTGAAAACACGTTCAGACTTAAAAAATGTTAAAAACTGTTAAATCGCTTAATTTAAACGAAAATACAATTCCAGCAAATTTTCAATAAAAGCTCTCAATGTAGCTGAATATTTTTGTGTGGCCCTGTAAATCTAATGCTAATCATACTACATTCTGTAGATAGTATTCTTTTATGCATATGAATAACATATTTCAATTTCATTAAAATTTTGGTAAAATAAAGGAATCAAAATTTAGTTCATAGTAATACCTCTCATCGAACGCAATGCTTTGAAGTACTTTCGGGTGTCCCTGTATACAAACCAGTGAAGGTATTTACCCTTTTTTCAATGGGAAACATCCGATAGTGAACTTGAATAACATTTCAGTTTTATTAAGGTATGTGTAAAGTAACGGTAATGAAATATGGTTTATAAAAATTCCTCTCACAGAACACAATGCTTTGGAATATTTTCGGGTGCCCCTGTGAACTAACTAGTAGAGGTACACACTTCATTTTCAATAGGGAACATCCTATACTAAACTTTAATAATATGTATCAGTTTCAAGAAATTCCATAAGTAATAACGCTAATTAAAGCGCGGACAGACAAACGCACAGACAGCCGATAAACGGACAGACAGACAAACCGAAGTTATTAAAACCTTTCAACTTCGTTGGAAAGCGTTAAAAACATTTAGAAAGTAATAAAAACGTTTAATGTAAACGAAACTGCATTTCCAACAAATTTGCTATAGCCTTTAGTATAACTGAATATTTTTGATTGGCCCTGTAAATCTAACGCTAATCATACCTTATTCTATGGAAAGCATTCTTTAGTGCATATGACTAACATATTTTAATTTCATTAAGATTTGCGCAAAGTAAAGTTTTTAAAGTTTGGTTTATAGAAATACTTCTATTAGAAAGCAATGCTTTAGGGAATACTTTCGATTAAAACTAGTGATGGTATTTACTCCATTTTCAATGGGGAACATCCGATAGTAATGTTGAATAACGTATTTCAATTTCATCAAGATATGTGTAAAGTAACGGTAATAAAATATGGCTTATGAAAATACCTTCCATAGAACATAATTCTCTAGAATACTTTCGGGCGTTCCTGTATACAAACCAGTAGAGGTAAACATTCCATTTTCAATAGGGAACATGTTATAAGGAACTTGAATAATATATATCAGTTTCAACAAGTTTCATGAATATTTACGGGAGTTAGTGCACGAACAGACAGACGGACAGACGTAGGGATGGACAAACGGACAGACAGACGGACAGTCCCAAACCGAAGTCAATAACAGTTTTCAACCTTCTTTGGAATCTGTTAATAACATTCAAGCAATCCCATACATTAAATGCATTATCGCAATTAGGGAGTTTGAACATCGCATTTAGGATATAGTACCTTAAATGCGACAAAAATTTCCTAAATGCAACGCTGGTATATTTTTTCATAAATTACAGACATTTTTTTTAATTTCTTAAAAATAAATGACTCAAAACACAAGTTTAGAACTACGAGTGTAATGTTCAACCATTTTCTCTTTCTTTTCATACTTATTTGTTTATTAAAATGTCATAAGTTTCCTAAATGCGATAAACTTACCAAAAATCACGTCGCATTTAGGCACAATGACCTTAGATATTTTCAATAAATTTTAGATTTCGATAAATGTCCAACTATCGAAAAATGACACCGCAAAAATCCCCAGATTGAGACTAATAGTCCTCAGTCCTAAAAAGAATAAACCAGTTTTTAACTAAAACTTTTTTTTCTTTTTTCTTTTTTTTTTTTTTTCGTATTTTAAACCGCAAATAAATTTGGTCTGCTGGTGTAGATCGCAGAAAATAGATCATTTTAATATAAAAGATGAGTAAATCTTTTTCTTTATGCAAGACTTTGTACAGCCGATTTCATTACACATATTTAAATTTCCCTTTACTGTAACATGTAGGTAAAAATATGTTTCATAGGCTACAATGTGATATATGTATTTTCTTTTACACATATATAGTAGAGAAAGTATTGTTCGTAGGTCAAACTGACATTTTGCTTAAATTATATTTTTTGAGATCGCATGAGGGGCCGTGCCCTTAGCGGAAATCTATAAACCCGTGTCCTTAGCGGAAATGTTATCTCCCGTCGGTGGCGTGCTTTCAGCATACGTGCCTTTAGCGGAAATGTATAACAAATTTTAAAATAAATTAATAAATAAAAAATGAGCTCATCAATTTTCCTCTGCACTTTATCCACATTTAGCACAGGCTATATTTTGCTTCAGAAATAACCCGTCGCAAAAATAGGTATGCGTACTGTAGAATATCCGTTATTTGAGGAATGGTGTAACTATATAAAGTTTAATGAATCACAGTACTCCATACGAAAACGAACATTATTGCCATTTAATGATTTTATTTAAGTTTTTGAGAAAATATAATCCGCGTTTGTAATAATCGATAGATGGCGCTCTCTGAACTGCAGTTGTTAGTAAATATAATAGCCACGTGCATTTATTATTGTTCTTTCTCCGCCATTACATCATGGAAAATCGAGTGCATAATATGATGGTATGCAGTGGTGCGATAATTTCACCTTAGCCCACCAGAGGGCGAGCATTTCATTACAATCGCGGATTAAGCATTACACCTTTTAAAACTAAAACAAAAATTAAAAATCAGGAGGTATACATTGATTATCAACACATTCCAACTGTACGTATTCGTCGTATCGTATAACATTCTATGTTCTTTGTCTATATTATCACACAATGGACAAACAGAAAGACAGACATATAGACTAATTGAATTCATAATCACTCTGAAACATTGTTGGAAAGTGTTAAAAATGCCTAACACAAACAGATATGCTGCTCTTAATTTCCTATTTGCACCCCTTAATGTATCGAAACATTTTTGCGTAGTCCTGTAAATCTGGAGGTTAAACATATTACAGTTTATACAAAACATTTTCTTAGCATATAAACAATAAATGCGAAATTCTTTATGATTTTTTGATGATGTTATTTAAAATGTCTCCCTTAAAGCGCAAGGCATTGGCATTTTTTGGATGTCCCTGTACACAAACCAGTGGCACAGGCTCTATTAGAGCCATTTTAAGTAGGGAATAATCAATAATGAATTTGAATAACACATATCATTAAAAAAAAATCTGGAGTGACTCCACTCGACTTTCCGAACATTGAGTAATTAACAGTTTTGTAGATATAGTAAAGAAAGAGGAGTTTAACAACTCCTCTTTCTTTACTTTATACAAACAAAAGAGAGAAAACCATAATAGAGTGTTTGAGTATTTTTCTCCATCTATTACACGATGTTTTATTTAACCCTACTGAACTTTGAGCCCATAGATCATAATGATAAAGAATTTTTCGTTGTGTCCCTGTAAAAACCTATAAATGCTAGATTCACCAAAATGCTTATAGTTAGTGCAACAATGATTTATAATACTCATATAAATTTTCAGCTCAATCCAATAAGGCGTTTAGATGCTATCGTACTTTTAAAAATTTAGTCCCATAGGCCATAATGATAAAGAATTTTTCTTTGTGTCCCTGTAAAAAAACTATAAGTGCTAGATTCACCAAAATCTATACAGTTAGTTCAACTGTGATCTATAACATGTGTAAAAATGTTTTGCTCAGATTAATAAGGCGTTTAGACGCTATCACACTTTTAAAAATTTGGCCCCATAGGCATAATGATAAAGAATTTTTCTTTGTGTCCCTGTAAAAAAACTATAAGTGCTAGATTCTCCAAACTCTATACAGATTGAGTATTTGTGACATTTGTGACCTATAATATGTGTATAAATTTTTTGCTCAATTGAATAAGGCGTTTAGATGCTATCGCACTTTTAAGATTTTGCTCCCATAGGCCATAATGATAAAGAATTTTTCTTTGTGTCCCTGTAAAAAAACTATAAATGCTAGATTCACCAAAATCTATAGGGTTCGTACTATGGTGACTTACAATATGCGTACCAACTTTCAGGTTAATCGAACAAAGCGTTTAGACGCTAGCGTGTTCACTCACAGACATACACACATACATACACACATACACACATACACACATACATACATCATCGTAAAAATAGTGAAAACGGACTCAGGGGACCTCAAAACGTATAGAAACATCAAAATCTCGAATTCGGATTTTTGACATGATTACAATACTTTCCTCACTATAGTGTTCGGAAAGTAATAAACAGATAAATAAATAAAAATAAAAACTAGTATGCTGTGGCCACCACAAGATTTTCTTCTATATTTTCCTATACAAATTCACTAAGTGCAAATAACCAATTTTTATCTTAGAGAAAACTAACACTAAATATCCAAAGAAAGGCAGATTTAACGTCTATAAATGACATCTTTAAACATGCATGTTTATAATAGTTATCTCACATATCAAGTTTCGTACAGTTATATGCCACTGAAGCTGAGATATAACTTTCTCGTTATCGAGGAAATTTGCAGTATAGCAGAGCCACCTATTGACCGATAAGCATCCAAATTGAATCAGCATAATGTATCATTATGGCTTTCACATATATCACGTTTTGTTCGATTATAAGCAATAGAACCTGAGATATAGCCACCCCTTAAATTGCGGATATCGCTGTATAGCAGCGCCAGCTGTTGAGCGGTTGACACTAAAAGTTTACAGACACTCATTTAGAATAGAGTGCATCAATATATAAACTTATATGCAATTCTATGTAGTAGTTCCTGAGATATAGCTTTCCCTTAAATTGCACAAATATCTGTATAGCAGCGCCACCTGTCAGTCCATAAGCATTCAAATTGAATCAGCATAATGTCTCACAATGGCCTTCTTTTATATCAAGTTTTGATTGATTATACACAATAGAACCTGAGATGTAGCTTCCCCTTAAATTGTGGAAATTGCTGTATATCAGAGCCACCTGTTGAGCGGTTAGCATTAAAAGTTGACAGGCACTAATATAGCTCAAGGTGCATCTACACGTAAATTTTTATGCAATTCTAAGCAGTAGTTCCGGAGATACAGTTGCCACAAAATTTTTGTCACGCACACACACACAAGTGCTAAGTAGCTAAGTTATTAAAATTTGGTTTGTAGAAATACCTCTCATAGAACGAAATGCTTTGGAAAACTTTCGGCTATTCCTGTACATAAACCAATAACAATATTTACTCCATTTTCCATAGAGAACACTCCATAATGAACATATATCAGTTCGAGAATGAACATACCTTCTTATTTCCGCTAAGGGCACGTCTTCTTCTATTCCTCCTTCTTCCCTTTGACCCCATTCCGCTAAGGGCACGTTCCGCTAAGGGCACGGTCGCTAAGGGCACGACACCTCGCCGGAATCCAAAAATAGAATTTTTAGCGGTTAGTTTGTGTGTGTGTCTCTTTGTGAATCTGGGTATGTGTGTAAATCTATATGTGTGTGTATGTTTGCGTGTCTATAAACTTTATATCAGCTTAACATAAAAACGGATTTTAGCAGAAAGTGCAAATTCGATGTTCTAAATCTTTATCAGATGCAGATATTACTTGAAATATGTTTTCTGAAGTAGGACAAATGGTTTGTGTACAGGAACGCGTACAAGAATTCAAATGCATCATGTGTAAAACTATGGGTAAAAGGCATTATGCGTAAAAGGCATCAGTACAAAAATCCTCGACGGGTTAAAAGTTTGTGACACAGCTACTTTATCGCTATAGGAATTTGAAATATGGGTCTTAAAAATAATGATATCAAATTTTAAGTGACGCTTTGCTAGTAGTTAAAATATACATAGATTTTCTTATTTGATCATTTTCTTTTTTCTTTTATTTATATTTACAATGCAAACATAATATTTTTAACTTCAAGATAAGACAAATATATAAAATAAAGTCACTGATGCTTTTTCATTTGCATTTCAATTTCAAAATAACAGTTTTAAAAGGAATGATATCAAAATTCCAGTGACGCCTCGGTGTCATTTTAAAAGATTTGTTTTTAGATTCTATTAAAATTACCTTTGTTTTGTCTAATAAAGTATATTTACGCATTGAAACAGTGCTTTTAATTTTCAAATATACTGTCAAATAATCACACTTTCACTGAGTTTGCATTATAAATTGAAATTATTTATTTCAATAAATTGGTTTGTCTTTTGCGTCACGCTATCCAAAACTGTCAGTATAATTTATGTAAATGTTACTTTGTATCATAGTATCCAACTAAGTGAAAATTTGTGCAAAGAGATAGTGTGATGCAAAAAAAACATTTGCACAAATTTTACTCGCAGTTTTGGATAGCGTGACGCAAAAGACAAATCGATTTATTGAAATAAATAATTTAAATTTATAATGCAAACTCGGTGAAAGTGTGATTATTTGACAGTATATTTGAAAATTAAAAGCACTGTTTCAATGTGTAAATATACTTTACTAGCAGGCAACGCCCGCTTCGCTGGTCCGTATTTTTAAATGAATCACTATAATTACTGAATTTTCAAAATTGCATTAATTTTTATCACGTGAAAAAAAAAAAGGGAAACAAAATCTGATTAGTAAAAATGTCGCACCGGGTACGGGGTTCTCACTGCCTTCGGAAAAAATTCCCAAAATGCTCTAACTCTTATTTCTATTATTTTCCCCCCTTCGCCACCCCTCCCGTCTATCCTAATAATTTTACAAATTCGAAAATATCCGCAATCGATTTTTAAGTATCAAAACCCCTATGCACCAGTTTTGAAAGATGTATCTCTATTTTTATTTTTTTGCCCCTCTGTTCCCGCCCCTCCCAATAATTTTAAAAATTCGAAAATATCTGCAATCGATTTGTAGGTATCGGAAAACTTCTATGTACATATTTTCAATGATCTAACCCTTTTTTTTTTTTTTTTTTTTGCCCATCAGCCCCCTCTTTCCGACCTCCTAATAACTTTACACTTTCGAAAATATCCCCATTCGACTTGCAGGCCTCTAAAACCTATCTGTACCAATTTTGGACGGCCTAACTGTATTTCTATTTGTTTTTGCCCATAGCCCCCCTTACCACCCCACCCCCTTCCCACCCTTTCTAATAATTTTACAAATTCGAAAATATCCGCAATAGATTTGTAAGTATCGAAAACCTCTATATACCAATTTTGAACGATCTAACTCCATTTTTATTTCCCCCCCCCTCTCCCCTCCCCCTTCCCGGCCCTACTAATAACTTTACACTTTCGAAAATATTCCCACTCGACTTGCAGGTCTTTAAAACCTATCTGTACCAATTCTGAACGGCCTAACTGTACTTCTATTTGTTTTTGCACATAGCCCCTCCTTACCGCCCCTCCTAATAATTTTACAAATTCGAAAATATCCGCAATAGATTTGTAGGTATCGAAAACCTCTATGTACTAATTTTGAACGATCTAACTCTATCTTTATTTTTTTGCCTGCCTCCTCTCCCCTCCCCCTTCCTGCCCCTTCTAATAACTTTACACTTTCGAAAATATCCCCATTCGACTTGCAGGCATTTAAAACCTATCTGTACCTATTTTGAACGCCCTAACTGTATTTCTATTTGTTTTTGCCCCATATAGCTCCCCCCTTGCTGCCTCACCTGGGGGCTGAATTTCTAAAATTCCAGAAATTGGTTTTTAGATATTTTCATTAGCTATATTTTAGAGCAAAAATTTCACATATATCTGTTTTTTTGTTTCAGATATATAGGATTATGTGAAATCACGTTTTACGCATGTGAAATCACGTTTCGCCCCCTCCCCCCCCCCTTGGGGACCGAATTTCTAAAATTCCAGAAATTGAATTTTAGACATTTGTGTTAGCTATATTTTAAAGCAAAAATTTTACGGATATCTGTTTTTTTTTTTGTTTGAGATACGAAGGATTTTGTGAAATCAAGTTTTGCCCCCCCCCCTCCCCCCTTGGGAGGCGAATTTTGTAAAATTGCTTCTTAGTGGATGCCTACGTCATAGAAAGAATATTGTCGCAAAATTTCATGCTTCTAGATCTAGGGGTTTGGTCTGGGCGATGATGAATCACCCCCTCACTCACTTACTCACTCAGTCAGGAAGAACGATTATATATATATAGATTAGCGGGTCAGTATTTTCAAATGAATCACTATAATTAATGGATCACTAACAGTAACTGTCAGTCTTAAGAAAAGAAAAAAAAAATCATTTCTTTCTGATCGGGTAAAAAGTCGCCCCGGGTCCCCACTGCCTTCGGAAGCGCAGTCCCGTGCGCGCTGCGCGTGCAAAAGTTAACGGTTACACGCGTTGCGCGCGTGTATTCTTTCCCTGGCCCTTCGTGCCCCCTAAAAAAACCATTTCTGATCGGGTAAAAACTCACACCGGGTCCCCACTGCCGGCAGCGCAGACCCATGCGCGCTGCGCGCGCACGTGTGAAGGTATACGCGCATTGCGCGCACATATTCCTTCTCAAATCGAGTTTTTATTCTTAAGAAAAGAAAATAAAAAAAAATCTTTTCTCATCGGTTAAAAAGTCGGACCGGGTCCCCACTGCCTTCAGCAACGCAGTCCCGTGCGTGCTGCGCACGCACAAGTTAGTGGATACGCGCGCGTTGCTCGCCTATTTCTTCCCCACCTTCCTAATTAACCTACATATACCAATTTTGAACGGTCTAACTCAATTAGCTGAGATGCAATAAAAACCTAATCAGGATACCTCAAAACGTGTAAATCTGGTGAAAACTTTCGATAATATAAAAGAACTTTAAAATATCTTTCGAATGATGTATTAAAAATAATTTAATCATAATTAGAAATTCAAAAATTGAAATTTCAAAATATTATCGCGCCATCTGGCGGTAGAAATTTCTGTAATCTACTGTTCGATTCCAAATCAACATAGCTTTCTAATGATGTATTAGCTATGAAGTTATTTTAATTAGTAGCTGAGATACAAAAGAAAACCGATTCAGGACACCTCAAAACGTGTAAATCAGGTGAAATCTCGAATTCCACTTTCGATAATATAAAAGAACTTTAAAATATCTTTTGAATAATGTGTTAAAAATAATTTAATCATAATTAGAATTTAAAATACGCGTATAAAATTTAATTTCCAATTAAATTTTATACGCGAAGAATAAAATTTAATTTCCAATTAAAATGTAATTTTTTTCTAAAATCGATGAAATTTGAACTGCAAGGCTGTCTTGTGGTGTTAGGGCTGTATACTATAGATATAGTAATAAGACATAGATTGATCAGCGAGGGCGAAAAGGTGATGCCTTTTTTACTCGGAGAAAGACGGCCATTTTACTCTCTTTTGGATGTCTTTCCCCGAGTGAATATACACGGGACTACACACAGATAATTTAGCAAATAAAATTTATGAGTAATTTATGTACTAAAGATGAATGAAAAAACTCCAGATACTCATTTTTCTTTCTCTCTTTTCTTCTTCTCTCTCTCTCTCTCTCTCTCTCTTTTTTTTTTTTTTTTTTTTTTTTTTTTTTGTATGGAAAAACGACATTTAAAGAAATTTATAGTTTCCATCTACTATTTCTGTCTGTTTAGGAGTTTTTTGGGTCGAAAAAACGATTGGACTTAGCCTTATCGTTTGAGAAATTCGAGTTAACCCTTTAACTGCCAATCGCAATATAAAGTAGAAATTTATGTTTACTCGTAAATGGTTATAACGATATTAATAACCGTTTGGGATAAGTGCTTTTTAGAGACCTAAAACAATTGGAACATCCTTAGCTTCAAGAAAATAAGTGTTAACCCTTTAACTGCGAATCACAACATGTAATAGAAATTGAGTTTACTCAGAAATGGATATTAAGATTTTGATTAAAGTTTAAAGGTTTTTTTTTTTTTTTTTTTTTTTTTTTTTTTTTTTAACAGAAATAAACCTTTTGGACATATCCTGATCTTCAGGAAAATTTGCGTTAACCCTTTAACTGACAGTCGCAACATATAATAGAAATTGGTTTTACTCGAAAATGGATTTAACGATTTTTATAAAAGTTTGGTGTTAAGTGTTCTTTAGAGAGATAAAACAATTGGACATATCCTCATCGTCAGGAAAATTTGCGTTAACCCTTTAACGGCCAGTCGCAACATATAATAGAAATTAGGTTTACTCGGAAATGGATATAACGATTTTTATAAAAGTTTGGGGTTAAGTGTTCTTTAGAAAGCTAAAATGAATGGACATATCGTCATCTTCAGGAAAAATCGCGCTAACCCTTTAACGGCCAGTCGCAATTTATAGCTTAAAATGGGTTTACTCGGAAGTGAATGTGACCATTTTGATTAAATTTTGGGAGTTTAAGGTTTTTTTTTTTTTTTTTTTTTTTTTTTTTTAAGAGAGAGAGCTAAAACAAATGCACATATTCTAATCTTCAGGAAATTTTACTTTAACCCTTTAACTGACAATCGCAATATATAATAGAAATTAGGTTTACTCGGAAATAAATGTAATGATTTTGATTAAATTTTGGGGTTAAGTGTTTTTTTAGAGAGCTAAAATGATTGGACTTATCTTCATCTTCAAGAAAATTTGCGTTAACCCTTTAACGGCCAGTCACAACATATACCAGAGATTGGGTTTACTCAGAAATGGAGCGCGGACAGGTGGGCAAGCAGACAGGCAAAAAAACTAATTAATGTCATAATATTTTTGTCATAATAAACCTTGTTCGAAACTGTAAGAAACGCTTAACACAACTAAAAATGCAATTCTAGCAATTTCGAATTATAGCCCCTAATATGAACGAAATTCGACCAAATTTGTATTCAGTTGGACCTTGACCTAAACTGGTGCTGATTAGATTTGGGAATCAATCGCTCAACAGGTGGTGCTGCCCTCCTATTTTTTTTTTTCTGAGTACTTAACATGACAGTATAGGACAAAATTACATATAATGTGAGTTATGTATATAATGTGAGTTATTTTTAACGCATGAATGTAAAATTTATATGAATTACTGATAATAGTAGTAATAAACTTGAAAAAAAAAATGTGCGCATGTAGGAGCATTGCTTTCCTCCTGCGAGGGAAGTGCCCTTCCCCCGGGGCCTGTGTAAATTTTCAATGTGGATATTTTAGAAAGAACTCGTCAATATTTCTAAAACGAATGGTTGAGCCATAGATCTGTATTAATTTAAAACGAAACTACCGATTTCTTTTATTTTTAATGTTAAATATATATACAGTCGAACCTCGTTAACGTGAATTACTTTTAACACGAACTGTTACCACAGTCCCCGTAAAAATGAAGGTTACTTTAGTTATATGACGATCAGTTACTGATAGCATGAACTACTGATAACATGAACAGATTTTTGATCCCCTTTGAGATTCACGTTAACGAGGTTCGAAAGTATGTCTTTTCATGTCTGCACAAAAATGATTGTTTTCAGCGTTTATTGTTATACTACTTTGAGAAAAAAGTAAAATTTAAAAGAATTTTGAAAATCCGATATTACTTACTAATACAAAAACTTAAAAAATATTAAAATTTAAAAAAAAGTATTCCATTAAAAATCAAAACGGTATTTAAACCACAATAATAACAAAGCAACTGATTATAAAAAATCATATTTTTCATAAATTAGTTAAATTTAATTTTCTTATGAAAATTTATTCCATTTCCTTTCATAAATGTATTTGTACACCTAAAAGCCGGGCAGCATTTCGGCATTTTCAATATATATCAACATTCTATTCCATTATTGTTTCCGAGTTTTATACTCTCTCATGGCTGATGCCATAAAACTTTTTCGGCCTCAAAAATCTTTGCACGTTAACAAGGGGATTATAGATCTATATATATTACTGTATCTATGTTCATAACACGGCGTTGGATATCTTTTTCTCTAGTTTCATGGTGTATTCACTCGAAAAAATGCAACTACAGTAAAACCTCTCTAAGTTGGACACCTACGGTTCCAAGAAAAAGTGTTCAACTTATAGGGGTTAGACATAATGTTAATGGATACATTCCGTTCCGAGAAAAAGCGTCCAACTTAGAGGGGTGTCCAACTTGAGAGGTTTCACTGTATTAGAGAGTAAAATGGCCATGTTTCCCGAAATGAAAAGGAATCGTTTTTTTCCCAAAGAAACTCTAAAGATTCTTTGATTTTTCCCTGCAATGATCGAATTTTCAAAATTCTTTTAAATGTAGTTAGCAGCGGCAGAGGTAAAGCCCGCTTCTTTTAAAATATTATAACTAGTATTACCACAAGACTTTCTTATATATATAATTCTATACAAATTTACGCAATACAAATTATTTATTAAGTTATAATTTATTAAAGATATTTTCCATGATGAATGCAGACGATTTTTTTTAAAGTAGTATAATAGTAAATGCTGAAAAAAAATCATTTTTGTGCAGACATGAAAAGATGTACAGTCGAACCTCGTTAACGTGATCAAAAATCTGTTCATGTTATTAGTAGTTCATGCTATCAGTAACTGATCGTCATATAACTAAAGTAATCTTCATTTTGGCGGGGACTGTGGTAACAGTTCATGTGAAAAGTAATTCACGTTAGCAGTGTTCACGTTAACGAGGTTCGACTGTATATATATATATGTCTATATATATCTATATATATTTAACATTAAAAATAAAAGAAATCGGTAGCTTCGTTTTAAATTAATACAAATCTATGGTTTAACCATTCGTTTTAAAAATATTGACGAGTTCTTTCTAAAATATCCACATTGAAAATTTACACAGACCCTGGGGGAAGGGCACTTCCCTCCCAGGAGGAAAGCAACACACATTTTTTTTTCAAGTTTATTACTACTATTATCAATAATTCATATAAATTTTACATTCATACGTTAAAAATAACTCACATTATGTACATTTATATGAATTTTTTCCTATACTGTCATGTTAAGTACTTAAAAAAAATATAGGATGGCAGCACCACCTGTTGAGCGATTGATTCCCAAATCTAATCAGCAGCAATTTACGTCAAGGTCCAGCTGAATACAAGTTTGGTAGAATTTCGTTCATATTAGGGGCTATAATTCGAAATTGCTAGAATTGCATTTTTAGTTGTGTTAAGCGTTTCTTGCAGTTTCGAACAAGGTTTAAGAAAATATTATGACATTAATTAGTTTTTCTACCTGTCTGCTTGCCCACCTGTCCGAGTAAACCTAATTTCTATTATATGTTGCGACTGGCCGTTAAAGGGTTAACGCGAATTTTCCTGAAAATGAGGATATGCCCAGTCGTTTTAACTCTCTAAAGAACACTTAATCCCAAACTTTTATAAAAATCGTTACATCCATTTTCGAGTAAAACCAATTTCTATCATATGTTGCGATTGTCAGTTAAAGGGTTAACGCAAATTTTCCTGAAGATGAGGATATGTCCAAACGTTTTAGTTCTGTAAAAAAAAAAAAAAAAAAAAAAAAAAAGGACACTTAATTCCAAACTTTAATCAAAAAATTATATCCATTTCTGAGTAAACTCAATTTCTACTACATGTTGCGATTGGTAGTTAAAGGATTAACACTAATTTTCTTGAAGCTAATGATGTTTTAGGTCTTAGAACACGATTCAATAAAGATTTATTAAACAAAACCGTATGAAGTGTACTTTTTTTACATAGGAATTTTTGCTAGTGTTCGGACACTTTTGTTACCGATTGTATTGCGATTGGTTAAAGGGTTAACTCGAGTATCTCAAAAGATGAGGATAAGTCCAATACTTTTTCCGATCAAAAATACTTCTAACCAGACAGAAATCCGCGTTTGTAATGATCGATAGATGGCGCTTTTTCAACTTTGTTGTTAGTAAACATATAATGGCCACGTGTATTAATTTTTGTTCTATTTGTATTACTACTTAATATTCGTGCTATAATTTCTCCGCCATTACATCATGGAAAATTGATTGCTTTTGGAAAAAATATTTCAGTTTATTCAACGTTCGATCGGAAGTAGATTTTTAGCTGAAGTTGAACAAATATTAGTTTCAAATCATCTGATTAATTTTTTACTTCCATTAGCCGAAGCAACTGAAATTTTAAATTTATCATTTGGAAATAAATGGAAGCTTAATTCTGGATTTTTTTATTTTTGGAGTTACACTGTGGCACACAACAGTAAGTGTTATCTTTTTTACCGGATTTATTCATTTTTATTCAATAAATATATGTGAAACTGAATATAGGCAAGCAATGGCGTCTAGATGAATTCGAAAGCTATGCATGTTAATTGTAATTTCACCTTAGCCCACCAGAGGGCGAGTATTTCCTTACAATCGCGGATAGTAGATGGAAACGATAAATTTCTTAAAATCAAAAAAAAAAAAAAAAAAAAAGAAAGAAAAAAGAAAGAAAGAAAGAAAAGAAAAGAAGAAGAAGAGAAAGAAAAATGAGTATCTGGAGTTTTTCCATTCATCTTTAGTACACAAATTATTCATAAATTTTATTTGCTGGATTTTCTGTATGTGTACCACTGAACTGAAGAACAACTGAAGCAAATGCTTCCAATCCGCGTTTGTAATGATCGATAGATGACGCTTTCCCAACTGCAATTGTTAGTAAATATAATAGCCACACGTGTATTTATTATTATTCTTTCTTGTTGTTCTATCATTGTTTCAGAGTGAAAGCTTTCAGTGGTGTGATAATTTTACCTTAGCCCACCAGAGGGCGAGCATTTCATTACAATCGCGGATACTTTTACACAGTGTTCGTACGTGCCAGTTTTTCTGCAATCGTTCGCCTGCCTTGCATGGCAAGCAACATTTGTCGGGTCGTCTATTACTATTATAATCTTTAAAGAATTAAAATTCAAAATTGTAATGTCGTGTTTAGCATATGGTTGTTCGAACAGACAACCTTTACACAATTTTACTTTGAAATATAAGGATATCAAATGCTTTTTGCCATGCAACGCTCGGAAGACAAACCTTCAAAAAACGGCACGCGAAACCCGGTCTAGCATTTCCTCCAGTTGTTTTTCAGCTCAGTGGTGTATACCCGTGTATATTCACTTGGGGAAAGACATCCACAAGAGAGTAAAATGGCTGTCTTTCACCGAGTAAAAAAGGCATAACTTTTTCGCCCTTGCTGATCAATCTATGTCTTATTACTATATCTATGGCAATGATCAATGTATGTCTTAGAGAGGCATACTATTGTAACAGTCGCAGCTATCGTAATCGTAGATCACAAATCCTGGAATTTGCGATCGGCTCACAAATTGTGATACTATTGTAACATTTATGACTATCACAAATGGCAACCCTTCGATCGCAAATTTGTGATTTCCGGTAACTGGCAAATCGATTATTTTAACGATTGGCTTCACTGATTGGCTTGATATGTAGGATGTAGGTGTGTCCGGTGTGCCGTGTGCATTGCATAGGGTGCAATGTTTATATTTACAAACATTTGAAAAAAAAAAAAAAAAAAAAAAAAAAAATGACATATTTACCAATTTTTAAATATGAATGAAGTAAATGATTACATTTCATTTTAATTTCATTATCTTTTGTGTGATGTAAGGGTAGAGAAAAAAATATATAATAAAACTATATATTGACTTCCTAGTTAAACTTACACATATAGTACTTTTCCTATTTTCGTAATAAAAAGTTCATTTAAGAGTGTTATTTATAAAATATTTTCTCTTTTATTTATGTATTTTGTAAAAGTCCTACACAAAATGGGAAAAAGAGGGGTTGGTCTAATTTTTTCAATATAAACAAAGTGTCAATAAGTAATTTTGAAGTTGTTTAAAAGCAAGATATTTAAAAATATTTCCTTGTAATCTTTCATTTTCTAATATCAAAAAGTAGCTTTTGAAAAATTGAATCTCATTGATGTCTTTATACATCTGTTATCTAATATATATATATATATATATATAATTACATAATCTCTACAACTATTATTCTGCTGATTAGTGTTTAAAAAAGTTATTTTTTAGTTTGAAGTTGGTTTTTAAAAAGTATATAGAACATTATTATTAAAGAAAGAACCCAGTCAACACAAATTCATGTAGATTAGGTCAAAATACATAATATGATATGTCCATATTACAGCTAGATTTAGTCTATATTACAGCTAGATTTAGTTTATATTTCACCAGATCTTGTAGATATTATATTGAAATGTATTTTTATGTAATAAGTGTCTTTAAGCCAAAATAAATAAACATGTGAACATAATATAGACATATCCATTTTAGTGCATATTACATCCAAAAATTATCTATGTTATTTAAAGATTTATGTAAACATAGATGATGGCAGAATGAAATCAACAGCGAGTGCTGTTTTTCTTTTTTGTTCTTTTACTTTACGCTGTGACATTACATATTAGTCTAGCAGAGCTATGCAGTGGGCAATTGGTAAAATCTACCAAATGAGCGTAAAAGAAAATTTGAAAGCTTTAAACTTTATTTATATTAAATATTATCCTGAATTAGGCTAAGGGAAAAAAAAAGTTTTTTTTTTGCAAAACTTTAAACAAATAATATTAAATATATTTAGATTTCCTTCTCTGCTAGCACCCATGTATGTAAATCAGTTTTTACTACAATCACTTTTTTTTTTGTTTTTGTTAAAAAATTGTAATTTATCGTTTTAAAACTTTTTCTTTTTCTTTTTTTGTTGCCAGTGAAGATAATAACACATCTCCCCTCGCTTTTTTTTTTCTTCCTTACCACAAAATTTTAAGTAAAAAAATAAACAATTTTTAATTTCTTTCTCGCTCATCACACATTTATTTAAATCAGTTATTTTATTGATTGATTCTAAAGCAGAATTATTCACCGATTCTAATCCTCTATACCAACTAAGTTACCTGGAAACATCTAAAATATTAACTCGTTAGAAAGATGAAACCTTTTGATCTGTTCGGTAAATATAGACACAATATTTATTACTTTTTCTTAGGTTTTATTTAAATTTTGCTGGATAAGAATGAATAGTTTCATTATAACTTAACTCTGTGTTTTATTTGTCGGAAAAGTTGGATTACGTTTTTATAGTCGAGTGCAAGTCAGATATTGATTTGGTAGTAATTTTTAGAACACTGGCAAATTGTGCCATAGGACAAACCTTTTTTAAAAGGCCACCTCTCTGAAGGGCCAATTTTCTATAAATCAAGATAAATGTGTGAAAATAATTCGCAGAAAGTTTTCTGAATTTGCTGTAAAATTGGAAATTTCATTTAGAAAGATTGGAGTGTAAGGTTGATTTTTTATACCAACTATGTGAAAAATACCAGAGCCAGGAATCGAGCGGAGGAGAGGACCCGGGTTCGATTCCCGGCTCTGGTATTTTTCACATAGTTGATAAAAAAATAAATCAGCCTTCCATTACAATATTTCTGAATGGAATTTCATGGTTGATGTGTTATTGAATATCTATATATTAATTTGAAACGTGTCTTGTCTGTATCCACTAAATCGAGAGAATGGCTTGGTGTAAAAATTTGGTTAAGGTGTCTAAAAAAAGATCTTGGTCTGAAGATGTGTCATTAAAAGAAAATAATTAAAAAAGTCAGAACGGTTCCCCACCCTGGGGGGCAGGAGTTAAAAACATATTTGCGAGCTTAACTCAGCTCCAAAATACTTCATGGTGAAGAAGTTGTACATGGGGGTACTAGACTCAAATACAAAAAATCAAATTTTGTGATTTTGGAATTTTCAATTTTAAAGAGGAAAAGTAGATTTTTTTTTTTTTTGGGGGGGGGGGGGGGGATTAGTTTAAGAGGGAAATCCGTTCTAGACACACATGTAGCACCACATTTTAAAGGACTTGAAATTTTGGGTAGATTGAGGATGTTTGTATACAATATAGTGTGCCCCCTGGTGGTGAATAGTGGAACTGGGTGATTTTGTAGTAGACCCCATCATGTTACACCTTATTTTAAAGGTCTTAGTATTTCCTGACCATTGGTGATGTTCGTACAGAACACACTGTGCCCTCTGGCAGTGAAAAGTGCAACTAAAGGATTGTGCACTTGACACCACCATGTGACACCTTATTCGAAAGCTATTGGAAATTTAAGGCAACTGGTGATGTTCGTATGCAACATAATACGCCCCCTGGTGGAGGAAAGTTAATTTTGCATAGCATGCCACAGCCACTGGTAGCGGAAACACAAGTCAAAGATTTGTTCGGTTCAAGGTTAATTTTTGAGAATTTTTTCATGGTATTAGCGGCTTGCATATACGTGCCGCAGGCACTGGAACGCGAGTTCCTTTAGTTTAAGGTATTTTTTTTTTTTTTACAGATGATTATTTTTTTCGTGATGTTTTCATTTTAAAACAGAAATTCAAACAAAATCGAGTTAAAGGTATAAAATAATACAAATTTAAGGTTCATTTAAGGTATCATGGGCCCGGGCAACGCCGGACGGGTCAGCTAACATATAGTCACGGACTTAGAGAAGAAGGACAGTTTTCCCCAACGGCAGCCTTCCCTCAAAAATGGACCCGAAATGGTCGCTATTATTCGTTCGCCGCTAGGGGTCGTATTTGTTCTTTGACTGTCCACTGCCTCCGTAGAAAACCATTGCGCGCAGACGAAATTTTAGTTTTCTTTTCAGTTTTCTTTTTAATTTCTTTTTAATATTGGATTTTTTTCATAATGTCGCATTGTTACGCACCATTTTTAGGTCACTTTGCATTAAGATTTTAAAATTTGCGTGCTAGCAGTATTCCTTTTTTCATATTATTCGGCGAAAAAAAAAAACATGCGAGCTTGCAATCTTACGAATTTAAATCATGTTAAATTATAAATTACGTTTTTTTTTTTTTTTTTATAATTGCAGCTTAAAAAAAAAAAGTATTTTAAAAATCTTGAATTGTAAACCGATTTTGGCAAGAGTTAAAAATTGGTAAAAAATGATATGAGTTCACAGTCAGTCTTTTTTCAATTCATTTCAAAATAACTGAGTTTTAAGATATTTAAAAAATAATTTAAAATGTTTTTTTTTTTTTTTTTTTTTTTCTATGCCACTTTGCAGTGACATTTTAAATTAATTTTACAAACTGCCAATCTTTTAACTTCCAATTCATGTTAGATGATGAATCACGTTATATTATTATCATTATTATTACCATATTATAGAAATGTATTGTTTTTAACAAAAAAGAAACTTTTAATTGGTTTTGTCAAAAATTAAAAATAATGATTATGATGTCACAGTAAAAAAACTCCTAAATTCAGTTGAAAATTGGAGATTTTAAAGAAAAATTATATTTAATTAAATTCATCACCAGTGCCACATTCACATTTCATAATTTATAAGCTAGTGTTCTTCCAGCTGAAAATTAGAGATTTCATGTAAAAATTAGAGTATTAAATTCAAGGTAAGTTGTTTTTATAAAGTTAGCTTTACACTTAATCTCCGTGTCATCTCGTCGGTGTATCGAGCTATTCCCTAAAATAATATATATGTGATATGTATATATATAAAATAAATAAATAAAAAAGTAAATCATGTATATTATAGCATGAGCATAGTTGTGAAAAAATAAATAGAGTCAAAGACATCCAACAAATGTCAGATAAAACTTCCTTCTTAATACGGTATACATTTCATTTGTAACCAAGTATATACATATTACATGTCTCTTGAACGTTCAAATTTTACTTACAATATTCTGATTTAAATATGCACTTAAGGTATAATTTTCTCATAATCATAAAACATCAATATAAAAAATTACGTTATTTAATCTTCATAATGTTAAATACTTCATGAACAAATGCATGACTTCCAGAAATCCGCATGTTGTAACCAATGTAACTATCAAACCGACAGTAAAAATTTTAATATGAAAAGTTCAAGATAGCGCTGATATTAACTCCTTAACGCGCGCTGTCCGCGCTGCGAGGATGCAAAATTTAAGATCCAGCAGCGAAAATTCATCCCGCTAATTTTTTAGAAAAAAAATTACCTTTATAAAATAGCAGAAAAGGCCATTTTTTTAACCTTAAAATTTAAAATTTCTTTTAGTTTAATTTAGTTTATAAATTCCAGTGGCACTATAACTTAAATGATCGGAATTGTCTGGCGCCGCAAAGGGTTAACAGTGATTCATTAGAAACTGAATATCACGAAACACAGAAAGTCAATTTTATGCAGATTACTTTCTGTTGATGATAAATTTTAAATGCATTGATGCTATAAACAAGAAATAATTGTTCATAAATAACAATAAATAAATAAAATAAAAAACGATTTTTGCCTATATTTTAAAAAAAGTAATAAAAGGTAATATACTTGTAATATAAGCTTATATTGTATCATATGTTATGTAAAATTTTGTATCTTACTTTATTAGGTACATTTTAATTTCTTAATTCAAGATTGGTTGGATGGTTGGAGGATTAAGGCCGATTGACTCCTTATGTGTCCTAGGCCTATGGGGGGAATGCCCTCCGTGGGGGTCTTTCTAAGGGGTCCTAGCCCGTATTTACGCGAGTTTCGGAGGAAACCACGGAAAACTCCGAATAGATAGGTCGATGAGCGTGACCTGGGATCGAACCCGGCACCTCCCATCTACCAGCTGTGAGCGCAGAACCGCTCGGCCGCTGGTGGGCCTCCTTAATTCAAGAAAAATTAAACTTCATTATCATGCATATTTTTTACAGAGTTGCTTATTCTCTATTTAATTTTTTCTTTTCTTTTTTAATTATTTTCCAAGCATACTTATTTGTATTTTTCCTCATTTTTTATGCATTACAGTATCAAAATCTCGTTTCATAAATGCTAATTTTCACAAAATTCCAAAATACACATAATTTTTGTTCCAATTTGTGTAGATTTCTGGGAATCTCCTGCATACACATTAAATTTAAAATTAAAATTAAAAAAATAAAATCCATTTACGTATTAATGTAACTGAATTCGGCTTTTGGGATAGGTTTTACCAAATATTGTTACTATTCTTTCTAAATCTAATTTCTTTGAATCCCTAAAATCATCAAATTTTGCAACCTGCTTTCTGCACTGCAAGTTCTGAGGTAGTTTTTCACTATTCTAACATTTATAAATTGAACCGACGGATGTTTCAGTCGTTGGCTGAATTATTTCATAATTATTAATATATTTTATAGTTGTTTGGTTGGTTGGGTATTAACGTTGCACTAGTGCTGCTCAATAGACAATTGGCGGACACACCCTATCCCTAAGGATGGCCCGGAAGCATGCCATCACAATTTTGATCTTCCACGGAGGGGATAATATTCTTTTATGTAAAAAAAAAAAAAAAGGCTGAATGAAAAATTGCAATATGACTTTTGAAGATAATAAAATATAAACATTCATGAGAGGCTGAAATGATAAAATAGAGCAAGAATATTTTTTACTGTTTCCGAAATTTTTGATTTTTATACAAACAAGCATTAAAAATCGGTAAAAGTTGTATTGTTCCTCGATTGCCTTTTTTTTTTTTCTTTTCTTTTGTTCCCTGAATCTCTAGCAAAAAGTAATTAAAAGTAAATTTTAAAAAGAGAAATACATTTTTAATTTGTTGGTGATGCAGAGTGTCGCGACGTAAAATAAATTTAACAATTTTAAATTCATATAATTATTAAAACGACTTTTAATTACACGGAAATATTTTAATGATTTGAATTTGACAGATATTAAACAAATTATCGTTATGAAATTTCACAAATAATTAAAAGAATTTTCTCTTTAGAAATAGAATGCAAAAAACAAATCTTATTTAAAGGTCTCAATTATTTTACTTATTTCATTTCTCATTGTTAAAGCTGTCTTTAAGTTCTAAAGCAAAAGCAACGCATTTTCATCTTATTTTTTAGATATTTCCTTTCCAACGCCCTTGTAAAAAAATCATAATAAATTTTTAAATTTTGTCTTTTTTACATACTTCGCAATTTTTTTTTTTTTTTTTTTTTTTTTTTTTGTTTAATTGGAAATGCTGGAATAAATTCTGATTTTTAAAATACATTCATTGTTTTAAATTATGAAAATTCATATTTTCATATTTATTTTTTAAATATCATATATTTATGTTTTCATTATACTATTTCGTCTATTTTTTTTTTTCTTTTTTTTTTCGGGGTGGGGGGAGGGAGCGAATTCTTTATATTTATAGATATATTTACATATAATGAATGTTTTCATTCTCGGATTTTGAAAAAAAAAAAAATATTAATAAATAAATAAATTTTTTCATAGCTATATTCTTTATTCCTGTGAAATATCTGAATAGGTTTTTCAATAATTTTACAAATTCGAAAATATCCGCAATTGATTTGTAAGTATCGAAAACCTCTATAAACCAATTTTGAACGATTTAACTCTATTTTTATTTTTTTGCCCCCCTCCCCCCACTCCCCACCCCCTTCTCGCCCCTCCTAATAACTTTACACTTTCGAAAATATCCCCATTCGACTTGCAGGCCTCTAAAACCTATCTGTACCAATTCTGAACGGCCTAACGGTATTTCTATTTGTCTTTGCCCATAGCCCGCCCTTACCGCCCCACCCCCTACCCGTCCCTCCTAATAATTTTACAAATTCGAAAATGTCCCCAATCGATATGTAAATATCGAAAACATCTATATACCAATTTTGAACGATTTAACTCTATTTTTATTTTTTTGCACCCCCCTCTCCCCTCCCCCTTCTAGCCCCTCCTAATAACTTTACATAATCGAAAATATCCCCATTCGACTTGCAAGCCTTTAAAACCTGTCTGTACCAATTTTGAACGGCCTAACTGTATTTCTATTTGTTTTTGCCCACCACCCTTACCGCCCCTCATAATAGTTTTACAAATTCCCCTAATAACTTTACATAATCGAAAATATCCCCATTCGACTTGCAGGCCTCTTAAACCTATCTGTACCAATTTTGAACGGCCTAACTGTATTTCTATTTGCTTTTGCCCCATAGCCCCCCCTTACCACCCCACCCCCTTATCGCCCCTCCTAATAATTTTACAAATTCAAAAATATCCACAATCGATTTGTAAGTATCGAAAACCTCTATGTACCAATTTTGAACGATCTGACACTATTTTTATTTTTTTGTCCCCCTCCCCCACCCCTCCCTCCTTCTTTCCCCACCTAATAACTTTACACTATCGAAAATATCCCCATTCGTCTTGCAGGCCTTTAAAACCTGTCTGTACCAATTTTGAACGGCCTAACTGTATTTCTATTTGTTTTTGCCCATTGCCCCCCCTTACGGCCCCACCACCCTTACCGCCCCTCATAATAATTTTACAAATTCGAAAATATCTGCAATTGATTTGTAAGTATCGAAAACCTGTATAAACCAATTTTAAACGATCTAACTCTTTTTTTATTTTTTTGCCCCCCCCTTCTCTCCCCCCCCCTTCTCGCCCCTCCTAACAACTTTACACTTTCGAAAATATCCACATTCGACTTGCAGGCCTCTTAAACCTATCTGTACCAATTTTGAACGGCCTAACTGTATTTCTATTTGTTTTTGCCCCATAGCCCCCCCTTACCACCCCACCCCCCCTTATCGCCTCTCCTAATAATTTTACAAATTCAAAAATATCCACAATCGATTTGTAAGTATCGAAAACCTCTATGTACCAATTTTGAACGATCTGACATTATTTTTATTTTTTTGTCCCCCCCCCACCCCTCCCCCCTTCTTTCCCCACCTAATAACTTTACACAATCGAAAATATCCCCATTCGTCTTGCAGGCCTTTAAAACCTATCTGTACCAATTTTGAACGGCCTAACTGTATTTCTATTTGTTTTTGCTCCATAGCCCCCCCCCCCCCCCGTTGCTGCCCCACCTGGGGGCTGAATTTCTAAAATTCCAGAAATTGGTTTTTAGATAGTTGCATTAGCTATATTTTAGAGCAAAAATTTCACGTATATCTATTTTTTTTGTTTGAGATATATAGGATTATGCGAAATCACGTTTTGCCCCCCCCCCCCGCCCCCCTTAGGGACCGAATTAAAAAAATTCCTTAAACCGATTTTTAGATATTTGTATTAGCTATATTTTAAAGTAAAAATTTCACGTATATCTGTTTTTTTTGTTTGAGTTATATAGAATTATGTGAAATCACGTTTAACGCATGTGAAATCACGTTTCGCCCATTCCCCCTCCCCCTTGGGGACCGAATTTCAAAAATTCCAGAAATCGATTTTTAGACATTTGTATTAGCTATATTTTAACGCAAAAATTTTACGGATATATGTTTTTTTGTTCGAGATATTTAACATTATTTCATTTAATTCTCGCGTTAAAGCGCTCTTTCAAGTCTGAAGTGGAAAGGCATTCGATGCGAGCGCCATCTTCTAAAAGCGACCAAAATGGGGCCATTCTGATAACACAGCGTGAGCGATCCATAGTGTACATCCATGCATATAGTCTTAGTATTAAACAAAATAGAAAATAAAAGATAGCATCTGTTTATTTGAAGTCTGTTTGACGTCACATTGCCAGTACTTTGTAGAAAATGATGTCATATACAGTATTTCTATTTATAAGCCTTTTTCCGACTTTCTTTTTTTAAGTGAAATGTAAATTATATTAGATGTTTTATCATGAAACATATTTAAATAATGATGCGACGGTTTTTGAAACATTACTGTCAATAAAGTGATCGTCGAATTCGCCGGGTTCCAGCTAGTCTATATATTAATTTGTAACGTGTTTTATCTGTATCCACTAAATTGAGAGAACGGCTAGGTGTAAAAATTTGGTTGAGCAGTCTAAAAAAAGGTCTTGGTCTGTAGATGTGTCATCAAAAGAGAAAAATATAAAAAGTCGTATGGACCCCCTCTGGGGGAGGCAGAGGTTAAAAGCATGTTTGTGAGTTAACTCAGTTCCAAATTACTTCACGGTGAAGAAATTGTACATAGGGGGACTAGACTCGAATACTAAAATATCAATTTCCCGGGGGGGGGGAGGGAATTAGTTTGAGAGGAAAATCCGGTCTAGACCCACACATGTTGCACCTCATTTTAAAGCTCTTGAAATTTCATATTGATTGGATATGTTTGAATACAATATAGTGTGCCTCCTGGTGGTGAAAAATGGAACTAGGTGATTTTGTAGTAAGCCCTATCATGTTACACCTTATTTTAAAGGTCTTGGTATTTCCTGACTGTTGGTGATGTTCATACAGAACACACTGTGCCCTCTGGTGGTGGAAAGTGCAACTAAAGGATTTTGTACTTGACACCACCCTGTGACACCTTATTTGAAAGGTCTTGGAAATTGAAGGAGATTGGTGATAAAGGTCTTGAAATTTCATGTTGATTGGGGATGTTTATATACAATATAGTGTGCCCCCTGGTGGTGAACAATGGAACTAAGTGATTTCGTAGTAGACCCTATCATGTTACACCTTATTTTAAAAGTCTTGATATTTTCTGACAGTTGGTGATGTTCATACAGAACAGATTGTGCCCCCTGGCGGTGCAAAGTGCAACTAAAGGATTTTGCAGTTGACAACACCATGTGACACCTTATTTGAAAGGTCTTGGAAATTCAAGGCAATTGGTGATGTTTGTACACAACATACTGTGCCCCCTGGTGGAGAAAAGTGGATTCTGCAGCATGTGTGTAGCATGCCTGCTATACAGTGCCACAGCCACAGGCAGCGGAAACACGAGTCAGAGGCCCATTCGGTTCAAGGTTAATTTTTGAGAATTTTTCATGTTATTAGCAGCCTGCGTATAAGCTGCTGCAGGCATCGGGGTTACAAGCCCTTGTTCCGTTCGGTTTGAGATAATTTTTTTGTTACAGATGATTATTTTTTTCGTGATGCTTTTATTTAAAAATAGAAATTCAAACAAAATAGAGTTAAATATATCATACAAATTTAAGGTTATTATCATGGGCCCGGGCAATGCCGGGCGGGTCAGATAACATGTAGTCTTAGTATTAAACGAAATAGAAAATAAAGATAGCTTGTTTTTTTGGAGTCAGTTTGACGTCACACTGACAGTACTTTGTAGAAAGTGATGTCATATATAGTATTTCTATTTGTAAGCATTTTTCCAAAAAAAATTTTTTTAAGTGAAATGTTGCAAATTTTATTAGAAGTTTTAACTTGAAATACATTTAAATAATGAGTTTATAATTAACAGTAATATAACTATTTAAGTTATACAAATAACAGTTTTAATAATTTCACTAAATTAATACACTATCTCTATATCATTACACCAGCACAACGATTCAGCTCCTGGTTGCAAAGCACATGCAAATGAGGAGCTGTCTAGACCAATTCCCTAAAATGGCGCAGCAATTTAACACCAAGTTGTGAAATATATATGGAGAAAAGTGGTGTAACTTCCCTAATAGTGTATTGATTTAACACGGTGTCTCAAAATGTGGTAAGAGAAGCGAGAATGAAAACGCTGAGAGTTTGCTTATATCGTGAATGGAATCAGAGCCCGAATCTAGAACCAATTTTTTTTTTTTTTTAATTAAGTTTCAAAGTTTAAAACCATGTTGCCAGTTAAAATATACTGGTTAGCTATAATAACCAGGCGACCGTATTTCACGAGCCAAGTTAATACTAAAGTATAAATTGCCAGCATGCGATTAATATGAAAGTCCCAAATGGCAATTATAACACTTGAATTAAAGGATTGTGTGTCATTCTTGAAGCCACTTGGATTCTAAAATATGCAAATATTATGGTGCAAAAGATGTAATTGTGATGCAGAAAAAGACTCTTTTAAAATTATATGCATTTTTAAACAAAAACAGCTAGTTCCATTACATTGATCAGCATGAAAATTGCCTCTGACACCATTTCAGTATATTCTTATGTAAAATGACCTCCTGAATCCGAATATGATGCCCATTTTGCCCTATCACCCACCGTTTTTGAGGAATGGCCCCCTATTTTTTATCATTTTCAGTGATTTTATGGCTATGAATTTGATTTCTAGGAGGGGAGAGGATTATTTTAACCGTTAAATGTCTTCTGAGGGGTTACAGAGTTGGAAAATTCCAAAACATTGACATTTGCGACAAGGGAAAAATTTTGGGGAGGAAACTGAAATTATGCATTATAAATCTTATATTTTTTTAATCTGTTATTAATGTTATTTTTTAAACTTTATATTTTTTTGCTTTAAGGTGTTAAATTATTTTTAATTCTTCAAATCAAATTCATGGTCGTAAAATTATCAAACAGGGAAAAAAATTCAGAGAGGGGGTGGTGTATCTAGAAAACGGTGGGTGACTAGGCAAAATGGGAGTCACATTTGGATTCAGGAGGTCATTTCACATAAGTTGAGCAAGAATGGCATCAGATCTCGAATTTTTTTTTTCTTTTTGCAGAGCAGTGTTCCCCCCTCCCCCCCCCCCAAAAAAAAAAAAAAAATCATTTTATACACAAAGTTCAAAATCTTAAAAGTGAAAAACAACTCTTGTGAATCAATTCACCAATAAGTAAATCAAAATTATGCGTGCCCTCTATACAAAGCAAAACCCAAATTTATTTGACTTTTTTTTTTTTTTTTTGCTTTAAAAGTGTATTGTAACAACAAATTGTCTTTTAAAATTCCAATGCAACAAGTAAAAAAAAAAAAAAAAAAAAAAAAAAAGTCTAAATTAACCGTAAGAAAATTCATCTCCCCCCCCCCTTCTCCTTAAATCATGAAAAAAACACTATTTAAAATCTTAAATTAAGCAATTTATTAATTAATTGAAACAGTGAGATAGCTGGATTACAAACCTTTTAATTTCAATGTAACTTAAAGCACAATAAATTATTTTATCTATAAAAGAATAACCCAGAAATATTAACAAAAATAACTCAAAATTTAAACACTTAAGATATTATTAGATCCCCTACTAAGCAAAGCATTCATTTAACTCTACATTACATGAAGATTTAATTAGAAATAAAAAAAATTATGTAACATTTTCTTACTCAATGTAGCACCTTCCATAATACAGTGTTTTGTGGGAGAAGCAGTATCAGAGCCCAAAATTTCAACTTATATTATACTCCCTGAAAAAAAAGAGCTACTCACCACAAAATATGATCATTTTACTCTATTTTTTACGTATAAGGTGACCAGAATTTTTTATTGGTAAAAGAGGAGAAAATATGCAATGTCTTTTATTTTATAAGAAAATAGAAAACATTCAATTTTGAAAAAGAGGTCATTTTAGAGGACACAAAATTGAATGAAAATGATTATAAAAACCAACTCAAAAGCTACTTTGCACAAGTGGTGGAAACATTTTTATCTCAAATGATAAATTTGAATCAGTATACCTTAATTTAAATTAATAATATATGGATATGTTTACATTGCTATCTTTAGAAAAGAAAACTTTTGTCAATATCAGTATTGCAAGCATATTTTCAGCATATACAACCTTAGGTAACGATGATGCAGGTGTATAAAATGATTATTTTTCATTCCCTAATTAATAAAATGCAATGTGTACACAAATTATCCCATGTTTTTAAATCATTACTTACATTAAAACTATTAAACATAAATGTTTCAATTCAATAAAAAAATTAAAGTAAACATAATGTATAGTATATACCTAAATTTGAAAAGTTGAAACTTTAAAGAATATTTCTGAATTTTAATGCTTAAAATATTGTAGGAGTTAAAATATCTCAGAATATAGGAGTTACAATAATCTTATAAATAAGAGACTGTATATAAATTTTGTGAATAAAAAAAATTACATTAATGAATTTTAGCATTTCATCAACAGCTTAAAAATTCTAGAAAGTAACTCTCTCATAATCTACTTTTAGATACAAAATTAATTCCCCACATATAGAGTTTTTCTTTTTCATAATAAGAATTTTAACTCTACAATTCAAATAATTTTGAGGAAAATCAATTTAGAATTTAGGTTTGTAGTTGTATCAAGCTGCTTTATATTATTTAATGAATTCTGTGATAAATTAGGGGTCAAACTACTTAACATGCAAAATCACTAAAATTTCCTACTTGTCTGCAGAAAGAATGGCGAGGAAAAACTTATTAATAAGTATATCATATATGTATTACTAAAATAATTCATTTATACCTGTGATCGCATTATTATACGATTTTTTAAATAATGAATTATAAATGAACAATATTGGACGCTTTCGTGTTTGTGCGATATCACGTTTAATGAAGTAAATCTTGTCATTTTATTATACAAAGGTTTTAATTTCATTTTCTGTATCAATAATAACACTCCACACACAAAAATAAATAAATATTTTATTTCTCATTGATCAACCCTAATATCCGCCATCTTACTTGTGAGAGCTTACGGGAGAGCACAGGCAGTCGCAAATTTTTATGTCAACAATCACAACTTTACGATCCAATATGGCCGATGGCGTTACATTTGTATCAAAATTACGACTACGATCCGATTTGTGATCTACGATAGCTGCGATTGTTAACAATAGTATGCCTCCCTTATTACTATATCTATGGGTTTACCGGTTTGCTACACGATTACCCAAGTAAAATGGCAGAACCACGGATTAGGAGAATCTCCTAATCCGTGGGCAGAACACATAACGTCATTTACTAGAAACACGAAGAATAGATCCTGAACACCAGAGTGGTTTTTAACTTTTAAATATTCAAATGGCAACACTTTTGTACAATTCTACATAACATAAAATAAAAATAATAAAAGTAGTGTTGCTGTTATGTTAGATGGAATAAAACGTATTTATATATTTTAATAAAAAAATACAATGAAGCGAATTTTCTGCTAAAGACTAATTAAACATATCACATTGTTTCAATTTAAGTACTTTAATTAAGTATGGAATATTTTTACATTTTTAAAAATTTATAACCTTTAAAATATATTTCATCCATTTTTTTTTTTTTTTTTTTTTTTTTTTTTGATTGTCGTAATTTATCTATTTCAACAACTTTTTTTTCTTTTATATTTAGCAAAAATTGGTGAAGGAATAAATATATTTGCCTTGTGAATTCATTTTAGACTAATCCAATATCATTTATTTTCCCAGCAGTTCGAAGTGTAATTAGCGTGCTTTTGCTTATTTTGTTTGTTTATTTCAGATTTCTTTTTTTTCGATTATTAATATTTTTAGTTATTTTAATGAGGATGTTATGTTAATAGATATTGATATTCAATTTTGTGTCATTAAAGTAATGTCGTGTATTTTTTATGACCACCTCATAGAACAGATCTCTTACCGGCGTTTATTCAGATAAAATCATTTAACATTATGGAGTTCCCATTACCTTAAAAAGCCTGAAATTTACTAATTATGTTATATAAAACCCCCGAAAGGCAATCATATAGTACGTCCAGTAATGTTTTCAAATGTTAATCAGGTTTCCATTTTAAAAACTGGAATCTTCCCTACATCGATATCTACATAAGTAATGACTAGTTTTTAAAAGAAAAACTTGCTTTATAGTGTCATATTTATTGATCATGTACATTTTTAATGCCTTTTTAAAATATATAAAATTAAAAACATTTTCTGAAATTTAAGACATACAACTGGAAAATTGGCGCAAAACGCATCGCCAGTTTTCCGCCCCTGTTTTTTTTTTCTCTAATCACCTAATTTAATCACTATAATGTCATTTGTGAAAAATGTAATTGTTTAAACTCTTACGTTTTTCCTTAAATACTCTCATTTTTTTTCAATTTTACTCAATATGTTGTCTTCTTTGAACATTAATTTTCTGGGAATTGCAAAACTGGACACCTTCAGTACATTAAATGTCATTGCTACTATACAGATTTTTTTTTTTTTTTTAAACTAGATAGATCTTATATAAATAAATCTCGAATTATGTATTTTTTTTTTTTTTTTTTTTTAACCAATTGAAAGTTTTTTTTAACATGTTTATGCTATATATACTAAGTGTATGTAATTAGAAATACATCTGGTAGCAAAATTTCTAAATATATAGAAGATTATGATGGTATACAGTTTTATTTAACCTGTCAGGACATGCAGGATTTTTCATACCCCATTCTTTAAACTTGTTTTGTTTTAAGGTGCATTATAAAAAATGAAACTCACTAAACAGTTTCACATTGTGAAAAGCAAAGAAAAAATCAGCTATCGAAAGGTAACAATCTTTATAACTTTTTTAAAGATTGTATAGTAGAGGCTTAAATATCATTGCGGTTTTGGAATACCCCAGTGGTAAGGCTCCTATTTATATGAGCTGGTGCATCAGGCATTTTGTTGCCTTAGGGTTGCCACATGTACCCAGTGCGTTTCTCTGATAAACAAACGATAAACATTTTTTTTAATCGTTACTTTAGAGTTACGTAAATACCAAATCGTGACTTAAATAACATTACTTTAGAGTAACTTGTTTTAATATATTTCATAATTTTAGCTAAGTAAACTATGATATGGAAGTTTGTCTAGAGATTAACTGCTATAATCATTCAAGAAGTGAATATAAAGTGTTCACAGATCTTCTATTACTGTGTATTTGAGTTTCGGTGACATTTTGTAAAAGAAACAGAAACCGCCCTAACAACACATCTTGCTCCAGTACATCCATAGGATATCCTCAGAATAAAATGACATCCTGAGAATGTACTGTGAAAAAAATGTGTTTTTAGGAATGTTATTGATGTTGCTTATTGCTCTTATCTTGACCGGATTAGCTTCAGATCAAGATTTCTTAAAATCATTAGAGAAGCGATAAGGACGCCAAGCATGAAAGCTGCCCTCTTCGGAGGCAAAAAAATGGCGGTGATGCGCCGGCCTATTATTTTATTTAAGGGGCTCTACCCAGTGGGTGATATGCCAGCTTATCTATAGAGTATGTGCTTTCAGTGTAATACCCTGTGTAAGAAGGAATAGAAAAGCCGATGATAGCATAAGTAAAAAGGATGATAATAAAATTCCAGACTTACAACCTAGGATTGTTCCCAGATTTAAAAAAGGGCAGGGTGCTGCTAGTAAAAAAAGCGTTTTTCAAATTTTTTAAGGCACATTTAACATTAAAAATCCAGACACTTATATCAAGATTTAGTTATAAGTAAGCATACAATAAATATTAGGTTGATTTCTTTAGAAGTCAACCTATTGCAATCACTTCATTTATCTATATATATATATATGTAATGGAAATTTTGTCGTCATGATAACTTCCAAAATAATACTCGTGTATTTAAAACTGGATTTGCTTGAATTTTGATGTATACATAAACCCAGGGTTGTTCGGTTTTTTCCATAGTGGCAAAAACCTGGTTAAAACCGTCCCAGACAAAATACTGTTTTGTCTTCTATTAATTATTTGCGAGCACTAAATTAAAAATTATTTTTATTCTTTCCATATATATATAAAACAATTCTTTAATTATATGTGTAGGGCTCATGAAATACAGTCACCTGGTTGCCACCAGCGACCATTATTTTTTAACTGGCAATGTTTTCAACTTTAAGAAAATTCAAATTTTTTTTTTTTTTTTTTTTTTTTTGTGAAAGAATTGGTCCTAGAATCGGGCTCCGATTCTATTTTCGATGTAGGCTAACTCTTGCTGTTTTGATTCTCGCTTCTCTTACCACTTTTTGAGACACTGTGCTGAATCAACACACCACTAGGGGATTTACACATCTCCGTGCATGTTTCAGAACTCAGTGTTAAATAATTGCACTGTTTTAGGGAATTGGTTTACACTGCTCCTGTTTTCATATGCTATTGACCTGGTGCTGAATCGTTGTGCTGGTGTAATGATGTATCAATGCTGATGGTGTATTGTTTTAATGAAAATAATAAAACATGACTTAAAAACCAGTTTTTGATGTGACAGTTGTCAATAACCATACGTGAAAACTGGAAACTGTAAAGTAAAATTATTTCATACCTATTTTTAAGTTGCAATGTACTAAGTGTATAAGTTAACATTGGTTATATATGTAGTCAGAAAAAGAAATAAATTTTTATGTTAGGAAACGTATTAGAGCATCGTCTTAAGAGGAGAGTGAATGTTTATAAATCTTTGTAAATTACCACAGAGGTATGAAAAATTGCAGATATAGATGGTAAACTATAGTAATACAATTAAGCATATTAAAAATTCTTTAAAACGAACTAAATTTTACAAAATAAATAAAAATTTTATATTTAAAAAAAATAATTAAATGGTTTCTGCTAATTATTGTTTTATATATTTTTTCCTCCTCACTTTAACATTATTATGATTTTAAAATATAAACTAAACATATATTAGGTTATTACTTAGTTTGTGAATTCAATGATAGTTTAATTTTTAGAATTATGTTGAATGCTGAAATTTCAGTGAAAATTTTTAGCATTCAAATATAATATTAAAAAAAAAATTAATTCATATCAACGAATCCACAAAGTAATATCCAGATATTTTGAAATATATTGTTAAATGTATAATAATGTAAAACTGAGATATAAAATTAAAAAATTAATTAGACACGAGCATTTGTAAAATGTGGAGGAAATTAATTTTTTTCTTTAGATATAATTTAAGAAATTTTAATGTATTTAATTTCAATGTATATAAATAAATGTATATTTTCATAAATTTAAGATATTAATTAACAAAAGTGATATATATCGTCCATTATCCTCTTAATTCAAATAATTAATTTAAAATTGCATTATGTAATTCATATTAAAAATTTTGTTCAACTAATCATGCAATACCTCAAAAATTTTTAATTGTACAATATTAAAACATGCTATTGATATTGATTATAACCCAAAATGAAAAGACATGATGCAATGTTGTACAGTGAATAAAATTGAAAAAGAAAAGGTTTTAAAATATACTTGTGTGAATAAAGGGTGGGTATATGTTATTTACAGGGTTGTTGATTTTTTTTTTTATTTATATCTGATTTTTTTTTTATTAAAATCAAGATTGATTTTAATGATTTTTTTTTAACTATTTGTATATTATTGTGCAACATTTGTGTTTTATTATGTGTATATATATGCACAATATCCATACTATCAATCATTTTACTTAAATTATAAAAATAAAAATAATATTTTATTCTCATAGAAAAAATCCATGTAGGCATTTATTACCAATATTTTTATTCAACATAGTATCTTCATAATAAGAAATAATTTTATAGCAATCACAAATGCAGTAGCATGAGCCACTCAACTTGAGACTTTGACGTTATAGCTATAATAATGTAATGAAATAAAAATAATAAAATCTTACTCATGGTACAGAACACATAAAATAATTTTGGAAAAGGATAATTTAATAGGAAAAATGATCTCATAACTGAAGCAATCTATTAAGACAAATAAACTTTCACTTATTTCTAAACAAACAAACAAAAAATATATACTGTTCGACCGAGATAAGAGCGACCCTGGAACTAACGAAGGCACTGTCCAATTGCCAGGGTAACCGATCAGTTGACTTAATTTGATGGATGTCTGGTATTTTCTTGTTGTGCCAACACTGGAATTTCTCGCCAAATTTCTCTCGTTCAGTGATTGACTTATTTCGTTTCCTATTGTCAAATCGTTCAGACAAATTGTAAATAAATAAAGTTTAATCTTAATTATTTGTAGATGTTTAATCATTTTGAAGTTCCTGGATGCATGAATAAAAATGAAAATTGAGAAAACACAACTTAAAGATTTTAAATCTGTAAAATATACATCAAAAACTGTAAGAACTGTTGCCTGAATATATATTTTATTGAACAAAACTAATATAGTTTAAATTTATAAATATTAAATGGAAATATAAGTTTTCATATGAAACCTACTTCAGTGTTGCCAAATATCTTTAAACTTACGCTGGTCAAATTATTCATATTAAAAATAAATAAATAGTTATAGTTATTTAATAATCTATTTAGACTTTTATATATTATCGTGGGAATTTAATCATATGTTTATTTTTTGCTTTCTGTTTCTTTTTTGTTACTAATATAAATATCTATCTTAAACATATCCATAATAAAATTAAGTTCGTAAAATCTAAATATGCTATGTATATTAAGTGAAATGCGATATGAAAGAAATAAGTTATGCTATTTTTAAATAACATCTTGATTAATATTTAAAAAACAAGTGAAGTTTTAAGATAACTGATATTGTTTATTTTAGAAAAAATAATTAATATTTTCTATTATCTATGGATTTTCAAGAGAATGCTAACTAAATAAATATTACTGTTTTTTTTTCTTTTAACTAATATTTCTGTGTGGAAATGTTGTTATTAGTGTATCTTGTATATAAGTGCTAAAAAGCTTCCTGAATCGGTATACAAGGTTTTAAAAAAATGCGGGAAAGGGAGAAAAGAACTTTGATATTTGCGCCAAATATGGCAACCTTTCTTCTACAGTTAAAACTTGTTCTCCCTCCGATAAGTTGCCCTTTCCTTTCTTACAACTATACCCAGAGTCATTCTAATCGAAGCCAGACAGTATATATATATATTAATAAGGAATTAAGAATATATATATATATATATATCTTTAAAAAATTCTTAGGCTAAACAAATATCACTTGAATCAAGAAACATTTTTCACACTTTACCCATTACCAAGATTCACATTTTCATTACCATCTTAATACTTTCACTTATTCCTTTATTATTATTTTTTTTATATATATATTTAGTGGGTACAATTAATTAAACAAGCAGTGACAGCCGCCTTGAACTGATTATATGTAGTTAAATTAAAAGGTAATAGTGTTTTTAAAACTTCTTGGAGGCCTCAGGGCTCTTTAAACACTACAATGTGAAATATGCCATTATTTTTAAAACATCATGTGAGCCAATATTAAATTATATAAAGTATGAGAGCTAAATAAGCAAGAAAATATTTTATTTTCTAAATATCAACCGCAAGGCAGCCAAAGGCGAACTAGTATATATAATATATTAATTCTACACTAAGTAAATATTTACAATTAATACCCCAGTCATAAGGCTGTGCTTGTATAAATATGGAAAATACAATAAATAATTAAAATATATTATAAAATGTATAATTAATTAAGAAAATTGAAGTATAATTTTTGTGTTTAGCTTTATCTCTACTAAGCAACATTAGTAAAGTCAAGATATGAGAAATATTAGCTCTTTTAATGAAATATTTGGTTATTATTTTACAAATTGTATTTTTAAATTTACATAAGAAATATTTAAAAATCTCATTTTTTAAAGCTAGATAAACTATTTCATTCCATTAAAGCCAATAACTTCGATATTTAAAAGAAGTGATTTAAATCAGCAATTTTTTTCAAAAAAAAAAATTAATTGATTTAAATCACTACAACCCTGGTTATTTATTATTTTATTTTTATCTCAAGGAAAAGAGGTAAGTATATTTAAAATGTTAATTAATAAATTTTTATTTTACTTGTATTTGTTACTGGCTTCTTATTATCTTAAATGTAATATAATTTTATTCATTTTGTTTTTCTTTCTCTTTAGAATTGAAGAATAAAAATGTGGGGTGCCCAGGGCTGGAACCAGTGGGCTTTACAGCCGGCTATGTTTAATAATGTTCCCCATGAACAAAGTATGTAACAACTTTATTCTCAATCTTGTGCCTCTATAAAATTTATTAAACTCAACTTGAAAAATTTGAGTTATCCTTTACAGGGAATTAATTATGCTTGAAAACCGACATTCTAGAAATTGGCAATCATAAAATAAATCCTTCACAGAAATCAATCAGTTTCATTTTTGTGATCTAAAATCAAATTTAAGATTAGATTTATTCTTATATAAAACTGTAACATATTTCTGTCAAAAATGAATGGAATGACAAAAAAAAAGTCATGGAAATTCGAAAAGTTCAAATGCTAGTCACTCTGTTCTTATTTTATATTTATTTTGTTCAGTAAAGGAATTTAATATGATTATTTTATTGTTATATATTTTTTTCCTGTAAAATGAAATACTTTTTTAAACAAAAATTAAACTTTTTGTTGTTTTATTTCAGTTGATTGGGCTGCGCTTGCAAAGCAATGGATTCAAATGCAACAGAACCAGCCTTCTGACACTTCTGCACCTCCTGTGCTTCCACCAGTTCCTCCACCATCTGTAACAGCACCTCCATTATTACATCCTCCCCCACCTGGCCATGGACCAATGGGACATGAAGATTTTCCTCCAGAAATACCTGTAAATGCCCCTCAATTTAAACCGCCAATGGGACCTGCAGGAATACCTGAACCTTTTCATGGTGATAGGTCGTTTGAGAGTGAACCAGGTAAAACCAAAATATACTGTACTGGAATTACTAATAATTTCAAATAGAAAATGTTAATTTTATATTTCAAAATCAGTAATATGTAAAAAAAAAAAAAAAAATGGAATTACTAATAATTTCAAATAGAAAATGTTAATTTTATATTTCAAAATCAGTAATATGTAAAAAAAAAAAAAAAAATGGAATTACTAATAATTTCAAATAGAAAATGTTAATTTTATATTTCAAAATCAGTAATATGTAAAAAAAAAAAGCTATGGGAAAGAAAAAAAAATTAAATCAAAATATCTGTTGAAAAAAGTGCAAAGTGCTGAAAAACTGATTTTCAAAAACCTGTTAAATGGTATAATTTAGAAAATCAATGTAAAAAAATAAAAAAAAAACTAAGGGAATGCATCTAAAATATGTTATGATACGGGGAGAATCTAATTTAGATGTCTCTTTAACGCATTTTTCAAATATTCACAAGGGTAGCGATGTTTCGTACCACATTCCAATTTGCAACTCTCCTCTGCCAATGTAAGAGAGCATGTTTTTTGATGACCAAAACAATTAGCTATGCATCAGAAATAAACAATTTCAGGGCTTAACGGACCAGTAAAATATTTAACGGACCAGTAAAATATAAATTTTAGTGTAACTTGTGAAGTCTGCTGAAGTGTTGGATCAAGGAACGAAGAAAAGGAAGGAGTGGAACTTCCTTGGTTATAAAGTGCTGCAAGTAGAAGCTGTAACTATTGTAGATCAACAAAGGTGCTGCAGGGTTCTACTGTTAAGGTGGCCAATTATATGTTATTCAATGTTGACAGGCCATATAATGGCACCTCTTCCGGCGGCACTGCTATTTATTTAAAGTACGGCTTCAATGCTACTCTCATTAAAGTCCAAAATATAAATTCCATTGAAGTCACGCCAATTGTTTTGGAATTCCCCATTATTCAAAAATTACTTGTTGCAGCAGTTTATATCCCTCCTCAACACGAAAGGAATAACCTGCTCATGCGAGATTTATCCCGGCTCACTAATATTTATTCAAATTTTATTATTGCGGGTGATTTTAATGCTAAACACTTGTCTTGGAACTGCCCCTCTAATGATGCTAGAGGGAATATCATCAGGAGATGGGTAGATCAAAATCATGCACAAATTCTTGCTCCCCCTGAACCCACCTTCACTAGAAGTAATAATATTGATTTTGCTATCACCCGCAATTTTCCATATAGTTACAGCATTCAAATGCTGAATGATCTCAACTCTGATCACCTGCCTGTGGAAATCTGTTTTCGGATGAATAACTACAATTTAGATTTACTGGCGGCCTTCACCACCAGGTGGAGCCACTTTACGGAGATCTTAGCCAATTATGAGCTTCCTTCACCTCTTCCATCTAATAAACTCAAAGCTGAGAGATCAATTAGCATGCTTGAAAATTCCATTCAAGATGCCTTTAAGCAAAGCTCGGCTCCGAGAAAAAGGACTTGTCTATTCTTCCGTTTACCAGTTGAAATCAGACAGTTGATCAGAGAAAGAAATCATGCTCACAGGAATTGGCAGGTTCATAGGCTTCCCCATTTCAAACGCTTGTACAATGTACTTGCACGGAGGGCTGCAATTCATGAGTACTCAAAAATGCATTTCAACAACTTTGTCGAGAGTTTATCGACGACCGACAACACCATTTGGAAGACTACTTCACGTATTTGTAGACCAAAAACAAACATTCCGGCTCTAAATAGCCCAACTGGAATGGCAGTGACTAACTCTGAAAAGGCTGAAGCTCTCGCTCACAGTCTTAGAAGTCAGTTCGCACCTCATAATGATGTTTTTAATCCTAGAATCACTTCAATTGTTAATAACAGTGTTCAAAATTTATTAAGCAAAAATTCCATTAATACTCTTAACTTGGCTACTAGGTAGTGGAGTATATTTCTAAACTGAAAAAAAAATAAATCCCCTGGCGAGGACCGAATAACAACTAATATGCTTATTATCCTTCCTACCAACTTTATTTTTTATATCACTTTAATTATTAATTGCATGCTCATCTTAAATTTTTTTCCAGACTGTTGGAAAAAGAGTTTAATCGTTTCTCTGCCGAAAGGTGGCGACACTGATCCGCACCTTCCTCAAAGCTATAGACCTATTTCTCTTCTCTCTTGCATGTCAAAAATCTATGAATATATTCTCGTTAATCGTCTGAATGATTTTACAAACTCTCATGATGTGATTAGGACTGAACAATTCGGGTTTCGTCCACGTCATTCAACACAACAACAGTTGTGGAGAGTGTGTGAATTTCTTCACGGTGGCTTCCAATCTGGAGGTGTAACAGGGATTATATTTCTAGATGTTCAAAAAGCTTTCGATAAGGTCTGGTATGCTGGCCTTATTCATAAACTAATATCTATTGGTCTTCCCGACCAACTAACTAAAATAATTTATGACTATCTTAGCAATAGATCTTTTTCCGTTAAAGTCGGAAACTCTATCTCTAACCCTTCACCTATTTTAAGTTCCGTTTCTCAAGGTTCTCTGCTGGGGCCTTTCCTCTTCAACATCTACGCCAATGATATTCCGCGTGATGTTGATGTCGCTTTAGCGACTTTCGCTGATGACACTGCCATTTGATGTAAACGAAACACTCCAAACGCTGCGTTTGAAGTACTTCAAAATTACCTAAATAAATATTCGATCTGGTTACGGAAATGGAGAATTAAAGTAAACAGTTCCAAAAGTGCCGCCATATTTTTCACCGATAAAAACTATGACACCTCCACTAACTTTCTCTTAAATAATGAACCCATACCCTGGGAGACATGTTATAAATACTTAGGAGTTTATATTGATTCCAAATTAACGTGGTCTCGTCACATCTCAGAATCTCTGGGTAAAGCCAAACGAGCCACGCATTCCCTTCATTCTCTCTTAGCTTTTAATAGCCGCCTGTCCATCAAAAATAAATTATTATTATATAAATCCATGATTCGTCCTATCCTCACCTACGGGTGTATGATATACGGATCTGCTTCTAAAACCAACTTGGATAAAATTCAAAAGTTTCAAAACAAGCTATTGCGCAGGTTTTTGAAAGCTACTCGCTACGTCCGCAATGATACTATTCATCAGGATCTCTGAATTAAGCCTATTTATGCTCAATTTCGGAAACTTGCATTGAAGTTTCACAGATCCATTCCTAATGTTGGAAATCCTCTGTTCGACTCTGTCGGTCGTGGTAAAAAACGGCCTCTGGCTATTTTAGTCAGAGGGGATGATTTTCTCCCTGTCTCTAAAAAGCGTAGGAGTATAACTTCCGGAGTCACCTAACTTTGTATTTCCATCCAAAATTCTATTTCCCCTAGATTGAACGAAATGTTCATCTAGCTTTGGCTAACCCTAGTATCAGGCTTATCTACTGAACTTGGTCAGTCGCGAGCTTTGAACCTTCTTACTAGTGAAATTGTTACTTCTTTTTTTAATTTTTTATCAAAATTTTCTAATTGCTGTATATATATTTTTTTATTATTTGGCTTATTTTTTAAGTTTTTTATTAATTTTAGTGTATTGTGGTGTAGGGTTCTGAGGTCGCCTCTCATTGGCCGATTTCCTGGCCTCTGATTGGCTCTGAGTTTGAGGACAAAATCCTCTCGTTTTTAGTTTTTCACTTTCAGTGAGGATCGTGGGGTTTTTTGTAGGCTTCTGATTGGTCAACGGACTTAGCTCGGAACTTAGCTTCTGGCTAGACACCGAGATTCTTGAAGTTGCTCTATAATTAACTTCACCTTTAATTCTCCTGAATTTCAATTACATTTGTTAGGGAAAAAAAAATTGTATGGCCCCGCTTTTTTTTTATTTAGTTGCGGGACTCCGAGCTATTTCCTGTGCCCCTTGAAGCGCCCTGCTCACCTCTTAATTGCCTTTTTTTTTTTTTTTTTTTTTTTTTCTTTAAACTCCTGGTGCTTCACTCGATTGGTCTCTGCTCACGCAGAGATTTAATCAGAGATCAAAATTCTAAATTCATCCTTTTGGCTTTTAATTATTTTATGGAAAATTATTTTTATGTTTTTCTCAATTTTCGTTGGAGGTAAGCATTGGTTGCGACCAAATGCAGGTACTCCGAAGCATTGACGTTGACGAACAAAGGTGCTGCAAGTAGAAACAGTAACTATTGTAGGATGAACAAAGTGCTGCAAGTAGAAACAGTAACTATTGTAGGATGAACAAAGTGCTGCAAGTAGAAACAGTAACTATTGTAGGATCATCAAAGTACGTCTGTCAAAGCTGTAACTGTTGTAAGAGAAATACTTGCAATGTAGGATCGCGCTCTAACAATATGGACAACAAAAAAGGAGAAGATATTGCAACATCACCAAAGTGCTGCATGCAGAAACAGAAACTATTATAGGTGTGTATTGAAAATCCCATGAGGCTATAGTAGGAGTAAAACAAGAAACTAAAAGAAACACAACATAAGTTATCTTATAATATTGTGCCATATTGTTAGCAAAATTGCAGCATCTCTAGAATCTATCACATTTTTACATTTAATTATATTAATAGCTTCAGAAAAAAAAAATTCTTGAACTGTAGGTGGTGCTTAAATTATTTTAGAGTTCTCATGTAGGTTTAGCGTTTGGGTTATCATAAAGTCGACCAGAGTAGAATTATTCCATTCTTTAATATTATGTGTATGTTCCTGTATTTGTTTGGTTCAAGTTCTCTTAGTTTGTCCGATTTAAAAGTTCTCTATTGTTTTCAATGGGAATTTGATAGACACCTCCAGTGGGTCCATTTAAGTCACAGTCATTAAGAGTTATTTGTTTAATAGTTAAAGGAGAACTGAATGATATTAATAAATTAAATTTACGTTGTATATGATTATAATGTTTAAAGCTGTAGAATTCTTTACAGTAGGGGTGAGTATTGGTATAATGAAATTTTAGAGTTGAATTCAGGGTGTGACTAATAGGATTAATTAACATGCGATTTTTTATTCTATTTACAATTTTAATACTAGATTTACTGTACCCTGCAGCATTACCTATTTGAATAATTTTGTTAATTTGTTGTTTTTCGTTAAATTTAAAAATAGTATAATTTAAAGCCCTGGTGAAAATGCTTTTTTTAATTCCTAGATTACCTGGGCTATAAATTATACTGCTTTTAAATTTAACAGAAAACTACAAATCAACAAAATTATTCAAATAGGTAATGCTGCAGGGTGTAGTAAATCTAGTATTATTAAAATTGTTAATAGAATAAAAAATCACATATGTTAATTAATCCTATTAGTCATACTCTGAATTCAACTCTAAAATTTCATTATACCAATAGTAAACTGTAAAGAATTCTATAGCTTTAAACATTATTAATGTCATTCAGTTCTCCTTTAACTATAAAACAAGTAACTCTTAATGATCATGACTTAAATGGACCCACTGGAGGTGTTTATCAAATTCCCATTGAAAACAATAGAGAATTTTTCTTTTATATCGGACAAACTAAGAGAACTTTAACCAAACGAATACAGAAACATATATGTAATATTAAAGAAGGGAATAGTTCTGCTCTGGTCGACTTCATTTATGATAATCCAAATGCTAAACCTGTATGGGATAATGCTAAAATCATTTGAGCACCACCTACTATACCAGAACTTTATATTTCTGAAGCTATTAATAATGTAAAAATGCAATAAATTCTAAAGATGCTGCAATTTTGCCAATAATTTGGTACAATATTATAAGATAACTTATGTTGTGTTTCTGTTAGTTTCTTACAGTTTTACTCCTATAATAGTTTCTATTTTTGCAAATAGCACTTTGGTGATGCTGCAATATCTTTTCCTTTTTTGCTGTCCATATTGTTAGAGTACGATCGTACATTGCAAGTATTTCTTTTACAACAGTTACAGCTTTTACAGGCAGCATTTGGATGATCCTACAATAGTTACAGCTTTTACTTGCAGCACTTTGTTGACCTTACAATAGTTACAGTTTCTTCTTGCAGCACTTTGTTGATCCTACAATAGTTACAATTCTTACATGCAGTGTCTTGGTAACCATTAAAGTTCCACTCCTTCCTTTTCTTTGCTCCTTGATCCAACTTTCACCAGACTTTCACATCTTACTATTGCTTTTGTTCAACACTTCTCAGTTTACTAAAGGATGTAACTGTCAACCATGAAATGTAAAGAATATATAAAAACTGCTCAGTGGAAACATGTATTAAATCCCCGATGATGCTTTGATTTTTCAAAGCGAAACACCATACAAATTTTGTCATTTTTGGATTCCTCACACCTGAAAATGTGTAAAAAAGTCAAAAACAGAGGTCAAAAATTTTCACGATTACCTAAGTTCCCCATACCTATAGTATGATGGAGAACTAAAAATTGCATATACAGTGAACTCTCGTTAAAATGGAGTATCAAGGGCCGACATTTTTTGTCCATATTAACGAGAGTCCATCATAACAGGAGTTCACAAACTGAAGTTCTATATGAACTCTAAAATCACTATTACACAGTATAATACGAATGAAAATTTGTTTCCTCAAACTCTTTTATTTACTAAAATTATAAACGCAGGAAAAACGATAGTGACTTACAAAACTTCTTTTCTTCATATAATACAACTTGATGTAGTACATAAAGAAAAAATCTGATGTGGGCACCACATGACTTCCTTATACACTTTGAGAAATATACATAATGTTAAAAAATATTGTCACTGGACCCGAAACAGTTGGCTAAAAATATTTAAAAAAAAATGCATGCATACGTAAAAAAAAAATAAAATAAATAAATAAATAAAATTGTGCCTTGAGGGGACTCATTTTAAAATCCTTGGGGGGGGGGGGACTCATGTCAAAGTTGTGCCTTGGGGGGACTCATGTCAAAGTTGGGCCTTGGGGGGCCTTATTTCAAAGTTGCACCTTGGGGGGACTCATGTCAAAGTTATGCCTTGGGGGGACTCATGTCAAAGTTGTACCTTGGGGGGGACTCATGTGCCTTGGGGGGGGACTCATGTCAAAGTTGTGCCTTGGGGGGGGACTTCGGATCCGAAACAATTGGATAAAAGTGTTAAAAAATGCATTTTCACCGTGTTTCTGAACTATTCCGGAAGTTTCAAATCTCTAACTAGTCGGGAAGTTAGTTAAATAGATTTTCTGTTGAATCATATAAACGCTGCTAAAGGCAGCAGTGACACGAAGCAATTGGCTAAAAATATTTTAAAAATGCATTGTCACCGTGTTCTGAGCTTTTCTGGAAGTTTTAAATGTCTAGCTAGTCGGGAAGTTAGTTAAAAATCGATTGCAAGATTTGTACTGGTAACGCTGCCGAAGGCAGCAGGTATCGGAAACAGTTGGCCAAAAATATTTAAAAAACGCATTGTCAACGTGTTCTGAGCTTTTCTGAAAGTTTCAAATGTCTAGCTAGTCGGGAAGTCAGTTAAATTGCAAGATTTGTCCAAACCGTTTTTGAGTTATTACCGTTTTTTGATACATTATGGCCAAAACCAATGTATTTTTGGTCATTATGAACCTAATTTTCCAAAATATCTCCAAAATGGAAAATCATACAAAGTCCAAAAAGGAAGGTGCAGAACTATATGTTATAACAAACCTATGTACCAATTCGCAACTTTCTACGTTCAACCGTTTTTGAGTTATTACCGTTTTTTGATACATTATGGCCAAAACCTATGTATTTTTTTCATTATGAACCTAATTTTCCTAAATATCTCCATAACGGAAAATCATAGAAAGTCCAAAAAGGGAGGTGCACAACTAGATGTTATAACAAACCTATGTACCAATTCGCAACTTTCTACGTCCAACCGCTTTTGAGTTATGCGACATACACACACACACACACAGACACACACACACACATACAGACGTCACGAAAAATCGTGTAAAATCCCTTATATCTCTATAACGAGAGCTCGTGTTAAGACGACACTTGCAGGTGTGCAACTAGATATCATGACAGTCACACGTATAAATTGTCAACATTCGGCGATCATTCGTTTTCGAGCAATGTGAAATACAAAATCCATTTCGCAAATCGGGATTACTATACTTCCTTATACTTTGTATAAGGAAGTAAAAAGGGTGATAGTACATAATAATTAGTCTATCTTAAAAAAAAAAATAAAAAAAAAAAGTTGGTTTGTTTTTTTAGGGTAAACGATATTATCTGGAACATTTTCAGTCGATAGAAGTAGAAACATGTGCATATTGTTGACCTCAACTGTCATTGTCAACCAATACTGTTTACCTCCCACGGTGTAATAGCGCAGAGTGAAAGAGGTTATCCTTTTTATTATTACACCTTTTTATGTTAATAATAATTTTTAAAAAAACTTGAATTTGAAAAGATTTTGGGAATTGACTCTTTTTTGAAGAAAGTAAGCTTTGAAGGGGGAAAAATGTCCATCTTGACGAATGAATTGTACATATAAAAATAAAACGATGTGTATTACATGTAATTCTTATAGGTCTTAGCCAGGGATTCTGCTTTTGTACGTAATAACAAGAAATCCATCTTAAACGGGGCCGTCTTAACGAGAGTGCACTGTATTTAATTAATTTTGACAAACAAAAAATAAAATAAAATTGGCTAAAAATAGTGATGAGTTCATAGTAAATAATAATAATAATAAAATCACTAAGCTTGATTGAAAATAAGATATTTTAAAGAAAAATATTTAATTAAATTTAAAGTCAACCCTGCATTGGCATTTTTGTAATTTGCAAGCTAGCGTTCTCCCAACTGAAAATTTTTTCCCTGTTTAAAGCCACTTCCTGAAGTTGAAGTAAGGTTTTTATGGCTTTGTATTTATGGCTTAAGTAAAATTAAACTTAAATGAAAATTACAGATTTTATAGGGGGGAAAAAAATAATTTTTTTTTTTTTAAGTGTGTGTATAATATATCATCATCAATTTCAGCTTTTATCAATCCACTGCAGAATAAAGGCCTCTCCTAGGTCATTTTAACTTCTTGACACTAGAAATAACATCAGTAACTTTAGTATGCTTCCTAATCCAAGTGTTTCACTTTCTGTCTCTGTGGGTGAATCCTAAGTCCCACTATACACTGAAGAGACACGAGACAAAGTTTGAAGCGACATGCGATACACGCATGCTCTAAACAGTTTTCAGGAGATGAAGTTGTATTTAGAGCATGCGCGTGTTGCACGTCGCTTCAAACTTTGTCTCATGTCTCGTCGGTGTATAGCGGGCCTAACATGCATCTCCATGCTTCTCTGGGTTGTTTGAAGTTTTTGTATAGCTTTACATGTTGATGTCTAAGTTTCTAAATGTTAAAACAGGCAAAATGCACTGAACAAAAACTTTACTTTTCAAACAAATTGGGAGGTCGCTTTTGAATATAGCGTTTAAAACTAGTTTTACACTTGATAAACACATTTTAGCATCTGGTGAACATTTTCAACATTTTATATACTTTTTTTTTTTAAATGATATTACTTTCTGCTATACTTTCAGTGCATATAGCTTACATCTGCACAAGTGATAGTAGCAATTTATGTCAAGATATTTTTATGCATAACAAAAGTAGAGATCGGAAAAGATAGGTATGTAAATGGTGACGTATAAAAGAGGAAGAAGACAAATAATTCCCTTTTTTGAAAACAAGTTAAAACAAAAAACTACAAAAAAAAAGTATTCCATCTGGCAGCGCTGTTCTATACTTATATTCACAGATTCATTTACTTAATTGCAAAGCACTAAGAAGCTTTTTGTTTTTTTGCTTTGTTTTTTCTTAGGTCCTTTTATGCAAAAGCCTGTTAATAATTCTTACTGGAATAAACCTCATTGGGAAGCAAATGCAGCTAGTGATGTTAATGACAGACTTTGGCCTTCTGCGCCTCCTCCACCACCTCCTACAGTTGAACCAACATCAGCATTGATTCCTGGGAAAGAAACTTATGATTATGGTCATATGCATGACAACCCACCACTTGCAATGCAATCAATAGATTACAATCATATGTCAGAATATTCATATAATCAGGTAAGTAGTGCATTTATATAACTTTAAAAAATAATTAAGAAATTTTTGTAAAGCTATTGATTTTTATCTATTTAATCCTTTCAAGATGAGTGCTGGCTAAAACAAAAAATGTGTTGTATATACATATCTGCCAAGTACTCTGATTTTCCTTAAGTTATTCCTATTTTTATTATACATACTTTTTTTTTTTTTTTTTTTTTAAGTAATTGGTCATCAAACACTTCGCAGAAGCCTTGCTGTTTCCGACCTTTTTCCATTCACAACGTAAAGGTCATTATTCATTTAAAAAAGTTGTTTTATTAGACTTTAGAACCTATAGAGTGACAGAATTGTTCAATATCTTTCACTCATCTAATATTTTGTGATTCTCCCACCCCTTGCCACAAATGATCGGCTATCAAATGCCTAATAGAAGCCTTACGATATCCAATCTTTCTACATGCAGAATAAATGTTAATATTCATTTTAAACTTACTTTACTGGATTCTAGAACCTATAAACAGGTAAAATTCTTCAATATCTCTCACTCATGTAATTTTTGTTGTGCTCCCCCCCCCCCTTCTTCCCCCTTCCACCTTTCCAACTAGTGATTGACAATCAAATATCCTTCAATACACATTTTTTTCCATTATTAATTTTTCTCTATTGTATTTAGTATATATTTTATCCATTTATGCTGTTTGGCAAATATGTGCATTAAAATTTTATTTAGCTTAAATGTGGTTTAAAAGGATTTTTTTTTTCCTATTTTGAGGTAGAAATCTACCTTTTGGCTACCTATTTTGTGGTAGAAATCTTCCTTTTTAATTCCCATTTTCAAATCAAAATCTTCCTATTTTTAAGGTTACAAAGTTGGCAGCTATGTATATAAGATGCTATCCGGGGATGAATGCAGCTGTTTATGGGTAAAAAAAAAAAGACACAAATATGAGTTCCACATTTTTGATAAAATATAAATGGAAAGTTTTTATTTTTTAAATATCTATAGATGGCATTCCATTTTCATTATAAATTAAATTGTTATGTATAGAAGTTTTAGTGTGCTGCCTTCACATCAAAATCAGAATGTATGAACATATATTTCTAATTTTTGCTATTTTGTTTTCATCCCATTCTGCAGTACTAGGGTAGGGAAGTTTATTGCTCCCCCCCCCCCTTATTTCTACATAAAGATCTTCAGAATGGATCTAGTTAGTTTAACCCTTTACAACCTAAAACTTTTTTCGTAGAAAATGAGAGTGTTGTTAGTTTTCCTTAGTTGATAAGATCATATTTGACTGAAAAAAAAATATCTGTTAGATTTAGCCTCGGAAGGACCTAAACAGGCCCTACTGTGGAGACATTTTTAACTAAAACTAAAACCCCCTACACAATTGTGTAGGTTCAAATTACAGTAGACTCTCGATTAACCGGGATGGTCGGGAAATGTCTCGTCCCGGATAAGAAAATATCCCAGATAATCGAATTTATACAAATTTTGGTGGAACATTAAGAAAAAAAATTGAGAGAAAGTATAAAATTATTATACAATAGGGCATTAAGGATTTTATTTATTATAAAAGGAAGCAAATGAACATAAATGTTAATGTTATTTAGATTTACAATTAGAATAATTTACAAAAAATAAAAAAAAATAAAAATTTGTTTACCTCATATTTTTGCAAAGAAGGAAGTTATAAAAGTCTGTTTTTGTTTTTCATTTACTCTTCGACGAATTTTGCTACGCAAATTTCTCAACATAATTTTTTTAGCAGGTGTGCTTTCATCTTCTTGCTCCAAGTAATTAAGTAAAGCCTCAATGTGTACTAATGCATCACTGTTACTTAATTTTTGATGAGTTACAAGATTTTCCTCATCACTTTCAGAACATTCTTCATAATTCTTTGTTTTTTTCTGAATCACAAGTGACTCGTAACACAATATCATCGTTACTTAAAACTTTGTAACATTTATTTTAGAATCTTCGTTAATCCATTGCTGCACTGTTTCTTCATCAACATTTTTAGAACAGTCTAACTTTCTCAATCTTAGATTTTTCTCTGCAAATCTGTACTATCATCGTCTTCTATAGGAATTTCCTTTTCTTTATCCGGTTAATTTGTCTTCCATGATTTCTTAACCGTGGGGCTTTTTATTGATTTCCAAGCATCAGGAACATAATAAATTTCATCCAAAACTGTTAGATTTTTCCAAAAAAGAAAGCAAATTATCATATCCTTCCTCTACCAGCTTAAGGAGCAAATTTCTATGGTATGCTGTTTTAAGGTGTTGAATAACACCCTGATCCATAGGTTGGATGTCAGCTGTTATATTTGGGGGCAGATATTTCACAAAGATATTCCCGTCTTCGAATTTTAAAATTTCTTCATTTGGGTGACTAGGTGCATTGTCCAGCAGAAGAACAGCTTTTTGAGGAAGACCGACATTTTCCAAATGTTTTCATACTGCAGGAATGAACTTAGTTTAAAACCAGTCAGAAAAGATTTCTACAGTCATCCAATCTGTTTTATTACTGTAATAACTTACCGGCAAACTTGAATCTTTCTTCATTTTTCAAAAAGCTCTCGGCTTTCTTGCAGTTCCAATAACACACAAATCTTTTTTTTTTTTTTTTTTAAAGCCATCCCGGATAATCTGCAACCCAATCCGATCCCGGTTAATCGGGAGTCTACTGTATATCAATAAATATCTAAAAGTAACAGTTTAAGCAAGAGCCATTGTTATTTATTAGGATAATTTTCATTCATCACAAGGAAAATAGTTGAAACAGTTTTTGTTTTTAAAAAGACATAAATATATGTCACATTTTTCGTATCTGACTCTGGTACGGCTGGTACAGTTATTGCAACCTATACTTCCTAGAAGTTTTAAGATCATTAAAACAAGGCCAGCGCCTTGTTACATCTAATCTCTTCCCTTCAGAGGGTAGCTTTTTGGGTAGATTGTAAAATTTTGATCAGCATGACTGAGCAACATCATCTTCAGCCTCTTCCTCTTTGCTGGCACTGAGGCCAGCCCGCAATCTCTTGTTTAGTAGTCGTATATTCAACAGTCTCTCAGCCGTACTTAGACAAAACGATAATAAGTGCGTTTTTACGGCATAACTTGTTTTCTTTGCATCTTGGGTGCACAGAAGCCATGAATTTACCACAGCCAGATCAAGGAAGTGAACCTTTGTGTTCCAGGTCCACTTCTTTGATGTAAACCAGGTTCGATACTCCTCCATTTGCTGGTTGTAAATGTCCACACTTCCTTTTCATGTATTATAATTCTTGATGATGGCTGGTTAAGAGACACTGACTTTTGCCTCTATTTCTTTATTATCTTCATTTTCTTCAACTTCTACGTCATGTCCACTCTCATCATCAATGGTGTTGTTAATTCCTTCAGTTTCAGCAATATCATCTTCCTCACTGAGATCACTTGTATCTGGAAAAATCATTTTCAAGTAGTTCCTGTGGATTGTTTCATGCATTAAATATCGTCTTTGGACTATCTAAAATTCCAACAATAGTAACATGTGCATATTATTCTTGAAATGGTAATGGCCGGAATCATGAATGCAGTATATTAAGATAAAAATTGAATCTAAGCAAACATAAAAAATAATATTTTAAAGAAATTATGACAGTACTTAAGATTTGTATTTTGTTGCCAGAAGATGGACGCTTCAAATAAGTGAAAAAACTATTCCTGTCTTGCTATTGCTGCCATTTAGTTGTTTCATCGAAACATCTTAAATAAATGAACTCTCACAATTGTGCAGATTCGACTTTAAATGACATGAAAAAAGGAAAATGTTACTGTTTTTTATTTAAGTTCAGGGTTGCTACAGTACCTGGAAAACAGGGAAAACTCGGGGAATTAAAAAAACTAAGCAAGAGCCATTGTTATTTATTAGGATAATTTTCATTCATCACAAGGAAAATAGTTGAAACAGTTTTTGTTTTTAAAAAGACATAAATATATGTCACATTTTTCGTATCTGACTCTGGTACGGCTGGTACAGTTATTGCAACCTATACTTCCTAAAAGTTTTAAGATCATTAAAACAAGGCCAGCGCCTTGTTATATCTAATCTCTTCCCTTCAGAGGGTAGCTTTTTGGGTAGATTGTAAAATTTTGATCAGCATGACTGAGCAACATCATCTTCAACCTCTTCCTCTTTGCTGGCACTGAGGCCAGCCCACAATCTCTTGTTTAGTAGTCGTATATTCAACAGTCTCTCAGCCGTACTTAGACAAAACGATAATAAGTGCGTTTTTACGGCATAACTTGTTTTCTTTGCATCTTGGGTGCACAGAAGCCATGAATTTACCACAGCCAGATCAAGGAAGTGAACCTTTGTGTTCCAGGTCCACTTCTTTGATGTAAACCAGGTTCGATACTCCTCCATTTGCTGGTTGTAAATGTCCACACTTCCTTTTCATGTATTATAATTCTTGATGATGGCTGGTTAAGAGACACTGACTTTTGCCTCTATTTCTTTATTATCTTCATTTTCTTCAACTTCTACGTCATGTCCACTCTCATCATCAATGGTGTTGTTAATTCCTTCAGTTTCAGCAATATCATCTTCCTCACTGAGATCACTTGTATCTGGAAAAATCATTTTCGAGTAGTTCCTGTGGATTGTTTCATGCATTAAATATCGTCTTTGGACTATCTAAAATTCCAACAATAGTAACATGTGCATATTATTCTTGAAATGGTAATGGCCGGAATCATGAATGCAGTATATTAAGATAAAAATTGAATCTAAGCAAACATAAAAAATAATATTTTAAAGAAATTATGACAGTACTTAAGATTTGTATTTTGTTGCCAGAAGATGGACGCTTCAAATAAGTGAAAAAACTATTCCTGTCTTGCTATTGCTGCCATTTAGTTGTTTCATCGAAACGTCTTAAATAAATGAACTCTCACAATTGTGCAGATTCGACTTTAAATGACATGAAAAAAGGAAAATGTTACTGTTTTTTATTTAAGTTCAGAGTTGCTACAGTACCTGGAAAACAGGGAAAACTCGGGGAATTAAAAAAACTAAGCAAGAGCCATTGTTATTTATTAGGATAATTTTCATTCATCACAAGGAAAATAGTTGAAACAGTTTTTGTTTTTAAAAAGACATAAATATATGTCACATTTTTCGTATCTGACTCTGGTACGGCTGGTACAGTTATTGCAACCTATACTTCCTAAAAGTTTTAAGATCATTAAAACAAGGCCAGCGCCTTGTTATATCTAATCTCTTCCCTTCAGAGGGTAGCTTTTTGGGTAGATTGTAAAATTTTGATCAGCATGACTGAGCAACATCATCTTCAGCCTCTTCCTCTTTGCTGGCACTGAGGCCAGCCCGCAATCTCTTGTTTAGTAGTCGTATATTCAACAGTCTCTCAGCCGTACTTAGACAAAACGATAATAAGTGCGTTTTTACGGCATAACTTGTTTTCTTTGCATCTTGGGTGCACAGAAGCCATGAATTTACCACAGCCAGATCAAGGAAGTGAACCTTTGTGTTCCAGGTCCACTTCTTTGATGTAAACCAGGTTCGATACTCCTCCATTTGCTGGTTGTAAATGTCCACACTTCCTTTTCATGTATTATAATTCTTGATGATGGCTGGTTAAGAGACACTGACTTTTGCCTCTATTTCTTTATTATCTTCATTTTCTTCAACTTCTACGTCATGTCCACTCTCATCATCAATGGTGTTGTTAATTCCTTCAGTTTCAGCAATATCATCTTCCTCACTGAGATCACTTGTATCTGGAAAAATCATTTTCGAGTAGTTCCTGTGGATTGTTTCATGCATTAAATATCGTCTTTGGACTATCTAAAATTCCAACAATAGTAACATGTGCATATTATTCTTGAAATGGTAATGGCCGGAATCATGAATGCAGTATATTAAGATAAAAATTGAATCTAAGCAAACATAAAAAATAATATTTTAAAGAAATTATGACAGTACTTAAGATTTGTATTTTGTTGCCAGAAGATGGACGCTTCAAATAAGTGAAAAAACTATTCCTGTCTTGCTATTGCTGCCATTTAGTTGTTTCATCGAAACATCTTAAATAAATGAACTCGCACAATTGTGCAGATTCGACTTTAAATGACATGAAAAAAGGAAAATGTTACTGTTTTTTATTTAAGTTCAGGGTTGCTACAGTACCTGGAAAACAGGGAAAACTCGGGGAATTTAAAAAACTAAAAAAAAAAACAGGGAAAACTCAGGGAATTTCAACATTTATTGCAAAAACAGGGAATATTGGATTTTTTTGGAAAAGCATTGGAAATTTTTTTCCTAATCAAATATTTTTTAATATTTTAGTACATTATAATGAATAAGATAAAGTCAATTATGGTTATTTTCCCCAACTGTAGAAGTTAATAAAATTAATGTACCCTAGATATGTTCAATTGACTTGTAAACATGTTAGATTCTAATGCTGATTGCGTGTCATCTATTTTACTTTTAAGAGAGACAGGGAAAACTCAGGGAATTTTTTCTCCTGATTTGTGTAGTAACCCTGAAGTTTCACCAGCACAATTGTGTAGGTCAGGTCGTAAAGGGTTAAAGTTGAAGTACCTTCAGTATCTTTTTAGATTTTGTTCATGCAGGGATAGCATAGATTACCTTTTGGATGTATGTTAAATTTTAGATTATTCCAGACGTATGCCTTATATGTTTATAATATATCCCCCCCCCCCTTCTCTTTATATTGGGTTAATTAAATAAAACTTGTTAGAACACAGCGTGAAATTTTTCTGTAAGCTTATCAAATGATGTAATTTTAATAATTCTTTTCTTCTGTTATTGAATAGTCATATCCTTCTGAAACTCCCTATGATCAGTACTGGTCACAGGTCAATGCTGCACCACCTCCAATCGCTCCAATGTTTCTGAAAAAAGAACATAGTACTACAACTTCCAGCTCAACCAGTGGAAGCCTTCCAATTGAAGAAGATACATCACAAATAGGTAAGTTATCTGGAACAAAGGAGAGGAAAGAAAAAACCTTCAGTAAAATAGAAAAGTATTAATTGTTAGGTAGACAACCTTGCAGATGTGAATTATTTGACTGAATATTCTTAGTTCTCATTCTTTTCTTTTAATAAAAAATCTAGTGTGAAACAACCACATAACTTCCATTACCCACTATTACACACATTATATGCATTTTTTTTGAGATAATGTGATCAGAAGATATAAAAGTGACCTAAAGAAGTAAAAACATAACATTTTTCTGGTAAGATAAACTTTATATGCATGTAAAGACATATAAAACAAATCTTACATATAGCGAGGTAAAAAATAAGAAAAAAAAAATAGTAGTTATTTTTTGAAACACCAATTTTCGAGATCTACCTAAATAGGTAGCTGTTAATTTTCCTCTAATAACTACATCATACATAAGAAAGAAATATTTATATAACAATTTTCAAGAAAATCGCTAGAGCCGTTTTTGAGATACCAACTTTTACCAAAACTCAATTATTGACAGGAAAACAATAATTACATACAAAAGCATATTTAAAAGTGAGTTAATATGGCGAGTTTGAAAAAAAAATCTGTATAGCCGTTTTTAAAGGAACGCCCTTGCGAGGCCTGAAATTGAGCTATTTATACAGGATGCCTATCAATTTATATTATTCGAAAGGGCATCTAATAGAGTGTTTATATAGCAAATTTGGAGAAAATCAATAGAGCCGTTTTTGAGATACAGACTTAAGGTCCCACTTCTGGTTTTTCAGTTTTCACCAAAATTTGGAAAATTTATCTGTACACCAGACTTGTTTCAATTCTAAAGTTTCGTAGTTCTATCTTTATTAGTTTCAGAGATATAATAGCCAGAAGATTCCACATACACACACACACTCTGACCAATTGCCAAAAACCACTTTTTTCGACTCAGGGGACCTTAAAACGTGTAAATCAGGTGAAATCTCGATATCGAATTTTCAGACCAAATACAATACTTCCATTACCTATGGTAGTAGGGTAATGGAAGTAAAAAGGATTATATATATATTAAAGCAGTAAGTAACATTTTTCCATAATAGGTATGGAAATTTTCGGCTTTTTGTAGATTTAGCTTTTCAGCTCTTTTGTCTTTCTGATGTCCATTTGTTACGTCGGCTAATCAGTTAAAATGTTTGCCTATCCATGTTAATAAACTGATTACTAAAGCATAATTTTTTTTTTTAATAGTTTGAATTTTGAAAATTATATTTATTACTCTGATATAATAATTTATCATCAAAATTCTAGTGTTTCGTTTCAGTGCCTTGGCTTTGCATATAGTATTAGCTTTTTTATCTTTTTGCTAATCTCATGTCTGTTTTTTTTTTTTTTTTTTTTTTTAAGATTGGTTTGATTAATAATATATCTATAAGTAGATTTCTAATTATGATATAGGGCACATGTAAAAAAATATTTGTTTATCAAGAGTTTAAAATAGAAAGATATATTAGAAAGTTAAGATAGCATTAAAAAATGGTTATATCTGGTGTTTTTTTTTTTTCTAAGAAAGCAACTACCAGCCACACATTTAGCAAGCAGGAAAAAAGGCAATAAAAGGAGGGGGGGGGGGTGTTGGATTGGGGGAAAAAAAAGATACTATTAATTTTCATAACCAAAGAGCAAGGAAGGTGCAGCACTCTCCTGGACTGTGTGAGGCAAGGATGTAGGAAAAGGAAGAGCTCAAGGGGCTTAAGCCCCAATTTGATTTTCTTGAGAATAATTTTGAGCCCCTCCCATGATTTTTGAATTGCTATGCCCCTAGTCTGAAATATTTATAAGTAATGCAAAAAATAATGAAAAACATGTTATGAAGCACTACCAAGGAATCATTTATTCAGAACATCATGCATTGATTATTACTTATGGTCTTCAGTTCAGCAATTATTTACTACTAAAATCAATCTCAGGCTACTCTGGCAACTATTTTTAAACACAAAGTTCTTGAAAGCTACTATTTTAGGGTTACCCAACACTATTTTCAGTGGAAAATTGTTTCTTGCTTATATTTTTTGCACTTTTATAACCATGTTTTTTTACTCATTAACTATCTATTATGGAGCTTCTATAGTGTTTCTAGCCAATCAGATTCATTAAGATTTTCTACCTTAACATATTTCACATGATACATCTATACATGATACAGAGAAGTATCTGTCTATGCTCTAAAGCTTAGATTACTGATCGTAAAATAACACAGTTACAACACTTATCAGAGGAGTAGCTTGGAATAGGCAGAGGTGCATCTCATTGAGATTTTTTTTTTTTTAATTTAAATTTTTCTGATTTTTTTTTTTTTGTTTTTCCATTAATTTTTCTGTTTTCTTAAATTTTATTCTAAACTGCATGTTCTTTCCTATACAATTTCTTCATTATACAAATATGAGTAATATACCTTAAATTTAGATGCTGCAAAACGTAAACAGTTACCTGCTTGGATACGAGAAGGATTAGAGAAAATGGAACAAGAGCGTATTAAAAAGGCTGAAAAGGAGAAGGCAGAAAAAGAGAAAGCTGAAAAGTTGGCAAAAGCTAAGTTAAATTCTGATACAGATTTAAAAGATGATGTTTCTAATCCTGTGTTAGTAAAATCAAAATTTGTAAGTATAAATTATATTTCTCTCTTCCCTCTGCCCTTTTTTCTTTTTTAATCGGCTGACTCTGCATTCTCAACAGTTTAGAATAATTAAGTTCTTTGATAGATGTTTTTGAATGCTAGGTATATGGATATATATGTATATATATTTATTTTCTGTTAATATTTTCACATAATATATTTTTATATTAGGATAGTGACAGCGATGCAGATGCAGACGCAGATGAAGATAATGTAAGTATAAATAAAAAAGTTGAGATCCGTAAAAAAAGCCCTTCACCTGTTGAAGATTTTAGAACTGAAGAAGAAAAAAGACAGGAATATGTAAGTTTTTCTTTGTATAATTCATTTTATTGTTTATTTTTGTAATTGACAAGTTTATTTTGCCGTGTTATTGACTTTTAATTACTGAAATGATCAGGTGTCAGTACGCAGTAAATTATTCTTTATTTTTAGATGCTGCAACTACGTCGTGTATTAACAGAAATTTTATTAAGTGTCACTAATGCTGAAATGTATGCCATTGCTGAAGAAACTCTGAGGAAAGAAAAATTGAAAGGTATTTTGGTGTTGTGCGTAAATTGGGCTATTTCTATTTTCTTTTCTGCAAAACTTTTAAAAAGGCCCTTATTTAAATCTTTAAAATTATGATTAATGTAATTTTTAATTTGCATTTTCTTGAAAGTTTCTTCTCCAAAATGTTCACATGATTCCAGTTTGTGAGTATGTGTTTATTTAAATATTATTTAAAATTAAAAAATAAAAAATCTGTTCTGAATATTTAAATAATTACATATAATTTCCACCTTCATGCAACAAATAATTAAATCTAACTATAAAACTATGTAGATATTGAAATTAGCTGTCTTTTATTCTTAAATGAAAATAAAATAAAAACATTTGAATATCAAACATTTTTTTTATAAGATCAATATAGTTAAGTTATATTTTAAAAATAAAGATAATATTTCAAAACGAAATATGCATCCAGAAAAAAAAGTTCATTGATTAAAACACTTTTTATCATTTGCTCATATATACTTAACTCAAATTTACTTTCATTGCAATTTTGAGCTCAACAAAATTATATTTTCATTATATTTAATTTTTTTTTCTCACTGAAGAAATAAATGCCACTTATATATGCTGTCAATAATTATAAAATAGTAATAAAAACATACTTTTCAACATATCACACTATTTAAAATATCTTTACATTCTGACGTTTCAGTTAATATTCAATTTTTAAACTTCTTCGGGGAAATGATGTACATAAACTATAAACATAAATCAAATTAAGCCATTCTTGGATATCACAAACACAATTCATAAAGAAATTAATATGTGATTACATAACTTATATATATAAAAAAAAAAAACACTCTATATACATCTTAAAATGAGTTAAAAACATCTAAATAAATCACAATCATGCAAATTATAAAAAAAATAAAGCTCTTTAATAAAACAGAGTCAAAGTATCACACTGCAGGGTTGCCAGAATAAACAATAACAGGGTTTTCACAATCATGAACAGTACAAGAAAAATAAAGCTCTTTAATAAAACTGAGTCAAAGTATCACACTGCAGGGTTACCTGAATAAACAATAACAGGGTTTTATTCTGGCAACCCTGCAGTGTGATACTTTGACTCCGTTTTATTAAAGAGCTTTATTTTTCTTGTAATGTGCATGATTGTGAAAACCCTGTTATTGTTTATTCTGACAACCCTGCAGTGTGATATTTTGACTCCGTTTTATTAAAGAGCTTTATTTTTCTTGTAATTTGCATGATTGTGATTTATTTAGATGTTTTTAACTCATTTTAAGATGTATGTATATAGAGTATTTTTTTTATATAAGTTATGTAATCACGTATTAATTTCTTTATGAATTGTGTTTGTAATATCCAAGAATGGCTTAATTTGATTTATGTTTATAGTTTATGTACATCAATTCATTTCCCTGAAGATGATTAAAAATTGAATATTAACCAAAACGTTGGAATGTAAAGCTATTTTGGAATATAAAGATATTTTAAATAGTGTGATATGCTGAAAAGTATGTTTTTATTACTATTTTATAATTTTTTTTCTCACTTAAAAAAAAAAAAAAATTATCATTGCTATACAGAAAGTCATTTTTAGGGTAAAGTTTTAATTTAAATTACAATTAATTTTATAAATCATAGTAAGCAATTAAAAAGTCATCAATTCTGACAAGAACTTTAAATTTTCGTAAAATATCATTTTAAACTGTAAAAGATTTTAATTTAAACATTTTAGTTCATTGTTCAAGCTGGAACCAGCACTTTATCAGTTATAAATTAAATTATTTGATTGATTGATTTTATTTATTTTTTCACGATAGCTTTAATGCTGAAAATAAATCAGCATTGTGCTTAGACCATTTTGAATGTTTTTAGATATAGCAAAATTTATAGAGAGTTAATATAGTATATAAATATTATATTATCCTCAAACAACATAGATTTTTAATAAGTAGCCAATAAGTGTCAATCCATAGCAAACAATTTAGTTGAAATGGAAAATAAAATAGGTTTTCCACTAAAAAACATCAGATCGTGAGAATCTTGCATATTTTTTCCTATCTTGTCCCATAAAATTTTTTACATTGAGAGAAATTCACGCACTCTTTTGGGACTAATTTATTAAAATGTTTGGTCAGAAAAGAAGTCATTCATAAAAAACAAACAATCTTGAAATGAAAAACCTTTCACTGTTTACAAAAATCAGCAAATTTAAACACAATCTTCACAAAAAATGAATGATTTAAAAGTTTTCAAAAAACTTGGAAAAGAAAATTATGTATTTTGCAAGTTTTATCCATTTGCAGTACAACAGCTGCCTGTTTCAGTAATGGATGGGCACTGAAAATATTGATATATTTAATTATGCAGTTAAACTCAAATTATGCCCATGAACTGTAAAAGTAGACATCATTTAGCAATTTACATTAATCCAGAATTTTTTTTTTTAAATATTTTTTGCTCTTGCATTCTTTTTAGAAGTCTCACTTTGTTTCTGAGTAAGGATAAGAAATTCTCATTTAGTTTTTACCGCTGACAACGTGACAAGAACCCTGTAAAAATGATGAGGATTCCTTTGTTTTTCTATTTTATTTCCCTCTTCCATTTTTCAGAATGATGAAAAGCATGTTTTTACGCCAGCTTTAAATGTTCATGCTTTCTAAAAATTGGACTGACTTCTTATCACTTAACAAACTTGCCCATTTCCACCACTAAACCAGATGCTTACCTTTGCACACAATATGTGGTTGATTAATATTTTTTGCTCTTGCATTCTTTTTAGAAGTCTCACTTTGTTTCTGAGTAAGGATAAGAAATTCTCATTTAGTTTTTACCGCTGACAACGTGACAAGAACCCTGTAAAAATGATGAGGATTCCTTTGTTTTTCTATTTTATTTCCCTCTTCCATTTTTCAGAATGATGAAAAGCATGTTTTTACGCCAGCTTTAAATGCTCATGCTTTCTAAAAATTGGACTGACTTCTTATCACTTAACAAACTTGCCCATTTCCACCACTAAACCAGATGCTTACCTTTGCACACAATATGTGGTTGATTAATACTAGCTTTTAGCAAATGCGTAATGTTCTGTAAAAATACAAATTTTTAAAAAGTATTAATATATGTTTTTTAGCATATAAATGTATGTTCATTCAAGTATACACATTAATTTCTTCATAAAAGAAATAAATAAATCAAACATTGATTCAATAAATATGACACAATTTTCCAAATATGTTTAGGTAATTTTTTTCCGTATATTTATATTAACAATATAACAAAATTATTTGGTTTGAACAAAATTTTAATGTCATTTTATATTTTAAATATTCACTAAAATAGACTTTTACAATTGTCCTTCACATATCGCATTTCATTACAGATTTTAAATTTTGTACTTGACAATTTGCAAATATATATTACATCTTTTAATATTTTTGTTTAGTCTAGCTTTCAGTTTTATTTAGTGAATTTTCGCAAAATTGCCCATCCCTTCTCAGAATTACGTTGCATTTTTCAAAACTTTGTATAGTATCTAGTGCTGACTCTAGGCTAATTTGGCAGGGTGCTCCATCCTGCTGCCCTTTCAAACCCATTTTAGCACCCTGCTGCCCTTTTAAAATCATTATGGCACCAAATAGCCTTTTTTAACATTTTAAATGTTCAGAGGCCTTTAGATACTTTTCTTTCTGACTTTTTAACCTTCTAGCAATAGTTTTACAGCATTTCTGGAAAAACAAATGTATATAACCTATATATATACACATAAAATTAGTAATTTACGTTTGTCATGCACAAAAATCGCAACATAGGAGATCGCAAATTATGCTAATAATGCCCATCTTGAAAATAGGTTGCCCTTTTTATTGAATCTCCCCCCCCCCTTCCCCGGCATCCCTTTTATTCTATAGTCAGCACTAGTATCATTAATATTTTAAGTTTTTTTATATTCTGTTATCTCTGTGATTTCATCCAATAAATAGTCTGATAGCATAGGGTTTGTTTATTCTTCTTTTTACATTTAATGCTATTGTATCTTTGCCTAGCAAATGGAATTTATTTGTGTAGAAAATCTGTGCATTGAAACAAATTCAATATTTTTTCATTTATTTAAAAAAAAGAAAAAAAAAAATCCTGTTGAAAAACATTTATATATGTCAAGTAATGCACATAATTTTCAGCTTCAGTTTGCCAAAATAAATTTAATATGTAATCAAGAAATTTAAGCAGCTCAAAACTGATAATATTTGAGAAAATAACTTCTTATGTCTCTCATCTTGATAAATAATTAGCAATTTAAATTTAGTAATAGCGATAATAATAATAATTAAAAAAAAAAAAGTGAAAGTAAAAGTAAAACATTTAATAAAATTTGTAATTGATACATTTTGGAAAAATGAAACTATGGCTTATAGTTGAAACAAATATCACATTTTAATCTATCTTGTTATCCTTTTTTAAAAAATAAAACACTTAGTTTCTTAAATAAATTATTCTTTATTACATTTTGTTTTATATGTTCTAAGACACATTTTTTTAAGGCTTAGATACTATAAATTCAAATTTTTAATAATTTAAGAAAGAAAACATAAAAAAGGTAAAAGTAAAATAAGTATAAAAATATATTTAAAAAATTGTTTTGTAAAAAAAAAAAAAAAAAAAAAAAAAAACTAATTAAGACATTAAAATTTATTCATTATGATTTAATAAAATTAAAAGGCTAAATTTATAACGATAGTACTAAAATCATAGTTCTTCAGTCCTAACTGTGAAAATGTTACTTGTTGTAATGAATGATTTTTTATGTCTATTAATTGATATTTTTTATCAAATCTTTAATAATTTACTTTTTATATCCAAGAGATAGGATTTAGAATGATTTTAAGAAAAAATGCTCATCTTTTCTCTAATCCATTTAATACATATTTTTATAGACTTAATTACTTTTTAAAACTCAATTATATTTTCATATTACTGAAAATAAAAAGTTCTTAATAAAATTATTTCTGTATAATATCTCTTGGTATATTTTTCTTATTGTGTTTATCAAAATTCATGATATATTTACTTATATTTCCATCTGAAGTTTAGAATTTGAACAAAAATTTGCTTAAAACATTATAAAAGTCTTTTGACTTAAAATTTAAGAAAAATGATTTTTTATTAGGCATTTTTGACAAATGTCTTTCTTAAAGATTGATTTTATGCTTCTCCGGTACCTTCTCATTTCAGATGGAAGAATTTAATTACTTCTTTGAATAATGCATTTTACTTAAGTGTTTTTAGGTATTTCTGAACTTACTGCTGAATTTTGATTTGTTTGTCACTAAACTATATATATATTACATTAAACCTCCAGCTCGTCAGCTGGCCTCAACAGCATCACTGACTTCTGTAGCATCTGGATTACGTAAGTATTTTATCTATTTATTACATTGCGCACTGCTTTCTTTTAGCTTAAAAAAGGCTTGAAAGGAATAAAAATATAATATTAATTTAAAAAAGTGTTTGATTGTTTTGTTGCATTAATATTAGTTCCAGTTTTGTATCTTCATTCTCTTAATAAAAAGTTTTCTAATTCTAAAATTTTCTCCGTTTTATTTTTATCATTTATAAACATCATGTCTGTTTAGAAAGAAAGAAAGTAAAATTTAGATTAATGGAAGGGCTGGCTATGCAAAATCCTAAATCTTTCGATTATATGAGAATTTTATTAAACAAAAATTTTAAATATGTTATTTTCTTGCTATATAGTACAGTAGGACCCATTTTTAATGAGGAACTTGGGATACAGAAAAATGTTCGATAAATCTAATCACTCACTAAATCCAGATTTAACTTTATATATACAACTTACATGAATTGTTTGATAATCTTTATTCAAAAGTGAAAAAATATTTAACCAAAGTTGATTATTTGATTGTACAAAACTTTGCTTCATTTAATTTTCATCGTAAAACGCTTAATGCATTAAATGTTTTATCATTTGTCTTTACCACTGCTTTAATAAATTGTTCAATTTTGTGATTGTCTGCAGCACAAATACATGTTGGTGTTTTAAGCATAATTTTTTACTTTCCGAATGTACATATGTAAGGAAAGTATTGTAATCATGTCAAAAATCTGACTATGAGATTTTGATGTTTCTATATGTTTTAAGTCCCCTAAGTCCGTTGTCACTATTTTTACAATGATGTGTGTGTGGGAGAGAGAGAGTGAGTGAACACACTAGTATCTAAGTGCTTCACTCGAATAAGCTGAAAGTTGATACGTATGTTGTAAGTCATTGTGGCACAAACCTTATTGATTTTGGTGAATCTAGCACTTATAGTTTTTTTACAAGGACACCAAGAAAAATTCTTTATCATTAAGGCCTATGGGGCCAAATTTTTAAAAGTGTGATAGTGTCTAAATGCCTTATTAAACTGAGCAAAAAATTATACATATTTTATAGGTCACAGTTGCACGAACTGTATAGATTTTGTTGAATTTAGCATTTATGTTTTTACAGGGACACAATGAAAAATTCATTATCATTATGATCTATGGGCTCAAAGTTCAGTAGCGTTAAATTAAACATCATGTACTATATGGAGAAAAATGCTCAAACACCCTATTATAATTTTCTCTGTTTATTTAACAACACCTTTTACTTTACTTTATCTACAAAACCGTCGATTACTCAATGTTCAGAAAGTCAAGTGGAGTCACTCCAGATTTTTTTATTACAAATCATTACAAAAAGGTTTATCTAGGGCAAATTTCGGACCCTTACTATAAGTAAGCAATCTGAATGTGGACCTTTCACAAAAATCAAGCAATTCAAATGTGTTTTTCAAAAAGTTCAGAAGCAAAAATAGCTTATTTTGGTTATCAGCTGCATAAAGTAGCATTTTTTCAGCAATAAGATCCAAAAAAAAATAAATAAAAAGTAATGTTGATTTATTATAAATAACCATCAATTTTGAGAAACATCTTTGAAAAGACAAGATTTTTCATCAATTAGTGACAAAATAATACCTTTTTTTTAGTAATTGGCTGTAAAAATTATTTAACGAATTAGCTGCAATGAAAAGTAAATTTTATCAGTAAGTGGCAAAATAATTTATTTCTGTATTTTGCCATTCAGCCACAAAATTATTACATATTTTGGTAATCAGGAGTGTTTTTTTTTTTTTTTTTTAAACAGTCATTATAGAAAATATATTGGTTATTTTAATATTTTAAAAGGTAAAGGTTAAACTGAAGTATAACTAATTAAATTTAATTTAAAAACCACTTTTCAGCTTCATAATTATTTGAACCTTTGCTGGGGTACTTTCCTTGAGGGTCCCAGTTCGTCCTCATCTTCAGCACCAGTCTTCCGTGATGCTTGCCAGCTTAGTAAAGTATGGCGTTTTACTAAGTCGCTGTAGCCGAACGCCACACAGGAACACTGTTGAAGATTTTGGGGGGACTCTCAAAGAAAGTACTCCACCAAAGGTCCAAATAATTATGAAGCTGAAAAGTAAGATGTTTAAATTAAATTTATATTGGCCATTTTAGATATAGGCCCTAAGGACAAAAAGGTATAATTTTATTTTATTTTTTTATGTGTGTGTGTGTGTGGGGGGGGGGGGGGGAATATATTTGTGTTTCAGCAATTGATAGCAAAGTTTCTGCACATAGTTTGTTTAATCAACATAAAAGAAAATATAAGAAAATGGATCCTTATTATAATCATCTATCTTTTTCTGATTCTGGACTTTCGCAGTTTGTGTAATTTGAAGAAATTGGCTTTCTAAAAGAATGTTACTGCAATGAATTTATAACATTACACTAAAAAGTTAAATGTGGGCATATTATAAGTGGGTCCTACTGTATAATATTTTTATACACATAAATGTATACTGTATTTTAAAGATCTTTTCCATTACTGCAGGAGTTAAATTTGCATAGATAAGATAATATTGTAATATTTTTTCGTATTAGCTTTGTATATAATATATCATCAGTAAATGTTTAATAGGGAAAAAAAAAATTTCTTTCTGAATAAATATTGAGATTTTGCTAATAATGTCACTCATTATACGTTAGCGAAGTTAGCATTAGTTCACACTCCTTCAGTTACTAATATCCAATTCTTTTGCTGAGTTACTAATAGCTAATAAATGTATTTCCTCAAAAACAGGAATTTCACTTCATTGCTGAGATTAATATTTATTAATTCATCAATACAGTCATGTAAACGTTTGTTCATTTTGTTTATTTAATAATGAATTTTTAATAAAAGGACAAGAAATATAACAGCTTTAAGTTTGAACTTTCTTCACATTTTGCAAACATCATCAATTTGTCTTCTTTAGTATCTCCAATTTGTGATATTCTGCAAGCAAACTTTTCAGAAGAAGCTATAAAATTAAACAACTTGGAAAGAAATAATGATATACTAATGATGAAATTCTAAAACCAAACTTTCTATTTAAAAGACTCATATTAAAAACTTGTTAGATGTGGAGAGTGAAATGCTTGGACAAAGACTTTTAATACATAATTTCAATTGCAGTTGAACATTTTCTAATATTTTTAAAGATATGAAATGTTATATATATCTAAATAAGGGAAGGTGATTATACTCAAGATCAAGGACCTATATTTGATTTTGCAAATTATGACTTTCAATGTGATTTTAAGGACAGTTTAATCAATCTCAAATGGTTTTTATTTCATTTATTCATATCCATGGATCTATAAACTGTATCCAGATTTTATACTGTATTAGTTGATCAAGTATTTTAATTCATTTGACTAGAAATAACATACATTCTTGATTCAGATTCTTGAAGATGTCTGACATTACAGGAATAATTTTTTACTTCTTGAACTTGAAAAGCAGCCCAAAAATATTCAGTTTATACGTAATTGAAGTATTTTTAACCATCTTTCAAACAGTTTTCAAGTCAATGTACATAGTGTAATCTTGTACTAATAGAATTATTTTAGACTAGATAGAAACTATATGAGGAGCCTTTTAAAAAATTTGATTTTCTCTCAACAGAATATTTTCTACAATGCTTCCTTAGTAAAGGAAAGTGGTATATCGTTATATGTGTTACTATATTCACATTACGTTATTACTGTCTAAAGTATATACATTATTAATGTCTGTACATTTTTAGATAAAAGATTTAAAAACAAGAAATTTTTAAACTAAAATGAAATGAAAATGTTTATTTCCAACTGTCTTTTCAAATGTGTTTTTGTATTGTAGTAATATAAATAAAGTGGAATATTTCTAGATTTGTAGAACTTTTGTTTTGTTGTACATCATTAAATCATGTATAAAATATTTTATTAACATACAGGTACACAATTTTAATCATTTTGAAGAGTTTGTGCACTTTTATTGCTATTGATTGTCAGAGCTCTTTAAGTATACAATAAAAATCGTATGAAAAGATTTTTCTCTTTTTGTACCCTTTGACTTAATTCTCCTTATTAGATATTTGATAATGTTTTTTTTATTTCTCTATAAAATGATTATTCATTAAATACGCTTTCACCGTTTTATGGAATTTTATTCTTTGATTAATTTCACTTCATCTGATTCTTTATTGGTTAGACTAGAGGTGCACAACCTATGACATGTGTGCTACATGTGGCCCTTGACTTGTTAATATGTTACCCACAAGAGAGCTTGACCTACTTTAAAAAAAAAACTCTTTCAATTGCCCCTTCTTAAGCTGTTCAGTTTTTTGGGGTAATAAAAACTAACAATAAATTAAAAACTATTTTTCTACCGATGAACAGTTTTCTTTTCTGAATTCTTCACATCCCAAGTTTCAATAGAAGTGATTTATTTTGACAGTGCCTATCAGTCTGGCTAATGCTCTAAGACTATATATACAAGCTGATGCAACTGATATTTTTTTTACCTTAGAGTTCTTTATTCTTGTAAATTTTCACCCAAATAAACATTTCATTTGTACATAATTGAAATTTCTCTACTTTTTTTTTTCTTCAAGCATTATGGTTAGTAATTGTTTTAAAATGTACGTTTCTCCTTATCAAGTTACATTATTTTATTGAATAATGAAAAATCGTTAGTTTTTTTCCAATATTTTTTCACCATACTTTTTGATAAGAAATGTTAGTTTATTAATCTTAGGTTAAGTTGACTTTTAATATAATAAAAATATAATTATTTTGATTAATAAAATGAGTTTAGGCTTGAAATGCATATTTTCATACATATATTAACGTCAGTAGTGCTAACTTGCCAATGTTAATGCATCTGTCCAGTATTAAGACAAATAAGTGGTGCTTCACATAATAAAGTTGTGCACCCCTAGATTAGATAAATAACAATAATAATCTTTCTATTATTTAGCCGCAATGTTTCAGAAAAAGATAAATATTGTTCAGCTATAAAAGAAAAGGGGGAGATGCATAAATGACCATGAACTATGTTTTTTTTTTTTTTTTTTTTTTTTTTCTTAAATGAAAACATGTTTTTTGATTGTTCAAAAAAAAAAAAAAAAAAAAAAAAAAAATCTGCACAAAAATGTGGTTTATTTGTTAGGTTTAATATCATAATGTAATTTGACATTTAGAGATTTGTTAAGGTACCTGAAATTCAAGAAATATTTTTCATAAAAAGTTTTAATTTCATTTATAAATTATTTAGTTTTGTAGTTTAGAGAAAAATCTTTTATTATTATTTTATTGTAGAGCTTTATAATGAAGATCAATTAAATAATTTTCTCTAATTATTATAGTAAGTTAATGCAATAATAAGATGTTCTATTGACTTGTAAACATGTTAGATTCTGATGCTGCAAGCTTGCAGTATCTATTTTACTTTTAAAAGACATAGAGAATATTCAGAGAATTTTTTTCCAGATTTTTGTAACATAATAATAACATCAACATAATAAAAGAAAACCATATAATACTACATACAATCAAAATATAATACTAAGAATGATAAAATTAGAATGCCTAGTTTTTAAACTTACAACCAATTTACTAATATAACTTTGTCGGTATTTATTTATAATGCATTTACAAGATGTTTAAAAAAAAAAAAAAACTATCCAAAAAGAAATGTGTATTTCTAAATTATTGTAGATAATGTGCTGATTCCAAAAGCATTGTTTTCAGCATTATGTAAAATTTACAATAAAGTGTGTGTTCCATGTGTGACCTTAGTTATTTACAACGTGACAGAGGTGAATGTCTTAATTGACAGCTGCAGAATTGAACACATGTGAGGATATCGACCATATTTCTATTTCAATAAAATTCGCAAACCCACTTAGATTTAAATTTTTTTTTTTTTTTTTTTTTTTAATTGTACCCTCTGTCCGTAATATAAGCCACGAGAAGAAAAATTCGGATGGAGATACAAATGAGTAAAGCGACCAATTTAATACTTACATTGTACACGTTTTGGTAATTCACTGCAATAGACAGATAAAAAAAATATATATACAATTATTCTGTTATGATTATTATAATTTTTGTTTTTTTTTTACGTGCATGTATGAAATTCTAACATGTTCTAATCCTGTGCTTGAAATAAAATGAATTCACCTGCAACCAACAGCGAAATATAAGCTTTAAATTTTTAATAGTTTTTTTTTTTTTTTTTCATTAGAACTATTCATATAAATAATCAAGCTGAGACTTTTGTACATATTACATGTTTCAAAGTAGTTAGAATAGACATTGATTGAATTTCAAGTAAGCTGGGTTAAAGGGACGACATTGTAAGGGAAGGAATATAAAAGAAAGGGAGATGTATAATAGGTCATTAAACTTTTTACCAATGCTTCTTGTAGAAAGAAAATTTTATTCTTGTAGAACAGCGTAATCTATTTACTGAAAAATTTCCTTATTTTTCCTATCACTACTTGTTGAAAAGACCGAAATCCTAATACTCCAAATAATATTTATATTTTTCTGTGTTAATTATAAACTTGTATGAACTCTTATTAACTATTAAGTTCATTCCTTAAAAATTTAAAATAATTACATACTTAACATTTGTTTTTTTGTCACAAAAATCTGAATAATTAAATGTTGATATCTCATTTAAGGTATATTATTTGCAGTGAAATCATGTGTCTTACACTCAGTGAGAAAAGGATTAAAGTATTTTAAAAAGAGGATTCTTTTTATTATATGATTTATTATTTAGTTATAGGTATTCATTTCTAGCCATCAATAGTTTCAGACAATTCACATAATAAACTGTCTTGTGAAGGCCATAGAAGAAAGTTTTATTGTTTTAATCTTACTGTTATTGACATATATATTCTGATCGAGTGCATAATAAGATAAAATGGAGGATCCTAGAAAGAAAGCACTCACAATTAATGTTGTGTTAATTAGCTAATTGATACATTAAAAAAATTCATTAAAATACTTTTTTATCGTATTTTTATTATAATGTTTCTAAACTAAGTGACTGAGTGTATGATACATGATTTCATTAAAAATATATTATTTAGCAAATTTGCTTCTTACCTGCAATGAGACAAACTCGTACTTATTTCACATCTTCTTCTCTGTTCTAGCTTGTGTAAACAGTATCAGCTGTTAAAATGATGTGTTAAAAGCAATTTTTTTCATACTTAAATAAATAAATATGTCAAAAATGTTTTGCTTTTAAATAAATATTAAAATTTGTTTCTAGGAATCCTTTTTATCTCAAGAAATTTCATCATTTTTTATTTATTTTTTCCTCAAGTAATGTACATTGGTATAATTTCTGATATTAACATTGTGTAAGCTTATAAATTTATATTTTTAAATAAATCTTAAGAAAGGTTTAATATTTCTTATTTATCAATTTTATAAGAAAGAATATTAGTAGTGTCATTTCTTCCTTTAGACATGCACAACAATTGGAAAGTATACTTTTCTTTAGTAACTGGACTTCTTTTTAAAAAATTTAAAAACATTTAATGTACTTTTTTAGAATATTGGATGACTTGATCTAATATTTTCATTTAATTTTGATATGTATGCATTATGAGAGTTAGTTTGCTATATTTAAATCTACTGCTAAATTAGATGTAAATTGTAAACATTCTAAATTATATTTACAAATTTACGTGCAATTTGATAGGATATGGGACTCATAAATGAGTAATTTACCAACTTAGGTTCTCTTGCCAACTATGGAACAGAGAGTGAGGCCAGTGAAGCTGAAGATGACAAAGATGCATCTGATTCTGACGAAGAGTTATATCGCCGAATAAAAGAAAAAAAGAAAAATTTTGCTATTAAACAAAAAAAAATTCTTGCCGAACTTGAAAGAAAAGAATTAGAGGAACAAAATGAAGCTTTAAAGCTTAAAAATGGTATCTGTATTATTTTACTTTATTATGTCAGGAAGTATAACTTTTTTTTTTCAGTTTTTGAGTTTTATAATAATTTTATATAGTTGCATGTATCTTATGTTTTATGAAATAAATTATAACATATTTAGATTTCCGTAAAACTTAGCTCTTATAGAACAAGTCTACTTAAAGTGATTTAAGCAATTTTATCTACATTGACCTAATACAGTAAAGGAAATGATTATACTTGTATATTATTATTTTAGCGGGTAGTGCAAGCTAGACTTAAAAATTATCGATTCACAGCTTGTTGAAAATTCTTTTGCTCTTGTTAAATTAATACAGTATAACTTTAAAACTTAAAAAAAAAAAAAAAAATAGTCTATGCATATTTGAATTTGCAATAAGAGAATAGTTATTATTTTAAGGTTTGCTTATATTTTGCCACTTAATAAATCTTTATTCTGTCTAATTATTTACCTTAAAGTATAATAATTTTAGTTAACCTTATTTATTTTAAATTTAAGGTACAAAAGTCTATATTTTGCCTATGTAAGAAATTAAATTTCCCATTTATTTGACATTGGATAATTGTACACTTCATTATATAATTTATTTTTTATGAAAATTTAGTTATTGAAAGAATTTGTCTATTTGAATCTTACTGTAAATGAACACTCAGCAAATTGAACCTTTTATTTGCTATAATTAAATGTTTGTAATACCCAATATATTCATCATTTATGTGTAAAAAATCGAAAGAGCAATTTTATTAGTTAATTTTTATAGTAAATTTATTGATAATTTTTATGATATTCAAGCTAAACTGCAAAGTCTTTCTTTGAAAATAGAAATTGTAATTGTAGCTGCTTGATTTTGTAGAATGTTCATAATAAAAGTTCTACCTTAATAAACTCCACTCCAAATAATTAATCTTAAAAAATAAATAAACAACGAGCTTTGATTTCTCAGTCATTTTGGTTTTTAAAATAAATACTATTTTAGGAAATAATTTAGCTTTTATGAATATTATGTATGCTCCATTTTGTTAAATGATATTATTTTAACTTGATGAAAAACGTTCTGCTTTTAGCCGCTGTCGAAACATTCCTAAACATATATGTAACTGCATAGTTATATAATTAATAATTTTATGTCCTTGTATTATTTAAGTCTAATTTAAATTATTTGATATTTTCTTATTCTTCAAATTAACTTCAACTATAACTGTGTATTTTAAAATTTGAATGCTAATGTTCTTATTACTCTTAGCAATAATTATTACTTAGTAAGTTTTAATTCATCTTTAAATTATCTTTCTCTCTCTCTCTTTTTTTTTTTTTTTTTTTAAAGTTAATTTCAAACTTGCTTTTATTTTTTGTCACGGTGTAAATTGGTCTTTGGACTGTTGGCTTTTGGCCTACAGAGTGACAGAAATTTACACCTCTTTTGCATATAATCATCAATCAAGGCCCCCGACGATATATTGATGCTTGTATGCTTTCATCATTTATATTTTTAATTTTTCATTATTAATATTATTTTTTTTTAATTTAATTATGTGATATTTTATAATTCTTCCCATGTAATGTTTGAAAAGATTTTCACCATATATATATATATATATACTAGCAGGCTTTGCCTGCCTCACTGAACACTGTACTTAAATGAGTTGTCAAAATCCCATATCATTATTAATAACCAAAGTTAAAGTTTCCAATGTTTGTGGTAGAGGTTTTTACTGCTCGCAACGTGATGAGTCTGGGTCCACACTGCTTTCGGTAGCAACTTACCCACTTCTTACTTCCCCTTCCCCAGTGGTTAAGTTCGAAGATGAATTCAAACGGGAAAACATGATTTCAAACGTGTTATTGTCCCCCGACCCCGAGGAGTTTAAGGGGGGAATTTCATAAAATCCCATTACAATAAATGTCGGATAAATATAAACAATTTACGCACTAAATTTTGTGACTGCTAATCTTAGATTTCCGAAGACAAATTTAGCGTGAAAAGGGGGAGTGTCTCGAATTTTCTTCTACGTAACTCCTTCCCCCCCCCCCCCTTAAAAAAAAGTGTTTTGTAAATATTGTGAAGAAGATACATGGCTGTTTTCAATACCATTGTACCATTTTTAGTAGAGCTTCACTAAGAAATCCAGAATTGCTGAAATTTCCCCCCAAAAAATGTTTTTCCGCCTCCCTCCTGTTAGTATCAAGAATTCCAAAATCTTACATAATGTTTTATTTATATGCAAGTCCTTATACTCCTCATGTGCAATTTCTTGACCGTGAAGGAATTTAGGGCCGAGTTATGCTTACAAATGTTTTTTTTTTTTTTTTTTTTTTTTTTGCTTCCTGTCCCCCGGGGGGGAATCGTAGCTCTCATAAATTTCCCAGGAAAATGTATTGCTCAAAAGGGGTGTCTCAAATTTGCCTTTTGTAACCCCCCCCCCCCCCCCCCAAAAAAAAAAAAAAAAAAAAAAAAAAAAAAAAAGCAGATCGCAAAAAAAATCAAAAACGTGTTTTATAAATATCCTAAAGAAGATGCATGGCTGTTTTCAAAATCTTTGTTCCATTCTTGGTAGAGCTCTTCTGTGAAATATCCGGAATTTGCAAAATTTCCTGCCAAAAATTGATTTCCTTCCTCCGCTTAAAAGTCAAAATTTCCTAATTCACAGATGTTTTATTTGTACTCATGTATAGTGTCCCCATGTGCAATTTCTTTACTGTGAAGTAATTTGGAGCTGAGTTATACTTACAAATGTGTTTTTGCCTTCTATCTCCCCCCAAGGGAGAAACGGAGTAATTTCGATAAATCCTATTGTTTTAGGTGTCGGATGCATATAAACAATCCAAGCACCGAAATTCATGACTGCAGCTCCCATAGATTTCTCAGGACAATTTTAGCATTAAAAGGGGTGTCTCGATTTTGCCCCCTCGTAACCCCCCCCCACCCCCCACCCTTTCACACACACACAAAAATTGCAAATCACAAAAAAAAAAAAAAAAAGAATGTGTTTTTGAAAATATCCTAAGAAAGTCGCATAGCTTTTTTCAACATTTTTGTTGCCTTTTCGGTAGAGTTATATTCAAAAATCCAGAATTTACGAAATTTCCTGCCAAAAACAATTTTCCCCCTCCCTTCCCTTAAAATTTGAAAATTCCTAAATCGCTGCTGATGTTTTATTTGTACTCATGTCTAGTCTTCCCATGTGCAATTTCGTTACTGTGAAGTAATTTGGAGTTGTGTTAAGCTTACAAACGTGTTTTTGACTTTTGCACCCCCCGGGGGGGGGGGGGATTTCGAAGAAGTTAATAGATATAATTTTAAGCTGGATAAAGACCTAAATTCTTGCCAAGTGCCATTGAATTCCGTCCAGCCGTTCTCAAGTGATACCTGAACAAAAATAGCATTACAGATTACTTCTTTATTGAAGAGTAGCTGCAGTCTGACTGTTGCCACACAGTGGCAGTTACATCTTATTATCTTATAGTTAAGCTTTACAGTTAAGCATACTTGATACAGTTATAATTACAGTTACGTATAGATATACAGTTATAGTCATGGTTACATGTATAACATCTCCCCTTTTACAAAGAATGACACACACAAATCTTATTAAAATATTTAGAATATGCATGAAAGAATGAAGATACAAATATAAACAAACTAACACACATGAACAATTATTTAGTTACTACCCCATACCTGTTAGAGGGCTTAATAATATGACCATATTTGGTAATGTATTGTTTAGAGTTCGACTTCTTTTTCGAATTATCATTGTTAGAACCATTACCATTCAAACTAGTTGGCATAGGTGGACTCTGCTCAGTTTCCCATCATATTTATGTTCTCAGAAATTTCTAGTGCCAGACATATTATAATCATGTTAAAAGAAATGAATTTGACCAAAGCTTGATACAGTGACAGAATGAAATCCCTGCCTAATAGGCTATCCACCGTTCACTTGGATATAATTATCTTATTCTAATTTATTAATTTATTTTATCAGGGTCAATTCTGTTGTTTAGTTTTCATGCTACTATTTCCAATGCAATAAACCTCAAAATTCATATTTATATGAAAAATTTACAATTTCGCTATGTTGATAAAATCGTAAATTATGAATAATTTACGAAAGTTTCCTAGTAGAATATTTGTATTCAATCATGTTCAAACAAATATCATAAACTTAATTTTGAAGTTGTCTAATGTATTTAGGATCCTCAAAATGGAAGTTTATGATCAATTTTGCCTTATTCTGACATGTTAAGTAAATCGTAAATTCCAAATAACTTACGAATTTTTTTTAATTGGAAAAATCATAGCCTATGATATTCCTGCCAGTATCCTAAATAATATTTCGAAAGTGGTTTGACATCTTTACGCTGAAAATATCCCTCAAGATTGACGTTTATGTGAAATTTTGCTCTATTCTGACATGTTAAGAAATTCGTAAATTTCCAATAACTTACGAAATCTTTATATTGGAAAATTCATAGTCATTAATATTCATGCCAGTGTCCTAAATAATATTTCAAAAGTAGTCTGACATCTTTACGATGAAAATATCTCTCAAAATTGACGTTTATGTGAAATTTTGCCCTATACTGCCATGTTAAGAAATTCATAAATTTCCAGTAACTTGCGAAATTTTCAAAGTAGCATATTTATAGTTACTGATGTTCATTCCGGCATCAAAACTGATATTTTAAAACTGGTCTGACATTTTTATAGTAAAAAGTTTTCATTTAATGCACGTTTAAATGAATTTTTGTCCTATTCTCCCATGTTAAGAAAATCGTAAATATCTAATAACTTACGAAGTTTTTAAATTCGAATGTTGCAAATGAATAGGGTTCTTGCCAGTGTCGAAAGTAATATTTTAAAACTGATCTGACCTCTCTGCGACAATTTGTTCTTGAGATATCGTGTACACAGACTAACAAACTAACGGACTGATCCACTAACAGACTAACACACTAACAGACACCCTACAGACAGACACCATAGAAATTTTGTCATTTTCGGATTCCTCACACCTGAAAACGTGTAGAAAAGTAAAAGAACCGAGGTCGAAAATTTTCACGATTACCTAAGTTCCCCATACCTATAGTATGATGGGGAACTAATTATTATTTACAGAGTCTTTGTTAGTAGAAGTAGAACCAGTCATTTCAAAATCCTGTTCTAAAATTGTCTCATTATAAGGTTTTAAATCAATTCTATTTCTTATTAAAATGTTATTTTTCTCATTTCTTACCCAATAGCTTCTAGGGTTTTTATCTCTCTTAATAACAATGCCTTTTTCCCACTGATTTCCAGAACTAATCAAAACATTTTGATTATTTGGAATTTCCGATAAGGGTCTAGACGTTCTATCATAATAGAATTTACTTAAATTTTGTTTCTTTATAATTTTATTTCTTACGTTTGTTTGGAGTTCTGGCTTTAATATTTCTCTATTTATTGTTAATTTAGTTTGTGTTCGTCTACTTATTAAGACTTGAGCAGGAGAAAAAATTAACCCTTTCATGGGCGTATTTCTATATTCTAGGAGCGCACTGTTAATATCCTGATTAGACTCATAACATTTTTTCAGCATATTTTTGGCGATTTTTACACTGCTTTCCGCTTGACCATTTGATTTTGCTTATCTCAGACTGCTATTTACAATTTCAAAATCCCATTCCGATGAAAATTTTCTAAATGGGCTCTTCCCAGCGTCGTCTGCTCAATCACGTGATAGAGGAAAACGAATAATCAAATTCTGAGAATCAAATTCAATTAAATATTGTTCTTAAGAACAAAAATTTTAATATTTAATATAAAATAAAATAAAAGTAATATTGTGCATTTGTAAACAGTAGAATAATTGTATTTGTAAATTTAATAATTTTTAAAAAACATTTTATGTGTTTATTTATTTTTACCTGTAAGAATTGATTTTTGTATATTGTAGTGTAACTGTAACATTAACTGATCTAGCAATAAATAATAGCTTCTTGTAGAATGTTTATGGATTATAATTTGAAATTTTAAAATGTTTTCATTTAATTTAATTGCATAAAGGTGTTACAACAAGTTAATTAACTTAGTTACTGGTCTAAATGGATTTACGCAGTACGATATTGCACTGTCACTGATTTAAGTACCAAAAATCAGAGTATTTAACATGTTCTTCATCAACATCAATAACAAATATAAACTAAATGATGATTGTAAATGTATACAGCAAACAGAAGATGATGAATAATGATATAAAATGGATTAAAAATGATAATTTATAAAAAAATAACACAGATTAAATACGATTGATCAAAAATAAGAATAGAAAATATGATATTTCAGCAATCGCTATAGATAAACAATACTTTGTCTGCTATTTGTTTTTCCTCTATCATGTGACCTCTGGCGTCAGGTGGGAAGAGCCCATTGATATGGATTAAAGGGCATGATATCTAGGACTAGAATTTTAGAAATTCCATGCAAACTAAATATCACATTTAATTTCCTGATTATTTCATCTGATTGTTTGTTATTTAAGGGAACAATTTCTAACCACTTAGTTAAATAATCTATTAAGACTAAGTAATATTTTTCCTAAATTCACAATTTTTTTCAAATGGCAATGACAAAATGTCATGTGAAATGAGTGGTTCTTTACAATTTTTTGGTCTCTACTTTTCACAAACAGAGCATTTACAAATTAAATTTTCAATATCATTTCTCATATTAGGCCCGCAAAAAATTACTCTAACTATAGAATTTACTTTTTTCTTTTCCGAAATGTCCATCAGGAATTTTATTAAGCATTTCTTTTCTAAGATAAACAGGAGCAACTATTCGACCATTATAAAAGACTATTCCATCTTCCTCAAAAAGATCTTGTCGTAATTTATAATAAAATCTTACATTGTCTGGAACGTCTTTTTTACTGTTAGGCCAACCATTTTTACAAAAAGTTATTAATTTATTCAATACTGGATCGTTTCAGGTATATTCCTTAAATTTGTTTAATTTTTTATCAGTTACATTCATATGCCTTGTAGCTTTTACACAATGAATAATTTCTTTTAAAATCTCATCAGTATCATATTCATTAATATAAGACCTAGATAATAAATCTGCTACATACATTTGCTTACCTGGTACATAAGAGACATCAAGATCATATTTAAATAACTTTAATTTAATTCTTTGTAACCTATTAGATAAAACATTTACAACACTTTTATTATGAATTGAAACTAAAGGCTTATGATCAGTATGGACAATTATTTTTCTACCATAAATATAATTATGAAACTTTTTAGTAGCAATTGCTATGCTTAAGTACTCTTTTTTGATTTGTGCATAGTTTTGCTCAGCCTCGGACAAAGCATGTGATGCATAGAAAATCGGTTGTCTTTTTTGTATCCAGGGTTTAACCTGGCAAAAAAATTACTTTAGCATTTTAGCGAAAATAGGCAAGCACTATTTTAGCTTTTTCGAAAGTTAATTCTTTGGATACCATTGATTTCTTTTACTTAGCTTTGTTATCCTCAGTTTTATTTTCTATTCTTTTATTCATTGATGATTTTAACCAAGCATCCATATTTGTGACTTTAAAAATATGAATGAGGGAAACTATCTTTTGATTTTAACAATAGAAAAAGAGGTACTCATATGTGTAAAATGAAAAAGCAATTGAAAAATTAACTAAAGTGTAGTGGTAGATAATCGTGAAATACTAGTGCTAAGAATGCTTCTATGAATCAAATTCTGAATTCTGGCATACTTTTAAATATTTTTGCATTTAAATTCAATCATTAAAAATTAAACATAAATCCAAATTACTATATAAATAATCATTCCCAAAAATTTCAGTCCTTTCGTAGTTTTTATCTGCAAATATTACAAAAAAAAAAAAAAAAAAAAAAAAAAAAATCCAAGTTATTATATAGAGATATTTTATACAGTTATCCAGTTTTAGCTTTTTAGCGAAATTCTGACCAACATGTTTTAGCAAAATGCTAAAAAAACTAATGGCAGTTTAAACCTTGCTTGTATCAAACAACACCCTAGTCCACTTTTAGAACTGTCACATGGCAATACAATTTATTAGAATCAAAAACACCAAGTACAGGGACTGTACTTATTTTTTCTTTTAGTTCATTCAGAGCTTTTGTATGCACTGGTAACCAATCAAATCCTACAGATGTTTTGAGCAATTCCCTCAAAGGAGCAGTTATCTCTGCCATATTAGGAATAAATTTCCTTAGATAATTAATCCTAAAGTTTTTTGCAACTCTTTTTTATTACTAGGTGCCTATAAATTCATTACATCTTTTACCTGTTCAGAGTCTGGTTTAATTCTATTTTTATTAAATGCATGACCCAAATACTTAACTTCATTAACATGATATTGTAGCTTCTTAGGATTAAATTTTACGTTTAATTTTCTTGCTCTTTTTAATAGTTTTTGAACAATTTCATCATGCTCCTTTTCAGAATTTGCACAAATTAACATATCATCAAAGTAAATAATCACACCAGGTATATCACCAAAAAATTTTTTTATTAGCTTTTTGAAACAATGCAGGTGCAATATTTAATCCAAACGGGAGGTGGTTAAATTTAAAACAACCAAAGGGAGTACTAAACTGACATAAGGTTCGTTTAATTTGGTAAAATCCATCCTTTAAATCAAACACACTATACACAGATTTGTTACATAACTTAGGTATTAACTCCTCAACCGTTGGTATTAAATGACATTCTTTTTTAATAACTTTATTAAGATCCTGTGGGTCTAAACATATTCTAATTGACTTTTCAGGTTTCTCAACTATAACTAAATTATTAATCCAGCCATCTGGATTCTCAACCCTACTTAAAATTTTATCCTTTTCAAAAGCAATTAATTTCTCTTTTAATTTTGGTTTTAAGGATTCTAGAATCCTTCTAGGGGGTTTAACTACTGGTTTAGCAATACTATCGATTTTAATAGAACATGTTAAATTAAATGTTCCTAACCCTTGAAAAACATCTTTTTCTCAATAAATTCATCTTTATTTTTTATTTCAGTAGAATCTACTTTTTGCCTTTTAATTAGACCCAATTCAATACAACTAGGTAATCCTAACAATGTTTTAGAGTAATTATTACAGTTTACAACAATATAATTAAAATTTTAGTACAACTACTCATTTTACACTCTAAGTTAACTATACCTAAGAATTTAATTACGGTTCCTTCATAAGCTTCTAAAATAATATCAGTAGGACTTATGGAATAATTACATTTTAAAGATTTAAGCAAATCATTATGTATTAAATTTACACATGAGCCAGTATCTAATTTAACTGATAAGATTTTACTTCCTACCTTTATTTTTTTAATCTAACTTGATTCCTTTGCACAAACACTGAATCTACAAAAATATATTTTTCCACATTATTAATCCTCTTGGAGTTAAATTTATTCTTGCAACCACTAGCGAAGTGATTTAATTTATTGCAAATTTTGCATTTTTTTTTTCCAAATATGGGGCACTTTCCTCTAGTATGATTATAATTACATTTTTTGCACAGATAAATGTTTTCTTTTTTGTTTTCACTTCCAACAGCTTTTCTGCGACTTTGAATTGTTCGGAGTCTTATTCTTTGATTGTTTATTTTTCCAGTTACAGACAGAGCATCTCCGGCCGTACTCGCTTCATTCAGAATATTTACTTCTGTTGATTTCTGCTGTATTACTTCTGATTGTTTTTTATTTGCTCCGCAAATGTCAATCGTCTTTTGTAATGTTAGATCTGATTCTCGTAGTAGACATTCCTGGAGCTGTTTTTCTTTTGTACCAATGACAGTTCTATCCCGAATTATACTGTCAGATTGATTTCCATATTCACAACATTTTATAAGTTTTCTTAAATGTGTTACAAACTCATCAAAATTTTCGAACTGTTCTTGAACTCTGCTATTAAATACATAGCATTCGATCACAACATTTCTGCATGGATTTGCATAGTTTTCAAATGCATTCAGGACATAGCTTGAAAGTGTTATAAAGTTCGACAGCATCTTCATCAATGCAATTTACTAGTATTGCTATTTTGACATTATCATCTTTCTCCGTATGGCCTCCTGCCTTTAGATAAATTTCAAAATTCTGTCGAAACTTTCTCCATGCTTCAGCGATATTACCAGAGAGATCCAAACCTCTTGGAACTTTTAAGGAATCCATTCAGGATTTATTTGAAAATTAATTCTGAAAGTTCTGGTTCGACTCTCGGCTGTGCCATGTTATATATTACTTCTTTATTGAAGAGTAGCTGCAGTCTGACTGTTACCACACAGTGACGATTACATCTTATTATCTTATAGTTAAGCTTTACAGTTAAGCACACTTGATACAGTTATAATTGCAGTTACATATAGATGTACAGTTATAGTCATGGTTACATATATAACAACAGACAGACACCATGACACACACTCAGAAGACAAAATTTTCTGAAGTCATTTTCGGCTTTCATAGTGTGTGAAATATGAAGATATCGCAAAATTTTTTGATTCTGACAAATTTACAGACTAAAGTCTGATTTTATTAATATAGATATATGTATTATATTTAATGACAAAACCATTTATTTCTATAGATATTGCAATACCCTTTATTTTTGTTTTTCAACCTTATTATACTCCTCTTATGCTGCCCCCCCCCCCCTCTTAAAAAAATAAATAAAAAATAAGTGTAATTAAAATTCGCTCTGTAGATTTTTTTTTTTTTTTAAATGTATTATAGTTAAATGACTAAATTTTATAGTTTAAAATTATCCAAATTGCTAAATATATAAATACTTTATTATATTTCTGTAGAGTTTTTTTTTTTTTTTTTTTTTTTCCTTGGTTAAAACAGGGGTGTATGTGTTTAGGGGGGCTACCCCTGATTTCAGGATTTTTAATCTAATCCTTCTGTATTTTCATATTTTTACTACTGAGTTATCTTTTGTTTTTATTGGTCATCCAGGTGATATATGTTGAACAAATTGTATATTTTTACTGACTGGCTGATACAAGATACTACAAAAAAGATTGAGGTCTTTTGGTCTAAGTAATATGAGTGTCATTTGATGTCCTGGGTATTTATTTAAGGCTCCAATTATCAGGGATGTTGTCTTTGAGTCACCATCCCCTTGTATTAAAATGTGAAAGTCCTGTTTTAAAGACTGATTTTAATTTAATATGGCATGAATTTTTGTTATTATCTATCTTTTCAGTTTTATTTATTTTTTCTAATTCTAAAAATTTTAAAAAGGGCTTAATTGTAGCAAAAATATTTTCTCTTTTATTTTCATGTCAGAAGTGTAGCAAATAAGTCAAAAAATTTGTAGTGAATGTCTATAAAATTGAGATTATCCAATGAAATCTTATTTCTTTTGAATGATGCTAAAATTGATCATGTTAACTTTTCAGTTTTAATTGTTTAGGAAGATTTGAACTTTTTAATTTTAATCCTTTGATTTTAATCCTTAACTATTTTCATGGTGAAATTGAAAAAAAGATTTGAATTCTATTGTGTAGAGTGTAAATTGAACAAATGAAGTAGGAAAGAAAGAGAAAATTCAAAATATGAGCTTTACACATTGAAATAAATAATTCTGTTTTGAAAATAGGGCCCACCAGCGGCCGAGCGGTTCTGCACTCAAAGCTGGTAGATGGGAGGTGCTGGGTTCGATCCCAGGTCGCGCTCATCGACCTAGCCGTTCGGAGTTTTCCGTGGTTTCCTCCGAAACTCGCGTAAATACGGGCTAGGGCCCCTTAGAAAGACCCCCACGGAGGGCATTCCCCCCCCCTAGGCCTAGGACACATCAGGAGTCAATCGGCCTTAAATCCTACAACCAACCTGTTTGAAAATAGAGTAAACTCACTTAAAATATAATATATAGCATATTAAAATATTACATAATATACATTAAATCTATTTAAACATATTCATTGTAATAAGAAAAATATTTGTAGTATTAAAAACATACAAAACTGATTTTCTCAATATCAAATGCAGACCTTTTTTTTTTTTTTAAAAAAACTTAAAAATGTGCTTCAAAACTTTTATTATTATCAATTTCAATAAAATATTTTTATCTTTATTTTTTCAGATTCTAAAGCAGCTAGCAGTGAACCTGACGATGAAGGTAGTGTCAAGGAACATGTCATGGAACCTGAAAAAACCATTGTAAATGAAGAGAATGAATCAACAGCTATTGTACCACCACCAGATGTTTCAGAAGCAAATGATAATAATTCAATTCCTTTCTTAGAAGAAAAAGTTGATAATTCAACTGAAATTGTTGATAACACAGATTTAGACAAACAGCTCAAGACATCAAATAATAAAGATTCCCATTCATCAGATTCATCATCTAGTTCTTCAGAAAGTGAGAGTGAATCTGGAGAAAAGCATAAGAAGAAATCTGATAAAATTGAGTCCGAAAGAGATTCTGAGAAAGCGAAAGATTACAAAAAGGATAAAAGTCCTTCCAAAAGGCACAGGCATAGAAGTAGTGATAGTGATAGTTCAGGTAGACATCACAAGAGTAGGAAATCCTATGATGAAAGTAGTAGAAAAAGCTCTAGTTCTAAAAAGAAAAAGAAATATAAGAGAAGTGATAGTAGTAGTAGTTCAGATAGTAGTCATCATAGGAAGAAAAAACGTAGTTCTGATTCTAAACGAAATCGTAGTAGAGAACGCCGTAGTCACAGTTATGATGATAGAAAACATAGACGAAGTGTTAGCCCGAAAAGTCATAGAAGCAGTAGGGATTCACATAGGAGTCGGGATTCATATTCTCATAGACATGAGAAAGATAAGTACTTAAGAAAAGAAAAGGATGATAAATATTATGATTATAAAAGAAGCCCATCACCACGCAGAAGATCAAAATTACCTAAAAAATATAGGTCAAGCCGATCTCCTAGCTCAGAAAGTGAGAGCTCTAGAAAATATAAAAGAACACGAACTCGTTAAAATTTTGTGCTTTTTTAAGTAAGTGTTATTTATTAAATAGAAAGCATTTTTAATTATGAGCTAATTTCATTTTATCTACATTTACATTTCTATTTTATGATATTTGGTTTTATATAGTGATCAATAGAAGAAAGTAATTAGTTCAATCTTTCTTCTATATTCAATCAAAGTATTGGATTCATAAAAATTTTCAACATCTAATTTTAAGTGAATTTTACACATTTTGAGATTCCTGAACATGATTTGATTATTTTTAAAAAGTATCCATCAGTACCTTTCTGTCTAGTCTGTGTATGCAACAAAAAATTTCTACCAACTCTAGCTCAAGAAATAATGCACAGAATTTTATACAAATTTATATGTAGTTGCACCTTGGCATAAATTGGTGCCTAGCAATTTTTTATGGAAATCTCCCAACAAATAATACTGCTATGCATAAATTCTCCCTTTTACTGGTAGGCTGTATCTCAGCCCCTGTAATCTGACTTTCCCAACTTTATTTTATTTTAAGAGGCTTCTCCATTTATCGTCCCCAGAAGCCAAAGTCAATGTTATTCTATGGAGAATTTCGCCCCATTATAACTTATTAACTAACATATATTTTAAAATTCCGTTTTCACATTTAGAAACTTCTTAAACAATTTATCGTTTTCTAATTTTTTTTTTTTTTCTTTTTTAATATTTTATTTTGAGGTTGTAAAATGTGAATTTTCACAATGTGAAAATTTTTATTTTTGAGCTTAAAAATGAAACCTTAAAAATTAAAAAAAATCCATTTTTAGAAAGCAATAACCTATTTAGCAGTTGTGAATTTTTGGAAAGTGAAAACATAATTTAAAAATATGTATTAGTTAATGAATTATAACAGGACAAAATTTCCCATAGAATAACATTGGCTTTGGTTTTCGGAGACGATGGCTAGAGAGTCCCCTTAATGGGTATCACTAAGTTTTACCACAAATTAAAATATCTTAATTAAATAAATAGAAAAAACCTTTATTATACTTCATGTTCAGTCAGAATATTTTCGGCTGGGCGCCCAGCTATTTTCAACGACTTCTTCTGTACTGGAGCTCTTTGAATGTTGTTGTTGTTGTGTATGACAAAGTTCAGAAGTGATAGAAAAAGAAATAAAATAGTAACAAAAAAGGGAGATAAAAATTAAATATTGCCAAAAGCGTGAATCACAGACTTGGCAATGTCTATGGCAGTAATGGCACCAGAAATTCCCCGACGGGGGGACACCACCTCCCCGACAGGGGGGCACTACATAAAGAGAGTTTATTATATAAGTATTTATCAAAAACTGCAATACTGTTAATAATATTACTGATAATATTTGTACCATTACATTTGTTAGTACTCCTCGTGGTTTTGAAGATCATCGTGTCACAGACAGACATTTTCTAAAAATATCGTGGTCAAACCGTGTTATGGACCTCTCAAAACGTGTATATTCATGGAAAACTGGAAGTTGAAAATTTTTGCGAATGCAATACTTTCTTCTATTGAATATAGAATGGAAAAACTGGAGTGCTCCAAATTTGTACAAGAAAAGAAAAGTGTTGTCAAAAGTAGAAAAACTGAAAATTTTGTATTTTTCCCCCAAGAGATTTTAGGAGTATGCCCCGATGGGGGGTCACAGACTCCCCGATGGGGGGGCCTGTGCCCCCCCGGCCCCCTAGCTGGCGCCACCCCTGGTCTATGGCTCTTTCTGAGTATAAAACGTCCATGTTGCAATCATTGTCTATCTTGAAGAGGGCACCAGCAATGGAAGGGCAGATAAAAAGGTGTTTGGGATCCAGTTGCGTGCCTGGGCAGTGCCTGCATTCCACATATGTCCTGGAACCATCAGGCAGGATCTTCATGCCCTTAAAGTACTTTGTCCTTAGTATTGTTATGGTTGTTATTTCTCGGCTAGTTCTATTAGCAGGAGTGATTGTGAATTCATGAAAAAATATCTGTAATTTTAACGAGAAAAAGTTTGGATAGGGAGAAAACATAATTTATTGCAGGAAGTTCCAGTCCTTTCATTAGGAAAAATATTAATTTGAATTAGGTTTAGCAGTAATATGCTACTGATGTTTTAGTCTTACTTTATGAATTTAATTATGGGAAAAACTAGAATTCTGGTATTAAAAATGAAAAGAATATCTGAATTCAGATACACTAACCTAAACACAATCGCCTCTATATTAGAATAAAATTGAAAGGAGAAAGGAAGAAAAACTATCACTTTGTTTAATGTAGTTAAAACTAAGGTTTTCTTTTAAAATATTATTAATAAAAATAAATTTTTAAAGTTTGTAGTCTATTCAGTTCATAAGTAATTCGAGTTATGTTCTCTTTTCAGATTTCTTGAAGTTGTACAATTTTTCTCACCAAGCAAGAATATGGCAGAGTGATTTTAAATTTTATTTTCATTCATTATTGTATAAAATTGATTGTTAAAGATGTTTTCTACAAGCTGCATTTTGTGTACATTTAAAAGATTTTTTTTTTTTTTTTCATGTGTGAGGTATATTTTTGCTTGTCATTGACATTTAGCTACATTATTTATATTCTAAAAATACAATTTTATGTAATAGAACATAACTTCATAGGAAGAAGGGGAGAAATTCTAGATTGGATGTTTATTATAATATTTTTAATTACAAATAGGTGACAAAATAGTGTGACACTTGTATTTAGACATTTTGTTGAACATCTAGAGAAACACTATAAATTCTCTTAGAAATTCATGGTTGTTAAAAGAAAAACATGTCATACTATATGTATTTCAACAAAGATTTTGTATTTTAAGGAAAAAGGGGGATTGATTACAAATTAAACAAAAAAGAAAGAAACTTGAGACTGAGAGTGTTCTATAGATATGAAAGCTTTTTTTTTTTTTTTTTTTTTTTTTTTTTTTTTTTCCATAACGTACGTTTTCAAACCATGCAATCTTGAAGTAATATATATATATATATATGTAAAGTATCTTTTGAAACAAGAGCATTTTTGCTAAATTTTTTTTAACTGTAGATGTACAAGTGTTAACAAAATTCTTCTGCATAATTTATAAGCCAAATGTATGTAATTATCCTGAAAAAAAAAAAAAAAAAAAAGAAAACCTAGCAAGTATATCAAGAAAATTCAGAGTGGTGTTACTGATAGAAAAGTATTCTGACAAAGAAATAAAATTATATCCGTATTTCTACACTGTTAAAAATTTAGTGAAAATCTTCATGTATCATCAGATATTTCTATATTATGATTGTATTATGTAATGTTTAATGTAATATATCAAGTTCTCTAAAAATGCCGTATTGCCTTAAAACCACTACATGTAATAATATAAACAAAAAATACTCAGTTTTGTTAAAGAAAATTTTATATTTCCATGAACATATATGTTAATGACATGCAAGTTAAAAGATTATTTAAAAAAGCTTCGTAATCATGTGCTACAACTACAACACATTTCAAACATTTTTTACAGGGTGTAAAACCAAATTTTATCTTTTTATTTATTTATTTTTAATTGAATATATTTTTGCCGTTGATGTAAAATCTTTGTTGAAATATATGGTGTGAGGTGTTCTTTACAACTAAGAAATTTCAAGACAATCTTTCAAATATTTCTCCATATATTTGACAAAATGTCTAAATTCAAAAGTGTTACATTTGTAATTAGATTAGCTTTTTCCCTTTTAAATGCAGGGTGGCTAGCAACCTGGAAATCGGAAAAATATCAGAAAATTTTGTTGTGCTAAAAAAGTTATGGGGATGTCCAGGAATTTGCTTAAAGTCTGGTAATTTGTTGACTAAATCCTAAAATTTTGATTTAAAATTATAAATTTTCAAACCATATGTTGATTTATAAAATGTTGCTGGTCAAAATGGAAGAAAATGGGCTAAAAAAGTCAGAGAAATTTACCTGCGAATTTCGAGAAGAAAAAAAAGTTCAAATGCTAGCCAGCCACCTTGTTGCCCCTTCTCACCCTCTCCCCCTACTAGCAAAAGACAGACCATTTCCTCAGGTAAGTTATGGAAGTACTTGTTTAATTATTGTTTCTAATTCGTGTTTTTTTTTTTTTTTTTTTCTTTTAATGATCAACATTTAATTTGCATTTCAAATTTGCAAAATATATATGTATTGTGAAAATTGTCAATGACAACACTGTGGTAATTACAGAATTAAAATTACTACTTATTTAATGTAATGAGCATTATTTATATATTTTCAGGGAATTGAAAAATGTAGAAACTCGTAGTTAAAATTGAATTTTAATATGTCTGTATATGAATTGAATAAATGAGAATATTTTATTACATAGCTTTAAACTTGGTTACCAACTTTATTGTTGTCTTTAAATGTTAACTTTTTTTTTTTTTTTTTTGGCAACTTTAAAATGTAATTATATTTCTTATATTATACAAAAACATATTTTACGATAGGAGAAAGTGTATAATATTAGAGTACAATTCTAATATTTTCTTAGGGGGGAAAAAAAATGCAACTTTCATTTTAAATTTCTAATTTGAAGATATTAAAAAGATTTTAAAGTAAAAGAAGAAGCTTTTATCATTAATTAAAACTAGGGATGCACCTAATACCAGTTTTGGCCGAATACCAAATATCCTTGTAACTGAATAGTAACTATTCGGCTGGCTGATTTACTCTTATATTCAGGTGTCAATCACGTAATTTTTTGTGAACTTTTTCAGTAATACCATTTACATTTAATATTATTTTATTTTTTTAATTATGCAAAAAATATTATAAAAAACTGCTATTCAGAAACAGTGGTTTATATAAATGTAGAAAATTATCAAGAAATATTACTACACATAAATAGTGGTGATATGCTGAATTCACAGTCAAAGAAAATTATTAACTGTTAGGCTTCTTAATATAAACACATAAAATTTCTTAAGAAGCAATTTCTTGTCACACTCACTCAAAAAAAAAAAAAACGCAACCTAGAAATGCACATTAGAAAAATCAATTTAAAAGTAACAATGTATTGGCTAAGCTATATTAAAACTGACACAAATGCCTCTTACACTCATGTGGATATATTGTGTGATAGAGATGTAATTTTTTTGTACATATTGGAGGCACTTCATATGCATTTTTCTTGCCGGATTTGAATGTGATCTTTGTTTGATCTGTTGAAGCTTCCTAGATAGCAACATCATGTGAATTACGTACATTCTTTCTTAACTCAACTGTAGAAACATATATCGTTATACCGTTATTGATAAATACAACTTTTGTTAGATATTATTAATTGTTATGTTTAATAAAACTAATAATTTTCTTTCATGTTACTTGAAACTAGATAAAACAATTGTTTTCATTTAAATATAATCTATTTCTTAATTACTCTGAAAAGTCTTAATTTAATAAAAATTAAAGATAGCAGAATTTTTTCAAATGATTAAAAATTTAAAAATTCAAATGATTAAAAATTTAAAAAAATTGAATTTTTATATATTCCAACTAGCTGAATAATTTGATATTCGGCCAAACTGAATATTTGGTAGTATGGCTGAATTCCGAATAGATACTGAATACAGTGGTTGATCCAGGTTTTAATTTTTGGGGCCCATTTTTGTGAAAAACAAATTATTTTGGGGAAAATCAAAATATTTTTGGGAAAATTAATTTCTTTTTGTGAAAAAAAAAAAGAACTGTCGCTTGAAACCTTTCATTTTAACCATTACTCTTATCTAATATTTAATATCAAGTTAATGGCATTTTATTAAACAAAAGTATAGACATTCAATAATACAGTAAACACGGAAAAATTTTACAAAAGTATTATTTTTATAAAACAAAATTTTGTGAAGGGGCAGCAAAAGGGTCCCAATTTTTGCCTGGATCGACCCCTGGAATATTCGGTGCATTCCTAATTAAAACATGAATCTTCTAGGAGTTTAGATTTTGTATAAAATCCAGGTGTTAACATTGTAATTAGAAACAGAATAAAAACATGTTATAAAACTTTTATTAAAATCATTTTATAAAAACATTTATTAAGCTTTTTGCCATCATATCATGGCATCATCAGGTAAAACCTTTTTTACGAAAAAGTAGAAGAGACAGCATCTTTATATATCCGAGGATCTTGAAACGATTACCGCAAAAGAGGAACTGAACAGGAAGGCTTGATAAGAATTCAAGTAAAAAATTGGCCCTTCGTTTTCAGTTTAAGTTATTATCTTTTTCTGTAACTGTTTTCAAGATCCTTGGATATATAAAGTTGCTGTCTCTTCTACTTTTTTGTAAAAAAAAAATGTCTTACTTGATTGTGCCATGATATGATGGTGAAAAGCTTAGTAAATGATTTTAATAAAAGTTTTATAATGTTTTTTTTTTTTTTTTTTTTTTTTTTTTTAGTGTTTTTAATCTGTTTCTAATTTCATCCTTAAAAATAACTTTAAAATGTATTAGGAAATCAGTTCAAAAGAATCATATAAATGGTATAGGACTGTATGCCTAGTTTGAAACTTTTAAGTAATAACTGTAATTGTTTATTGGTGTAAAGCACATTTCCAAAACTGATTTATTAACCATGAAAAGTTTTTTTTTTTTTTTTTTTTTTTCCAAGCCAATAATTATATTTAGATATTTGTATGGATTTAGCACTCTTAAGAATGAATAAAATAAATAATCTGAATGATTTGTTGCAATTTTACCTCTAAAACACAAGTGGATTAACTCTGCCCATAATTACAAGAAGACTCTTCAATGTAATTCTTAAATTTGTTACAGTAATTAGTTTAGACAAAGTTTAAATTCTAGCAGCTCTATTTTGTTCTACTATTTATATAATTATTTTATTTGAAATAAATGTATATCCAGAGCATAGAACCTATCTAAACATATATAATAATAATAATAAAAAGAGATTGTCTGTTTAGTTATTACATTATTTTTCTTTTTATGTAATTTTTTCCTATCATTTTATTAAATGAAAATTTGTGCATCTAAATTATGAATCCCCTCTTCCTGTTCAAAATGTATCAGCAGTTGTTACTAAAAATTCAAATTCATTATTCTATTTGCTTTAAGATAGAAATTTAAAGAATGCTAAAATGTTAAACATAATCTTTTATACAACTTTTCTGAAAGAAAATATAAAAGGGGAAACTTTTACTTTTAGTGGATTTTACCATAGCATGAAATAAATCTTAGTTAACTGTCTTTTATAAAGACGTTTGAAGAAGGAAAAAAAAAAAAAAAACATGTTTGTTAGGTGTTTTTTTTTTTTTTTTTTTTTTTTTTTTTTTTAATTAAAATCTATACAGAAATAAATTTCATGCTTGCCAACTCACCCTTTTTCAAAGAATATTCCTGTTTTATGACATTATCTTTCATTTTCCTGTATTCTCATACATTTCTCCTGTTTTCTTAGCATTTTAAAATTATACATATAATTTATAAATCTCAACAAATCTTTAATTTTGAAGCAAGATTTTTGTTTTTAGTGAAAAAATTTCTCTTGATAAATGCACTATTTTTTATTAATTGCTATACTTTTATTTATCAATTAAATTTTACTTATGCATACACAAGATCTTAGCCTGAATTTTTTTTCTGGAGGGGTTCAAACTTTATTACATAATATTGGATGTTAAAAATGGTGGATAATTTAAAATTTTTCGACTTTTCTGCAAATTTCAGGGTCAATCCCTCAAAAGTCTTCTTGGCTATAGCCTTGTGCTTATAGGTTTTTGACAATTTAGAACATGAATTAAATGTCAGAAACTGGCATCTGTCAAAAACTTGGTAATATTGTTTAGTGTTTAGGCCTAAAAATGCCACAGTAGTCTTCCTTATTTTGTCTTCTACGTTGGCAGGTATGGAATTTGTCATCTCCTCCCCCTTTTGAATATGATAATTTTATACTAATTGTCAACCTTTCCCTTTTTTTATTTTAATTAAATCTAAAAGGCTGCGGGGAACATATATATATATATATATATATATATATATATATTTGTATTTATAAATGTGTGTCTACATATTAATACTTATGAAAAATTTAAAAATAATTTTTAATTCATTTAAAATTATCATGTGGTTTAAAAAACTTCAAAATGTCTAATTAAAAACTTATTCATTATTTTATTTATATTTTATTAAATATAAATCTTTAAACTTGTTAAGATATTAAAAATAGTTATTTACTTATTCAATTACAATTTACATAATTAAACTGTATTTGTTAATGTTCTTTGATCATGCCAACTATGTCAAAATAGGTGTTAATGAGACAAAAAAATAAAAAGTAATTTTCTTTACTTATTTGATCCTTTTTTTTTTTTTTTTTTTTTTTTAAAAGAGTACAGTCGCTAACAAAAGTATCCGAACACTAGCAAAAATTCCTATGTAAAAAAAGTAGAGTTAATACTGTTTTGTTAAATAAATCCTTGTCGAATCACGTTCTTAGACTGACTAAGAACATGATTCGACAAGGATTTATTTAACAAAACAGTATTAACTCTACTTTTTTATATAGGAATTTTTGCTAGTGTTTGAATACTTTTGTTACCGACTGTAAGTTTTTATTTTCACAAAAGTGTTATTGCTTAAATTTACTCAGGGCAAAAGCAATAAGAGCTTTGAACAAAAATAATAATAAAGTACTAAAAAACTCTTCTATATTATTAATGTCGAAATTGTAGTCAATAATAACAGTAACGGTGTAGTAGGTTTGCTCACTAGACATATTCACATAATTTGCAGAAAATAAAGCTTGTGTTTCCATGCCACAGTTCTGCTTTCCAGGTGTAACTTTTGTCACTTTTTCAAAATTTACTTGTAATATTTTTAATGTCATGTTATAGTAGCCATCAGAATTAACATTTAGGTTTATTGATATGTACTCCCTTCTTCCTTGGTCTTTAGTATTTTGTCAGAAGTAATAATGGCATCTAATGGTTATTTTAAAATTGAAGTTTTTTATACAAAAGAAGCCCAAGTCATCACTATGCATTTAATATCCCTTAAATAGGTAAAATGTTATTAAATAATATTTTCAATGTTACTGGATTTAGGTAAAATTCTTATTTTTAGGTAGATTGTCACAATGTTTTGTAAATATGTTCTTTGTGTTTAGTTCTTAGGGTTTTTTTTTCCCTCCCTCCCTCCCAATATATTTTTAATGTTTTTCATTTGAAAATGTGTGCTTTATAGCATTGAATGTCTTACTTCAGCTTTTTGAATTGATTCATTTTTGTAAATACTGAAATTTATATGTAACTGCCAATTTAAGCTATAATAAAATTCCAATATTTAGAAATGTCAGTTATTTACTTTCATAACAAATACATGCTGAAGGACAGTGGTGTATCCAGAGGGGAGGGGGGGATTTTGTAGAAAGTCTTAAAAAATAAAGATTAAGAGTAATATGCTTGATTTCTGTACACTGTGAAACATTATCGAACTTAACTCAACCCTCCCCAAAATAAAATTCTGGATACACCTCTGCTGAAGGAGGTAAGAGACAACTATTCAGAAAAATATTCGGGGTCACATACAGTTGAATCTCGTTAACGTGAATCACAAGGGGGATTAAAAATTTGTTCATGTTATCAGTAGTTCATGCTATCTGTAACTAATCTTCATTTTGATGGGATTGTGGAAACAGTTCATGTTAAAAGTAATTCACGTTAGAGTTGGAATAAGTCACTTAACTTAGTATTTCCATCCAAAATTCTTTTTCCTCTAGATTGAACGAAATGTTCATCTAGATTTCACTAACCCTAGTATCAAGCTTATCAACTGAACATATTTTTTCAGCCACAAGTTTTGAACCTTCTTTCTATTTAAAGTTAATTTTTTATTATTATTTATTCAAAATTTCCTAATTGCCAGACTAATTTTTTATTATTTGGCTTATTTTTTATGTCTTGTGACGTAGGGTTCTGAGGTCTCCTCTCATTGGTCGATTTCCTGGCCTCTGATTGGCTCTCAGTTTTTAGACAAAATCCTCTGATTTTTTGCTCGAACACATTCAGAGAGGATTGTGGGGGCTATGTGTGTCTCTGAGAGCTCCACAGACCTAGCTCAGCGCTAGTTTCTGGCTGGACACCGAGATTCTTGTAAGATTCATGCAAGCACTTCCCATTTTCTTTCATAAATTTCAATTATAATAGGAATAAAATATATATATATATGGCCCCCCTTTATTTTATATAATTGCGGGACTTTGAGCGTATTCCGGTGTCCCTTGGGGCACCCTGCTCAACTCTTAATTCCTTTTCGCTGTCCAGACCGTCTTGTCAATGCGTGTGACGGTTTTTCACTGTTACACTTAGGTTTCTTCAAGGAGTTATATTTTATTTATTTTATTATTTTTTTTTTAAACTCTTGCTGCTTCACTCTGAATAATTTCTGCTAATGCGGAGATTGGTTCAGAGACTCAAAATTCTAATTTTTTTTCCTTTTTGGCCCTTTCATTTCGGAAAATTATTTTTATGTTTAATTCATTTTTCGTTGGAGGTAAGCATTGGTTGCAACCAATTGCAGGTACTCCAAAGCACATTGCTGACTTGACTTGAATAAGTCACAGTTTTGGGAAGCTACCTTTCCAAAAAATATGATTAATGGCTTTTACTTTTAATAAAATACAATGAATAGGCTAAATCATGTTTCTAGCATTTTTTTTTTTTTTTTTTTTAATTCAAAAATATTTTAATTTTTAATTTTTGAAATAAAATGGATTTAAAAAGAATTACAACCTACTTTAATTTTTACATAAAATAAATCATGAGTGTAACACATTGGTGTACAAATTTACTGCTCGTTCTAATTATTCATTTTCCAAATAACATTTTTCACAGACTGAATGGACACATTCTTTTTACCATTTACATATAAAACCAAAGAATATTTTGCATATGGAAGACACAGCTATTTATTTGTATTAGTTTATTATAAAATGATTCTAGTGATTAATAAAGTGATCATCATACTATTCCTGGATAATTTTTAGTTTTATTTTTAGGTTGATTCCTTATTGCAATCACTTACTTATCTGTCTATAATGAAAATTTTGTCATCACGATAACTAATAATACTCCAAATCAAACCAAACTTGGACAGTGAACTTATCTCATAAATATCTTGGATGAGTTCGTTAACCAAGTTGCTCCGACTTTTTGTTTTCAAGTGGCGGCCATTTGAAAATTTCAAATTCACATTGTAAAAAGCATATTTAAAGCAGATTTGCTTGAATTTTGATGTAAATTTTGAACACATAAGGGTCTCAATAAAGTTTATTAATGTACTTTATCTGCCATTTTTTAACAAAGTTGCGGATATCTCAAGTTAAGCAGGGCCACTTGAAATCAGGCTACCACTTGAAAATATAAAATCACGATAACTTCCGAAATAATACTCCAAATCGAACCAAATTTGGACTGTGAGTTTATCTTATAAATATCTTGGATGAGTTCGTTAACCAAGTTTCTCTGCCATTTTGTTTCAAGTGGAGACCACTTGAAAATTTCAAATTCACATTGTAAAAAGCATATTCCGAATTTTCTTTGAAATTTGATGTAAACATAGATCATATAAATGTCTCAATCAAGTTTATTAATGATCCTTATCTGCCATTTTTAACAAAGTGGTGGATATCTTAAGTTAAGCAGTGCCACTTGAAATCAGGATACAACTTGAAAATTTAAAATCACGATAACTTCCGAAATAATACTCCAAATCGAACCAAATTTAGACAGTGAACTTATCTTATAAAATATCTTGGATAATTTTGCTAATCAAGTTGCTCCGCCATTTGGCTTTCAAGTAGAGGCTACTTGAAATTTTCAAATTCACACTCTAAAAAGCGTATTTAAGATCGGATTTGCTTGAATTTTGATGTATCCAAGCAGCAGATACAATATCACTGAAACTACATAGACCAATAAGAATGAATATTTTTCAAGTAGATGATCAGAAAGGTGAAAAAAATGATTTTTTTTTCACTTTTGAGCACTAATGTACGAATTCGTAGCCACTAGCACTAACGTACTAGTGGCTATAATAGCAAATCACTAGTGGGCCCCATATCGTACATGAAATTAATTGAAGTTAAATTTAAAATGGAATAAACTATTAAATACAAATTATCAAAGAATCTAACAGAAAACAACTTTAATAAACAAACAGTACTCAGAAGATGATACACTTGGAGTCACATGGATTAAAAAAAGTATATTAATTTGGGGGGTTTATATGTTTATGGAGTAAAAACAAGCAAAACTCAAGGTTGAGTGGTATAGCTGATAAAGAATGATGAAACTATTAAGCAATATGGATACTTATATTATGTGTGTATGAGTATTATTACTAATTTTAAGAATAGTTGACAACTCAAATAAAGAAATTGAACATTTAAAGGAAAAGGAAAGAATGCATATTAATACTAGGTAAATGCAACAGGCCTTCTGAATTTTTATTTATTTTTTTTAATATAATTTCACATTCCCACCCAACCATCCAGCCAAACAACACCACACAACCTCCACCTTTTTTAATGTTTTATAAATTTTTTCGTGAAAATACACAAATGTGCACTTTTTTTTTTTGTACTGACAGAGACGTGGTTATGGTTATAAAATATAAAATACAAAGTTTTTAGATCTGCCAACATTTGAAAATGACAATTAGTAGCACACCAATTTTAAAAATGGATTGGATGGTTGGCTGGTTCCTTTTTATCATGCAATCCTAAACAAATAAATGTATGCATATTACTGTATTTTCTTGTGTATAATCCACGGGGTACTATTTTCAGCCCTGATGAAAAATTTTCCACAGATAATACGCACTGACGGATGCCAGACATTCAGCTTTTATTTGCCACAGAAATCTGGCCACATTATGTTAAATGTTCTTCCCCCCACTCCTTCAGATTAAATATTTTTAAAGTTATTTTTATCAAAATAATTTGCATTAGTGTTCATCTATAATAATAAAAGAAGATGTTTGTCTGTCTGTCTGTGCATCTATACGTTTCGTCCCTACTGAACGCAGAAGTATAAAATTTGACATACGGGTGCTCAGAAGCCTTCCCGAGTTGATAGTCAAAACAGAATTTAAAAATTTTAATTAGTTGCGGAGATATTAATTAAAATGTATACCCATGTCTTAATCAAAAAGCGATCTCAATGATTCAGAATTCACCGCTATTGCATAAAAATAGATATTTTAACGGAGTTAAAAGCAGAAAAAATGGAAAATAAATTAGAAATATTAGTCCGATCGTTACGAATTTGGTACCAAATGAAAGGGGATTTTTTTCCGAATCTAAGAGTGCAAGCGGCTTATCGATACATCAATTAGATTTTTTAAAATTAACTAAACTATGAAATTTAGTTGGCAACAGGCAGACGATTTTCTAAGCGGTCTCGATCGGAAACAAAACACATACGAGACAACTGTCTGTGATGAAATCGGAAATGGTTCTAATCAATTAAGATATCATGTGTTTTATACTGGGGGGAAAAATTGCAATTTTCATTTTTTTTCAAATTTTCATTCACGTTACATTTGAATTAATATTCGGCCAAGACAGCATATTATAAAGCTACTGTTCAATTTTCATGAAAATATATGAATAATTAAAAAAATGACATCTTTATTGGAAAAAGATTGTCTTCTTTTATATTTTGCAGTATTTGCAGCCGTCGAAATTTCGTAGTATGTAGTTTTAATGCCTGATAATTCGATTGTGAATATTTTTGAAAGAGTACGATTATTAGGGAGGGCTTGAGGGAGAGGGAAAAAAGGCAAAAAAAAAAAAAAGTTACAGCGTTTGAAATTGGTTGGCATATTAAGATTTTAAGGCAAGGTATTTGGTTTTCTTTTTTATCTCAGCTTCTAATTAAAATAATTTCATGAGTAATACATCATTTGAAAGCTTTGTTGATTTGGAATTGAACAGTAGATTACAGAAATTTCTACCGCCAGATGGCGCTGAAATATTTTAAAATTTCAATATTTCAAATTCTAATTATGATTATATTATTTTTAATACATCATTCGAAAGATATTTTAAAGTTCTTTTATATTATCGAAAGTATTATTCGAGATTTTACCCGATTTACATGTTTTAAGGTTTCCTGTTTAGGTTTTCTTTTTTATCTCAGCTACTAATTAAATTATTTTCACAAGTAATACATCATTTGAAAGGTTTGTTGATTTAGAATTGAACAGTAGATTACAAAAATTTCTACCACCAGATGGTGATGTAATATTTTAAAATTTCAATATTTTAAATTCTAATGAGCGAGGAAGGTGTTGTATGTTCTAAACGGCGCCACCGAGCGGGACTTTGCTAAAGTCAGAAATTTGAAAGATCATAACATGGTGAGCGAACAGGCTGTTTCAGATATTAAAAATGGCAGAGGGCGCCGCAGGCTACCGAGCGGGAATTTACTGCGATTAAACTTTTCAATAAAGATATTCTTACTATATGTCAATAAGCTGTTGTAAGATCTGAAACGGGAAAAAGGCGCCACCGAGCGGGAGTTTCATAAAGTCGGATTTTTCAAGGATCGCGAACCAGCTGGTCGCCGAAGGCGGCTAGTCTATAATAAAAAAAGATGTCTGTCTCTCTGTCTGAGCATCTATACGTTCAGCCCCTACTGAACGCAGAAGTATAAAATTTGACATACGGGTGCTCAGAAGCCTTCCCGAGTTGATAGTGAAAACAGAATTAAAAAATTTTAATTAGTTGCGAAGATATTAATTAAAATGTCGACCCATGTCGATCGAATAATTGCTTAAAAAGAAACATTCTATCAGCAGATGATTTTCTAAGCTGTCTCGATCCAAAACAAAACACATGCGAGACAACTATCTGCGATAAAAAAGGAAATAAATGTAACCAATTAAGATATCACGTGTTTCATAGTGGGGATAAAAATTGCAATTTTCAAACTTTTTCAAATTTTCATTCACGTTACATTTAAATTAATATTTGGCTTAGACAGCATATTATAAAGCTACTGTTCAATTTTAATGAAAATATCTGAATAAACAAAAAAAAATACATTTTTATTGGGAAAAGATTATATTTTGCAGCATTTTAAATTGAGATATGCCGTTGAAATTTCATAGTATTTGGTTTTAATGCCTGATAATTCGATTGTGAATCTTTTTGAAAGAGCAGAATTATTAGGAAAGCTTAAAGCAGGGGAAGAAGGGGCAAAAATTAAAAAAAAAAAAGTTATAAATTTACTTTTTATTTTACAATTATTAAATTCTTTTTAATATGTCATTCGAAAGATATTTTAAAGTACTTTTATATTACCGAAAGTGGAATTTGAGATTTCACCTGATTTACATGTTTTAAGGTGTCCTGATTAGGTTTTCTTTTGTATCTCAGCTACTAATTAAAATAATTTCATAAGTAATACATCATTTGAAAACTTTGTTGATTTGGAATTGAACAATACGTTACAGAAATTTCTACCGCCAGATGGTGCTGTAATATTTTAAAATTTCAAATTCTAATGAGCGAAGAAGGTGTTGTAAGTTCTAAAACGGGGATAAGGCGGCACCGAGCGGGACTTAGCTAAAGTCAGAAATTTTAAAGATCATAACATGGTGAGCGAACAGGCTGTTTCAGATATTGAAAGGGGAAGAGGGTGCCGAAGGCGCTACCGCACGGGAATTTACTGCGATTAAATTTTTCAATAAGCTATTTTCACTATTTATCAATAAGCTGTTATTAGACCTGAAACGGGAAAAAATCGCAGCAGGCGCCACAGAGCAGGAGTTTCGTAAAGTCGGATTTTTCAGGGATCGCAAACCAGCTGGTCGCCGAGTATATAATAAAAGACTGTACTATTTCAGAAACAAACATGATTTGTGAAACCAAGTGTAAAATAAAATTACTCTTTTAGCACTATATTCAACCAGTCATTAAAATTCAGCAAAAATACTAGCCAATCAATAAATATTTTTGTGTGTTTAATTATGTGGATAATTTTAAAAAATATAAATTATAATTATTGAAAAAAATTATAATCTTAGCATTGGGATAATTATTTTTAAAATATAAATATCAAACATATTTAAAGACTTCTGCAGGCATTTGATCATCGATTGTTAGGGGAGGGGGGGAGGTAAAAAAAAAGTGAGAAATATTGAACAATTTTGCTTCTTTATATAGGTTCTAGCATGTAATAAAGTAAATTTAAAAAGAACATTTCCATTTATGTTGCGTATGGAAAAAGATTAGGAATCCCAAGGTGCTGCAAGGCATTTGTTAGGGGATGGGGTAGGGCACGAGGGGGGGACACAAAAAAAAAAATACACGAATGAGAAATATTTAAAAATTCTCTTTATACATTCTAGAATCTAATAAAGTAAGTTTAAAATGAAAATTGACATTTACGCCGTAGATGGAAAAAGATTGAAAATCACAAAGCAAAACGTAGTCAGAAATGTTGTAGTTTTGGTGCTAGATAAAAGTTTGTAATTTTGAGCCGATTATCGTAGTTTACGGCCCAAATTCGTAGCAACTACGAATTATTCGTAGCAGTTGGCAGGTCTGGAAAAATCATTTTAGCAGTGGCTGTGATCAATTTATTAATATTCTTGTTTTTATACTTAGAAGAGCATACATTTTTAATATGAAATAAGTGGTTAATGATGATGTTTCTAAATATTGAAAGATGCAGACAGAAATTAAAATGTGTAAATAAGTTTACTTTAAACTAAAATCTTGCCATTTGTCATAGATATCTGTGTACATTTTATTACCATTAAAGATTATTTTTAGATATAAAATGTTAACTGTGTGATTATTTAGAGTATTTTGAGTTAGCTTTAGGTTAGATGGATAATTAAAGAAGGTATTTTGTGATTTCTTAAGATAAAATACAATAATATCATCTATGTAACGATAAAGCCAGATGTCAACATAACAAAATTGTTTTTCATAATAATAAAGGTATTAGATCTGCCAAAATACTGGAGCTAAATCCTCCTTGTGGGATTCCTACTATTTGTAAATAGATTTTGTTGTTTTGGAAGATATAATTATTATGGATAACAAAGTTAAGAAGTGTTTTGAATTTTTCTGCTTTAAAATTGTGAGGAAGTTTAATTTGAGTTTTATATTCATTAAATAGACTGTAAATGATATTACTAAGATCTGATAACTCAATGTTATTGAAAAGATCTTGAAAGTCAAAAGTCATAATGTTGTCTAATTTATCAAGTGAATTGATGTATCGAATTAATTGAAAGCTATTTTTAACCCATTTTATCTCACTGTCCTATCCAGAGGACAGCTGAAAAGTAGCATGTGGAAAATCAAAATTATATATTTCTAATTTTCAGTTCACCATCATACTATAAAAAAAAAATTCCATTAAAAAAATTCTGACTATGAATTTGACGTTTATACTCCTTTTGAGATATCGAAAAATCTCAATAAGTGTATTTACCCATCAGCTTCTTACTTTGTATCCCATGAACAAATAATCATAAAGAAGTCAAACCAGTTTTCTTCTCAGCATTCTAATTTGAAAACTTTGTACTTAAGTTATTAAATATTTTCTTTACATAGGAGAATAGGGCAAAATTTCGCATAAACATATATTATGGCGATTATTTTCATTGTAAGAATGCCAGACCAGTTTTATAATATAATTTATGATAGTATGAACATTATTGACTATGAACAGTGTATTTTGAAAACTTTTTAAGTTATTCAAATTCTTAACGTAGAATAGTGCAAAAATTTTCATAAATGTGAATTAAGATTATTTTCATCTTTGAATAAGTTGAACCAGTTTTAAAATATCATAAATGATATTCTATAAATTTTTTTATTATTACCATTCTACTTTAAAAGCTTTAAGTTATTTGAAATTAAAGATCTTGCAGCATGGCAAAATAGGGCAATATTTTACATGAACTTTCTTTATAGTGATTATTGCATGGAAACTAAAATACAAAACTGACCTTAATAAATTTAATCAACAAATCATGTTAGTGTAAGCAGAGGGAGGGTGGCCTAATGGGTTGAGCATTTCAGTCTGCGGCCATGTCAAGTGATCAGTCGAATTTATTTTTCTGAGTATGAATATAGTATGCCCTAAAGTGGAAATTTATTAGAACAAATATATGACAGGGAACTAAATGGAGCCTACTGTGCTTTTTCATATGAAGATTAAGAAAAGATTTCAAAAATTCTATTGTATCTGTTTAAAATACATTAAAAAAAACTATAAAAGAGGTGAAGCTATTAACTTTCAAATGTTTATCAAGTATTTTTGCCTTAAAATTTTAGCTCTACCAGTGGCTGAGAAGCTCTGTTCTCAAAGAAGAAAGATGGCAAGTAAAAGATTTGGTTCCAGGTCATATTTGTTAATCTATCTGGTTGGAGTTTTCCATGGTTTTCTCTGAAATTCACAAATATAGGCTAGGATCCCTTAGAAAGATACTCTATTGAGAATATTCCACCCACGTCTTGGATCCTAGCCCAGTTAATCAGCTGTGACACCCCCACCCTCCTACTTTTAACTCGTTATAAATAGCAAAATACTGTGAGTGCAAAAATTCATATTTTTAAAATTGTAAATAAATGTCAGCAAAAGAAAAAAAAATAGTTTGTATGAAAGCAGACGTTTAAATATGTTTAAATAAATAAGGTTGTAAATTTAGTCATTCATAATATTTGGAAACGAAAATTGAGGATGATGAATCAAATAAGGATGTAAAATTTAATAGAATTTCAGCGTCTGAAATACTTTTTGCAACAAACATAGAACTGGCATGTTATTAGATTTTGCCAGAGCAGGGTTTGTAAGTTCTTTTTTATTTTATATCAGTTTTTCAAAACAGAATTCTGCTTTATTAAAACCCGAATAAACTACTACGTCAGAAACGCCAAAGAAAAACATTGGAAATGCATACAGCTGTTTCGGCAGCCTTAAGCGTGCCGTCATCAGTGCAAAAAGGATTCTGAATCTGCGGAAGTGCTCGTATTTATAGGAGAAAGGCCGAATTTAGTTCAACCAATAGGATTGCGGGAAAGGTGCTTCTGCTTTATTTTACTGTCAAAAAATTGTTAAAGAATTTTTTTAGCAAAAATATGAGTAAAACATTAAGCTAAAACATTTTTTACTCTACAGGGTGATCAGTTTAAAAGAGTACCCCTTGGTTTTTCGTATTACCCTTAAATCTGATGGATGTGGCAACTAGTCTAACACTGAAGCATAATTGTTTGAACCTTTTTTAAGTATAGGAGGCAATTTCTAACACCGTTGGACTGTTACAACTTTATTTGTGAGGTAAAACAGAAATGGAGATGCACAGTGTTACTTAATCCTGTGATAATTTTATTTTTGAAAAACATAATTTAATTCAAATTTTTTATATTACCATTCCTTACAGAAAATGTTCTCCACCATTTTAAATGCAAACATGAACACGTCGATCCAAGTTTTTTTACACACTTCGCAGCATTGTTGGTGTTATTGACAAGATTTCTTCAATTATCTGTTTTAATTCATCATTGTTTGCTGGACTTCTCTGGAAAACCCCATGAAATGATAATGTAAATATAATGTAGGAATGATAATGTAAAAAATTTGAATTAAATTTTGGTTTTTATAAATAAAATTATCACTGGATATAACATTGTGCATCTCCATTTCTGTTTTACCTCACAAATAAAGTTGTGACAGTCCAACAGTGTTGGAAATTGTCTCCCACGCTTAAACAAAGTTCAAACAATTATACTTCAGTATTAGAATACAATAGTTACCACATCCGTCATGTTTACAGGCCTAGGAGTGGTAAAACACTCTTGAAAAAGAGAGAAAAGAGACTAAAATGTCTAAAAAGGAGACTGAAAAGAGACTAAAATATTTAAAAAGAGACAAGTTTTTCCCTAATAAATGAATATTACAAATAAAGATGTAAAATTAATGTATATACCATGGGGAAGGTGGAGGGAGTGGGCACCCTGGGACTTTGATCATGAGGGGGGGGGGGGTCTCTGAAGAAACTTAATCTTTCAGTATATACAATCTAGTGAATCTGTCATGCTATTATTTTCTTCCCTGCAATTCCATTTTAAGTTCTAGGTTCCTGTCTAAGGAGCTTGCTTTAAAGGTGCAAAATGTGACCATAGAGCAACAACTCCAAAACCAAAAGAAAACTCATTTATATTTCTGCAAATCCTAAATAAGGCAGGGCAAATGAGGCCACCAGTGAGAATTTCGTCCCTGGCTTCTACAGTTGTAAGTCTGCCACTGATACTTTTTACTTTCCGAACACTATAGTGAGGAAAGTATTGTAATCATGACAAAAATCTGCATTTGAGATTTTGATGTTTCTATACGTTTTGAGGTCCCCTGAGTCCGTTTCCACTATCTTTACGATGATGTATGTATGTGTGTGCGTATGTCTGTGAGTGAACACGCTAGCGTCTAAATGCTTTGTTCGAATAAGCTGAAAGTTGCTACGTATATTGTAAGTCACCATAGTACGAACCCTATAGATTTTGGTGAATCTAGCGCTTATAGTTTTTTTACAGGGACACCAGGAAAAATTCTTTATCATTATTGCCTATGGGGCCAAATTTTTAAAAGTTAGATAGCATCTAAACGCTTTATTAATCTGAGCAAAAAATTTGTACACATGTTATAGATCACAGTTGCACCAACTGTATAGATTTTGGTGAATCTAGCACTTACAGTTTTTTTACAGGGACACAAAGAAAAATTCTTTAGCATTACAGCCTATGAGACCAAATTTTTAAAAGTGCGATAGCATCTAAACGCCTGATTCAATTGAGCTGAAAATGTATATGAATATGATAAATCACTGTTACACTAACTATAAGCATTTTGGTGAATCTAGCGTTTATAGGTTTTTACAGGGACACAACGAAAAATTCTTTATCATTATGATCTTATGGGCTCAAAGTTCAGTAGCGTTAAATAAAACATTGTGTAATATATGGAGAAAAATACTCAAACACTCTATTATGGTTTTCTTTCTTTTGTTTGTTTAACAACTCCTCTTTCTTTACTTTATCTACAAAACTGTTAATTACTCAATGTTCGGAAAATCGAGTGGAGGCATTCCAGACTTTTTTTATTTTACATGGGGAAAAAAAAAATGTGTACAATGTATTGTTTACAAAACTGAATGTCAGCTTGCATCGTATGTAAGAAAAATGATCTTTGTAACAAAATTTTTAGTAATACCAGAATTACAAGTGCTTGTTAAATCTCATAGAATCCAAATGTTTACAGAATTGTTCTACATGGAAGTTCTAAATTAAAATGCATCACAGATGCTGCTAAATTCTAATTCCTGAACACTGAAATAAGAATAGCATGTATGTTACTTATACGTAAAATAATTTTTAATAACACATACGGTACTGGTACATACATAACGAGGTGGAGAATTCACCAAAAATCTTATCAGCCAGCAATATAAAACTGGAATCTTAAGACAGAATAACAGTTACATTACATGTACTACATGATATGCCCAATAACAAAATTTTCTATACCAACCTGTAGTAAAATGAAAATTGCGATCTAAAAATGTTTGTCCAAGTTTGCTACTTTAATAGGTAACAAAAACTTGTAATATAAGCAAAATTTGTATTTGCAAAAAAAAAAGTATTATAGTAATTTAGTAACATGAAATATGTTTTAAGCTTAGTATTTCTTTTTAAACTGTTAAATTGATTTACATATAATCTGAATGAAGAAAACGAACTTAAATTCCATGATTACTTCATTGCCCTTTGCATGTGGTGAAGGAATAAACTTATCGCACCAATGACAAGAAAAGTGACATACATAAAAGAATAGCAATTTTGAGTTTACATTAAAAAAGATATATGTGGTGCCCTCAACGTGCAACCTTTTTTTTTAAATCTAATTTTAATTTTTTTATTCTGTATTTTACATTCTATATAATACTTTTGACATCCCTCTTTAAGAGTTAAAATCTATTACATTGATCTGAAGGTGAATCTTTGAGAAAAAATGGGTAAAGAAAAAATATCATTGGAAAATCATGGAAAAAAGCTAGAAAAGAGACTAATTGAACAAAAGAGAGACTAAAAGAGACAAATAGCTAGTCACTCCTAGGTCTGTGTTTAAGAGTAATAAGAAAAACCAACGGGTACTCTTTTAGATTGATAACCCTATATTTTATAAAATACATGTACATCAGAATTAGAGAAAAATGGAAAAAGTCTTTTGCCATCTAAATAATCCTTCACTGTTTTCCTAAAAAAAATGTTTCCGATAAAATATCGTAAATAGTCACTTTTTAAAAAAATTAGTCACTTTTTCTTTTCAAATGGTCACTTATTTTGCATCAGTTTCTTGGCGAGAACCCTGCAGTTAGGTAATAGAAGTAAGACACCTGATGCCAAATTCAATGCCAAGGACAAAATCTGCATTAACGATAAAGTTTGTGAGATTAGCAACCGAATTTGGCAGAAAAGAGTAGTTTAGGTTTGTCAAAATCAGTAGGCCCTTTCTCAGTTTTAAAGATTTTTTTTTATGTTTAAGTTTTTCGCCATAAATTTTTGTCCAAGAGTACAAAATGTGGCCAACTACACTCGAGTGAAATAAATTGAACTCTAAGCTGTGCATTTGCCAATGAAGGATTCTGTAATGAGCTGTGAAATACTATACCTGAACAAGCAATATTCGTTCTCTGACGTATATATAATATTATTATTGTAACTTAGTTTTCTTTGCTTGTTTTCAGGATTGTTCATAGACTGAAACCTGCCAGTTTATTCATGAACCAGTTACCACACACAAAAATTTAAGGTTTTCGAAACAATATTTCAGTAGGTCATATAATGCCCACATCAGTTTTTTTTTTTACTTTAACAAAACTAAATACTAAAAAAACTTACTTTTAAACTAAAATAACACGCACATTTCCTGAAATTTCAGGACAAAATGTTAAATTTAAGGAAAATCCCCCCCCCCTCCTTGGAATTTCAGAACAACTTTGAGCTATGTTTCTGTATGCTACAAATAATGCAGCATTGTGATATAAAAAATTCTATCATTTTCACAGCAAATTTAAGACCATTTTATTGATTAATATGTACAGAACTTTAAATAAACACCATAAATGCAATAAACTTGGTGTTTATTCAAAGTTTTGTACTTATTACTTTAAAATGCCAGTTCTGTGGTGCTTTCTTATGTACACCACTTTATGGACATTATGCTTTCTTATTTTATTGATTGCAATTAATACTATATTTATCAAGGAATTTTTTTTTGTATTATTATTCAAACAATTTGTGAAAAATAAGGCACAGATCTTCATTATAATAAATTTGAAAATTATAAAAATCTTGAATATTTCAGTTACTTTGTACCTTTTGGCATGGCATTCCAGACACACAAACACTTTTGCTTCATATTTTTGTATATATATACCGTAAAATCCCGAAAGTAACCCCCCATCCTTTTTGAAAAGCAAAATGGATAAATTTCAGGTGGGGGGGTTATAATCAAGATTCTTTAAAAAAATGAAGAAAAGGGAGGGGAGGTTATATTCGATGGAGGGGGTACTTTCGGGATTTTACGGTACTTACTTAAAAGGAAATATTAAAGGTAATTTCTTATATTAAAGTAAAAAAAAAACTGTAATGATTCCATTGACAACATGCATCCGACACTTTATGAAAAATTAGTTAAATTAGAAATAATATATAAATATTAAAACTTAATTCAATGCCGACGTACCGTAAGTGCGCCCGAAGATTGGATGTAGCTTTGTTGGATGGAGAAAAAAAAAAGGGGGGGGGGGTTACTTTCAGGATAACGGAGACATTTCACTTTCAGCGAGAAAAGGGAGGGGGGGGGTTACTTTCGGGATTTTACGGTAAAAATTTTTACATGCTTTTACTTTCATTACCCAGTTATTATAAGTAATTGGGAGTACTGTACTCAAAAATTTCAATATGGAGTTTCACCTGATTTATATGTTTTAGATCTCCTGAGTCATAGTATAATTGAACAATGTGTATATATGCTGTGGTAAATCTTCTGAATATCGTATTTCTTAATCCAATAAAGACAGAACAATGAAACTTTAGAATTGGCACAGGTTTGGTACAGATTTTTCAAACTTTTGTCAAAATTAGAAAACTGGAAGTGGGACTGTAAATTGATATCTCAAAAGTGGCTCTAACGATTTTCTTAAAGCTTCTTTATAAATACCCTATTAGATGTCATTTTGTAGATATTAGTTGGTTTGTTCAGGAAAATTGATAATCCTGCATAAGTAGGTTAATTTAAGGTCTCGCAAGTGTATTTATTTAAAAATGTCTGTACAGATTTTTTTTCAAATTTGTCATATTAACTTCCTTTTAGATATCCTTTCTTATGTATCTGCTTACCGGTCAACAGATGAATTTGCAATGTTTTGGTGAAAATCAGAAGTGGGACTGAAAGTTGATATCTTAAAAACAGCTCTAATAATTTTCTTGAAAATTGCTACATAAACCCCTTTTAAGACATCCTTTTGCATGTAATACATACTTCGTTATTACAAGAAAATTGACAGTCATCCCGCTTTACGTTTCATGATTCGAAATAGCCTGTTCGCTCACCATATAAAGGACCTTGAAAATTCTGATCGTGGCAAATCTGCAACAGTCTCCCAATCTTCTCCCTATAAGTAATTTAATCATAATCAGAATTGGAGATATTGAATTATTAAAATATCAAAGCGCCCTCTGGCGACAGAGATTTGCAATATGTACTCCTCAATTTCAGTTTAAAAGACTTTTAAAATGATATTTTACCTATGAAATTAAGTTAATTAGAAGCTGAGATACAAAAGTAATATAAGCATTGTTATAACAAAATTTGTGTCTGATTTTTTCATAGTTTTTCTTTGAAACTTGCGTGTTAAAAATCCTTAATACGAAATGTAAACGGAGTATCGGAATTCGAAAGCCTGCATCATAATTAGAATTGGAGATATTGTAATAAAGGTGTTCTGTGGTTTTCTCTGAAACTCCCGTACGGAATTTAACGGCTTATATCAGTTTAAAAGTTCTTAATATTTCAAATGATGTGTTATAAGTAATTTAAGCATAATTAGAATTCTAGATATTGAATTATTAAAATATCAAAGTGCCCTCTGGTGACAGAGATTTGTAACATATACTCATCAATTCTGATTCAAATAACTTTAAATGATATATTACATATGAAATTGTGTTAATTAGAAGCTGAGATACAAAGCTAATATAAACATTTTTATAAAAAGATTTGTGTCCGACTTATCCATGGTTTTCTCTGAAACTTGCATAATTCCGGGCTATATAATGTTAAAAATCCTTAGTACGATATGTGAGCAGAAATTGGAATTCGAAACTCTGCAAAATATTAAAGAATAAAGGTGTTCTGGGTTTTCCATTGATTTCTCAGAAACTCCCATTCCGTTTCCACATCTTTGCCCCCCCCCCTCCCTTCTTTTTCGTCGCTAATAATAATTTTACACTCGAAAATACCCATTAATCGATTTACCTTGCCTTAAAATCTACATATACCAATTTCAAACGCTGTCTGTAACTCTTATAAATAATCAAAGTAAACCTTACTTCTACTCCTCGTGTATTCCTGAGTACTTGTGGGAGGGCCCCTCTCCCTCCCTCCCCTTCATCAGAGGGCCAAAGAAAAATAAATAAATAAATAAAAAAGTGTTACAGCATTTAAATCATTGAAGTGAGAAGCAAACCTTACTTCTACTTCTTGTGTACGCCTGAGTACTTGCAGAAGCCCCCCCCCCCTTCATCAAAGGCAGCTTTGTGGCGGCTTGCTTGCTCTGTGATGGTCTCCTTTCGTGTAGCTCTCAAAGTCCGATACCAGTTACAGTTAAGATTTTGTGCCAGGTCGTTACCATTGCAGGTAAAAGGATTTGACAAAAATTTCAACGGTTTTGCGATTTGCGGCATAAATTGCGTTGTTATAGTCGGCAAGTTTACGAGTTTCACTGAATCGGATATTAATCGGTTCTTTTGCATTAGTTTTGGTAAGGACAGTGGTTATTTTTCCAAATTTTATATCTGCGATGTGTTCTTTAATGCAGTTCGCAATCTTTCACTTAGTCATGCTGACGTAGTAACAAGTGTTTTTATTTTCATTTGTAAACGGGATGCTATAGATGCCAGAAGTTTCGAGGGGATTAATTTTATCTTTTTCATTACGTATTGATTGATAAATATTTTTATTAGGTTTTATGGGAATTTTAACATTAATTTTATTAGCTGCATTTTTAATTTTTTGCGAGATTCCACGATCGTAAGTAATAGCCGGGGTAAAGTTTTGTTTAGGTCTTTGGAAACAGTCAATAGCATTGAGTTTTTTGCATCTTTTATAGTAAAGTTTGTCAACTAAGTCTTTGTTGTAGCCCGCTTTAGTAACATGTTCTTTAATTATATTAGTTCTTTTTTAAGTAGATTTTTATTAGAGCAGATAGTAATGACGCAATTTATGCAAGATCTTTCTTATAGCCCGCTTTAGTAACATGTTCTTTAATTCTTTTTTAAGTAGATTTTTATTAGAGCAGATAGTAATGGCACGATTGATGTAAGAATTTACTTAAAAAAGAACTTAACATAATTATAGAACATGTTACTAAAGCGGGCTACAAGAAAGACTTAGTTGACAAACTTTACTATAAAAGATGCAAAAAACTCAATACTATCGACTGTTTCCAAAGACCTAAACAAAAATTTATCCCGGCTATTACTTACGATCGCGGAATCTCACAAAAAATTAAAAATGCAGCTAATAAAATTAATGTTAAAATCACCATAAAACCTAGAGCTACATGAAAGGAGACCATCAGAGAGCAAGCAAGCCGCCGCAAAGCTGCCTTTGATGAAGGGAGGGGGGGGGGGGGGCTTCTGCAAGTACTCAGGCGTACACAAGAAGTAGAAGAAGGTTTGCTTTGATTATTTATAATTGTTTGCTTCTCGCTTCAATGATTTAAATGCTGTAACTTTATTTATTTTTGGCCTATTTCCCTCCTCCCTCAAGCCTTCCCTAATAATTCTACTCTTTCAAAAATATTCACAATCGAATTATTGGGCATTAAAACCAAAAACTACTAAATTTATGCTGTCTAAGCCGAATATTCATTTAAATGTAACGTAAATTAAAATTTGAAAAAGTTTGAAGATTGCAATTTTTCCCCCCACTATAAAACACGTTATATCTTAATTAATTACAACCATTTCCTTTTTCATCACAAACAGTCGTCTGCCTGTTGCAAACTAAATTTCACACTTTAGTTAATTTTAAAAAATCTAATTGTTGTATCGATAAGCCGCTTGCACTCTTAGATTCGGAAAAATTGCCCCTTTCATTTGGTACCAAATTCATAACAATCGGACTAATATTTCTAATTTATTTTCCACTTTTTCTGCTTTTAACTCTGTTAAAATATCTATTTTTATGCAATTGCAGTGTATTCTCAGTCATTGAGATCGCTTTTTGATTAGACATAGGTCTACATTTTAATTAATATCTCCGGAACTAGTTAAAATTTTTAAATTCTGTTTTCACTATCCCCTCGGGAAGGCTTCGGAGCACCCATATGTCAAATTTTGTTCTTCTGCGTTCAGTAAGGGCTGAACGTACAGACACAGACATCTTTTTTTATTATTATAGATATTATCAAATTTTATTTTAATTTCCTATTAAACTACTAGCAGGTTGCATACATTGGAATGAAAAGCAAGTAAAAAATTTAATGCTTTTTGGGGGGAAAATCAGACATCTTCTATTTGAAGTGTCAGCACCAAATTGTTCGAGATCATCCATTGTTGTATTCATCTCTCCATTCGAATATACGCATCTAAATAACTGTGCATATTTTTAATCATTTTCTACATTTCTGAAGTAGAAGGGACAAGAACTGTATCATTGATTCCGTTGTCAGATTAGTTATTGAAATCTATACAGGGTTCATACTCAAACATAAAAAAAAAAAAAAAAATCCCTGACTTTTCCAGTTGTTTAAAAAAAAATTCCAGTATGCATGAAAATTCAAATTTTAAGTTACTTATAAATGACTGACAGTTCCTTTGAGTTTACTCATTACTTTTTGCAAGTTTTATGGCCAACCCAAATTTTTCCTAAGTTGACTCTTTAAAATGTCATTTTTCCCATCATCAGTATTGAAAGTTGTATTTTTTTGCAGACAGTTGGTAAATAAAACATATGTTTGTGGTCAATCACTGAAATATGGAATTATTTTACCACTGATTAAAAAAAAAGAATAATAATCTGATACTCACACGACATTCTCTTACCCTGCGTGTTTAAGGTGTAAAATAACAAATACTGTACATAAACATAAAAACAGTTAAAATCAGTTTTATGTGTCAGGGGGAGCTACAGCAACCTCTGAACCTGCTGATTGAACGTAGTATTTACATTCATAAAAATTTTAAGATTGTTATTAAATTTAAATGATTATTCCAAATTATTCAGATAAATTTCACCCACACCACTCCTTAAAATTTATCGTCCTTGGTCACATATATTTCTGATGTTTTTTAAGTAATGCTGTAATGCTTAAGTAATCTGATCATTCATTAAAAACTTGACTTTTGTATTGAGGGAACCTTAAGATGATACATAGTTATAGCAAAAAAACAATGCTGAAATAGGAATCCAAATTAGTATTTTGCCTACCTTATGGGTATGTGAAAATAATCATCAATCTTACACAGTTTTCCTGAACTTGGTGAAATTTAGTAAAGCACTTCCATCAATTACATTTCATAGAGAAGAATGTATTTCTTTAATTTTGAGTAGCCCTTTATATTGTCTATAAATTATATACATACCACATAGTAGTATACTTAAATTTAGCATACAATGAAAAACATAATGCAACTTTAAATGTACTTCCAGCAATTTCCAAGTATAATCCTAATTTCTAATATATCCAAATTCTTTCATTTGGTCCTATAAACAAATGGTGAAATATTTTCATACCACATCCCACACTAAATCACTTTTATGCCTATAAATATGTATGAGCTTAAATGAGCCTACCAGAAATTTCACCGATAAAATTTGAATTCCCTTGGATGTCTCTATACACAAATTATTTGTCCGATTTCAAAAAAAAGTTTCAAGTATCCCCATACGATATATATTTAGAATATAGAGTTTAGACTTCCTACTGAAAAATTTGTTCTTGAGTTATGTTGATAATAGACTCAAACACACACACACACCAATCACTGAAAACCTGATTTTTGGATTAAAGGGACCTCAAAAACCAGACTTAAATAAAATAGAAAACTTTCTGCAAACACAAAATATCAATTAAAAGATTTTCTGCTCTTAAAAGATTAAGTACTATACTGTTCGAATTAATTGGGACAAATGGGAAAAAAAAAAAAAAAGATTTTTTCTAAAAGCTTAACTTTTAATTATTACATACCTTAAGTAGATTGATAAATCTCTATACTAGTATGAAGTATGCCCTCCTTTAGCAGAAAGGACTTCTTCAACATGTCTTTGCATTGACTCCTCTAGTGTAGCACTCATGCTCTTGACTTCATCATCATGGAACCACACTTGTATAGAAGTTTTTATCATTTATTCTGTTGTCATTGAATTCATCTTAGCTAAATAATTCTTGAGAATATGCCATGATTTCTCAATGGGATTTAGGCCTGGTGAATTACCAGGCGAATCAAGCACTTTTATTTTATTTTCCTGTATAAAAGTCTGGACCAATTCTGAATTGGGACAAGGGGTCAAATGATACTGAAATGTTCCGTCAAATGTTTCCATGAATGGAACAATCTTACTGCACAATATTTCTATGTATTTGACAGAATTCACCATGCCTTTAAGAGGAACTAAGCTTCCAGTGTCATCTGTTGTGAAAAAAACCCAAAACATCTGTTTAGAAAGGTGTTTTACAGTTTGTTGGATATGATATGGCCAGAGAGTTTTACCTTCCCTTTGTCTAACTACACTTGATTTGTATTCCTGCACAAATAAATGTGTTTCATCACTAAAAAACACTTTCTTCCAGTCATTAACAGTCCATGAACGGTATTTTTTTGGCCCATGCTAAACGTTTTTTCATCATTTTCTGAGTTAGAAATTGTTTTTTCCTCGGTCTTGTTGTCTTATAGCTAACTTCTGGAAGCCTTATCCATAAAGTTGAGGTGCTTACTTCAACAACAGCACCTTCAAAGGTCTGTGCTTTTCTTTCTTGGAATTATTTTGCTACTTCTTATTAGAAATTTATCAGTTCTTGCAGCAGTTTTCCATTTGCACCCACATTTTCTTTTTGGAGATGATCCAGGATCTTGAAATGTTCTTAAAATTCTTGAAACACTTGATTTGTCCACACCAGCTGCCGTAGCTATATCTCTCACAGTCATAGAAGTGTTTCATTAAGAGCGATTATTTCAGAACGCTTCCTCAGAGTAATATCTATCTTTGAACAAGCAAAAGTAATGTGTTACACAGAACACAAAATTATAACCACAAGCTGCCACACTGAAAGGCTCACAATTGAACTACTGATACACTAAAACCAGTCAAATGAGTAAATTATAGTCAAGGTCGATCCGTCACACTACCTCTATGCAGATATAACCGGTTTGAGGCAGTTCAGGACATCACGGGTAATCACATATCAACTCAGACAAAAAAAAACATGTTTGTCCCAATTAATTCGAACAGTATAGTAACTTATAAAACAACAAGTATACAAATAAAACATGAAATAATTGAAAACAAAGGCTAATATTTTTTTTCCTATGAGCAATGCTAAAAAATTTCTGCAAACGATGTTTGTGTATATTATGTATGTTTGATCAAAACTTGTAAGTATAACAAAAATCCAATTTCAAAGAATCGACCCAAAAACAACGTTTACAAGTTAATTGAACATATCTAGGGTATATTATTTTTATTAACTTACTTTAGTTGGGAAAAAAAAACATTATTGACATTTTCTTCTGCACTATAAAGTACTAAAATTTAAAAATGATCTTATGAAAAAAAAATTTCCAGTGTTTTTCCAAAAAATTTCAAAATTCCCTGAATTTTCCCTGGTTTTGCAATAAATTTTGAAATTCCCTGAGTTTTCCTGCTTTTTAGCAATTTTTAAATACCCTGAGTTTTCCAGGTTTTCCCTGTTTTTCAGGTACCGTAGCAACCCTGATAATATAAAAAGAAGTCTTGTGATGACCACAATATACCAGTTATAAATATTGAAATTTCTTAGGAATATTTAAAAATCATGATGCATTCTTATGGCAAATCATTCTTATAAACTTGAAAACACAGTATTAAAATGGCATCAGACTTAGTACTTTTTATAGAAAAATTTTATATTTAATTATATTAAGTCTTTAAACAAAGTATACAGTTTAAAAAAATATATACACACATATGTAAAAAAAAAAAAGTTTTGATAATATATATAATTAATAAAAATACTTAAGCAAAAAAGGCGGGGATTCAAAAGCTGTACACACACACACATTTTTAAATACTTCTGATAAAATTATCACTTTTTTTTTTTTTTTGTGTTACAAAATAAATTTTTCCTTATAATCTTAACTGTGGCATTAGCAGTTTTTAGCATCATCTATCCACCTTTAACAGTTTGAATATCACTTTTTTTTATGCCATACTGCAACTTTATGGTGTTTCATTAGACAAAGAATGAGCAGCTTTTCCTTCACACTTCAAACCAGTTTCTTCTAAAATTAATTGTTTAAGTTTATCTTGTTCTTTCTTTCCTTTTTTTCTTTAAAATTTACTTTGAAAGCAGCAGCATCTTTATCAAGCATCCATTTTTGAGCTTGTTGTCTTTATTTGCTCTATAGTCAGCATGTGACTGATCTATATATCTAATCATCTCTTTTGATACAAAGAGAAGTAATTGAGGACTGCTTTCTCAAATAACCCCTGCAACAGCATAAAAAATAAATTACGATTTCCGATATGCTGCTCCTCTCTTTTGTGACACTATTACTTATAGAAATTCCTCTCTCAGGCACTGTATTACTGCAAGATAGTCAAACAAATTTTAATAATAAACTTGACTAAATGGTAAACTTTGAAATTAACATATTGAGATTACCTTTCTCATTGAAAAGTGAAAGAAAGATGAAAAGTTTTGAATTGTACTGAAATTTCAGGATATTAAGTGAAAATTAAGGACATTTCAGGACAAAAAAAATTTCTTAGGAATTTCAGGACAACTACTACCCCTGCAGTAGAGACTGGCCATTAACCAGATTTCTGAATTTTTCCCCTTAATTGCAAAATCAAAAGAAATTTGTCTAGCTAAATCAACTTACTGCATTTTTTTTTTTTTTTTTTTTAAATAAAGAGGATTTTTAACTATGATTAATAATAGTTGATAAAGACAGTTTTAATTGTTCTTAACAATTTGTAAGCTATTGCAAGTTTAAAATAAATTTATATACTGTTTTATAGAAGAAGATATTTTTAAGTATAAGTATTTTTCAACAAAAATTTAATAGAATAATTTTTTATTTTTTTATTACAAAAATACCCTTTTCCTTAAAAATGAGTGGCAACACTCAAATGTTCATATCACTTTTACAGCTTATTTTGAAATAGAAAAGCATTAATTTAACACCAAGATCAGTGCAATTGGTTAAAAAATAACAAAAAAAAACAAGGCTGCCAACCTCTGGGAGTGCTAAAGTGTAGTTAAAAAACAAGAAAAAGTGTAGTTTTAAGCTACAAAGCGTAGTCGCTAAAAATAAGAAAATGCTTAAAATATAAATAAGCATAAAATCTTTTGTTTACATTAAAACTTACTTTCTGAAATTTACTAACTTTTAATAATCCAACATATAAAAATAATACATCGGCTTATTGCAATATAACGCGAACAATCATAAAGTCCACCATGATTTATGCAAAAATTGCTGTTACATATTGTACAATAATACGCCTGATAGGGTGATGAAACTACAGATCGCATACAAGGCCGTTTAGCAGAATACTCCGATAGAAATTTTTGATCAGGAACTTTTTTCTTCTTCTTTGGATTATCACCATCATCGCTCATTTTAACTTAAAATACTATTAAATAAATAAATGCAGAAATGCGAGTCCAGAAGATAACAATCACACAATACCGAAAAACGAAAGTAAACAGATTAAGACCTCTAGTGATAGGAAAGGACTTCTCCAAACATCCAATCACTGCTCGTATCATCATAGTTTATGAGAAGGAAACGAAACAACCTACCAACCTCCGGAGTTTTCAAGCTACTTCATCCGTAACCGCGATTTGCAGATACAGTGCGAAATCGGAGTTCACTTGTTGTAAACAAGATAACGATGAGGAAAGGAAAAGCGTAGCTTTAAATATGCGATGTGTAGAGTGTAGCAGAAGCAGGCTAAAGCGTAGTTACTATACCAATTGCGTAGTTGTTAGTAGCCCTGAAAAAATCTAGATTAAAAAAAAACAAGACTATGGATGAAATTCAGTCTATGACAGAATTTAATTTAGTTCGACAGGACTAATGATATTTGTGTTTTAACACACTTAAAAAAAAAGTAGTAGAGGGCGTTCAGTAAAATTCCTAAACACATATTCAAATAGTATATTGATTTTTAATTCCAAATAAATTATTGGAATTTGAATGCATTGATTGTATAGTATCTTCCCCTAATTGCTTAATACTTATTTACTAAATATTTTAATTTTTAAAATAATCTTAAAAACAATTTCGCATTTATTGTTAATAATAACAGCATCAATTTATACAGAACAAAACATAATAAAATAAAATAAAAAATTATAAACTGATTATTCGATACTTAAATTATACTAAGAATTCATCACAGATTAATTAATATAATCCACTGACATTCAGCCAAAACCCGTTGGCTATATGGTCAGAGAACAGAACTACAAACCCGAAGACTGAGTTCTATTCTCACTGATGGTAAGTTGAAAAAAAACATATATATATATATATATATATATATAAATGTTTTTACGGATTTCACAAAATATTTTAAGATAAGAGTTGGTTTTAATTAGAGAGAGAATATTAGAGCATTAGAATAAGAGTATTAGAGAATTAAATAATAAAACTGGATATTAGCAGGCATTTTTGAAGTGGAACACTATAAATTGGTAACTACGCAAAATAGCAGATTGAAAGAAATAGTCTTGTTGTACTAAAAATACTTGAAAACACTAATCTAAATATTCAGAAAAGAACCGTTGGCTGCGTGGTCAGAGTACAGAGCTACACATCCGAAGGTTGTGCGTTCAATCCTCACCGATGGGAAGACAAAAAAAAAAAAAAATAAAAAAAAAATACATATAGAGGTTTTTACAGATTTCACAAAAAATTTTAAGATAGAGAATGAAATTAAATGGTAGAACTGGATATTGGAAGGCATTTTTGAAGTGAAACACTATAAATTGGTAACGACGCAAAATTCCAGATTGAATGAAATAGTCCTGTCGTACTAATAAAAAGACATGTTAATTATAATTAACATTTGGAAACATGAGCCAAAAATTAAAAAAAGAATATTTAAAAATTTGTGTTTTTTATTTAAATAATGTAATATGAGTAAAGAAATGTATCGTTAAGTTAGTTATGAAAATTTGTTTCGGTATGCATTACACAAACTTCTAGATGTAGAAAAAACTACTACATTTAAACAATCTCAATGGAAATTAAAATCTTGAAAATCGTAAGCAAGATTAATATCAAAAAACGTATTTACAATGGTATTTTAAAAACAGCAACTACAACTTTGCTATTCAAAAATACTCGGCGAAATAGCGTGCTGTTAGTAAATCATATCCCCACCACTAAAAAAGTTTTAGTTCAAATTGTGACTATAAATATCGACTTGCGCAAAATTACAAAGGTGTTTTTGAAGTGAAACACTATAAATTGGTAAGGGCGCAAAATGCCAGATTGAAAGAAATAGTCCTGTCGTACTGAAAAAAAAATCATCTAAATTCAATTTTTCATTGAAAAAATTAATTTGAGATTGCCTCGTGGATATTTATTCTTTCTTTCTTTTTTTTTAATATCTCAGATATGATAGCACTGACAAAGGAAGTATGAATCAGTAAAATTGCTATTGAAACCAAACCAAGCTTAAATTAAAGAGCATGGTCGAAAACATTGGGTACAGTACAAATTTGCTGCAACAACCACCATAGGGGCGAGATATAACCTTTAATAGTTTGTTATTTCTATAAAAGCCAACAAAACACAGGTCGTAACAAGAATGAATGGTGCTGTGGTAGAGTGCTTGACTTCTGATGCAAAGTTCCTCAGATCGAGTCCCCGCAAGGGCATTTTGTATTTTAATTTTTTATATCAACTAAAATATTTGTTTTTTTTTTGCATTTTTAATTAAATCAAATCATTATTTTAAGAGAAAATATTAATTATATTAAAACAAGTTTTTTTTTTCCAGTGCGGGCAATTTAATAATTTTTTAACCAATTTATTTATTTATTAAATTAAAAGAAATTAATAATTTAACGGGAAATACTTTTATATTTCATTTAGATAAGATTTTGTTAATGATTACACTCTGATAAAATTTTGTTAATGATTATGTTTTATGTAAATTTCTAATTACTATTTTTTAACGCAGACATTAGTATCAAGAGTTAATCGTCTGCTTTCAATTGTATTATTTATTCATGTAATTTTTTGCATGAAAAATCCTGAATGAACAACAGCTGTTGCTTAACTATTCAATGTCGCATTTAACTTTTATTTCAAATGTTTCATTAAACAACTGTTAAATTTAGTGGTGTCGGAAGAACTGATAATATTGAACACGATGACAAACTTTCTCAAAATGATTTTACTAATTTATAATTAGTTTACATCTTAAAAAATTCAAAATCTGGGTAAATATGGATTTTACAAATCTAGTAATCTCGACGAAAAGCCAAATATTTAACAAAATGTTCACGATGAACAATAATTGACGGTGAACAAAATTGTAATTCAAGTAATTGTGATCAATTTTTTTGTATTTCTTGTTCTAATTGTAAAAAATACTTATGGTTTCATGATTTTTCTAATTTTAATCATAACTGTTATAAATTAAAAACTATATTCGTAGCTTTCAATATTATTTTCTTTTTTATAACTAAAAAAATAAAAATATATATTTCATAAATTCATGGTCAATACTTTATTAACTGGAATACTTAAAAAAAAAAAAAAAAAAAAAAAAAAATCTTCTTAATATAATTAATATTTTCTCTTAAAATAAATATTTAATTTAATTAAATATGTAAAAAATAAATATTTTATTTGAAATAAAAAATTAAAATACAATGCCTTTGTGGGGACTCGATCCGATGGCTTTCATATCAGAAGTTAAGCACGCTACCACAGGACCATTTGTTCTTATTACGATGTGTGTTTTGTTGGCTTTTATAGAAATAACTAAAACTATTAGAGGGTCATATGTTGCCCCCATGGAGGTTGTTGCAACAAATTTCTACTGTACCTTATGTTGTCGACCATGCTCTTTAATTTAAGCTTGGTTTGGTTTCAATAGCAATTTTACTGATTCATACTTCCCTTGTGAGTGATTACACATGGAATGACCCCAACATATGAATTTTTAAAATTCGGCCTTTCCCTCTGAAATTTGTTACTTGAATTGCTTTTTATTGCAATTTTTCTTTTTATTTGATGTATAAATACATTACATATTATCTTTCCCATTAAAAGAAAAGCATAAATGTCAGTTTTATAATACATGGGTGACCATGACCAACCCATGGCCTGCCATGTAATATTTTACAGACCAAAGCAGAATTCTCCAGTTAAGATGTTACGGCTGTATGTACATCAGTCAGATTCCTTCTTTTTTTCTCCCCATGTTATCCAATGAGATTTTTGTTGCTTTGTTTTATAAGAATATCTCATTTAAAAATGAAGTTTTCTGAATATTACTCTGAATATGTCGCTCTTTTAGATAAGCAAGCAATTTTGTTTAGAGTCCTAAATTTATGTAATACAGTATGTAACCCTCAGGTTGTAGCCTCAAATGACATTTCTACTTAAAAAATAATCTTAACTACTCTAGCATCATGATTTTAAGTTACAATTTTACGTCTTACACGATTTGGAGAGAGATTTCTTACTTGGCAAAAATCAGTTTTAAACTGTTTGAACCAGATTTTTGTAAATCAAATAGACACTCTTCAAACACTTACAGGGTTATTTTTTTTTTTATTTTTTTTTTTTTTTCAAAAAATTGGTCACTAAGTTATAAGACAGCATATTCAAAGCATAATATTAAAAAAGAAAAACTTCATTTTTGTACGAGATATCCACATAAAACAAAGCAACAAAAATCCCTTAGAACATGAGAACGGGGAAAGGGAGCTATGTGACTGTGTATAGCCTAAACACAGCAAAAATTATAAGTTGATTGTAAGCTTAAAAAAGTTTAATACTGAAAATTTTATACAAATATTAAGTGCAGTTTCTTTTTTATGAAGAGGAACAAAAAATAAAATGAGTCTTATACACAATGGAAGCTACATTAACTCAGGATACTATTATACAAGTTTATTTCACAAGATTTATAAAGAATGTTCATCAATATGAAAAACAATAAAATATGCAGTTCTTAAAAATGTTGAATTTTTAAAGTACATTAACATAAAACAAGTGAAAAAAGATGAAAGAATGATGATATTTTGCTTGAAATTAAATCAATGAGATGAATAGTAATTTGTAGCATATGGATTCCATGCTTGTTGATAGTTTGAATAATTCTGAAAAATAAAAAGAATAAAAAACATGAGTTATAAAAACCAATAAACAACATAAGTTTAAAAAAATCTTTGAGTTTCAAGTAATTTCTTATTTAGAATTATGAAAGAAAATGAATAGTAGAGGTAATAATAAAAATTTTAACAATTAAATAATGAAAACTTGGTTGTAATAAATAAACATTTTTAAAAATTCATTTTACGATACATGCCAGTATTGTCATTATGTTAAAAAGAAATCTGAAATATTGTAAAAATATCATTTCAAAATTGTATTTTATTTAAAAAAAAAAAATATGCAATAGACTATTGACAAAAAATAAGTAAAAAATGGGGGAAGGTAAAATTAAGCATTTATAAATTTTTTCTAAGTATAAACACCCTGATTACAGCAGGCCGACATACAAAATTCCCGGGGTGAATATAACCACAGGTGACAAAGCAAAAGGCTTAAGAAATACAACAAATCTGAAGTTATATTCAAAATCTATAACAAACTTTGTTCTCTTACCAAAAACTGAGAAATTTATTTCACAAGCACAGCAAAGGTAAAACTTTGAATTGTGACAGGGGCACTCTGTCGGAGAGGGAAATAAGCAATTTTGTGAACTACTAAAACTATCACTGTTTTCAAAAATAATTCAAAAAACTGGCGTACAGACAATAGCAAGAAATTAAAACTTCTTCAACACACCATAAATTTTAAAACAGCACAACCGGTTTCGAAAGGACGTAGCCTTTCTTCATCAGGTGCAAACACGTGCAACTGCACGTGCTCAGTTGCACGTGTTTGCACCTGATGAAGAAAGGCTACGTCCTTTCGAAACAGGTTGTGCTGTTTTAAAATTTATGGTGTGTTGAAGAAGTTTTAATTTCTTGCTATCACTGTTTCATATTCGATCTGGACTAATAATAACAAAAAGAGGTTCAAACAAATAGATGTAATGACTATTAGCTCCAAATTCAGCTTATCAGTGGAGTTATAAGCTGAGGCCATATGTACACCACTTCACCATACTTAAAAAATAATTTACAATAAATAAAATATGAAATTAATCCAACATTAAAATACATAAAATCAGAATTATTATTTTTACTAAAAAAAAAAAATCTCTTTCAGCAAGCTTAAAGGCAAAGGTACATTCATTTACGTTAATGTTACAAAACAGGGTTGCTACGCAAATCAGGAGAAAAAATTCCCTGTCTCTTTTAGAAGTAAAATAGATGACATGCAATCATGCAGCATTAGAATCCAACATGTTTACAAGTCAACTGAACATATTTAGGGTATATTAATTTTATTAATTTATGGGGGGGGGGGGGGGGGGGGGAACCATAACTAATTCATTATACGAGGTGTGGCTATTAAATAACGAGACTATTGCTGAAACAGTTGAAATACATATGCGCCAAATTCAAACGACTGACAGCTGTGCAGCGTAAAGCCTTCTCTTTCGATTGCAATACCTCCCGTGTTTGTAGAGGAATCAGTCTGACCGTAACCTACGTTTGTGTAAGAGGTGTTTGTTTTGTTTTGCCGAAACCATGATAAGTGAGCTAAAAATTGTCGTGAAATTTCACGCGAAACTTGGTAAAACCACTAGTGAAATTTATCTTTTATTAAAACAACTTTATGGCGATGAACGTTTATCGCGTGCGCAAGTTTTTGAGTAGTTCAAGCATTTCCAAGATGGCCGAGAATACGTTGGAGAAGATGACTGTCCGGGTTGCACTTCCACGTTGTTTTTTTTCGACATTCATGGGATTGTGCACCTTCACTGGGTTTCTGAAGGTCAAACTATCAATCAACATTACTATCTTGAGGTACCTACTCAACTCCATGAAAGAGTAAGGGAAAAACTACCCGAATTGTAGAAGAACAAGTCATGGGTTCTCCATCAAGACAATGCTCCAGCTCACACTGCATTGTCTGTCAAGACATTTCTAGTCAAGTACAACATCCCAGTTTTAGACCATCCGCCTTATTTGCCTGACCTGGTCCCATATGACTTTTATCTGTTACCCAAAGTCAAATTTGAATTAAAAGAAACAAGATTTGAGTCAGTTGAAGCTGTGAAAGAAAAAGCGTCATGCCGCATGCAGGAGATCACAGAACAAGACTTCCAGCACTGTTTTGAACAATGGAAAATTCGCATGGAGCGTTGTATGGATAGAGGAGGGGTGTATATTGAAGATGATAATAACTAAATATGTATAAATTTAAAATAAAATGTTTTACAGCAATTGTCTCGTTATTTAATAGCCACACCTCGTAAAGTGCAAAATTAAAAAAAAAATATTTGATTATAAAAAATTTTCCAATGTTTATCCAAAAAATTTAAAAATTCCCTGAATTTTCTCTGTTTTTGCAATAAATTTTGAAAATTCCCTGAGTTTTCCCTGTTTCTTAATAGATTTTCAAATTCCCTGAGTTTTCCCAGGTACCATAGCAACCCTGCAAAAGTAAAGAATATTACATATGCATTAACACATACTTAGCCAATGGCTTTGTTCCCACCCATTGCATTATTTATCTTATTTATTCTGTTTTCAAAAAATTTAATTTTCAACCACAAAAGGGTTTTATTCATTCTATTTAAAATTTTAGGAAAGATTTATTGGTCAGTAAATGTTTCAAATTTTTTTCAATCCAAGTTCATAATCACTCAACAAATAGAAGCCATAAAGATATACAATTTGGCGACAAAACTTGTGACTTAGCAATGAAATTTGTGACTTGGCGGCAAAATTTGATAGCTGATGATGAAATTTTTAACTTGGCAACGAAATTCATTATTTGATGACAAAATCTGGCGGGCTTGGTGATGGAGAATGGCATCTTTAGCGTCATTATATTTTCTTCCCAAGAAAAAACTACATATCTTTTTACACAGCAAAATCTTGTTTCCACAAGATAAAATGTCAAAGGAAGCTGTAATGCATTACTCTTAATTTCAATCGTAAATTTTAAATTATTGTCTAAACCAGCGTCATCATATATTCATCACAAACAATATTTTTACTAAGACTAACGTATTATTTTAAGTTTATATTTTAAAATGATTAATTAAAGCTGTTACTATGTTTTTTATATTTTCAGTCATTTTTTTATTATCGTTTGCACGTGACGTAATCATCAAATTATAAATTAAAGCTATAAAAAAAGTCAGCTTCATCACAATTGACAAAAAATCACTTTTTAACTTGTAAACTTTTAAGCAACTGAAGCTACAGAAAAAGTTTAAAAAAAAGAAATTGTTCTTTACACTAAGGCGGTAATTCGCCTGACTTGAAGTTTTTTCATATTTTGAACATTAAAGAAATTATGCGCAAATGAAGATTTCCACCCCCTTTGAGCTGGATACCCCATCTACAAACTCGACCGACTTTTTTACTGTCTTGCCAACATATCCCGAGCTGGTTAAATTTAAATAAAAATTACTCCAGTTATTGTGTTTACAACTTAACATGGGAAAAAGCATTATACACACACATATATATATATATATAAACTTTTGAAGGAAGGGTGGTTTTGGGTTCTGAAGTCATGATTGGTGAAGATATGAAGAAATTTTCCAGAAGTCGTGTCATGAGAACCATTGTAATAAGTAGATTTCCTATTAAGTATAAAACATTTTAGTAGAAAGTATAAATCTTAATTGTCTGTAGTCTTTTTGGCTTTTATTTATTTATTTAGTAGTTCAGGGGGGGTGGGGGTGGCAATGGTAAACAATGTCTATTAAAAATAATAATTTGTACAATTAGGTTTACATTACAAAGAAATATATATATATATAGCTGCCAACCTTGGTGGGGAAAAAAACAGGAGATTTTACACAATTTCAAGGGATAAAAAGGAAGATTTTACATAATTTCAAGGGAGAAAAAGGGAGATTTACGGCTTCATGGAGAGAAACAAAACAAAATTATTTTATTCAATACATGATACTTTTTTAACTGAAAAGACTTAGGTCTTTTCAGTTAAAAAAGTATCATAACATTTGTTTGATAATTTATTTTAAACTTATTGGGGAAAAACAAATAGTTAACAAGTTCATTAACAAAGTCTAAAAATAACTACATATGTAAAGAATTTTGAACCCCTATATCGCTTCAGTTGGTTCTAAAATCTAATAAAACAACTGGATCAATGTTTTTATGAACATTGATCCAGAGTTTTCTCCAGATAATTTAAGGAGGGTGCTGCACCTCACCTGATCCTTGTTTGGAAGAAAAAAAAAGAAACACTTTGCCCCAATCTACCCCCCCCCCCATTACTACATTTATAGAAAATAACCTAAATGCTGTAGATATAAATAAAACTATTGTGTGTGACAATCAGCACATTATTAACAAATAAAAGTACAGAAAAGTTTAAAAACAGACTTTTTTCTTTTTGTATGCATATTTATAACTAAATTTTTAAATTAAGTGTTTGGATTTTAAATGTCAAATGTGTCCTTAAAAATTCAAATCACCCTCAAGAATCTAAAAAGTGCTTTTTTTTTTAAACTAGCAGTACTCTACATTTTTAAAACCAGGGGGAAAATGTTTGATTCTTTTGTTGTAGAATGAGAAAACTGATTGGAGAAAGGGATTTTTTTTTTTTTTTTTCCTGGGGGGGGGGGGGGGGGGTCAAACGATAATTACATGAGTGTAAACTGTTAAACTTTCTACTTCTTTATAGGCTCTAGAATCTAATAAAGCAAGTTTAAAATGAATATTGAAATTTTTGTTGTGGCTTATAGATGGAGAAAGAATGAGAAACAAAAGAGTTCAAAAGAGCATTTGATCACCGATCACTAGTTGGAGATAAGAAAATATGGGGGGGAGGGGGAGTTAAAAATAATTACGTAAGCGAGAAATATTAAAGGATTCTGTTTCTTTAGAGATTCTAAAATCTCATAAAGTAAGTTTTAAATGAATATCGACATTTATGTTGTGGATGCAGAAAGATTGTGAATTGGAAGGCCTTCGTAAATCTGAAAAGATGGCACCTACGAATTGTCAAAAATTAGCGTTTTTAGTTCGATTTTTCGAAAATATTAGAAAAACGGGAGAAATACACATTAAAACGTAAAAACGGGAGATAGGGTTAAAAAACGGGAGTCTCCCGTGAAAAACGAGAGAGTTGGAAGCACTGTATATATATATATATAATAATGAATTATTAAATGTAGTAAATGCCAAGTAACTGATACAATATCACTGAAACCACATAGACCAATAAGAATGAATATTTTTCAAGTAGGAGAAGCTCAGAAAAGTGAAAAAAATTCTTCAGGGGAGACTTTTTTTTACTCTTGCGCACCAATGTACGATTTCGTTCACTAGTGGCTATTGTTGATATAGTTAAAGTTTTAATTAGAAAATTAAAATTAATTATAAGGTATAAATTGTTAAGTATAATAAAATATTGTTTCTATAACTAGGTCTTTAACTGTGAATATCTGTTTGATATTGTATATATGTGCATGCTGAAGAGTTGGAGCTGGTTGTTTAGATAGTGCCAACATGTATTAAAGTTGAATTAGGGCCGTATTCTCCCCTCCTTCGGAATCGTAATTTCATGCGGAATGGGGAGATTTCGAGCGGGAATCCGAAGAAGAGTTATTCTCCCAGCAAAAACCGGAATTCAGGCTTTTCGAATTTACGGAATATGGATCTATCTTTTCCGACATCTCAGAGCAGCCGGAATAGCATTCGTAAACGGAATATTGTGTGGAAAGATAAGATGGCGGACAGTTTGTTGTTATTGTAGTGTATGCCTGTGTTGAAAAAAAAGCACCTTTGCCGGAGTTTTTTCAACCGAGGTCTTATGTAAAAGCTTTGTATCCTGAATGAAGGTAATATTTAGCGAAATTTCTTCTTTATATTTTCTGTTAAGTTGATTGTCAATGGTTGTTTACAAGTACAACGCGACTTATATCCCATGTTTTATATGGTTGAATATTTAAGTAATAATTTTTGTGTTTTTGATTTTATAAGTGCTTTATACATTCGTTAAAATTTCGTTCATTTTATACCTTGTATTCCATAACTTTTGAGACTTACTCCATGTGATGCACTGTATTCATATTACCTTTTTGTGTTGCATTCATTATGTTAATCTGGGCACTTTTCTCCATTAAAATGACATAATTCATTAAGTCATGCTTTATTATATTTGAAAGCTTAAATAATTTAAGGAACCTTCAACTTGCTTTTAAAGTAATATGTATGTATTTCATAGTTATTACTTATTCTAAATATTGCAGATTTTTGAACTGATAATTACAAACTTTTGTACTTTAAAAACTAATGCAAACTTTGCAGAAATTGATTGAAATATCCAGCACTTTTAAGTACAAACAACTTTTTCTTAATTTGTTAAAAAATATGTATTAAATAGAATACAGGCTTTGGAAATGCTTTTTTTTTTTTAAATATAACTTTGATTTTTTAGTTGTGTACTATATTTCTGCTCTACACAATGTAAATTTATTTAATATATTTATTTTTACATGCCAGATGAATTATGCCTTCAACAACTCACTTATTACATTTAATAAAATAATAAGTTGTAGTTGAAAATTCAATTATCCCATTGAGTAGTTCCATTATTCTAAATGTTTTACAACCTTTTCTTAGTGTAGAAAATAAAATATTGTGTTAATTACAGTGATAAAAGTAGCATGTAATGAATGATTTTTTCTTTAATCAGAAAAAGTAAATTATTAATAATAAATTATGCACAAGAACTAGCAAGTACCATTCTTTTGGTCATTTATGGAGTAATTAGTGTTAAAAATATTTCTTGCAATAAAAGAAAAGGATGAAGAAAAGTTGCAAAGTAAAAATATGTCATTTATGTGTTGATAGTTAATGTAGGGGGAAATTCTTAAAGATTTCTGACAAAAAAATTAAGTAAAATTATTTAACATAGTGTGTGTATATTAAATATATATATATAAATTCATATTTTTAAGACAATCCAAATTCATTTATTATAAAATCAGACCAGTAATGGCAAACCTATTCAAGAATTTGTAGATTATTATTATTTTTTTTTCTTTTTATAATAGTTCATAGGCAACTTAAGTGAGCAAAGAAAATGTTGTATTTTTCCATTAGCCTTGTGCAAATGATTTGTTGCTGACTCTTAGTTAACAAAGCACCACATAATGAAAACACATTTAATAGTAACAAACACTTTTAGTAGTAAAAATAAAAGTATTATAATTAATTTTCAATGATTTCTCACAATGTTTTACCGAAGCTGACCTGTGGTGACCTGCAATTGACTCAATCTTATTTCCTCACAACTTTTCTATTTATTATTATTAATTTCCTCCTGCTTTCTTATTTATATTTAATATTTACTTATTTTTCAATGTGTACTAGATCTCTTAATTCTTTAATATTCATTGGTTTCACACAAAAGAGCGAAAGAAAAGATTTCTCTCTTGGAACTTAAATGTACTCCACAAGGCTGAGAGCCAAGACAGCCCTCCTACAGAAGAACTCTGACAGACCACCGTCTAAGGCACCCCTCCTGAAGAGGACAATGTAAATTTTGTAGAACTTGAAAACTGATTGTAACTAAAGCCTGGTGAGTGTCTAAATTGTGCAATGTTTATATTAAAAAGCTGCACGATTGAGACACATCTCCCTGGTAATGCTTTGGAAACAAGTCGACGTCACATCTAAGTAGGAATTGCTATACAGGTAATAATTTTATATTTTCTTTTTAACTCAAGTTTAAATTGATTTTTTTTTTATTTATTTATTGATATTAATTTTTACTTTATGTCCTTGCTTCAAATTACTTCTATTAATAAAATAACATATTTTTATGATGATTAAAATTTAACTTTTTTGTCTTTAGGATGTGAATTTGTTCAATCGGTAAATCAAATAAAACTTAATTGAATACTAAAGCATAAAATAATTTCTTTTTTTTTTTTATAAATAGAAGGTTATAAAATATATTTATTGCTCAAATATAATAGATTTTGTCATTAAAATTCTAATACTTAATTTTAATGTCTTGTCTTTGCATAGTTTCATCTTTTAAAAAAAAGTGTATGAAAATGCTACCTATGTCTACTTTTTTGCCTGATGAAATGTTGTACTATTATTTTTATCCGAAACAACTGTTTTTTTTTTTTTTTTTTTTCAGAATTATTTTATATTTTACAAGAGCTCCACCCAAGAATTCAATATGTACTCTGTGAATACTGAGTAGGTATAATAATTTCATTTTTAAGCCTTCTGGAAATAGATGTTAACTAGTAAGTAAAAAGCTTCAAAAACTAGCAAGTAAAAAGTTTCTTTTACTTGTTTTACTAAAAGTTTCTTGTCAGGTACGACCACACCAAAAAAATTTCTTGACCGCGATTTTATTTTGATAAATTGTATGTTGTGTTATATCAGATTTTAATTTGTTTTACAAAGTAAACTGTTCCACCGATCGCAACAAAAATTAGTACATTTATTAATTTCAAATTTATAAATCTATCTAGCGCTGTAACTTTTGATTCAATAGGATAAATTGTTCAAAATATATTAAATAAAAACCCCATAAGAATGTTGTCCCCTCTCCCTGCCCTTTGATTATAAATAATAAATTTATTTTTATGTAAATCTGTATCATAAAAAAATATCTGATAAAACTGACATAATAATGATTTTTTTTTTTCAAATAATCAAATTTTCCCCCTTGATTTTGTTATTCATAAAAGTAACGTTGACACAGCTTTAACCTCTTTGGTGACTTTTATTATTATTTTTTTGCTATGTGATGATTGATGTCAAGGTCTTTACTTATGCAATTGCAATAACCATTTTAATTTACCGCTAAAATGGCAAACAAAATGTTTGAAACTGCCAAGAATGTTCCATATTAAAGCTGTGCTGAAAATAGTCGCCAATAATCATTAACGTTTATTTAAATGCTTAAATTATTTAATAAATATATATATATAAAAAACTGGCATCATAATATTTTATTTTAATTATTTATTTATTTTTGAAATATTGATTTCAATCAATTAAGTTGGCATATATGTTCTTTCATTTCTTTTTTCCCGTAAGGCAGGCAAAGCCTGCTTTTATACTAATAAAAGAAGATATTTGTAAACTGTAAAAAAAAAAACCTATTACCAGCTGCAATCTGTGATTTATTTTATCCAATCGCAGAGAATTTCTTGCAAGAAATTCTCTGTGATTGGATAAAATAAATCACAGATTGCAGCTGGTAATAGTTATTTTTTTACAGCGTATCTTTGCCTGAGTGCGATGTAGATTTAAAAAAAATATATATATATGGCACAGTCTTTTTTTTTCCCTTCTAGATAGAGGATTGAATTTGGGAATAAGGCCGATTGACTGTGTAGGTCCTGGGCCTGAGGGATATGCCCTCTGTGTGGGTTTTTCTAAGGGGTCCTAGCCCGTATTTACACAAGTTTCAGAGAAAACCACGGAAAACTCTGAAAGGCTATGGCGACGAGCGCGACCTGGGATCAAACCCGGCACCTCATGTCTGCCAGCTTTTGAGCGCAGAACCACTCGGCCACTGGTGGACCCTCTAGATAGAGGAATATGTGCAGATTCACAATGCACTTTAAAATTTCGATATTTATAAAAATATGATTTTTTGTGTTTTTCCCCAACATTCTTCTTTGAGCTGTAATTTCCAGCACAGACCAACAATATAACATGTTTACAACTTTTTATTTCATTTATTTATTTTAATATAAAAATGAAACACTTCTTTGCACATGAATGTTAAATTTAAAAATTATTCCTGTTTAAACAAAAATAGCTGCTAAAATTGATGTCATAATAGATGATTTATTTATTTTTTAAATGTTCATTTAAATTAATCGAATTGTCTTATAGGTTTTTTCCCTTTGATTTTATCATCCACAAACTAAAATGGGTGCAGTTTTAGTATAGAATCCCCTTCGCGACTTTTATTATTTTTTGCCACTTTGGTGATGAATTATAATGGCTATTGCAATTGCATAATAAAAGGCTTCCGAAAATCACTCGAGCTACTTAGGAGCCAGTTTTCAAATTTCATCAAGAGATCTTATACTAAAGCTGTTTCTTAATGTCAATGCATTTTTAGTTTATTTTGAAATAACAGTGTTTCTAATCAACATAATGAACCTCAAATAATTGAATATCATTTATATTTTCTTAATAGCTGTACGTATATGATAGTACTTAACTATGGCTTTGATTTGCTGAAAATAGAGCACAGCTTTAGTATGGGACACCCTTGGCCAAATTTGTGACTTTTTTTTTATTGTTTTAGTAATGGCAACAGTTTACAGTGTTACTTTTCAGAAAATTGGGCGTTTGGTTTATTAGGATTATTAATAAAAAAATAAGCTTTTAAAAGATTAGCTTAATATCAAGTAGCTGCTTATAAAAAATATATAAATAAAAAAATAAGCTTTCAAAAAATTAGCTTATTATGAAGTAGCTGCTTATAAAAAAAAAAAAAAAAACACTTATTTTGTTGCAAGTTGTAAATTTTTCATTACATTTTACTTTAACAGATACTTCCATATTACAGAGAGCCAAAAATGAATCTTATAGTGAGGAATATGGCATTTGAGATTGTTTTTTAATAATATGTTGGTTAATTTTTGTTTTTCATTCATGATCTATTATAACTTGGGAGTGATTCATAATTTGATATCATAGTTAATAATTTTGAATCCATTAAATGTGGAGTTCAAACTCAGCACTAGCATTTCAGCCTAGCAGTTCAGAGATTTTTCTGAAACTTGCATGAATTTGAGCCAGGACTCTTTAGAAAGAGACCCACAGAAAGAACGCCACCCAGGCCTAGGGTCCTCTCATAGTCAGTTTACCTTAAACAACACAACACCCTCCATTATATGTGATGTTGTGGTGGGGGATGATCTTTTAAGAAGAATTTTCTTAAATGAAATCGATTGTACAAATACAGGTAATTCAGAAAATTGTGAAGTTTCAATTGATACTAACAATCAGTGTAATGTCCAATAACGGTAAAGGACAAAACTGGATTGTGTTGTGTGGGTTGGAACTGATTGACTATGCAAGGGTTCTAAGCCATATTTATGCAAGTTTCAGAGAAAACCATGTAAAACTCCAAACTGCTCAGATGAATTTGACCTAGGATTGAACCCGGCACCTTCTTTCTTACGAACATATCAAGTGAGAGACATTTCATTCAGCTACTTTACTTGAACACACACAGCGTGGTCAATTTTCCCAAAAGATAGTCTAAAATATTGATGACCTGCTGATCTCGAATCTTTTAAAAACCATTAATACATTTCACTGACAGCCTTAAAAAGAAAAAATAATAACTAATGGCTGAGCTGCCTTTTTTTTTAAGTGAAAAATACAAGGCAATTTAACATTTTTTTCTGGCAATCCTAATTGCATAAATTTCATAGGTAGTCTAAATAAATGTTATTTCATAACATATTGGAGGTGAAATTAATAGTAAATTGAGGTAGAGTGTATGTATGGGGGGGGGGGGTATATTTCTTTTTCTTCTCACAGATACGAAGCTTCAGCAGACGTCTAACACACAGACAGCCAGTTTCTGAATGGTCAAATCATGTTTGAAACACCTTTAAACATGTAAAATCCATCAAAAACTAGAAGTTTAAAATTTTTATGAATCCAATACTTTCTTTTGTGAATATTGCAGAATGTAAAAATATGTTTTAAAAGAATACCTCTTATAGACTTTCATATATTTTTATAGGTTCTTGTAAAAATTGCTAGAAAATATTTTAATTTAGGATGTATAAGGTTTGACTTGCGACTGGAAAAATTACAATTAAAAATAAAAAATATTTTTCCACAAATCATGACATACTACTAGCAATAACTCTGTTTCCTATGAATAATTAAGACATTGAAAAAATTCAGCTTATATGTTTTAAAAAATTCTTTCAAATTTCTTCATGACAAATTATCTAAAACCTCTGATGAAGAAATTACTTGAATATAAAATTATATAACAAGTAAGCTAACCATTAAATTAATAATTTAACCAGTCACCATATTTAAATGAGTATAAATTTAAAATTATTCAACTATAATTAAAAAAAAAAGAACTCCATTAAATCAATAAAGAATTTTAAAATTATAAAAATTTCCTGTTAATTTTTTTAATTTTAAGGTAAATAATTGGTAAAAATCACAAATTAAGTACACAATAAAAATGAAATACACATTAATAAATGAATAATTCAACAATAGAAAGAATTAGATAAAGTATTGTTAGGTGTGATAAAACCTCGCAATATGATACATTCAAAATGCAATGCTATACAGCAAATACTGTATTCGGATGATATTCATGTTTTAGTGTTATAAAGCAATCGAATCCATACCATATGTAGTAGGAATAAAGTATGTGATGTGAATAAATTTTATGAAAATTTTACTACATTAATCATACGATTTATGGAATGGTAATTTTTTGACCGATCACTTTTTTAATTTTTAGATGTATCTTTCTTTTCAAACACACTCTGAAATATCTGTTTAAGCAGAACTAAATATGAGCGATTTTAAATATCTGAGAAAATACAACCTTCGAGTGGTTTTTTGTTTACTAACAAGCGAGATTTTTCTCTAACTGCTGATTGGTTTGAGCGTCTCAAATACGTCACTTCCTCTCGAATGCTTCGGAATGATTTCGCATACGGAATTCAATGAAGGGAGAATAGAGGTTTCCATTCGGATCGGGATTTTGACTCCATTCCGGCTAGTGTCCATTCCGATTACGTTCCATTTTCCGGTTTAGGGAGAATACGGCTCTTAGTCTTTTGCTCAAGTTGGGCAAATGGAACAAGCTGTCAGCCATGTTGGTTTTATTATGAAGTAAATTGGCTGCCATGTTGTTTTCAGTCAGAATGCAAGCTTCAGCTACCATATTTGTTTCATGAAGATGGCTGCTGGTCAGCCTATGATAATTATAAAGATGAGCTTATCTTTTAAATTTTGTTATCTATTTTTATATTAACTTGTTCATTGTTCATTATTGTAATAAATTAATATTTTCTGTTAAAAGTCCAGCCTGATAACTTGTTTTAAACATCACTTAACAATTTGTTTACATTCTGAAACATATCAAGTAGACAGGAGCTTATCCCTAACAGTGGTAGCAGAGCATGGTTCACTCTGTCTACATGAAGATTAATAGAAAGTGATGATGTTGTTTTAAATGTATTTGGCTTTTGAAAAATAATGGCTGGTGAAAATTTATCCATGTCTTTCCCAAAGTTGGGCCAAGAAAATTTTAAGTCTTGGACATTTAATGTGAACATGTTATTATGCAGTAATGGACTAAATGAATTTACATCCAAAAGTGAGAAGCAAGAATTAGTTGGTACTGAAGCAGTGGATAAAGAAAAGAAAAAGTTAAGGTCACAGAAAGCTCTAGCTTTAATTTGTTTAAGTATAAATGAAGATATAAAGAATATAGTGTATGAAGCAACTGATCCATATGAGGCATGGAAATTGTTGAAGGCTGTGTATGAGCCATCATCCAGAGCTCATGTTGCTGCTCTAAGAAGAAAATTTATGCAGATAAAATTTAGGCCAGCTGAAACCATGAACTCTTACATCAATAGAGTGTTAGAAGCTGTTAGAGATTTAGAAGAGGTTGGAAGGGTAGTGCCAGATGATGAGGTGGCATATCAAGTTATTGAAAACTTGCCAACAACTTATGAGACTTTGATAATGCAGTTGTATCAGTTGTCAGACAAGGAGTTTACAATTAATGGAATTCGACCTTTCCTTTTATCTGAATATGACAGACAAATGAATAAATCATCTTAAACACCTGATGTTTTTGAAAATAGAGCTTTAATGTCTTCAAGCAGTGCTAAGCCTGAGTTAAGGAAGTGTTACAGGTGCGGAATGCAAGGCCATCTGATCAGGGATTGCAAAGAAAATATCCCTAATTTTTCCCAAAGGCGAAGCCGACGAAAATTCCAGAAGAAAGGTCGCCCTCCCGCCCAGCATGAATCTAGAGGTGCTCATTTTGTGGCGGCTTTAGTAGCTGAAAGTGGACCTGCAGAATTTCTACTGGATTCAGCTGCCACTGATAGCTTTTGCAACAACAAGCTTCTGTTTTCTAATTTCAGGCCTATCCAGAGCAAAGCCAGTATAGCAAGAGGCACTGTGGAGATTTGTGGCATTGGAGATATTGAAATTGAGGTAGAGCAGGGTACTACAACTAGGCAGGTAACACTTTCAAATGTTTATTATTCTCCAGCTATGGTTAGGAATCTTATATCAGTAAGGTGTTTGGCTGAAATGAATTTTTATATTTGTTTTGATAATGTTTCAGCCACTTTGACTTTGAATAACCAATTGTTTTTAAAAGTACCTATGATAGATAAATTTTATGTTTTAAAAGTAAAATGTTTAATTTCACCTGAAGCTCATATTGCAAGTAGTAACAATAAGTTAAGATTATGGCATGAGCGTTATGGCCATTTAAATTGTAAGAATTTAGTTGAATTTTCTAAAACTGAAAATGTATTGGGGTTAGATAAACTAAAAGGAGAAGTACTTAATTGTGAAACATGTAATTTTGCTTAAAGTACAAGAGCTAGTTTTCCTCCCTTAGATGAAATAAAAACAAAACAAATTCTAGACCTTATACACCTCGATCTTTGGGGTCCTTCTCCAGAAGCTTCTATGGGAGGAGCGAGATATTTCTTAAGTGCGATTGATGATTTTTCGCGATATGCTTTTGTCTATATCCTTCGCAACAAAAATCAAGCTTTTGAATATTTTCAAAGATTCAAGGCTTATGTAGAAAGGCAGACAAGCAGGAAAATTAAGCGAATAAGGACTGATTGTGGGTTAGAGTTCTGTGCAGACTATTTTGAGTCACATTTGACTGAGGTGGGAATTAAGCATGAAAGGACTAATGTGTACTCGCCAGAAATGAATGGAGTTGCAGAACGATACAACCGTACCTTAATGGAGGGAGTTAGATCAATGTTAGTACAGGCTAATTTACCACCTAGTTTATGGGCAGAACTCGTTGAAACTCACAATTACCTGAGAAACAGATTTCCACATAACAAATTGGGAGGCAAAGCTCCATTAAATGTGTGGCTCGGTAGAAAATTTTCAATACGCCACTTACGGGTCATTGGAAGTGTCGCTTTTGTTCATGTTCCTAAGAGGTATAGGAATAAGAAAGAAGATCTAAGAAAGGTATTCTTATAGGTTACGGGTCACGAACAGTGGGTTACAGGATTTGGTACCCAGGGACTACTGAGGTTCAGGAAACAAAGCATGTTAAAATTATTGAGGGGGATCTGTACAAGAAAGCAATGACCCAGGAGCAGGAATATGTGTCTTTTACATTAGATCAAACTAGTGAGTCTGTGAATAGTAGAGAGGGGGAGGTATGTGCTAGTAGTCCATCATTTGAAGACTGGAAACGTGTGGAAGTTGTTAGGAAATCTGGGAAAACAGCAGGTAAAATAAATGTTTATTACTACCCAGAAGAGAAAGTGCGTTTAAGGAGTAAAAATGATATTGAAGATTATTGTAAACAAAAGGGGCTGGTTTATAACTCTGATAATTTTGATTTTAAACCAGTTAGATATTTCCTCAGATTTACCTGTAGAAAATGCACAAACCCCCACTGAAAGTGAAGAACTGGAGTCTAGTGTTGAGGCACACTGTGTAGAAGTAAAAACCCCCACAAATTATAGCGAATCCCAGAAATTACCTGAAAGAGATAATGGACAGAGGCTATGAAAACTGAGCTGGAAACTCTTAGTGATAGAAATGTGTATGACTTAGTACCACGACCTGAAAAGAGTAAAGTCTTGGGAGCTAAATGGGTTTATACGGTTAAAAAGGATGCTTTAGGAAAAATTAAAAAGTTTAAAGCAAGATACGTAGCTCAGGGATTTAGACAAGTAGAGGGAGTGCACTATTTTGACACATTTTCACCAGTTATATCTTTTTCATTAGTAAGGTTCTTTTTTGTGACACTAGTTATTTTTAAAGGTTGGATTTGTGAACATTTCGATATAAAGGGGGCATATCTATATGCAAAATTGTCAGAGCTCATATATGTTGAACAACCTGAGGGTTTTATTAAAAATGATAGGAAAAATTATGTTTGGAAATTAAACAGGGCATTATACGGACTGCACCAGGCAGGGCGTGAATGGTTTTATGAACTTAACCCTTTCACTACCAATATTTTTTCTGTGAAAAAATAAGTATGAAATAAATTATCTGAATCAGCTTCATTTAATAGACGGTATATTTCCTCAACTAACCGTTCTACTTCCCTATTCAAAAAAAAAAAAAAAAGAAAGAAAACCTCCAGAAAAAAGTCTCATAGTATATGTTAAAATCGCCTTGGGACATATATGTCCCAGTGGTAGTGAAAGGGTTAATAATACTTTTATGGATCTTGGTTTTTACAAAGTTGAAAATTGTAATTGTATTTATATTTTTAAATCAAAAGTAGTAGTTTTAGTGTATGTTGATGATTTGGCTGTGTTTGCAGAAAATAAGTGTTTTGCATGAGGTAATAGAACTTATACAATCAAAGTATGAACTTAAATTGTTAGGAACAATTAGACAGTTTTTAGGTGTAAACTTTGAAGAAAGAGATGGTGTATATTACCTGCATCAAAAAGATTATATTGAGAAACTTGCTCAGATTTTTGACATACCAAAAATTAAATGTAAATTGCCCTTAACTCCTGGTGTCATGTTAAATGCAGCTGGTGTTGATGAACAAGCTGAAAATGTTCCTTATCGGAGGTTGATAGGATGTCTGCTGTTTCTTGCCTCAAGATCTCGTCCTGATATTCAATTTGCTGTGATAGCTTTAGCCCAGTTTTCCGGAAACCCATCTTATAGTCATTGGAAATATTTAAATCAGGTTTTACAGTATGTAGTTGACACAAAAGACTTAGCAATGAATTTATCTAGAACCTCAACTTGTGTTTTAAATATTTACTCAGATGCTAGTTGGGCCTCCTGTATTATTGATAGAAAATCTGTAAGTGGTTATTGTGTATTTGTAGATGAAGTACCCATTATCTGGAGTGCTGCAAAACAGAAATGTACTGCGCTCTCGAGTATGGAGGCTGAGTATATAGCGTTGTCTGATTGTGTAAAAGAATTGTGTTGGTTACTTGGGATAGTTGAAAATTTTTTCTTTCTCGAATTTAATCTCAAATAAGCCTGTTATTCATTGTGACAATCAAAGTACTATTAGCTTTTCTAAGAATCATATAGAAAATTGTAGGACAAAATATATCAATACCAGACTTTATTTTGTAAAAGAAAATTTAGATAAATTTAGTTTAATATATGTACCGGGTAACACAAATGTTGCAGACATGTTCACGAAGGCTTTACAGGGTTATAAATTTTTGTATTATAAGAATTGGTTGTTTGGATAATTAGAGATTCTGGGAAAAAGGGGGCATATGTTGATATAGTTAAAGTTTTAATTAGAAAATTATAATTAATTATAAGGCATAAATTGTTAAGTATAATAAAATATTGTTTCTATAAATGTTTTCCCAAATCTCTTATAAAATTTAATTTCACTTTACAATATTGTTTTTATAAGTTATAATATTGCCTGTGTTACCTGCAGTGGTTGTCAGAACAAACAAGATGGCTGCCATGCCATGGTGGGTGTTTCCATGCAGAGCTGACCTGATGTACTGAATCATGTGTTAGCAAGTGGTTGTGTGTTAACTTCATGGTATAACTGTATGAACTGTTAATTTGTTAACTGCAAACTTAACTGTTTTTCTTCTTTAGTTCCTGAGTAGGTCTTTAACTGTGAGCTACATCTGTTTGATATTGTATATATGTGCATGCTGAAGAGTTGGAGCTGGTTGTTTAGATAGTGCCAACATGTATTAAAGTTGAATTAGTCTTTTGCTCAAGTTGGGCAAATGGAACAAGCTGTCAGCCATGTTGGTTTTATTAAGAAGTAAATTGGCTGCCATGTTGTTTTCAGTCAGAATGCAAGCTTTAGCTACCATATTTGTTTCATGAAGATGGCTGCTGGTCAGCCTATGATAATTATAAAGATGAGCTTATCTTTTAATTTTGTTATTTATTTTTATATTAACAACTTGTTCATTGTTCATTATTGTAATAAATTAATATTTTTTGTTAAAAGTCCAGCCTGATAACTTGTTTTAAACATCACTTCACAATTTGTTTACATTCTGAAACATATCAAGTAGACAGGAGCTTATCCCTAACAGCTATAATAGCAAATCACTAGTGGGCCCCCTATCGTACATGAAATTAATTGAAGTGAAATTTAAAATGGAATAAACTGTCAATTACAAATAATCAAAGACTAACAGAAAACAACTTTAGTAAACAAAACATAATAAGCAAACAGTACTGAGGATGATACATTTGGAGTCACTTGGATTTAAAAAAAAAAAAAAAAAAAAAAAAAAAACATATTAATGCAGGGGTGTATAATATGTTTATGGAGTAAAAACAAGCAAAACTCAAGGTTTAGTGGTATAGCTGATAAAGAATAATGAAACTATATAGCAATATGGATATTTATTATGTGCGTAAAAGTATTATTACTAATTTTAAGAATAGTTGACAACTCAAATGAAGAAATTGAACTTTAAAGGAAAAGGAAAGAATGCATATTAATACTAGGTAAATGAAACAGGCCTTCTGATTTTTTATTTTTTTTAATATATAATTTCACATTCCCACCCAACCTCCGTAATCAGACATCTGCCCACCCAACCTCCACCTTTTTTTATTGTTGTTTTATAATTTTTTTGGTGATAATACATAAATGTGCACTCTCTTTTTATTTTTATGTATTCACAGAGACATGGTTATGGATATAAAATGGAAAATACAAAGTTTTTAGGAAAACCCATTTTAGCAGCGGCTGTGATCAATTTATTAATATTCTTGTTTTTATACTTAGAAGAGCATAAATTTTTAATATGAAATAAGTGGTTAATGATGATGATTCTAAGTACTGAAATATGCAGACAGGAATTAAAATATGTAAATAAGTTTGCTTTAAAACTAAAATCTTGCCGTTTGTCAGAGATATCTGTGTAAATTTTATTACCATTAAAGATTATTTTTAGATATAAAAAGTTAATTGAGTGATTATTGAGAGTATTTTGAGTTAGCTTGAGGTTAGGTGGATAATTAAAGGAGAAGGTATTCTGTGATTTCTTGTTAAGATAAAATACAATATCTATGTAACAATAAAGCTGGAAGTCAACATAACAAAATTGTTTTTCATAATAATAAAGGTAAAGATCTGCCAAAATACTGGAGCTACATCCTCATTGTGGGATTCCTACTATTTGTAAATAGATTTTGTTGTTGTAGAAGATATAATTATGGATAACAAAGTTAAGAAGTGTTTTGAATTTTTCAACTTTAATATTGAAACTTTAATATTAAATTCGTTAAATAGACTGTAAATGATATTACTAAGTTCTGATAACTCAATATTATTGAAAAAATCTTGAAAGTCAAAAGTCGTAATATTGTCTATTTGATCAAGCGAATTAATGTAGTATTGAATTAATTAAAAGCTATTTTTAAGGTAATGTAAATTATTGACTTTGCTAGTACAGTTGTAAATTTGTTTAAGAATATCCAATAGAGTTTTATTAGCACTGTTGTTATAAGCGTTACATCCAGTGGTGACACTGCGAATTTTAATTATAAATTTGTGAAACTTGGGTATGAGAATTATATAAAGATAATCAACGTTATTGAAGGGAAGTTGAAGTAGTTTTTAACAATTATGTATTTTTCGGTTAGTATATTAAGGTTATTATTAGTTGATCTGAAGATGTTACTATTAGAGACTGAAGAGTTTAAAACAGAGAGATCGTAGGATTTACAGATAATGGCATAGTAATTAGGTGATTTGTAAACATAAGTTATCACAAAGTCATTCTGTAATGATCTGATAGAGTTAAGAAATTCAGATTTTTAAAAATATACCAGATTCGAATAATTCAGATATAAAGCATTTTTAATTTTAGGTAGATTCCTTATAGGAGATCTACCTATTGCAATGGTTCTCATGACACGACTTCTGGAAAATTTCTTCATATCTTCACCGATCATGACCCCTAGAACCCAAAACCACCCTCAGTTCAAAAGTTTATATATATATATATATATATATATATAATATATATATATATATATATATATATATATATAGGTATATATATATATATATGTATAACGCTTTTTCCCATGTTAAGTTGTGAACACGATAACTGGAGTAATTTTTATTTAAATTTAACCAGCTCGGGATATGTTGTCAGGACAGTAAAAATCTCGGTCGAGTTCGTAGATGGGGTATCCAGCTCAAAGAGGGTGGAAATGGTGGGGGGTGGAAATTTTCATTTGCCCATAATTTCTTTAATATTGAAAATAGGAAAATACTTCAAATCAGGCGAATTACCGCCTTACCTTAAAGAACAACTTTTGTACTTAAACTTTTTCGATAACTTCAATTGCTTAAAAGTTACAAGTTGAAAAGTGATTTTTCTTGTAGTGAAGCCGACATTTTCTATAGCTTTCATTGCAAAAATTTATAATCTGATGCTTATGTCACGTGCAAATGATAACAAAAAAGATCACTGAAAATATAATAAAATTTTAATCATGTTTTTAAACAATATAATAATCTGATTAAAAAAAAAAAAAAAAAAAAAAGTTTAACAGGAAATATGACGTCACAATTACAACAATATACTGAGAAAAAATGAAATAAAATTTTATCCGTGATTTTAAACAAATAAAATAAAAGTTAATAAAAAAAATAAGTAAATAAAATGATAAAATCAGCATATTTTAGGGCTAAGCATATTTAGACTCAGACTTAGCTTTATGACATAGATGCTATAATGTAAAAGTTTGTCATCGTTTAAAAAAAAAAAAAAAAAAAAAAAACTCTTGTAAAGCGATGCTAAACGAATTAAACTGGCATGGTAGAAAAGGTAATAAATTTGGGGACATTTAGGTATCCCTTTAACAAATGAACTAGGGACGATTTTAATGAATTTTCCGTTGAAGTTTATTTTCATGAAAATTTAAATTTAAATTAAAGTATTTCATTGCTCGAATTCCCTTATTTTGATAAATAAAATTATACCATTTAAAAAAAATAAAGAACACTCTTTTATAGAGTTCTAACAGATGACGTCACGAGCATGTTTGCTGAGGGACAACTGACATCACTGACCCATTTTATCATTGCGGAATAGTGTTACAAATTTATTGTAACACAGTGCTGTAAATGTATTTGTAAAAGCATAAAAAAATTCGACTACTACGCTTCCAAAGGCATGGAAAACTTACCATTGTCCTTCAGCAAAGTACGGTTGCTAAGAAGAAAGTCACGTGGTTGTTAGAACTCTATTGAAAAATGAACTAATAAAGGTTTTAGAAAGCTATTACCATAGAATAATAATAAAGGAAGAAGGAGCACGCCGATACTCTTAATGCTTACAAACCCCTTCTAGTGAAATGCCAGCGAAAGCTACTTTTGCTCCTCTCAACCTTGAAGTAGGGCACCCATCCTCAGAGCTATTATCGCTGTTTGTTGTGACAACACAACAGCTTATGTAGAAACCACGGAGTAATAAGACAGGAGAAGAAGGTAACGCTGAAATTTTGTGATGTTGTTTTCTAATGTTTACAGATGGCGCCAGCGTGCAATCCTTCCTTCTCTCCAGCTTCCGCAATGTTATTCAATGGGGAAATGTCTCGATTTAATTATTTTTTAAAAAATGATATCAAGCTGAAAAAATTTCGATTGAAAGCAAATTTCATTAAATAGAGTATTCTAACCAACATGTTTTTTTTTAAGAGCCATTTTATACTAATTTTACTTTGAAAGAAAGCTTTTAAAAAATGACGATTCTTATGAACCGAAGCTAGCTAAAACAGACAATTGGGAGAAAGGAGAATGGATGAAATTTTGTAAAGAAAAAAAATAAACTTATTTTAGATGCAGAAAACACGAACTCGGACTTTATTTTTCTCCTACGGCCTTTTTTTTTTCTTTTCTTATCACTATCATAGCCTGTTTTACAACTAGGAACGAAGCATTTATTTGAAACATCTGAATTATGCAGTTTTAAGAACTTACAAAGAAATTAAATTGTTTAAAATAAAAAATTTTAAATGTACTCCAGCAAAATTCTATTGAAAACAACAGTATATCCGCGCCGAGGTAGGAAGGAATGACAAGTGGCGCCCTCAATATTTACCAAAAATTTAGATCACAGTTTTGTAGCTTTCTCCCATTGGACCTTCAACTCCTATTAATATTACTCCGTGGTAGAAACACTTATTCTCCTTCTTCCTTTATTATTATTCTATGGCTATTACATACTTTTAAATCTTTATTTAAAAAAAAATAATTGTTGCCACTCGACATTATACAAATACATCCAAATCCTGTGTCACATACGATAGTTTTCTTAAGTATAGATTTTCTGTTTGCCCTTGGTACCTGCCCCTGATAGGAAAAGTGCCTGGAAACACTTGTATCTAGTATTGTCATTGATTATGAAGTCGTGTGCAAAATTTCTGGTCCTTTGGACGACAAGAAGTTGCCGAAAATTGAATTGCAAAATTCCGTTACATACATTAATAGTTGCATCATATCAAGTTAATAAAAGTGTGTTAATTAAAAACCTTGTTAAACGCTTTAATTAATCATTTTAAAATATAAAATTAAAATACTACGTCAATCTTAATACAAATATCGTTTGTGGTGAATAGTTCAGAATGTCAGTTTAGGCAAGAATTTAAAATTTACGATTGAGAGTAATACGTTACAGCTTCCTTTGACTTTTTATCTTGTCGAAACAAGATATTGGTCTGTAAAGAGATATGAGGTTTTCGCGTGGAAAGAGAATATGACGCCAAAGCTGCCTTTCTCCATCGCCAAGCTCGCCAAATTTTGTCGCCAAGTCAAAAATTTCGTCATCAACTATCAACTTTTGCCGCCAAATCCAAAATTTCATTGCTAAGTCGCAAGTTTTGTCACCAAAATCTCGCCAAATCATACAATTTACTAAATTCATAACAATTAACATTGAAATTCGGTGCCAAATGGTCAAATGTTAACTAATGTTAATGTTCAGATTATGTGAACCAAAACAGTTTCACTTTACAATTTTTACTCATCTGACAATAAGAATCACAAAAACACAATACAAAACTTTCAATAATTCAATAAAAATTACAATGAAATAACTATCCAAAAACCGCTACCACTTATCTGTATTTGACTTGACCATAGCAACGCCAGGCTTACCAGAACTAGTAAGATCACAAGTGCATTTTCACGTTTCTATTACTTTTTCTTTTAAAAGAAAGATATTGAACAACAGTTATATGGTTTTTAAATAAAAATTATAATTTTCATTAAGCATGGGTGGGGAGGGGGGTGTAGCTCAATAGCCCCCTCCAGGATTCACCATCCCTAACAGCACAGTTAGGCTTAACTTATCCGCAGTACATCTTAAGGATGTTTCTGGGATGTCTTTTCATCCAGAAGATATCTTGAAGATATCCTGGGGAGATGATGTGCTGTCTGGGATTGCTGATCTTTAAGGCTTTTATTTGTTGAATGATTATGAGCTCGAATTTAAAAAAATTGAAACATTTACAAACCAATTAATTTAGCCTAAAATTTTAAGTAGAATGAATAAAACCCTTTTGTAGTTGAAAATTAAATTTTTTGAAAACAGAATAGCGACGTAAATAATGCAATAAGTGGGAACAAAGCCATTGGCTTAGGTATTAATGCATATGTAAAATTTCTTTACAATTGTAACATTAACGTAAAGGAATCTACCTTTGCCTTTAAGCTTGCCGAAAAGGGATTTTTTTGTGATACTAATAATTTCCATTGAGTGAAGTAGGCCATAGGTTCATTATAGGTAACAGACATTTTATAAATAAACAAATCTAGGTCATAAGAAAACTGTTGAATGGTTTGGGGAATGCTAGTTTTAGATGGAAGTCTAAATTTGGTGCTGAATTCCATGAATTTTTTTAAATGATAGTCATCAATAATATTGAAATTACCAGTATTAATGTGTCCATGGTCTTCGTCAATATATTTTGACATAGATGGATCATTACATTTACAAGTTACAATGTTAGTAGAAGAGGTAGACTTTGATACAGAATCATAATTGAATATCTTTCTGCCAAAACGAAGAGGATATTTGAAGGTTCGAGATAAATTTAAATCTTTAATTGGAAACAAACATTCTTTGTCATTATGATAGATGTAATGTTAATTCTATTCAACATTTGATTTGAAAAGTTTACAATGAACTGAGTATTTGTTTTAATTTTTGTTGGGCTTTTTATTACTTTTTAAATTGAATTGTTTGATTGTGTACATTATATCATAAAAAATGTCTGAAAAATGTTTATTATAGGATTGGCTTTAAAAGACATTCAGAAAATTCACTCAGTATTTCTTTTTAATTGCAAAAATGAATTTTCGAATAATGAACCAGTTATAGTTAGATAAGTAATTAGTCTGTAGATCTGAACTAAGTTTAAGAATGGCACTTTTAGAAAATAATAAATCAGTTTTTTTAGTACCTCTTTTAGTTCTAGAAGTTTTATGGTCAAGCTCCCAATCCTACAAATAATTGGAAGTTTATATGATACAAAATGCAGAAAAATATTATAGCCATAATCTCCATTTTTGTATTTATTTTATTTTAAACAATTGACAAATTATGAAAAGATTTTATCAAAATGTAATTAGAATAAGTCCCCCCCCAAACACACACACAAATAAAAAGAAAAAAAAGCATTAACTCACTCAAAAAGTAAGCATCTTAACATTTGTTACGCATAATACACATACAGTTTTTATTTATTTATTTTTAAATACCTGTCGTGATACTACACATTTTTCTAAATGTCGTAGAATATTTTTTTTATTGTCTGGTATTACAAAATGCCATACTTGAAATTAGAATGGAGAAATAGAAAACTATTGCATACTGCGAAGAGCTGAAACTACTCTAAGAAATTTGAATGCATAACATTAAGAAAATACATTACTTGTGCATAGCCTGCCCATGGTTGTTGATACTGATAAGCAGCATCATGGGCTGGAACTGCAGCTGCAGCTGTGGTAGATGTTGCAGCTACTGTTGTAGGCGAACCATTAACTTCAGCTTTCAGTTTCTTTTCTTTAGTGTCTTCACTAAAAGTAACAAAATTACAAAACAAGAACATATTAAAAAATACATATATGGATTAGACATGTAAAATTTCTGGACATTTTGAGGCAGTGAAAAAAAAAAAAAAAAAAAAAAAAAACAGTTTTGTTTCTGGAAAAAATGGGAAAAATTGAATTTTTGCAGATAAAAATAGGATTTTTTAATAGTTATAATATTTTAGACCAGCAGGCTATGCCCACTTTGCTGGTCCCTATTTTTAAATGAATCACTATAATTAATGAATTCTCAAAATTGCATTAATTTTTATCATGTGAAAAAAAAAAAAAAAAAAAAAAAAAAAGAGAAAAACAAATCTGATCAGGAAAAATGTCGCACTGGGCTCCCACTGCCTTTGGCAGTGCAGGCCATTGTGTGCTGAACGTGCATATATGTTCGACACTCTAATGAATCCCTATATTATTGAAAGGAAACAAATATAAAACAATTCTTCTCTCATCGGTGGGATAATCGGTCCCGACCCCTACTGCCTGCAGCAGCGTATATGATTTTTCCTGCACCTGCCATTCCCACCCCTCTTAATAATTCTATACTTTCGAAAATATCCTCAATCGATTTATCAGGCCTTAAAACTTAATAATACTAATTTTCAATGCTCTAACTCTTATTTCTATTATTTTCCCAATTCGTCCCCCTCTGCCACCCCTCCCAATAATTTTACAAATTCGAAAATATCCGCAATCGATTTGTAGGTATCGAAAACCTCAATGTACCAATTTTGAACTACCTAACTCTATTTTTATTTTTTTGCCCCTCCGCCCCTCCCAATAACTTTACACTTTCGAAAATATTCCCATTCGACTTGCAAGCCTCTAAAACCTATCTGTACCGATTTTGATTGGCCTAACTGTATTTCTATTTGTTTTTGCCCCCTCCGCCCCCCCTCCCCACATGGGGACTGAATTTCTAAAATTCCAGATATGAAGGATTTTGTGAAATCACATTTTGCCCCCTCTCCCCCCCTTGGGGGGGGGGGGAATTTTGTAAAATCGCTTCTTAGTGGATGTCTACGTCATAGAAGGAACATTGACACAAAATTTCATGCTTCTAGGTCCAGGGGTTTGGGCTGGGCGATGATGAATCACCCACTTACTCACTCAGGACAAACAATTTTATATATATGGAAAATATAAAGTGTTAAATATTTAAAAATACATGCAAACCCTATTATTTTTTCTTAACAGAAACATACAAAAAGCTGTTACTATTAAAAAATGAGCCTTTATGTCTAGTACCTTTCCTTGTACAAAACACCAAAAACTAGTCGTATGTAATAATTTGTGTGCACATATATTTAATCATGGGAATATGCCGTATGTTTATAATTATATCAAACAAATTTCTGATTATGATAAAATTTTTTGAAAGATGTTCTTAAGTTGACCCGACTCATTGGAAACTTAAACCTAACCTGCAGGAAATAATTAAGTCAATCTAATCCGAACCTGACCCGCAAGAAAGACACCCATATTTTGTTTAAAAACTCTATTGTTAAATCTAAAAAAAACTTTCCCGTAATATTAAGTTGCTGATGGCTATTAGGGTATTAGCTGTATCGGTTTCATACTTTTCTTTTATTGTGTAATTAATTATATCAGAAATGGAAACAAATGGAAATGGAAACAAATTAACAATGTCAAAGCTAAGGAATCTGCAATTTTCTTTAATTTTAAGTTCTCTCAAGGTTTAACAAAGTCTTCAGTTGAATTTAAGCTATTGTCTGAAAGGGGTAATAAGTTACGATAAATTTCTGTCATATTTTTCGAGGGGGTACGTGAGTCCTTCTCTTTTATTAACTATTGGGCAGAATTTAGGTGGGTCTTTGTGGTCTATAAAGCGTCCAAAAAGACAAGTGTGTAAAAAGTGTATTGGGTGCAAAATTACTGACTGGGGAGGGGGGGGGGTTACCAGGCCATTTACCACATTTAATAAGTTGATTAACCTTGTCTATTAGTTTTTTATTTGGGTCATTTTTAACTTTATTCTTATTTCTTCTATAGTTTCATTCATTTTACTTATATAATCGGTCTGGTTTAGAATGGCTATTTTTTGGGTTTTATCTGTGAGAGTGCAGGTTATTTGTTCGTTCTTTTTAATTTATTTTAAAGTTTTTAAGTCTGCACGATTTATTTTTTTATTGATACTTTTAGTTAATTCTTTATGAGCAATACTACGAATAATGTTTTTATTTTGCACAGGGATCTTATTGATAGCAGTTTCGATTTTTGCGATGCTGTCGATGTTAACCGGTTGTTCAAGTATGAATTTTGGACCAAGCTTTAATAAAGCATCTTCATGGCTGTTAACATTATAGTTTGAAAGGTACGGTTGCTCTTTGATTGGTTTAGCTTTTAAGTTCCTTTTATGTAACCAGTTCTTCAATTTTTTATTATGTTTTTTAACTATGATATTTCTTTCGACAATTTTGAAGGTTTCAATTTTATTTTTCATAACATTATATTCGGTTTCATCATAAGTATTTTTAATATAGTTATCAGTTTCCTCAATTACTTTTAAAATTTTGTATAATTCTGATTTTTTTTACGTCGTAGCGCTTTAGAAAGTACTCTTTTTTCAAAGGTCCTTACTTCATGAGGAAAAAGTTTGATAAGTGCCCTGTTATTAATTGAAAAAAGCTTTAGGGGTGATTTTGAAATGCCTACAATCTTGCAAAAAGTTTATGCTTTCCTCAATTTATCTTTCTTCTTCTTAAGTTTAATTTTGAGAACGCAGTGTTTTTATCCATTTTTTAAAGCGAGGGTACTTTCAGCAACTGCAAAAAGCCAGATATAAAAACTTTATTACTGGGCGTTAAACGTTCATGAAATACCTTTCACTAAACAGAGGTGAGAATTTTGATAAAGTCTATATTTCAAAACCGCAATTTACATAAATATAAGCAGCCACCCACTAAACAGAGGCCAAAGTAAATTTAAAAATAAATGAAACATGTAAGAGCAGCCATCCACTAAATAGAGGCAAAAAGAATTTTAAACATATATGTAACACAAACCACTAAACGGCGGTGAAAGTAATCACGCAAAAGGCGTGACTAAATGTTAAAAGGTAAACAACAATAATACTATAAAAAAAAACGGAGGTAAAAAGCTTCCTTAAATAACGGTAATGCAGATAAACAAAAAGCATATTCAGAATTAAACGAAGTTATCATTAAATATGACCACGAATCACCGGCAAACAGACAAACTCCACTTAAAAAACATTAAAAGACCACGTATTTGACCCAAACATAACTTTAATTATTTAAAAAACGAAGCTTTATTTAATTTATAAAGGAAATTAACCTTACTTGACTGCTCCATTATTTTCATAAGCTGCTTTTCGTCTTGGGGCCACAGACGTCGTCAGTCATGGCTTGAGTGGAAAGTGGCTGGACTTCCAAAGGTTCATCGTCGCCTGTGATCAGGTGCTGCCACTGTGTGTCAATTCCGGTTTTTGACTCGTGGTCATTTACAGCATCACGGTTATGAATGATCTCAACTGTTTTGCAGAAAGGTTATTAATTAGGGTTAATATAATTCGCGATTTTTATTACGTCATTAAATTGAACATGAATGTTGTTTTCTTGATATGTTTTAGCTAGAGCAGTAGTATTTCTGGCGTATTTAATGTCATTTTGGTGTTCTTTAATTCTTGTTTTTATTTTTCTCTTTGTTACACCTGTAAATTCACCTATTCAATCCCTTATAATCAAGGTACCTCTAGTAAAATAAAAAATGCATCAAAAAATTTAATGTTAACGTACCAATAAAACCAAACCCTAATATTTTTCAAGTTATAAGAAGTGATAAAGATAATACTTCCCCTTTATAGACTGCCGGAATTTACAAAATCCGCCTTAAATATCAAAATAATAAAATAGGTTGCTATATAGATGTAACAAAGAGAAAAATAAAAACAAGAATTAAAGAACACCAAAATGACATTAACCACTTCACTGGCCATCCCGAGATAACTCGGGGGAAACATAGTCTTCCACATAGTACAGTGCCCGGTGAAGTGGTTAAATACACCAAAAATACTACTGTGCTAGCTAAACCATATCAAGAAAACAACATTGATGTTCAATTTAATGACGTTATTAAAATACTACTGCACTAGCTAGAACATATCAAGAAAACAACATTGATATTCAAATTAATGGCGTAATTAAAATCGCGAATTATAATAGCCCTACTTATGCTTTTTTCCGCGAAACAGTTGAGATTATTCGTAACCGTGATGCCGTAAATGATCACAAGTCAAAATCTGGAATTGACACACAGTGGTGCCACCTAATCACAGGCGACGACGAAATTTTGGAAGTCCAGCTACTTTCCACTCAAGCCATGACTGACGATGTCTGGGGCCCCAAGACAAAAAGCGGCTTATGAAAACAATAGAGCGGTCAAGTAAGGTTAATTTCCTTTATAAAGTAAATAAAGCTTCGTTTTTTAAATAAAGTTCTGTTCCTACTGCCGAACACTTGGCATTCCAGGTTTTATGATGGGTGGTAGAGGTCTCGTCTGATACTGAAATGTCTTTTAGTACTAATTTTAACAACATATAAAATTATTAAACTTTTTATAGACGGTGAAAATAATTTTGCAAAGTGCACAAGAGAAATAAATGTTATTAAAATTATTAATACCTGTCTTCTGTTGCTGTTCTCTTTCTTGATACGTAATGAGACTTATACATTTTAGCATATTCTTCAAATGCATCTTGAATACTGTAAAAATAAGAAGAAAAAAATATATAAAATTACAGAAATAAATTTTGTATAAAATAATATGCAGTGGCACTCATGATTCATTTCTAACAAAGAGACACCTTGTTAGAAATTATCTAACTTATCAAATTACTGTCAGCCTTAATACCCAGCAAAAAATTAAGACACACACTATTACCGAAAACCACTTTTTCAGACTCGGGAGACCTTAAAACATGTAAATCAGGTGAAAACGATATTGAATTTTTGGAACGAATACAATATTTTTATTACCTACAGTAGTCGATAATGGAAGTAAAAAAAAAAAAAAAAAAAAAAATTGTAATCACTTAAAACATCACTTATCTCCTCACTGCTGTATATCATTTCCACGTTCCCACTGCTTGCATTTGTGCCTTAATCGAAAATTTCAATTTAAATATAACAATAAGTGAGTGGCACTGCTAATATTCAGGAATTACATTTTTTTGAACAAATATTCATTCTATGACAACAAGTAACAGCACCAGACAATTTTCCTGCTGAATTTTTTTTTTATTAATAAAAAACTAACCAAAAATTTGAAAATTTGACTTTGAAGTGTATCAGGAGAGGTTAAAATGGACCTCTATGCAAAATTTTGTAGCTCTATGATCAGCTGCTTGCAGAAAAGTGACCAACACACCTCTAAGTTTAACTTTATTTTTTGTCACTTTGTCACATTTATGATTTGGGATACTGTGAAGACACTGAAAATTTTTCTGTTATAAATTGGCATATTTTCAATGGATTATCTATTTGCAAAAGGTTGGCCTTGTAGGATCAAACTCAAAACCTTTGCATTATCAGCCTGATGCTCTAACCAACTGAGCTAATGGGTCATGGCAAGTGTTTCTAACTCTATAGACGATCATTTTAGAAAATATTTTAATTATTTTAAGAAAACTAATCAAAATCTCGAAAAACAGTCTTTGAAGTGCATCAAGAGAAATCAAAATGGTCCGTCAAGCAAAATTCTGCAGCGCTTCACTACAAAGCAATGGACATACACATATGAGTAATTCTCTGAAAAGTGGTCATTTCATGTCCCAGTAGTCTTATATATTAATAGGCAAGCATAAAATTTGTTGTCCCTTTTTAACATAATTATGGGAGTAGAGATTTGAGAATGGTATCATTCGAAAGGTATGGTTAGCCGGAAGGTGCGAATACAAATATTATTTTCTTATGATGTCAAGAAGGTATTTAAAAATACATTTATTTTTTATGCATTTCCCCCCATTTTTCCCTTTTATACACGTATTCCTTTACATTAAAAAATACCTAAAAGAAGAAAGTTGTTGAATCTGGCAATTTCACAAAGCTCAAATAAAACCATAGACACAGTAATTTGTATAATGTAGCATCACTATACGCAAGCGAAGTGATGACGTCACTGTCTGTCCATGGAGCCATGAAAAATATTTTCTATGTTAATTGTCCATTGGATTTTTTGTAAAAAATTATTAAAAAATAACGGAAATTATCTGCCGATTTTAATTCCGATATTTGGGTATAGTTCTATATAAGTTACTGTCTACATGTGTTTGACTGAGTTATTTTTTCTGTAAAATTGATAAAATTTTAATTTAAAATCACAAAACTCCAGAAAAAAAAATGGCAAACTTCCAGTTTCGAATGTAAACACAAACATTTCATTTCAAAGGGTGTTATTTAAACAATAAATATTCAACTAATATACTAAATAAAAGGAAAATGGATTTGTTACTAACTGCTGCATGTATAAGTAGACGATACGGAAAAAATTCCGATTTCCATTTTTTGCTGAATTTACATGTTTTGAGCTTTCTTTATGTTTCAATTGACTGAAATTGGCTACTTATTTTTTAAAAAAAGTGTCTTTATTGCTAGCTTTTGTGGGTAGAAGAAGCAAGTAGAAGATACACAAAAACTTCTGATTTCTGGTTTTCGATGAATTTACACGTTTTGAGATTTCCTTGCATTTTAATTAAGTGAAATTGACTACTTATTTTTATTTTTTAAAAAGTGGATTTATTATTCTTTCCTCTGCATATATAAGTAGAAAATATAAGATTCAGAAAAGTTTTAGATTTTCGGTTTTCGATAAAGTTACACGTTTTGAAATCTCCCAAACTCAATTCGACCATTTTTGAAAAATATCTTTTTTTTTTTCTTCTTTTTTTGTTCAAACACTGTACTTTATGAACCAATCGAATTAATTTAACAGAATTTTATACTTGGTTGGGCCTTGGTTTGACATGGTATCTATTAGCTTCTGGGCTGTATCACACAACAAGGGGCGTTTTCGCGTTGCGATTTTCTCTCATTTCAGATAAGGCTAACATCTACAAAGAGAAATAGTTATATTAAGTAAAACTCTGCTGATTCAGTTAGAGTGAATATCGGCAAACAATTACCGCAGCTGTGTTGCAATTTGCATTCCGTTTAGGACAAGGCAATAACTTTGCTTTGCCTCGCTTTGCAAAAAATATGGTAGAGTTTCGACCACTGGGCGATACTAGTATTTTTAAAAGCACAAAAACAAAAAGCAGTCCAAACTATCAATATTAATTGATTTTGCATATAAACTGTTATTCTTTGGTTATTGGAATTCAAATATAATTTTTAAATATTTTTAAAGATACAAAATATCATTCCCTCACTGTGTCCCCATTCCCACATGTAAGTAAATAAAATGGTTTCTATGGTATTAAAGCATCTATATTTAGATTATTTGAATTGAAAATTTATTAAACATACTTTAGTAAATATTTATCCGTTATACTACATTTATATATTATGCAATGAAAGAAATTAGAACACTTATTGTTGTTGTCCCTGGTAATAGATATCATTCCCTCATCAAACTGTAATTATACCTCTACTTACTCCAATAATGGCAGCACGTACTTTATATAAGTCAAACTTAATTTATATAGAAGCAAAGTAAAGAAAACATTTTGTGTTCTGTTGGAAACATTTTTCAATGAATAGCATATGGCTCTCAAACGTTAGATTGAAATACAGTATTTTTATTATATGTCATTCCCTCACTCATTATAAAGTTAACTAAAAGAAATCAAATTTGCTTTTTTATGCGATTATATTAATAAAAATATGTTTTAAAAAATAGTTAGTGTTTGAAAACATAGCTAAACTTAATATTTTCATAAAGTAGTTTCTAGAAGAAATTTGTCATTCCCTCACAATCATTCCCTCATTTTTCTAATTAATAAAAATAATTACTATTTCAAACATTATCAGATACAGCTTGGTTAATATTATTTTTTAATAACTATGTATGTATTTTTATTATTTTTATCAATGTGTATATGCACAAAAAAAAAAAAAAAATTGGAGCAATTTTATTTGAGCCAACTTTTTTTTTAAAAAAATGCCCACTTTTCAGAGAATGACCCATATACATTTTATTATATGTAGATATTTCGTATTTTATTGATTTATTTTGTTTACCAAGCAAAATTTTTACACATTAAAAAATGATCGTAAAATATTCAGCAATGAATTCAATGTGAAGTAGTTAACACATTGAAACATTTTACAGAGATCTGTTTATTGATGTATGACACAAAATACATGCAAATAAGCCAATTTCTCGACTGAATTGAGACAATATAGAAGATAAAGAATAAAAAAACAGAGAAATAATAATTAAAAAAAAAAATGTATGGTGACTAAAAAAAAAAAAAAAAGTATGGTGACATTGACATGGAAAAAAAATTAAAGAAAATAATTTTGTATAAAAAAAAAGAAGTCAACTAACTTGAAATTAGCAGCTTTTCAGCCACTTTTAAATAAAAATAGCTGCCATAAATCACTTGCAATTGACTTTAGTAGGAAATAGTCATTTTACTACACTTAACAGTCATTTCACATTAAAAACTGAATATATGCTCACAAAATCATAAAATATTCAGCAATAAATAATTACATTTGAGGATCCAATGAGAAATCTTCCAAGAATTCTAACTTTCTCTGAGCAAACATCAACTTTTGTTCGTTGTTCATATCACTGGATAAAGCCATTTCAAAAGCTTCTAATATACAGTCCATATCCATAGGATCTTTCTGATAACCAACATCAATAAGTTGGAGCAGTAAATAAGCATTACTCTGAAAGAAAAGACAGATACATTAATAACAATAAAATCTTTTTGTAAAAAAATAGAACCGACTCCAAAAAGGAACTACTATTCAAACAAATAAAAATGAAAGAAAATTGGCAGAAAATGGAAATGTAAATTGCGCCTAAAAGTATAAAATAATTTCCTTCGCCAAACAACCTATAACACTACAATTAATCCTAACTTTTGAAGTCGGCGCAAAATTAAATAAAATGTAATTAGTTTTTAAAGGTTTGTCTTTAGATCGGTAGCAACAAATGCTGTTGTCTCGAATGATCCATTTTCATGATTCCTTTATAATTTTATCATTGTATACAATTGGTCCATTAGTAGCATCTACATAGAACAGTGAACATTCTTCACAATGCGGTATTTATGTTTCTACGAAGTTAGAGTTTCATTTGCAAATTTGAGATAACTTTGATAACTATCATCCTTGATGGCTTTTGGATTTGGCGATCAAAACGTAAGGCAAAAATATACACTCAAGATGTATATTTTCATAATATATATTGTACGATGTGTTGTTTCATATTCTTCATTACTCTCTTGATATACCTTATTCAAAATAATCATTATATCCCAAAGAAATTAAATCTATTTGAGAGATAATTTTGCGATTTTTCTTTCACCAAGGACGTCAGATCCCAGCATCTTCGCCAACTTTTGCTGCTTACGAAATCTTATTTTCTTGAATCAAAGTAGTTTTCGGCTGCGTTTTGCAGGTAACAATGTGAGATGTGTATTTTGAATAGGATTTGATTTTTGTATTGAATAAAGGTATCAATTTTTATTTAATTTTGCGCCGACTTCAAAAGTTATGATTAATTGTAGTGTTATAGGTTGTTTGGCGAAGGAAATTATTTTATACTTTTAGGTGCAATTTACATTTCCATTTTCTGCCAATTTTCTTTCATTTTTAGTTGTTTGAATAGTAGTTCCTTTTTGGAGTCGGTTCTATTTTTTTACAAAAAGATTTTATTTTTCTCTTTTCAGTGAAAACTTATTTATATAGCAGAGCATCAGAAGATGTTCGACGGAAGTTTCACAAATCACAACTTCCAAGAATAGTGACATTACTAAAAAAATGGTTTATGTCACTGAAAAATACATGAAATGCACCCAATATGAACAAAAAGTTACATCTCCATCTAGAAAGTTATCCACTCGAGAGACAGTTGTGCCAGTTTTATTCTAGTCAAGTTATTTTTAAGTTGATTTTTCTCAAATGCTGCATTTTTAAGTTGTGTCACTTTTCTTGCCTTTATCGGATATGACCAAAAAAATATCTATTGAACGAACATACGTTAAATTAAGAAGTCTTTAGAAATGTGAAGAACGGATACACTGCATTCGTAACCGAAAATTCTGTTAGGCATATATATTGAACTTTACAGTGAATACGTGTTATCCGCTGCGCTGGAAATTGCGCAGCGTAAAGTTCAAACAAAGAGCAAAATATGCATTGCAACTGACGTACAGAAGTTTCAACATCGATACTTACATACTGCTTTTACAGAGTAGCTGCATGCGTTCAGCAGTTAGAGTGAGAACAGACTTTTGTGAGTATCCTGTAATTTGTTTATATCTTAATCAAATCATAATGAAACCTATTTCAGGACAAAATCATTACGACAACAAAAAAAGTATTAAAATATAATCATCTCTTACGAAGTTATAAGCTATCAAATTTCAACAACAACAACGAGAAACATGGTTTCTATTGAGAACCTCTTCCTTTATGAAGTCAGTTTAAAACGTCTATGCGTTAATCAATGTCACCGCTTACAGTAACCATACTTTGAATTTTACATAGCATAAATGTCACCCACTACGCTACAACATATGCAATGTCGTTCAAGTGTACACAAAATAGGAAATTGTGAACAAACAAATGTACGTTTTAAGCGTTCTGTTTTTAGCATTAATGTCTAAACAATCTTTGCGTACTACATCGATGATGCTCTACAATTTTATAATTCACTTTTTTTCCCCTGTCTTGAAACATTTCCGAGATAGGATCGCTAACTCACTCTTTTCCACCAGGTGGCGCTTTAGGTGGTTGAATCGCGTATCACATGTCCACTTTAATTTTCCTACATACCACTTTTATGACTACAGCTGCAGCTGTTCAGCACTTAAAAGAGTCGGGACTGACTTTTTTGGGCACCCTGTATTTTCTTTTGATCGTAAAGATCTTATAATGGGACCTATTTCAGACCAAGACCTTTACAATAAAACAAAAAGTATCAAAATCGAATCATCCGTTCAGAATTTATGAGTTAACAAACAAAAACAAAAAAACATACGCTTTGATTTGAGAACCTCCTCCTTTTTGAAGTTGGTTAATTAAAGCATCTCTTACGAAGTTATAAGCTTACACCAAGAACAACACATAGCTCGAATTAAGAGCATCCTCCTTTCTGAAGTTGGTTGAAAACGACTTTGCGATAATCTATGTGACCGCTTACAGTAACAGTACTTTGAACCATAGAGTATATGTGTCATCCGCTACGCTGCAAAGAGTGCAACGTAGTTCAAGTGTGCACAGTGTAGGAAATTGCGAACAAACAACTGCACGTTTTAAGCATTCTATTTTTAGCAATAATGTCTAAAAACTGTCTTTTCGTAGTAAATCGATGATGCTCTGCAATTTCGTAATTAACTTTTCTCCCATCTTGAACCGTTATTGAGATAGGAGCGCTAATTCCGCTTTTTTCACCAGATGGCGCTTTCCCAAACAGCAAATAATTATTGGCCGAACTTCGGCCGAACGTCCACATTTGACTATTTTTCGTTCTAACGACCTCATTTCCTGACGTCGCCAGGAAGTGCTATATGTCCGCCCGGTAAACCACCGATCGATCATCGGACTCTGAGCATTTTTAAAACAACCCTGATGCTTTTTCTCCCTCTTTTCGACCATATGATTGTCTACTGATTACTTATCGACGTTATATGATGTCAAGTGGATTATCTTACGATATCATTTCTAGTGTTTTACAATGTATTTTTCTTCCTTATTTTTAACCAAATGGTTGCCTGTCGATTATTTATTGACGTTATATGATGTCATGTGGATTATCCTGCAATATCATATTTGTTTCGACGTTTTATGATATTGTGTGGTTTACTTAGCGATGTTATTCGTAAATGTTTTAATCAAATTTTCATGTATATTCATTGGAATTCATACCTTTTAAAATGTCGTGGCACGTATGAAATATGAGTTTGCTTCTGTTTATCACAAATTCTTAAACTTCCTATAAAATTACACAAGAATCTATGCGGTGTTTAAGACTTGTTTCAGCTTTTTTGAAAAAATATTAATTTAAAATTCTTAACCAATTACAAAAAACGTGCATAATTATTAATGTAGAAAAAAGTTCAATAATTTTTCACGACTCGTAAGATAAATAAAATTTTACTTATTAAAAATAAATTAAAATATTAAAAATAATTAATTAACTGAATTATTTTTGATAATTTACTCATTATTATTATTATTATTATTATTATTATTATTATTTTTGCATTTTGATTTTAAAATTTTTATCTGTCTGCTAACTAAAATCACAGAAAAAATTATTTCATGTGGAAAGTCTGTTTTAGCGTTTAAAATTTTTAAAACTAATATTATTAATTACAAGAAAAAAAAAAAGTAGGATAATTAAAAAGCAAAAAATCAATGTTAGTTCCTTAAGATAACTTGGTTTAGAATTTAAATATTAACATAAAATTTGAATCAGAATTTTCCAAAACAGTATTTTCTAAAATAAATTAAGTATATAAAATTCTCTACTATAAAGTAAGTAAAAATATTTCAATAAAAAAATTTAAAAAAAAGAAAAAGAAAAATATATATATTAAATATATATATATATAAGAAATTTTGAATACGTCAATAATTGAAAGCAATGAAATTATTGAATTATCTTAAAGATTAAAATTTTCATTTAAAGAAAGAGAGAAAGGAAAGAAAAAAATGCGTTATTTTTATTAAAATGCAAATTATGTGTTAAAACATGAAAATTTAGCACATGAAAATTATAAATTACTTTACGAATCTTGAAATAACATTGAAAATTTTTCTTTCTTTCTTTTTCTTTTTTTTTTCCTTTAAATTTTGCTATTTTTCATTATAATTAATTAAGTGTATTATTTTTAATTTTTACAAAACCTTATACAATCTTTAAATACCACATAGCTTTTTGTATAATTTTAAGAAGATTAAAAAATATATATATATATATATGAAACAATATATTAAACACAAAAAATTATATGAAAGTTTTTATCAATTAATCATTAAAAGTAATGAAGTGATTTAATTATCCTAAAGATTTTAATTCATTCTTAATATTTAAACCCTAAATTAAATTATTATATGATCGAGAAATGGCATTGAAAATATTTGCAACATTAATTAACTATGTATTTTTTAAATTAATTAAAAGTATCAAATTTATAATTTTTCAAAAGCTTAAATAAATCCTAAACATTGTACATTTTTTGTGTAATTTTAATAAGAATAAAAAGAAATTGGGATCAACAGAAACAAACTCACAATTCATACATGCTATGATATTTTAAAAGAAATGAAAAATCAGAATGAATTGAAAACAAAAGGTTTTATACCTTAATTATATTCATATCCAATAAATCTTCAATAATATCCAATTTAAAATAATGTATGTACCTCCCATTAAATCTTTTAAAAAGGAAAAAAAAAAAAAAATGTCATAAACCATTACTTTAGAATTTCTTATTTTCTAAAGGGAATAAACAAAATATAGCTGCATTACATGGCTTGTGGGAGACTGAGATTCAAACTTTCAATGTCAAGTGAAAGAGGAGTGTGAAAAAAATAATGACCTTGGCACAATAATAGTAAGCCAAATTCATTCAAAACTATCCATTTCCTGTTTGATATTCGAGACAGGGGTCGTCTTTACGATTCTATCATTGTTTCTGTGGAAAATAGTATAAAAATGTGGATGAAAATTATCAAGTTCTTTTTTTTTTTCTCCTTATTCCGAATAACATTTTATCAACGCAATATATTCACAACCATATTATTAATATATATTTTATTCCGAAATACATTATTACATAAATTTAATAAAGAATTTGCACATTATATATATATATATATATATTTATTATTTAAAAAGATTAATACACACACACATATATATATCTTTTATTATGTTATCATATTGACAATGAAAATAAAAATCTTATTGCTCTGTTTTAAAGCGAAATTATTACTGATTCCTATCTATGTCTAGTTATTTTAAATAAAACTTGTACACTACTTTATCCTAATTTATTTAGTTTTAGTTGAATAAGGACTGCAAGTGATTCTTGACAAAAATTGATATATTTCTTGTATACGTTTAAGTGCTGAAATTCACTTTATTATACTTTCGCATAAAGAAATAAAGAAATTGTCTCTCGTTCAGCTGTTCTTTTTATATTATTATTATTATTATTATTATTATTATTATTAATTCTTATCAGATGAAAAGACACTACAAATATTCATGCTTGAACGGGGTTTGACCCCGGAACATGGCGCTTTAAACATTAGCATAGCAAAAAGCTATGCAATATAAAAAGAAATAAGTTGTAAAATGCAAGGAAACAGATGATGAAATGTCAATATAATCCGCAAGAACCTGTAGTCTTGCGGATCATTCGAAATATGAATACTAGTAGGTGTATATATATATTTAGTTAGTATACACATATAGCGCTGCTCGGGTTGAAGTAATGCTTAAAATGTTTTTGAATTAAAGAAAAAATAAAAATGTATCAGAGGAAATGAAATTAAATTAAAACCTTTTAGCTTTATAATATTACGAACTTGGTTATTTCTATTGCCGTTGAGTTTTAGTATCAAAATTACTTAAACGTTAAAATTGAGAGAAATATTTAATGGAATAAAATAAAAGTAGTAGAATGAATCCCTACATGTAATATCTCAGTAAAATCATAATTATAACAATTCGAATTCATTGTGGAAAAAAAAAAATAAATAAATAAATAAATAAATAAATAAAAAACTACACATAAACAATTAATTTAAATAAAAAATGCAAAAAATGTTTGCACGTTCATTTTTTTTTTTTTTTTTTTTTTTCGACATACAAAGTTGGCATAACATATTCACTTATTTATTTATTTTTTGGCATCAACTTATTTTTCTTTTTAATAATTTTAAAGTTAAATGGAGTTTTTATTTAATACCTTTTCAACTAATTATCTGATTGAACTAAAAAATACGATGTTAGCTAGATTTTTGTCCTTATTAATAAATGTACCACTTTTCATAGTTATCAGTTGAAGGATGCAGCTTTGTACAGCAAACTAAAAATCGGTACAGACTGATAAATTTTCAGCTTTATATATATAAATACCGTATAATGAACGGGAGGAAGGCACCGCGCATTCTCCATTACGTAATAGCTTAAGAATAGAAAAAGTAAGTAATAAATTTCGTCAAGAAATTAAATTTTGAGTGCAATAAAAAATGTTATGTTCAGAATTCGCTTTCATTACCAAATGTATAGAGTATTTGATGATGTTCTGTTTTAGAATAAGACAATGATTCATCATATTATTATTTTAAACTAAAAGGATTTTATGAAATAATATGAAAGATCGATTTTCTACGATAAGGATCTAGATTAAGAGGAATGTCTGAGGAGGAGGTCTTTCTAAGGCGTCTTAACTCCTTACATATTTATTGCTTTTAAAATATTGATGTGGCCAGTCTAAGATTTCCTGCACTGACATAATACAGACATTTTGTGGAAAATTCTACGGAGAAAAAAAATATCCTCTGTTTTAATGGATTTTATGAGTTAGGGTGTAGGTACTTAAGATTCAGGCAGATTATGTATGAGAAGGACGTAGCCCTGGTTAAAAAGCCATAAGTGGCAGTCTTTCTAAGAAATCCTAATTCTCATTCACGCAATTTTAAAGAAAATAAAAAAGACATCGGTAAGCCGACGAGCACGACTTTGGATGGAACTCAGGATCGCCTTTCTATCAGTTTGGAGAGCATAGCATCTCGGCCATTGTTTATAAAATAAATCCAAATTGCTTCCTTTGAAGAAAAATCTTTTGTTTGTATTTATACATTTGTATACTCTTGGCATTTTAAATTGAATATAAGAAAATGAAATAATGTTGTACGAATATTGTATGATTAGATTTTTCGTTTTTAAATTTATCTCACTCATTAAGTAATATATGTGTGTACAAACGCAAATTTTAACATGTGTAATCGCATAATGTTTAGTAAATATTGTAAAATAAATAAGTAATAAATGTTTGCAAATGGAAACACAGATATTATATATATATATATATATATATATATATATATATATACATATATATATACATAAATATATAGATATATATATATAAACGATGACATGTATAAACGATATTTAACAATAAAAAAGAGGTTAGATAAATATTTATATGCTTATTCAGCTTTAAAGATCCATATGATCAGACTTAATATCAAACTTATATTACATTTCTTATTTGACCAAATAAATATTTCTTTATAATAGTAATAAAACATAAAGAAAATGTATAAAAATAATTACTTTTACAGAGATTTCATTCGAAATAAATCATGTAAATACATTAATCGTAATTGAAGCCTCGAACTATTTTTAAATTGCTGTAGACTATTGTTAACCCCCAATAAGAGTTTCAAATGGCTAAAAGAAAACAGCAATTATATCTTTCCATGTAACCTTAATAGCCTCCAATTTCTTACGATGTTTCCAATAATATGTTACTTATCGCGTTTGCTATTTTGCCAAGACATGTAAATTATCGCCGAAGTGAAAGCGAGGGTGACATTTGTCCGGAAGTGTAGCAACACGGGGGGGGGTAATTCCATGAGCAAGCGGGTGTTTAAAGCGGGAAAAAATGGTTCGAATTTCGCTCTCTATGGAGTATGGGCCGACATCACGCATGAATTATTTATCGACTAATTGATATGGAACATTATTTGGATATTCTATCGATGATTGCTTTCGAGGCCAGTATAAGAAACCGCTCCAACAGATCGAAACAAGATCTTGAGAATGTCCTCAAATGATTACCAATCATTTTCCAACGATTCTGATGAGCGGCCAATGTGATTTCGATGTCCTTTGCTATCTGGGTTATTTTCTTTAGATTGTAAAGGTGTTATAATGGGACCTACTTCAGACCAAGATCTCTACAACAAAACAAAAATATCAAGTAACCGTATTTTGAACTATATAGCGTATGTCTCACCAGCTACGCTACAACGTGGGCAATGTAGCTCAAGTGTGTATAGTGTAAGAAATTGGGAACAAAAAAATGCACGTTTTTAACCTTGTAGCTTTAGCCTCAATGTCAAAACTATCTTTTCGTACTAAATCGATGATGCGCTGCAATTTTATAATTCATTTTTTCCCCCCTGTCTTGAACCGTTTCTGAGATACGAACGTTAGCATGAATGTCTAAAATATCTTTTTGTACTAAATCGGTGATACTCTAGCTTTGTAATTCACTTTTTCTTTAGAACCATTTTCGAGATAGTAACACTAACTCTGCTATTTTCCACCAGGTGGCGCTGCAAGCAGTTTAACCTTGTACTGAATGGCCACTTTGCTATACTTACATACCATTTTTATCGCTATAACTGCAGCCGTTTAGCAGTTAAAAGAATTGGGACTAATTTTTTTTGGGCACGCTGTATTTTCTTTAGATCGTAAAGATATTACAATGGGACCTATTTCAGACCAAGACCTTTTCAACAAAACAAAAAGTATCAAAATCGGTGCATCCGTTCAGAAGTTATGAGCTAACAAACATAAAAAAAACATACGGTTTGAATTGAGAACCTTCCTTCTTTTTTGAAGTCAGTTAAAAAGAAAGTATTTGTATGTCACGAATATTACTCTGTGACACATTTTATCCATAATGAAGAGTCTTTTCACTCAGGGACAAGTCCAGTAGTTCTAGGCAGTCGTTTATTTATAACTCTTGGACATCTTGCAGGTTATTTCAAGTACTTGATGCTAAGCAGGTCGACCACAGTTCGTCATAAGTTGAGTACGAAGCTGCCGCACTTTCGTTAGTTACATCGCAGAGCCCAAATTGTCCCCTCTCCCTGGGCCGCTATTTGACGTAAGTTACTATAGCAGGATAGCACATGGAGACAGGCCTCACCCCGTGCCCTCTCTTGAATATTAACCCAATTTCGGTGTGAATATTCACTCCTCCTCTTCTAATAATTGGCTATTAACTTAATGATTGACAGTTTAGCTTAGACCCGGATCCCCGGAATTAATATGCATTACAAGAAAATGAGACTTGCAATTTACTCAGCACATTTTATTCTAAAATCCGTCCAATTTTCTGACTTTTGCGTTATGAACGTGCTTTGTTATAAAACTTAGTTTACAGGGGAATCTTTAGAATTCATTTCAAGTTAAGAATTTTTAATGGGATTTTCTTTAAGTTATCACTCAATATTAATTTAAAATAATAAAATAATAATTTAAAATCTTACCTCTTTATATCCTTTCATGTACATGTCTCTACATTACAAATTTACATATTAAAAAAGTAAAAAAAAAAGTTTTTATTTTAAATTAGAATTATACATTCTAGGAAATGTATTTTCTGAGGATATACCAAAAGTGATGTAAAAAATCCCTGATACTTGATTAATATAAAATCCTTGATAAATTTAGAAAAATTAATTCTTATTACAAATTAAAAAAATTTATAGTGTTTTGAAAATTTTGATTATGATAGCAAGGTTTCATGCCAGCATTTTGACACAGTGATAATTGTTGCTGTGCATCAATATATGTCACCAAATCAAAGACACAGAAGACAAATTTCTCGCCTTAAACATTTTTATAAAACTTTTTCTTTTTTTCTTTCTAAATACATAAAACATATTGAAACAAATATATATATTGATATTATATTTACAAAATGCCACTAAATTAATTATTTTAAAAACAAAATCCATGCATTTAAAACATTCTTATAAATACAATTTTCGTTGTTGGTTTGGTAAACATTGTAGATAGACAGTTGAAGTTTACCCTTGAAGTTGACCATTGAATTATTAAAGTACTGTACAGTGTACCAATTTGAGTCCTTTGCTTACTATATTGCATAATTTCTTACACACTGTTAAAAATTAAAAAAATCTGGAGTGACTCCACTCGACTTTCCGAACATTGAGTAATTAACAGTTTTTTAGATAAAGTAAAGAAAGAGGAGTTGTTAAACAAACAAAAGAGAGAAAACCATAATAGAGTGTTTGAGTATTTTTCTCCATCTATTACACGATGTTTTATTTAACGCTACTGAACTTTGAGCCCATAGATCATAATGATAAAGAAATTTTCGTTGTGTCCCTGTAAAAACCTATAAATGCTAGATTCACCAAAATGCTTATAGTTAGTGCAACAGTGATTTATAATACTCATATAAATTTTCAGCTCAATTCAATAAGGCATTTAGATGCTATCGTACTTTTAAAAATTTAGTCCCATAGACCATAATGATAAAGAATTTTTCTTTGTGTCCCTGTAAAAAAAACTGTAAGAGCTAGATTCACCAAAATCTGTACAGTTAGTTCAACTGTCATCTATAACATGTGTAAAAATTTTTTGCTCGGATTAATAAGGAGTTTAGACGCTATCACACTTTTAAAAATTTGGCCCCATAGACATAATGATAGAGAATTTTTCTTTGTGTCCCTGTAAAAAAACTATAAGTGCTAGATTCTCCAAAATCTATACAGATTGAGTATTTGTGATCTATAATATGTGTATAAAATTTTTGCTCAATTGAATAAGGCGTTTAGATGCTATCGCACTTTTAAGATTTTGCTCCCATAGGCCATAATGATAAAGAATTTTTCTTTGTGTCCCTGTAAAAAAACTATAAGTGCTAGATTCACCAAAATCTATAGGGTTCGTACTATGGTGACTTACAATATGCGTACCAACTTTCAGGTTAATCGAACAAAGCGTTTAGACGCTAGCGTTTTCACTCACAGACATACACACATACATACATACACACACACATACATACATCGTAAAAATAGTGAAAACGGACTCAGGGGACCTCAAAACGTATAGAAACATCAAAATCTCGAATTCGGATTTTTGACATGATTACAATACTTTCCTCACTATAGTGTTCGGTAGGGCTGGATTATTTATCAATATATCCCCAAGTATCGATATTTTTTAAATATCCCGATAACAATATTTAAGAGTTTGCTCTGCCAATATATCCCTTTAACGATATTCCGCGCGATCAATTGATATGCCGATAAGTAGCGTTAAACGCCAACGACGGATTAATAGAATTGTGCTTCCGCGCAAGCGCGCATCACGAATGAAACCCGAATTCCCGAATGAAACCCGAGCGAACGATCCCATCAGCGAACGGAAACCCGAACAAAAAGAGCGCGCAATATCTTATACTAATACCCATTCTCTTATTTTTCTCCCATCCCTCACTGATAAAATAAAAAAATATAACCCCACCCCCAAACGATCACTGCACTCACACAATGCATATACTTCCCCTTCCTTTATTCCTGCATGAGAAACCTCACATCTAAATTATCACTGCTTTAATAAGTCCACCGCATAATAAAAAAATAAACAGTATTTATTGAAAGCCATCTGCTTTTCCCGCAGTATATTGACTTATTTATTACTGACTCTAAACGATAATATGAAATAATTTATACTACCGTTAGTATTTGATAATATTCCACATCACCACTTATGGATCGTAGGTGTAATATCAAATACCACAGTAACCAAACCACAGACAGGGCGATATGAAAACAAACGCTTATTATGACGAATGTATACAATATCTTTTGTTTTAGCTCATTTCCTGCTATTGGTTCATTGATATTGGTTTATTTGAAAGTGTGGATAACTTCTGGCCAATAAGATGCGACGTTCAATGTGTTTAACTCGCTTTGGGCTCAGTTATGCTAGAGTGGGGATTTTTGAAGCTTCTGGGGACAATTTTGGGGAATTCTAAAATGTTTGGGGACAAATCTGGGGAGTTCAACTTTCTGTCAATGTTGGCAACGTAATGATTTATCCCTACGACTACAGACTTTCAATAGCTTTATTGTTATTTGGGGATTTTTTTCAAAAATTGAGTTCATTTGGGGAAAAATCTGAGCTCAAATCAGAAAAATCTGCTTGATATTCTTTTTTGAAAAAAAAATGTTTTTTTTTCCTCTTTTCAGTGGAAAACCTGTTGGGGATTTTTTCGAAAAAAAACCCTTGATTTGGGGAAATTTAGGACCTGTTTGGGGAAATAATTTTCGATCATCTGGCATCACTGTTTGAGCTCCCTTTCTCCTTTCCCATGTTATCCAATGGGATTTTCGTTGCTTCGTTTTATAAAAATATCTCATTCAAAAATGAAGTTTTTCGAATTCTGTTTTTTGAATATTACTCTTTGAACGGGTCGCCTTTTAACTTGGTGAACAATTTTTCGAAAAAATTAGTTTAAATATTTTATTTCAATGAGTAAATTATGGACTCTAAGTGTCGATCTCTAAGTAAAATATTTAAATTTATTTTTTCGAAAAATTGCTCACTAAGCTAAAAGACGACCTGTTCAAAGAGTAATATTCATTAAACAGAATTTAAGCTAAAAGACGACCTGTTCAAAGAGTAATATTCAAAAAACAGAATTCGAAAAAGTTCATTTTTTAATAAAATATTTTTATAAAACAACGCGACAAAAATCCCATTGGATAACATGGGAAGGGAGAAAGGGTGCTATCTGACTGATGTAAAATAAAGTTTTATCTTCAGTAATTTTACAGTGACAGTTTCTTTATAGAAATATATAATATTGGATAGTTTATTACTTTTTTTGTGTCGCGTTTATTTTTTCTCTTTCCTTTTCCTTCTTTCTTTCTTTTTTTTTTTTTTAAGCCGTACATGTTAAATAAAATTGGTTTAAATGCAAAATGAGTTACTTTAAGTAACAAAATGAAACTTTAACATAATATTGTTTAAATAATATAATTTTTATACTGACAATGTATACATATATATATAATGTATACATATATATAAAATATATATAATTCAATTTTCAATTGTTGTGAAACTATTATGAATGTGAATTGAACACATATACATTTTAAAAATATTGTAATGATTTGGTAAGCAGAAACAAAAATAAAAATGACAAGTAACTGACATTTAGGATGCATATAAGAGTTAGTTTTAAGTAAAAAATATTACTCTTTACGACCAAAAAAGGTGTATCCAATTCCAATGGCATTTCTTAACTATTTAAAATGATTTTCCTTTTTATTTAATACCTACATCTTAAGACAAATTTTCTTAAGCTTTATTTTTAGTAGAATTATGAATTTTGATATACTTGAACTATACTATACTATACAAATAATACTATACAAATAAAACACAGATCACATATTAGCTGTGTTAAAATATGATTTTAAAATAATTAAAGCTTAAAATGGGAAGAATAGAGGATGAACTATACAGAGGTATACTAAAAAGCAATAGTATAAGTTATAAGAAACACAAAATATTAATTCACTTTTTATGATTTTTTTTTTTTTTTAATGATAAAGTTATGGTAGTAATATACCAGAAAATACATGGAAAACACTCTATACTTGTATACTTTAAAATTCGTGTGCATATGTTGTTAAAAAATAACAAATGTCTATTTTTTCCTATCTTGAAAGAAATATCGCAATATATCACTAATATCGATATTAACTTGGTGATATATCGCGATATTTAATTTCTGATATCGTCCAGCACTAGTGTTCGGAAAGTAAAAATAATAAATTGTGTTTTTTCTGTTGGAATTAAATGAGCTAAAAGTTTGTCGATGAATTAAGTACAATACAAACTAAATTTTGTAATTTTCCAAAGAAGCCAAACAATTTATTTTAAACTAGCCGCTTTCGGAAACCAGCTGGTTCGCGATCCCGGAAAAATCCGACATTACGAAACTCCCGCTCGGTGGTGCCTGCGTTTTCCCGTTTCAGGTCTAATAACAGCTTATCGATATATCGTGAAAATAGCTTATTGAAAGCGCAGTAAATTCCCGTGCGGTAGCGCCTTCAGCGCCCTCTTCCCTTTTCAATATTTGAAACAGCCTGTTCACTCACCATGTTATGATCTTTCAAATTTCTGACTTTAGCTAAGTCCTGCTCGGTGGCGCCTGCGGCGCCGTATAACATTTTTAAAAAAGATTTGTGTCTGACTTATCTGTGGTTTTCTCCAAAACTCGCTTAATTCCGGGCTATATATCGTTAAAAATTATTAGTACGAAATGTGAGCGAAAATCTGAATTTGAAACTCTGTAAAATATAAAAGAATAAAAATTTTCTGGTTTTTCCGTAGTTTTCTCCGAAAGTTTCGTACAGAATTTGAACGGCTTATATCATTTTAATAGCCTGCAATAAAAATACTTTAAAATATCTTTTGAATGATGTATTATGTATTACAATAATGAATATCTATGATATATTTTAGACTCAAAATGGCTAATCTATCAAGGGCGATTAACGATTTCTATTGAAATCCATCTAAAATTTAAGAATTCCAAAACTGCTTTTTTACAACCGAATTCATAAAAAAAAGGGGAAAAAAAAAAATCAATATTATTCTGTTAAAAGTAACTCATTAACAGATGAAATTGGTTAATGGTGTTATTAACAGATGAAATAAAAATGAATTTAAATAAATATAATATGTCTATTTATTTTATTTTTAAAGCTATACTTTAGATCTTTTAACTGCATACAGGTGAGCCATAATGACGGGCAATTTCGAAGTTCTGCTTTTGATCGATTTTAAATTGAAAAAATTCAAAAACTGCTTTTTTTATTTCCAGTGTACTTTGTCACGTGGGCGAAAAACTTTTTCCCGACCTCTAGCACTTGGCACTGAAGAATCTTATTCTCTCTTCTCTGTCAAGGTCAGTTGCAAGGGTTTCAGAAACATCGATTCAGAATTTCATCGAAAACTGCCGCGATACTGAAAATTAAAAAAATTATAACTCATTCAGTTTTTGAAATTTTCTCTCAATCTTTTGGGTATTCAATTGTTGAAGCGAGATCTATATACAAAAAAAAAAAAAAAAAAAAAAGATTTATCTCTAAACGCTTTTGAGTTATAAAATGTTTTGTGAAAAAATCAATGTTTCGTAAAATCTAAAAATATGGATCGCTAATCCGTATTTTGTAAAAATGTTTATATGGTTCGAAAGAGGATTAAATGTCCTTTCCAAATATACCAGTTGTTAAGAAATGGAACAGTTACTCGGTCGTACAGGGCGTTTCAAAAAAGACAATCGAGAAAAAGAGAAATTTTTGACCCTTTTTAAAACTTTTTTTAAAAATATAAAAAATCCGTATTTTTTTTTTTTTTTAATTGTACCATAAGAATTGGTAATAAATGCTCTTTCTCATGGTACAGGTGTATTTTTGATATTTCCAACAGATCAGAAGCGATTGCTTTAGAAAAACCCGTGAAATTTTTCTCTCTCTGCTTTCTCTTTTGAGGAACACGCTGAAGGGCGAAAATTATGATCCGCACGCTTTTTAATTAGGCATTGGTCAACGTTTTAATTAATATCTCCGGAACTAATTAAAATTGTTAAATTCTGTTTTCACTATCAACTCGGGAAGGCTTCTGAGCACCAGTATGTCAAATTTTATACTTCTGCGTTCAGTAGGGGCTGAACGTACAGATGCACAGACAGAGAGACATCTTTTATTATTATAAGATATAAATTGGCATACATTAAATATTTTTTTTTGTTAATATTTTCTAAATATAAAATGCATATATTTTAGAAATACAAATAAATGCATTTTCTATTTCTAAAACTAGAAAAATAATAGGTAGTGTTGGCATACAACTTTATTTAAAATTAGGACCAAAACATGTACAAAGTAATAAGCACAATGGCTATCAGAAATGTGCCTGTCCAACTATTGACCATTTGAGGCATCGTCATATACAAATCTTCACTTCATACCACAAATATTTTAGGAAAAAAAAAAAAAAAAAGATTACACCAGGGTTCCCTCAAAATTTGTCTTATAATTTCCCTGACTTTCCCTTACAAAAACTCAAAAAATAATCTCTAACCAAACAGACACACAAAATCAGCTTAGATATAATTAAACTTTAAAAAAAAAAAAAAAAGTGAAAATTATCAGTATCAATTTGTTAATTTAAAAGCATTATTAACTTAAAAGTAGTATATCTTAATAGTTTTAGATAAATTTTTAAAAAATTAACACAAACTTATAGCAAGCAGTATAGAAAAAATAAATTGTAGCATAATAAATTATGAGAACTAAAGGAAAAAAACATTGCATTACATAACATACCAAATTATCATTATTATTACTATTATTATTAACCCCTGTCTTTTTTTTTTTTTTTCTCTCTTCAATTTTACAATTATTTTCAATATCAAAACAGGAATAAACTACTACGTCAGAAACGCCAAAGTTCCTGTTTTAATATTCCAACGCCAAGTCTCCTGCTATTATTTTCAATATCCTCCAGTGAGCATGACCAACTATTAGATGTTGCCATAAAGAAATTTCTAAAAATCTTTACATTTATGCTCCTTCAGGAAAAAATTAAAGCTATTGCTTACACAGATGTTGTATAGATCTGTCTACATGTTTCATCCATATCCTGAGTTGAGTATGGAATACATTTATTGAAAACTTTCCTTTGAAATATCATAAAGCTGGAAGATGTTTTATTTTAAATTCCCTCTCACACTTTCTTTGTTATTTTCTTAATTCAAAAAATTTTTGAGCACTACTTCAACCCAGCAATACCGGACAGACCCACTAATAGTATATATTTCTGTTTTGCTTTTTTTACATCATCAACATTAAGAAAAAATTTAGAAATTTACCTCACCATTTTGCACTTCCTTGACTTTCCAGTTTGCTGGGAAATCTGCTTTATTACTAGTCTGATGGGATTAACCAGTCCGTTATTAACAATTACATGCAATTTTGGATTTTAAGGTTACTTTGCCCTATCCTGCAATGTAAATGTCGAGTTTTACTGCATTACTTTCCATTGTTTACTTGTACTGATTTGCCATTGGTTGCTTTTCTGCTACCTAATCGCTGCAGGCATTTGTGGCTAATATAGGTAGTTATTTTTTAGCATTACATTGTGTTTCTTACTTTGTACTCGCTTTGATTAAGATCAATTTTAATGAGAACAAATCACCTCCCAGCAAGAAAAGTGACACAACTCAAAAATGCAGCATTTAAGAAAAATCAACAATAAAGAATATAAAATATAGGAATAGCCTATAAAAAAAACTGATAAAACTGTCCTCAGGTGGACCTATTGCGAGATAGCGATGCAACACTTCCTGTGTATGTTAGGGCATGCCATACAAGTTTTTCAATTATGCAGCCCTAAAATTGCTACTTTTTTTTTGTGTGTCAATTTTCTTGCTAGAGTGCGATATAACACAAGATAAAAAGAAAGAAAAACTTACAGGATCATTTCTAATGGCATCTTTTAATATTTGGGTAGCTTTTTCAAAGTCTCCTCTTATCTGAAAATAAAGTTTATAGTTCCATGTGATATTTAGATAATCTTACTATTGCTGAAGATATTTCAAAAATTAATGTTGGCAAATGTATTAAAAATTCACAAATCGCTATTTGGAAAAGGAGGAATTTCAATTATTTATATCAGTACTATCAGTATCTTTAAAAAAATAAGTGAAAAAACAAGTAAATAAAATGAAGACTTAGACAATTTGTTAGGTAATTAGGTTTATTTATGAATATTCAAAAAGAAAAAAAAATCTTCACAGTTTCTTTCTCCTATCTAGATGGATGTCTGATAACTGCTTGAAAAATCACTCACTTTATTTATTATTATTATTATTTTTAATGGATTTAGTAATTTTGTAGTTGCTAAATATTAACAAAATTTGTTCATCAATTCATGTCTTTATTTAACCCCTTGGGTATGGATTTATTTGAGAAAATATTTGCATGTGGAACGGATATAATTTTTGGTTGCTTGGAGTAGAATGTAAAAACAGTACATTTTACGTAAGAATTTATTTATTTCTAAAATATTGGCGAGTTATGTAGTATTAAGATGTCTTCAAGTAATTAGAATTGCAAAACAAAAATAAAAAACAGAAAAAGTGAATGACGTGTCTCAGACGTCAAATGTACCCAAGGGGTTAGGTCAAGATTGAGAGGGGAAAAAAAAAACCCTGAAAATGATGAAAGTACACGATACTTTGAATTCTTCTAAATGAACAACAATATAATTTTTTCCTAATTATTAATATATTTTTAATTAAAAATAAAAATAAATAAATAAATAAATAATAATCAGCATATATAGTTATGCTGACAGACTGTGTGCGTAAATGCAAGTTGCCACCTAATTTTCATACTTTAGTTAATTTTAAAAAATCTAATTTAGTTAATTTTAAAAAATCTAAATTGTCCGATCGATACGCTGTTTACAAAATTTAAACAGACATACACACAATATGTAAACAAATGCAATTCCTTAATTGAAAATAAAAATTGAAATGTTTTTTGGATTTTAATCAATAACTTCATAAAACAGCATAGAAATGAAAAAGAAGAGTAGAATATGATTTTTTTTTATTATTTATCAAGGCTATATAATCAGTCAGATCCCCCATTTCTCCTTTCCATGTTATCCTATGGGATTTTCGTTGCATTATTTTATAAGAATATCTCTCATTCAAAAACAAATTTTTCAAATTACTTTTTATTTATTTATTTTTAATATTACTCTTTGAATGTCACTGTTTAAGCTTAGTGAGTAATTTAAATATGTACATACTGTATTTTTTAATAGTTTACTAAGCTAAAAGGTAACATGATCAATGAGTAATATTCAAAAAATTTCATTATTGAATGAGATATCCTTATAAAACAAAGCAACGAAAATCTCACAGGACAACATGGGAAGGGAGAAAGAGGGAATCTGACAGATAATACAATCTTAAAAAGAAAATCTATGTTTTCTAGCATTCCTATTTTTTGAAGCATTAGATAAATATTTATCACTTTTTCTTTTAAATTTATTTCACTTTAAGAAAATAATTCACCTAAAAAACTTTAAAATGAACATCTCTCTCTTTTATTACATGCTTTATTATTTTCTGCTTTTTTTTTTCCTTTCCAGCCATTAGATAAAAATATGGAGTGACTCCACTCGACTTTCCAAACATTAAGTAATTAACGGTTGTATAAATTAATTAAAAGATGTCAATAAATAAACAAAAGAGAAAATTATAATAAGGTATATAAGTATTTTTCTCTATGTAGTATGTTCTTTAAATTAATGCTATTGCCCTTCAAATATTTTGAGCATAGATCATAATGATAAAGAAATTTTCGTTGTGTCTGTAGGAACTTAACTACAAATAACTAATTTTCGACGGACCATCTTCGTTGTTTTAATATTTTTAATTTGTACGATCACATACATCAAGTATTTACACTATTTACAACGAAGAATAAGATTTATAATAGGTAGAACATAAAATAATAATTGTGGGCGTCAATAAATTTAAAGTTCTTTGCCCACGTCCATTGTACTTGGCTTCTCATAGCCTTCTGCCCGGTGATCCGCGACGGGGTGGCGCGCATGCGTCAACATCCCGCCCGGCCTTGCTATGTTGTCATGCAAGAACTTACAATATTTTTTTTTTTTTTTTTGCAAAACTTCAATTTTACAATTTCACATAACATAAATAGATAAAATAATAACAAATAAATGAATGTAACATAATATCAATATTTCGCACAACACATAGAATTAGAAAAAAGATTAACTGATTATAATAAACAGAAATTTTCATAATTAACTAACAAATTTAGAGTAATATATATAATACAGTAAATTAATATAATAAATGTTCATATTCATTTTTACTCCTCGATAGGCAGCACACACAATCTGGAGATGGATCTTTTGTAAATCCCCTTGGTAGTTTTTATATCTACCAATCTAACTTTATTATCCTGACCAGGATATAGCTTTATTACACGCCCTAAAACCCACTTGCATGGTGGAAGATTTTCTTCCCTGACTAAAACCATGTCTCCGATTTTTAAATTTTCTTTATCAATTATCCATTTTCTGCGCTGTTGTAAGTTATTTAAGTAAGAAAGACTCCATCTTTTCCAGATTGCCTGAACTGACTTCGTAATATTTTGCCAAGCACTTAGGCGATTTTTCTCAATATTGATTAAAGAGGGTTCAACAACAGCCGTTATTGGCCTTCCAATAAGAAAATGGGCTGGAGTTAAAATCTCTAAATCTTCAATACTTGAAGTTAGCGGAGTCAGTGGTCTCGAGTTCAAGATCGCTTCCACTTGAGTAACAAGTGTAAGCATTTCTTCAAATGTAAATTTTGAATTACCCGCTATCCGTTTAAAATGGTATTTAAACGCTTTGATATTTGCTTCCCATAGACCACCCCAATTTGGACTCCTTGGAGGAATAAAAACCCATTCTATTTTTTCCTCTGCAAAAAATTTGAATAAGGATTCTTCCTTATCTCTTACCAGTTTATACAAGGCATTTAGTTCCCTGTTGGCGCCTACCATATTGGTCCCATTATCCGAAAATATTTTATGACACTTGCCCCTTCTCGAAATAAATCTTTTTAACGCAGCTATCAGAGCTTGTGAAGTTAAATCACTGATAAGTTCAAGATGTATAGCCTTTGTTACTAGACAAATGAAAATACAAACATAAATTTTGATTTCTGGACCTTTCCTTCCATATTTATTTTTGATTAAAAAGGGTCCAGACAAATCTACCCCAGTTGAATTAAATGTTTTATCTGGCGTTATTCTTTGTTTTGGCAAGTTTCCCATTTTTTGTACACATACTTTCGGATTTGCTTTAAAACAGACTAAACATCTGTGCACAATTTTTTTACAAAGATTTCTCCCATGAATGGGCCAATATTTTTGCCTAACCTGAAACAGAAGATGTTGGGGACCAATATGAAAATATTTTTCATGATAATATTTTACAATGAATTCCGTTAATTTATTTTTTGAAGGAAGTACATAAGGATGCTTAATCGAATAAGATAACTGCGAATTTTGCAGTCTCCCCCCTACCCTTATTAAACCATTTTCATCCAAAAATGGGGATAAATTAAAAATTTTACTTTTATGCGATACATTACCGCCACTTTTCAAGGCAGATATTTCAGTATGAAATTCCTCCTCCTGCAGCTGTTTCAGTAGGAAGTCTTCTGCCTTTGTCAGCTCTTCAGGCATCAGCGGTCCTTTCTTCTTTTCTAAAGGATTTCTTAGATTGTGAAGAAACCTGAAAAGAAAACTACATATACGTAATATTTTTAAAAATCTATTACTACGATTTATCAGATAGTTCAAAATAGTAAAGTCCTTTTTCAAATTTAGAGTCACTGCATTTTCAGATTTTAATTCAGGAGTGTAGTCTTCCTCATTTAGTTCTGAAAGGTCAATAAAAGATTGTTTGTTTTTCGGAAATTCAGGATCTTTCAGAAATTCAGCACCTGTCCACCATGTGGCGCTGTTTGTTAGGCTTTCAGCAGTCATCCCTCGAGACAACAGGTCAGCAGGATTTTCTTTACTTGCACAATGGAACCAAGAGTTAGGGTTTGTCAGGCTGGCAATTTCTTGAACACGGTTGGCGACAAACTGCTTCCATCGGGTTTTAGTACCCTTTATCCAGAAAAGCACTATCTGCGAATCAGTCCAGTGATATTCAACAGAAGGTCTTTTAAGGTTTACAGTATTTTTCACTTTGGTGATCAGACGAGCTGCGACCAGGGCACCCAATAATTCAAGGCGAGGTAGTGTAACACCGCTGAGGGGAGCTACACGGCTCTTGGAAGTCAAAAGTTTTACTGAAATACCATTTTCTGATTTTGTTCGTACATAAATGGCAGCGCCATATGCTTTTTTGCTAGCATCGCAAAAACTATGTAATTCAACTACATCTTCTGGGGAAGTGGCATCAAGGATGAATCTAGGGACTTCAAGCTCTTTTAACAAGGGTAATTCCGAACACCATTTCATCCACTCTTTTTCGATATTTGGTGATAATGATTCATCCCATTTGGTTTTAGTTGTCCAGATATCTTGAATGATAATTTTTGCCCTCACAGTGAATGGAGAAATTAACCCTAAGGGGTCGAAAATTCTCCCTACGGCTTGAAGAATGGTACGTTTTGTAATTTTATTTATGGATATAAAGTTCAACAAACTCTTGATATCTACAATCAAATTATCTTTATTAGTATCCCAAGATAGTCCCAAGATCTTTGTCTGATTTATACCTAAGCTGATGGTAGATTCTACAGGGTATGTATCAAATTTTTCGCTTTTCCACTGCTCTGTTAATTCGGTATCGTTACTTATCCATTTTCTAAGGGACATTCCTGCGGCTTCCATAATATATTTTGCACTTCGTGATAATTCAAGTGCTTCGTTAAAATCATTACCTCCAGAAATTAAGTCGTCTACGTAAAAACATTTATCTAAAAGTCGAACAGTAGCGGGAAATTCTTCTCTATACTTCTCAATGTGATGTCTAATAGTAGCAGCGAGTAAGAATGGACTTGAACACACCCCAAAATTAACTCGATTGAAACGATAAATTTGTAATTTGGGTTTTTTATGTGCATGCGGTTCTTCATCACTCCAGAAAAAACGAACAGCGTCTTTATGTTCATCAGCGAGACAGATTTGTAGAAAGGCTTGTTTAATATCAGAACAAAATGCTATTTTGTTTAATCTAAAATTAATTAAAACATCCAAAAGATTCGGATTTAAATTTATCCCCTGCCATAGGCAATCATTCAGTGACAGCTGATTATTTTGATGACTCCCTGCATCAAATACGATTCTTGTTTTGGATGTTAAGCGACCTTCCTTTCTTACTGCCTGATGAGGCAAATAATAAATAGGTTTGTTTAAATTATTTTCTGCTGTACTGGGTTCAACTATTTCTATTATTTTTTGATTTACGTAATCACGAATAATCTCTCTATACTGTTCATATAATTCTCTATCATATTTAAAACGTCTCCATAAACTTAAAAATCGTTGTTTCGCTAACGTGTAATTATCGGAAAGTTCATTATAGGGTCTTCTAAAAGGCAAGTGTACAACGTAGCGTTTGTTTTTAAACTGAATCGTTTCATTAAAAATTTCTATAGCTTTATCACTTTCTTTTTGAATTGGATCGTCTCTTATTCCAATGCTTTCTAGATCGAAAAAGAGTTTAAGAGTGCTACTAAGGGAATCGTCTGACAAAACGAAACACTGTTTCGAATTATTCAGTTCTGTTTCTTCAATCTTTCCACACGCTAGCCATCCAAATTCGGTTTCCTTAAAAAACAAATCGTCATTTATTTTATAAGTATTATCCTTTAAAACTTTGAATAATATATCTGCACTGATTAACGCTTCTACTTCATTCGGTTCAAAAAATGTCTCGTCACTCAATTTCAAAAATTCTGGAATTTTTATGTCTGAAATGTTTAATTTATTGCATGGTGTAAGCCCAGTTATTTTATCCACAATCAAAAATTCTACTGGTTCACTAAAGGAACAATCTTCATTTGAAATAAAGGTATCTAATTTCCACTTAATATTTTGGGTCAATCCATTCAAACCTGAAACTGGAGTTTTTATTTTTTCTCTTTTAATTCCTAAACATTCACTCATCTTTTCAGTTAAAACGCACACATTTGAAGCCGAATCCAGAACGCATCTTATTTTTATTCTTTTTTTGTTTTCGCATTGAACATAAATATAAGCTGTCGAAAACAGAATACTTTTTCTATTTTCTTTTAAATATCTGCTATTATTACTCAAAACGGAAGCATTTAATTGCGCAACCCGTTTGTCTATATCTGGTAAGTTGGATGAATTTATTCCATCTGCGTCTGGAACCGGGGTTTTGGCGCCAGAAGAAAAACATATTAATCTGTTGTGCTTCATTCCGCAGGTGCATTTGAATTTCGATAAGCAATCATTTTTCTTATGGTTTTGCCTAAAACAAACCTCACAAAGCTTGTGAAGGCGTATTATACTTAATCTTTCGTTAATGTTTAATTTCAAAAATGCATCACATTTATAAATAGGGTGATAAGTATTTTTACAAACAACACAATTTTTGTTTTTATTTTCATGCATTAAAAGAGTTTTAGATTTGTTAATAGCCGGAAAGTTTTTGTTAGTATTTTTATTTCCGCTAGTCATATTCGTTCTATTAATAGATAATAAAACTGATTCTCGTTGTTCCAAAAATTTGATAAATTCTTCAAAGGTGGGAACATTTTTTGATTTATGGGATAACTCAAAATTCTTTCTAGATTCTCTGTCTAACTTTGCTACGAGAATATTTACAATGAAAACATCTGATAATTTATTTTGCTCATATTTCAGAACTTTCAAGGCACGCAGATTTTTCTGTATACAATCAATCATATTTCTTATCTCTTTGGGATTTTCTGTTTGAATTTTCTCAAAATTCAGAATATTTTGTACATGAATATCAACAATTAATCGCTCGTTATCATAGCGATTTTCTAATGCATTATATAATGATTCAAATGTATCAAAATTACTAACTAGATTTTTAGCATCAGATTTGAGACAAGATCTAAGATAATATAATTTCTGCGACTGATTAATGTGAACATTATTGGTTATTAAATCATCAAATTGTTCTTTAAAAGAACTGAATTCCTCATATTTTCCTGAAAATTCAGGTAATACTAAAGGAGGAATTTGAGTTTTAATTTCAAAGTTATCTTGAGATGCATTTTCAGTCGCATTTATTTTTTTATGAGAATCAAATTTCTTATAAGAATTAATAAGAGTATTAATTCTTACCTCTAATTTTTCCAGACGTTCTTCACATGAGTCAAGATCGTCATCTATGGTCGCTTGTTCAGCATCTTTCAAATCTTGAATTTCGTAGTATTTTTGTCGTAATTCATCGATTTTTGTTTGTAGCAGTTCTATGTTCTTTAATTTCACTTTTAGTTCCACTACGTCTATATCGTAATTTTCGGCATTCGTGCCTTCTACATAGTTTTCAATTCTAGTTATCTTCCCTTTCAAGGAAGATTTCAATTTATTATTTTTATCCATAAGTCGCTTATTACAAGCTCCGGTTTCTCGACGGAGCCACTTTTTGTAGGAACTTAACTACAAATAACTAATTTTCGACGGACCATCTTCGTTGTTTTAATATTTTTAATTTGTACGATCACATACATCAAGTATTTACACTATTTACAACGAAGAATAAGATTTATAATAGGTAGAACATAAAATAATAATTGTGGGCGTCAATAAATTTAAAGTTCTTTGCCCACGTCCATTGTACTTGGCTTCTCATAGCCTTCTGCCCGGTGATCCGCGACGGGGTGGCGCGCATGCGTCAACAGTGTCCCTGTAAAAATCTATAAATACTAAAATCAAAACCTATGCAGTTCGTGTGATGGTCACCTATAACAGTTATATAAATTTTCAGCTCAACTGAATGAGGCATTCAGATGCTATCACACTTTAAATAATTTGAGCCTATAAGTCACGAAGATAAAGAATTTTTATTTGTGTCATTGTAAAAAGACTAAGTGCTAGATTCTACAAAATTGATACAGCTCATTTGAAGGTGATCTATAACATGCATATAAATTTTCAGCTCAATCAAATATAGCACTTAGGACGCTATCAAACTTTAATGAATTTGAGCCTATAGGGCATAATAATAAAGAATTTTTCATTTTGTCCCTGTAAAAAAAACTATACGTGCTAGATTCACCAAAATCAGTGTAGTTTGTGCAACGGTGATCTATAACATGTGTATAAATTTTTAGCTCAATCGTACAAGATGTTTAGATGCTATCAAATTTTAAAAAATTCGGGCCCATAGATTATGGTTAAGAAATTTTCGTAGTGTCCCTGCAAAAATCTATAAGTGCTAGACTCACCGAAATTTATACAGCTTGTGCGACGGTGACCTGTAACATGTATGTAAATTTTCAACTCAATCGGATGAGGCATTCAGATGGTATCACATTTTAAATAATTTGAGCTCATAAGGCACAATGATAAAGAATTTTGCTTTGTGTTCCTCTAAAAAAACTATAAGTGCTACATGGTCCAAACAGATATAGTTAGTGTGACGGTGATCTATAACATGTACATAAATTTTCAGCTCAATCCAATAGGTCTAGACATTATCGCATTTTAAAGAATTTGAGCCCATTAGACCATAGCTAGATATCGTTCAAGTCCGTTTCAATCATCGAGGGGCAATTTCAAATTAGTGTTAAAATTATAAGAATATTCAATTTTTGACAAATCCACAATGTTCTGGTCTGAAGATGTGCACATTATTTTAAAATTAATTAAATGAATTCTATACAAATTTGGCATTTCAACAGGAATTATAGAATAAATATAAATGATCTGTTGAATAATGAATGATGAAAATAGGACACTGAAGCTCCTGATCTGCAGATCCACCAATATTATTTATTTATTTATTTATTTTTTAGCATTTTTTCTCAGATATATATATATGATTTTAGCACTTATGAGCAATAATATTTTAAAATTTATTCAACAAATCACAATTTTATCAGAAATGTATTGCACACAGCTATAAACCAGCATCATAAATGTAAACTCAGTTCCTTCAAATTGGAATCAATTTTCCAAACTTATGTGCAAAGTTTACTTCCAGAACATTTGATATTTTCATTACCTATCTTAAAAAGAATATTTTAGCAACATTTTCAGATTGCCCCTGAAAAATTGAAACAAACTTGTTTTTAAATGACATTTTTAGCATATGGTCTACGTAGGGCATAATGATAAAGACTTTTTTGTTGTCTCTTTGTCGAAGAACTATACATGCTAGATTCGTGCAACAGTGACTTATAGCAAGTGTATAAATTTTCAGCTCAATTGAATAAGGTGTTTAGATGCTATCGCAGTTTAAAGAATTTGGGCCCATATAGGATAAAGAATAAGAAAGTAACAATAAAGAATTTTTCTTTGTGTCCCTATAAAAAAATTGTATGTGCTAGATTCTCACCAAAATGATATTTTTGTCTACACAGTTAAAAATTTCAACAGAAAACTCTGTGTAGTCTATTATCTTAAGTCTTACGTAAAATTACAGAGAAAAATAAACGGAGATGTTAAAAAACTTATACATTCATGTTAATGACTAATATTAATTAATTATTGGTGAGAATATATTTGTGACTTAGAATGTTTTTTCTAAAGTAGAAACAGTCATTTTTAATTTTAATTAAATAATAAAATTAGGTAAAAATACAGAATAAAGATTGAGAATCTCGATTATTCAATTTTAACTAAGAATTGCTGTAAATTTACAGAGACTCTGGATGAATATTTGCATTAAATTAACAGAAATTTTTAACAGTGTAGGGTTTGTGCTATGGTGACCTATAACATATAGGGATGCACTGAATATTCTGTATCTATTCGGCCATACAACTGAATATTCGGTTTGGCCAAATATCAAATTATTTGGCTAACTGAATATACAAAAATTCAATTTTTAAAAATTTTTAATCATTTGAAAAAGTTCTTACATGATTGCTATTTTTAATTATCATTAAATTAAGATTTTTCAGAGTATTAAGACATAGACTATATTTAAATGAAAATAATTGTTTTATCTAATGTCAAGTAACATGTAAAAAAAATAATTATTACTTACATTAATCGTAACAATTAATATTTAACAAAAGTTGTGTTTATCAACAGTATAACGATGTAAATGCAAGTTAAGAAAGAGCATATATAATCCACATGGTGTTGCGATTTAGGAAACATCAAGAGATCAAACAAAGATCACATCCAAATCTGGCAAGAAAAATGACATACGTCATAAAATAGCAATTCTGAGTTCGTTATTAAAAAATGCATATGAAGTGCTCCAACATGCACAAAAAGCAGCACATCTCTACTCCACAATATATCCACATGAGAGAGAGAGGCATTTGCGTCAGTTTTAATATAGGCTAGCCAATACTTTTTTATTTTTAAATTGACTTTTCTCAAATGTTGCCTTTCTGTTTTTTTTTTTTTTTTTTTTTTTTTTTTTTTTTGGGGGGGGGGGGGGTAGGAGCACAACAAGATATTATTATTTAAGAAATTTTATGTGTTTATTAAAAACAGTTAATTTTCTTTGATTGAGAATTCTGCATTACACCACTATTTATGTTTAGCAATATTTCCTAATATTTTTCTACATTTAAATAAACCACGTTTCTGAATAATAGTTTTGTAATAATTTTTCATAATTAAAGTAATAAAATATTACTAAATGTAAATGGTATTACTGAAAAAGTTAAAAAAAAAAAAAAAAAAAAAAAAAAAAAAAAAAATTAGGTGATTGACACCTGAATATAAGAGTGAATCAGCCAGCTGAATATTCGGTATTCGGCCAAATAGTTACTATTCGGTTTGAAGGATATTCGGAATTCGGCCAAAACTGCTATTCAGTGCACCCTAATAACATATGTACATACTTTCAATTCATTCGAGCAAAGCATTTAGGCGCTATCATGCTCACTCACATACATACACACATACATCATCATAAAAATAGTAAATATGAATTCAGGGCACCTCAAAATGTGCAGAAACAACCAAAATCTCAAATTTGGATTTTTTGATAAGATTACATGATATTTTCCTCACTATAGTGTTCAGAAAGTAAAAAAAGTTAAAACACTCAGCATGAAATCAGTGACTTTTTTAAGCGCACATTGCATCTGCTTTCCCTGTCTAAGGAAGTGATTCTCAAAATTACAATGTTATTTGATTTTTATATGCAGGTCAAAATAAGAATTTTTTCCCTAACCAAGTTAATCAGGTAATTTATGTATCAACCAACATTAAGTAATTAGATTTACATAAAAAATTATAAACAGCTACTGACCTTATATAAATACCTTGCATATTTTGTTGCAAAGTGAGATGACATTTGAGAGTTTTTAGCCTCAGCAATACATTTTAAATATAATTCATCAACTTTATCGTTATTTCCTCTCCGTCTTTCAAGGTTAATTTTTCTAATTGTTATTTCTAACATATCTTTAATATTTGTTCCTAAATCATCTAATATTTTAGCAGCAACTTCCACTCGCCCTAGAAGAAAAATAAAAAAAAATTAGTCGTCCTTTATACAAAACTAAATGAATCAAATTATTATCTAGATTTTAAAAAGTAATCTACTGGTTAAAATTTCAGGGGTTGAATCCAGGTACAAATTAAAGTTAATTAAAAGCCATTTTTATTAATTTGAATTTTGTGAAAAAACGCATTTTATGGATTTAAATTTTTTAAGGAGGCCCATTTTATGAAATAGAGTTTTGTGAAGGGGCAAGCAAAGGGTCCCTAATTTTTGTCTAGAGTGACTCCTGAATATTAAATATGAAGTACAGTAAATGTTAAAGTTGAAGATTTTAAACAGTTTCTTTTACAGAAAAATGAGCCCTGAAAATTAAAACTTTGATTTGCCCCTAAATTTGTTTTATATAGTCGACACTAGAAGTGACATTCTCTTAAAATATATTTTCCTGTTAAAAAAGTATCAGTATTATTTGAAAAATATTTTTGTTTGTTAGAGAGAAGAGGGTTTCATGGTCTCTATAAATAACAAATTTCTGACCATATGAATGATAACATTTACCTAAAATATACACATTCTAATTCTGTGATTACATAATATTTTTCACAATATCTAAGATTTCATGAATGGATGGGCTATGGTTGCAATAATCTAATTTTGTGAAGTCATTCACAATGTATCCCACTTCATGACTAGATATTTGCATCAACAAATATACGACAGACTTTTAGACTCATATATTGTGTTAGAACAAGTTTTTTTAAATTAAAATATTAAAAAAAAAAAAAAAAAAAGGGCAATTAGAATCCCACACACAGGACACTTTCTTCTTTAACAGATTATTTAATGTGCACTTAGCATAATTCGGTAAAAATTTATTATAAATAGTACTCAGTGATGAGAATGGGAAAAGGACAAACGGCCCGAAAATATGCACAAAATTCAAAGATACTTTAACTTTTGCAATAAAAGAAGAAACAAATGCAAGACATGATACTTTGTATACGTAAATATGAGAATATATGAAAATTAATTGTTCAAAAACATGTCAAAACTAAGAAACTTAAACAAAAATAAGAATTTAAAGTAAATGGGAGTGTAAAGGTTGATATTTTTATAAACCAACTATGTGAAAAATACCAGAGTTGGGAATCGAACCCGAGCACCTCGATTCCCGGCTCTGGGATTTTTCACATAGTTGGTTTATAAAAATATCAACCTTTACACTCCAATTTACTTAAAATGAATATTCACGGTTGATGAATTCATGAACAAAAAAATTTCTTAAAAAAAAAAAAAAAAGAATATTTTGAAATTTATACTAATGTTTCAGACTAAAGCAAGAATATTTTATACTTAACGAAAGAATTTAAATATTTATGGTATTGGTAATAATTAGAAACATGGTACTTCATTTTTTTTTTTACATAAAATTATACATTTAAAAAAGTGTTGATTTTCGAATAAGTAACGGATTATACATACCTTGTTTTTCTTCAAATGAAGCCCATGAAAAATGAATACTTGGTTTTTTAGGCAAGTGTATTTTACAAGCTCTCTCATACACTTCACTTGCACATTCGGGTTTGTTTTCTTCCATGTATTTTGCATACTGAAATAAGAGAATAAAGAATACATTCAATTGTTAACTGAAACAAAAATACATTGTGTATGTGTTTTAGATAAAGAAAACATCATACATTTTAGTGGGTAATATAAAATCTCACCATTAATGGGTAAAAAATTTTTGGGCAAATGACTTTTCTATTGGATACAAAATAGCTGAAAAATCATTAAAAGTAACTATCAAAATGCTGAATAAAATTTCATTTTTGCTTATTCACACACACAGAAAACTTCAAGCATTATAAATAAAATAAATTACCTTCAGCCACATGTCTTCATAAAGGGCACAGGCAATCATACACCTTTCAAACAAAATAACTGTTGTTTCATGAGTTCCATTGTCAATTTCAAAGTCTAAATAGTCTTTCCAGTTTTTCAACTGAGCTCTTTCCAGGGGCTTGACATGGAAATAGGGCCTTTTAATCTGAAAATAAACAAAAAAAGCATACAATAGGGCTATTCTGATTGACAATTTGAAAGTTACCCTAAGGGACTACAATAAGGGCCATACCTGTGTCACTCTGCTGTCATAAGAAATCAGGACTTCAAAAATGAATTCTCAGCACAAAGAAACTGCATGTAAATTTTCATATACAGACATTGTTAAGAGGAAAAAAAAGAGTATTTCTAAGGAGTTTTGCATGCTTCTTTTGATCAGTTTTTTGTGTTTACCTCTATACAATATAACTTAACTATACTTACCGCTTCTTCAAATGACCATCTCTTTCCAACTTCTATTTCATTCTTTTCATGCAACTCTTTTCTTTTTTCAATAATTTTCTTTTTCATCAGTTCTATTTCTTCACTGCTCATCTGTAACAGAATGAAGAAAAGATGTTTATACTTTCATAATTTTGTATTATCACTGAATAAAATTTGAAATTAAAATAACAGAAAAAAGTATATCTTGTAAAGTAAGTAAATGATTAGAAATAAATTTTAATATAGTAATAAATATGTTTTTGAGAATGCCTTTGGTCATAAATAATTCATGATGAATTATAACAGGAATTCCCATCTTGTAACTTAACCTACCTCTTAATGTAACTTTCATTGTCTGATCCCTTGCAAATAAATATGTTAAATAAATTGACTGAAAATGTTACATAAAAATTCTATCGATTTATAAACGAAAATAATTTTCAAAAATGTCACCAACAAGAGATTTTTAGACACTCCTAAGAAAAAATATCCATGCTTAAAAAATATTTTTAAAAATGGTTAAACTTGTGCTTTGAATAAATTTATCTTTGTAAAAGTGTTTTTTCAACAGAGAACTCGCTAAAATTCAGATCCAGAATAATTAAACAAACATCAGAAGTGCATCAGGAAAAATTTTTTTGCAATCACTTCGAGCAAAAAGGTAAAGCGAATTGCCACAAATCTAGTCTGCCTTATATAGCAAACAAATTTCTGCTTATTAAGGCAAATTTTTTTTGAAAGATGTTCTTACCCCAACCCACAGTAAAAAAAATCCAGTTAATCTGACCCAAACCTAACATGCACGAAAAATAAATAAGTCACCTTGATCCGAACTGCAGCTCGGGTCAGGGTAAAATCGGGTTACTCGACCCAATGCATTACCCTTAAAGAGGAGCATAAAATGGGGTGTGCTGTGCATTTTAGAAAACATTCAAGCTAAAAACTTGATATTTAGTATGAAAATTTTTCATTCAAGTTCATATTTACTACGCTATTAAAAAGTTGCTCAACTCTTTCAGGGGAAATAAAATAGGGGTAAAAAGGAGGAAATGTGACATGGAATTTTGGAAACCTCTTGCAGGGTTGCCAACTTTTCAAAAACAGTTTGAGGAGTATTCAGAGAAATTTTGAGGAGCATTTTGGCTACTTTGTGGAGCAATTTTAAAAATACATAAAAAAAAAAAAAAATACTAACAAAAATAAATTAACAATAATCGTATGAAATTAAGAAATATTTATTGATAATCAAATATATTTAGCAAATCAGTGAAGAGAGATAAGAATGGGAAATGATAAAGTCTGAATGTAAGCTTAAAACCCAAAAGTAATTTGTTTTTTGCATAATGGCATATTTTCCACACATAAATAAAGGCAATATATGAAAGTAGATTATTCAGTTACATTAAAAAAGAACAGAAAGAAAGAAAAGAAAGCACAAAGGGGGGAAAAAATTTCCAACAATTTTCATGAATGTCAAAATAATTATTACACTATCACATAAAAATATAAAAACGATATCTCCGATATTCATATAAATGTGTAAACAATCTCCTCTATGAGTCAACTCCCTCTAATCTGCATAGCTTGGGACCATATGTTTTGTAAACTTTAGAATTTTGCAGATTATTGGTCATAATTTGTTTACTTATTTTTTTACCAGATACAAATGAAGATATAATAATAAATCATTAATGCTTTACGTGAATAATAAAATAAATGCATAATTATTTTAAATAAATCTTAAATAAAGCATTGTCAATCGGCCTTAAAGTTCAGTAGCTTTTAATCCATTATTTTTATCGATAAATAATTAAAATAAAAAAAAATTTTAACGACCTATCAAGCATTAAGATAACTGAAACATTGATAGTTTAAATGAAAATCAAAACACCGCATAATCATAGCATTCGGTTTCTTTCTTCCCCCCTTTCAGCTTGTGGTTTTAATTAAACACACTCTTAGCTAATGTAAACAAATACTTGTTCCCGTTCTGAGTCAGCAATATTTCGATTACGCAATGCCTAGCATTAGAATGTTTTCTTTCTTTTTTTTTCTTTACTATTTATTTATGAGTATTGTACGATGAAGCATGTGGTTCTTCAGCTAAATTGTAAAAGTTAGTTTTGTTATTTATTATTTATTTTTTTTTTTCAAGATAGGTTGAAGCGCTTTCATAGATAAAAAATAAAATTCAAAGAATAATGTTTCATGCAGCAACTGTTGGAAATGCAAAATCAAAAGTTGATAAGGATTAGATCGCGATTTCTGCCTAGATGTCTGCAAGAAAAGAAAAAAAAAAAAAAAAAAAAAAGAAAGAAAAAAGAAAAATAGTTTTTTTTTTTCTTTCTTCAGTGTCTGCCACTATTCAGTTTAATATATTTGATAAAAAATATTTAGTTAGGTGATCAAGTCTGAATTTGCGGAGCATAAACATTACTTCGCGGAATTGCGGAGTTTTTAAATTTTTTCGGAGAAACTCTGCAGAAATTGGAGCAGTTGGCAACCCTGCTCTTGAGCTAGAAATTTGACATTTGGCAGGAAAAGTTTCCATTTAAATTCATTTTAGGCCAGTTTAAATATTTCACAAAAGATATTTTTATGTACACAATTTTACAGAAAATATATAAATATAGTAACAATAAATTTCTATAAACATATACAGAGGTTAATCCAGAACAAATTTAGTGCTGCATTGAGCCACTTTCACAAAGTTAACTTTTGGCAATGAGGTACCTTCACAAAATCAACTTTCAGCAAAAGAGGCCCCTTCTCAAAATCAATTCTCAGCAATATAGTGGCACATTAAAATTTTTTATAAGCTTCGCTGCATCAAACACATAGAAACACCCTCAGTTTGGATATTTACTGGAGACAATGGTGAATATCTAAGTAAAAACTTTTTTATCTTATACATAAAAAATAACTCATTTACATATTTATTTTACAACTGTTTCATTTTATTTTTTAAATGTAATTTAAAAAAGAAACTGCTTTATGCATTTCAGTTATTTGTTCTGAAGCATTATTAATTTTCACAAACTTACTTGATTTTTTTTCACAAATTATTTTATAAATTCACAAATGGGGTATCATTTTTAAAAAGCTGGATTAAACCCTGATATGTATAATATATGAAAAATGCTGATATACAAAGGAAGGTTAAGAATTCATTTATTTTAACTGCTATAAAAATAAATTAATTAAATACATAAAACATTCAGAAACCATACCATGTCCTTGTCAATACAATTTTTATCAGTCTCTAATCCAGGAGGAGCATCATCCAATTCCATTCCAGGTGGTAAAGCATCATTTTTGTCAACATTTTTATCATCATCCTCATCATCACAATCAATGGCATCTTTCAGAGCTTTGACAACAGATTGTCTCAGTTCTAGGAATTCATCAGTTGATAAAATATCCCTAGGTGAATTTTTTTTTACATGTTTCCTAAACCTATAAATAAATAAATAAATAGTTACTTTTTATAAAAGCAAATTAAAAGCTCGTTCTTATTAAATTACTTCCTTTTAAAGGAAATGATAGCAGGGATGGAGAAATTTTTCAGACCTCTAAAATAATTAATAAAAAAGGAAAGAAGCATAAAAGTTTACATATGACTCGGAAAATGGCAAAAAAAAAAGCATACTGAACAAGATCCACAAACAGCTACCGCAAAATCTTTAAATATCCCTGTAGGAACTGTGAACAAAATTATAAAATTTGATTTAAAGCTAATCAAAACAATGAAATCTGATGTTCATCGCATAATGGTGAAACATGTTTCTCAGCGTAAGTGAAGATTATTTGGCAGGTGAAAAACAGAAATATATAATTACAATTGATGAGGCTTGGATACATGTATCTGATTGCAATAGAAAAAGATCAATTTACTACCAAAAAGAGGAGAAAAATTTTAAATGTTGGTTCAGAGAAAACAAGGAAAGCTTTGCTAAAGGTTTTATGGTTATTATTGGAATCTCTTATAATGAAAAACTTAAAGAAAGTAGAAAAAATGCCAAAATTACCTCTGATTACTTTCAAAAATATGTTTTAATACCTATTTTCTAAGAAGAAATTCCATCCTTTTACCCAAACAATCTTCACTGTGTTAAGTTCCATAAGAATAAGGCAACAAGTTAATTTCTCTAAACCTACTGCTCTGTTTCTTTAAAAAATGAGAAATGAAACCACAATTGAAGCTATTCCCTTTAAATGCATTTCAGTCAAGTTCCCTGTCATGTCTTCTATAGATCACTGTACATTTGGAATTTCAAAACAAGCTCTTTTATAAGCTGCATAACAAAACATAGGATTAATTTGTGAAGGAGACTCTGTTATCTTGGAAATCAAGATTTAATATGATAGTTCAACAAGAGGGCTATCAAACTAACATATTAGGAAATAAAATTCTTATATTTGTTTACATATATGACTCTGCAAAATCAACAAAAGGGCTATCAGACTGAATGTATGAGGAAATAAAATTTTTATACTTGTGTACTAGCAGGTTTTGACCGCTTCGCTGGTCACTAAATTTAAAGGAAACTCTTTTCTATATAGCTTTATAAAAATAAAATTAAATACTGAAATTGCTCAAAAGTTCGCTTCAGGTCTCTGCTGCCTTCGGCAGCAATTTGGTTATCCGCTGAAACTCGGGCGCCTGTTCCTATTACCTGCGACAATGGTTTACCAATGGGCTTCCATTTAGGTGCTTATTAGATAACAGTTTCGAAATAGATAGTATTGAAAAAATTGAAGTATCCCTTTTGTATTTGAATCTCAGTTACATATGAACAACACTATACGTGGTGCACACAATATTGCTTTTACGTTATTTCCTATGTTTATTTTGTTTATCCGATCAACCATAAAATGACAGCAATTTCACGCCAAATATTACAATATGCTATGACCAGCTACATCTGTCGCATGAGACAATTTTTTGTGGTTATATATAATTCATGGTTTGTAAACCTGATCATAGTACAGCCTTAATATAGTTCTCTTTGGCGACTTTTGAATTTTTGTCACCAGTTTAGACTTAATCCCTTGTAACAATATGCTATGAGCACTATTTCTGTCGTATTTTAGACAACTAATCTTTTTATGGTTATATTGGGTTGTTCGGAAAGTAATTTCGTTTTTTCCCGACAGAGGATTTAATTGTATTTTTTTTCACCCAACTTCACATTTACACCGTAAAATTTTTATATGCTTTGAGAGCTCATATAGCAAGGCTTGTGTATGAAATATTCCAATTAATTCTACACAGTAGTTTTTGGTTGGTGCCCTTTTAAATATGGAGAGCGATAAGCAGCATTTTCGACATATCTTACTGTTTTACTACAGAAAGGGTAAAAATGCTGTTAAAGCCAGAAAGAAATTGATCGATGTGTATGGAGAAGGTGTGTTGACAGTACGCGAGTGCCAGAACTGGTTCACTAAATTTCGATCCGGCAATTTTGATGTTGAAGATGCACCATGTTCGGGAAGGCCGGTTGAAGCTGATAAAGACGCGATAAAGGCATTAGTTGATGCGAACCGGCGAATAACAACACGTGAGATTGGATTGAGGTTAAATTTATCAAATTCAACAGTTTATGACCACTTGAAAGGCCTGGGATTATCCTCGAAGCTCGATGTATGGGTTCCCCATGTTCTCACAGAGAGAAATCTGTGTCGACGCATTGACGTCTGCGATTCTCAAACGTCACGAAAATGATCCGTTTTTGAAACGCATCATCACTGGGGACGAAAAATGGGTTGTATACAACAACGTCAAACGCAAGAGGTCATGGAGCATAAAAGATGAACCGGCTCAAACCATTTCCAAAGCCGATATTCACCAAAAAAAAAGGTGATGCTGTCTGTTTGGTGGGATTTTAAAGGAATCGTTTTTTTTATGCTTTTACCGGATAACACAACGATTAATTCGGTAGTCTACTGTCATCAGCTGGACAAACTGAATGATGCACTTCAACAGAAAAGGCCAGAACTAATCAACAGGAAAGGTGTAGTGTTTCACCAAGACAACGCGAGACCTCACACAAGTTTGGTCACTCGCCAAAAGCTTTTACAGCTTGAATGGGATATAATGCCACACCCACCATATTCTCCAGACCTGGCACCATCGGATTATTATTTGTTCCGGTCACTCCAAAATTTTTTAAACGGTAAAACCTTCACCTCGAATGAGGAGGTCAAAAACCACCTCGATCAGTTTTTTGCCAGCAAAGACCAAAAATTTTATGAGCGTGGAATTATGCTACTACCAGAAAGATGGCAAAAGGTGTTGGACCAGAACGGCCAATATATATTTTAATAAAGTATTTGTTTATTATACGAAAACTGTCTTTCATTTCCACAAAAAAAAAAAAAAAAAAAACGAAATTACTTTCCGAACAACCCAATATATATTTCCCATTAAGCATATTTTTATTTATTTATTTAAATATTAATTTGAATTAATCAAATATTTCTGTTCGACAGCGTGCAAGTGCAGTCATACACAGAAGCTCATTTATTTGTACAATAAATTAGCATAGTGATTAGTATATAAAAAAATTGATAAATAGGTAAACATTATCCTGCTACACAACTTTATTATGTCGCTCCATTGGCGGCTTTCGAATTTTTGTCGCCATATTAGCCATTTTTTTTTTTTTGTATGAAAAGGGAGAGAAGACTATTTTGCTAATAATTTTATCAGACATCTTTTTGTTTATATATACAGGGTTCCCAGCATGAAAGATACTCAAAAATAGTTGCTTTAGTAGCATTTGGCATGGAAAATAGTAGCCTTTAGAGTAAAAAAATAGTAGCCTTTAGAGTACCCAGGGTTCCCAGCATGAAACACGATCAAAATAATTGCTTTATTTATATTGTTTAAAGTGTAGTTGAGTTAGTCACCTTTAATATAAAAAAAAAGCCATTAAAATAGTAGTCACTACGATCTAAATAGTAGTCTTGGATTTAAAAAAAAATAAATAAATAAAACTACACAATATAAATATTTAAGCAGTTTTTGGAGATAATGTGATCATAGTGCTGACTCCAGGCCGATTTAGCAGGGCGCAGTGTCCGGTGGCCCTTATTTGTATTTTCCATGCACCCATTAACCTTCACATTAGTTCATTCACAAATACTCACAGTGCCGAAGTCAATATATCCGCGTCGCTATTTGTCTACTATTTATCACTCCATCCTTCACGTGGATGCGATCATCAGAAACATACACGCAGTGTTGTGAAGTAAGAAGAAAAGAGACCGCATGTTGAATCCCTCCTTTCTCACAAAGCCCTTCACGGAGGAATCTGCATAGATAATTGGCCTTAACCGATAACCCCCTCTCCCTCATAATCCCCAATTGCACAAAGAAAGTACAAACAGGGTTAGACTTTGTTATTTATTACCTAGTCTTTTCTAAAACTGCAAATTACAGTCCCTTCAAATGCATTTCCAAGGAAGAAAAAAAAAAGGATGACAAATATCTTATTACTTTCCGAACACTATAGTGAGGAAAGTATTGTAATCATGTCAAAAATCCGAATTTGAGATTTGGATGTTTCTATACGTTTCGAGGTCCAACGAGTCCGTTTTCACTATTTTTGCGATGATGTATGTATGTGTGTGTGTATGTATGTGTGTATGTCTGTGAGTGAACACGCTAGTGTCTAAAAGCTTTGTTCGAATAACCTGAAAGTTGGTACATATATTGTAAGTCACTATAGTACGAACCCTATAGATTTTGGTGAATCTAGCACTTATAGTTTTTTTACGGGACACAAAGAAAAATTCTTTATCATTATGGCCTATGGGAGCAAAATCTCTAAAGTGCGATAGCATCTAAACGCCTTATTCAATTGAGCAAAAAATTTATACACATATTATAGGTCACAAATACTCAATCTGTATACATTTTGGAGAATCTAGCTCTTATAGTTTTTTTACAGGGACACAAAGAAAAATTCTCTATCATTATGCCTATGGGGCCAAATTTTTAAAAGTGTGATAGCGTCTAAACGCCTTATTAATCTGAGCAAAAAATTTGTACACATGTTATAGGTCACATTTGCACCAACTGTATAGATTTTGGTGAATCTAGCACTTACAGTTTTTTTACAGGGACACAAAGAAAAATTCTTTATCATTATGGCCTATGGGACCAAATTTTTAAAAGTACGATAGCATCTAAACGCTTTATTCAATTGAGCTGAAAATTTATATGAGTATTATAAATCACTGTTGCACTAACTATAAGCATTTTGGTGAATCTAGCATTTATAGGTTTTTTACAGGGACACAACGAAAAATTCTTTATCATTATGATCTATGGGCTCAAAGTTCAGTAGCGTTAAATAAAACATCGTGTAATATTTTGAGAAAAATACTTAAACACTTTGGTTTTTCTCTCTTTTGTTTGTGTAACAACTCCTCTTTCTTTACTTTATCTACAAAACTGTTAATGACTCAATGTTCGGAAAGTCGAGTGGAGTCACTCCAGATTTTTTTTTATATGCACTTAATCAAATTTAATACTGTTAACTAAAAAACTGGGAAAAAAAAAAAAAAGAAGAAAGAGGAAAATAAAAAAATGCTCCAAATAAAAACTTTGTCTCAGCACTGTGATTAAACTCCGTAAACCTGCAGATTGTTGATAAAAGTATAAGCATAAAAATAGGTTCAGTTACAAAAAAAAAAAAAAAAAAAAAAAAACTTTTGTATGTTTATAAAATGTCACTTTAAGACTTATAAAAACTCGTTTTACTTAATAAGATTCAATGTTTACCGAATAGTATGTATATCACTAAATAAAAAATTCTACTGTGCCCGATATATAAATGAGATCATTATTAGCCTAAAAAATATGACGTCAAATAATTAATGCTCATTTTCATCATCTAAATCTAAACATTCAATAATTTGATTCGACTTTCCATTCATAGTAAAATAGTAGTTTTCCATTCATTGAACTTTATATGAAGCAAACATCTGATGTTATTCCAGTTTTACATAAAAATAGTTGCCACAGTATCCTGGGGTTGATTTTAGTAGCAAATAGTTGCTTTTTAGTCGCCGCTGGGAACCCTGTATATAAGAACCCTTCATATTCTGTTTATATTTTTAATGGTTTTTAGGTTTAAAATAGTGCTTGCTGAAATAAATTTGCTATCTTTAAAACTGCATTTTTTCTATAAACTTTCTATAAAAATAAATCATTTATGTGACTACTATTTAGGTTTAATATATTTTTTTTCTTTTTGTAATACTTTATAATTTTTTTATATTTTTGATGTGCTACTTGGATTAAAATGGCTGTTGCTATATTAAACTTCTTCTCGAAAAACATTCAGTGTACTTCAACACCAAAATTAAAAAAATCACCCAGGAGGATCGATTAATGAAACTGATAAAAAAAAATATGGTTCATAGAGTTTAAATAATCTATTTAAGTAAAATCTAATTTCAAAAAAAAAAAAATTAACTTTTTTGTTTATTAACCTTAATTGAACAGCAAGTAGGTCTTGTGTTGTACAGGCTGTATATTATATTTTTGTGTTTGTGAAAGAAATTTAAAAAAAAAATTGGAAACAGCAATTTTTAATCCCACTTCAAAAGCATGCGACTTAATGAGTAGCAATGTTCTTTTTTTTTTTTTTCTCTCCAAACGGTTTCCATACAATCTTCTGCTGTTGTCACCTAAAATTCATACTTTAGTTAATTTGAAAAACTCTAATTGTCCAATCGATAAGCTGTTTAATCCGTCAGATTCACAAAAATCGCTCCTTTCATTTGGTACCTTATTTGTAACGATATGACTGATATTTCTAATTTATTTTCTAATTTTTCTAAGTTATTTTCCTCATTTTAGCAAATGTACTTTTTTTTTTTTTATTCTGTCGAAAAAAAATAGCAACAATTAAATTATGGATAAAAATTAAATGGCTAATTTATCAGAAATTAGGAGGTTATTATTTTCACATTTTAATTAATTAAAAGAAAACTAATCAAAAACTCGAAAATCAGTCTTCAAGGTGCATCAGGAGAGGTCATTACAAACCTCTATGCAAATTTGTGTAGCTCTGCGATCAACCATTTTCCTAAAAAGCTCTGGACATACATACACAATGACACACACACACACACACACACACAAACATCTTATTTTATTATAATATAGAAATAAATATCTTTGCAAAATCATTACAAAAATGTGTGACTACCCTCTGTATATTTTAAACCAAGGAAAATTGCAATGTTTAGAATGCAAAAGAGGAGAGAAGAAAAAAAAAAGGGAAGCAGACAGCTGTTTTAGTATCATTTAGCATATTATCTTTGATGTATTGAAATAAATATCTTTGCAAAATCATTACAAAAATGTGTGACTACCCTCTGTATATTTTAAACCAAGGAAAATTGTAATGTTTAGAATGCAAAAGAGGAGAGAAGAAAAACTAGTATGTTGTGGCCACCACAAGACTTTCTTCTATATTTTCCTATATACATATTCAATCAGTAACATTAAAAAAAAAAAAAAAAAATTACGATTTTTTTCTAAATTTTTTTTTTGTTAAAAGTAATACATATTCAACCAGTAACAATATTTAAAAAAAAAAAAAAAAAAAAAAAAAAAAAAAAATACGATTTTTTTTCTAAGTTTTTTTTTTTGTTAAAAGTAAAAAAAATCGATAACTTTGTTTTAAATTATCACAGATTTATAGTTCAACCATTCGTTTTAAAGCTATTGACGAGATCTTTCGAAAGATACCCATCTTGAAAATTTACCCCCCCCCCCCCCCCCCCCCGGGGGGAGAACCGGTGCTCCCACATGCACAAAATTTTTTTCGTAGTTAACTACTACTATTATCAATAATTGATATTAATTTTACAATCGCAAGTTTAAAATAACGCTCATTATGTACATTTATACGAAATTTTGTCCTATATTGCCATGTTAAAAATTTAGAAAAAAATGCGATCACAGCGCCACCTGTTGAGCTATTGATCCCTAAATGTAATCAGGACCAGTTTATGTCGGGGACCAACTAAATACCAAGTTTGGTTAAGTTTCGTTAAAAAAAAAAAAAAAGTTTTTTTTTTTTTTTTTTTTTTTTTTTTGTTAAAAGTAAAAAAATCGATAACTTTGTTTCAAATTGTCACAGATTTATAGTTCAACCATTCGTTTTAAAGGTATTGACGAGATCTTTCGAAAGATACCCATCTTGAAAATTTACCCCCCCCCGGGGGTACTTCCCCCCCCAGGGGGGGAACCGGTGCCCCCACATGCACAAAATTTTTTTCATAGTTAACTACTACTATTATCAATAATTCATATTAATTTTACAATCATAAGTTTAAAATAACGCTCATTATGTACATTTATACGAAATTTTGTCCTATGCTGCCATGTTAAAAGTTTACATAAAATGCGATCACAGCGCCATCTGCCGGGCGATTGATCCCAAAATCTAATCAGACCCTTGCCATATCAGGGTCCAACTATACACCAAGTTTGGTTCAATTTCATTCATCGGTTCGTGAGATACGGTGTGACATACAAAATTTTGCGATCACAACGCCACCTGCTGGACGATTGATCCCCAAATCTAATCAGCACCATGCCCCGTCAGGTTCCAACTATATACCAAGTTTGGTTGAATTTCATTCATTAGTTCGTGAGATACGGTGAAAAATACGAAAATTTGTCCTATACTGCCATGTTAAAAATTTACATAAAATGCGATCACAGCGCCACCTGATGGGCTATTGATCCCAAAATCTAATCAGCACAATGCCCCGCCAGGGTCCAACTATATACCAAGTTTGGTTGAATTTCATTCATTGGTTCGTGAGATACGGTGAAAACACTAAACCACAGACAGACAGACAGACACACATTTTCTAAAAACTATCAATTCGTGTTCAGGACACCCCAAAACGTGTAGATCCGTCAAAAAACGGAGGTCGAAAATTTTCGCGAATCCAATACTTTCTCTATATTACATGTAGAAGAAAGTAAAAAAAGGGAAGCAGACAGCTGTTTTAGTATCATTTAGCATATTATCTTTGATGTATTGAAGATGATACACTAAATGCTACCAAAACTGCTTACCATTTTTTCCCCTCTTTAGCATTCAAGACATTGTAGTTTTTCCTGGTTTCAATAATTACATACCAAGTTGCCTTTTAATATCCTCTGTATTTTATTTATTTATTTATTTTAACTAGAAACGAAAGTTTGGATCTCTGAGTCAAATGTGCCTGGGCCCTAATCAGGACCTGCATATTATGCAATTTCTATTAAAATGATTTAGGAAACTAATTCATGTTGGATTTATTTTATTAGGATTAGAAAGTTTGTTTTTTGAGCAAAATGTCATTTCGACTTTCATTTCCATTTTCGATTTATTAATAAAATATTCAGAAATTCACTTATCAGCCTCATATTTTGCACTCCTGAATAATAATTTACATTAAGAAATTTTAAGGATAAAAGCAACCAAAAAGTATTAGTATGCTTTCTACCATATTCCATAAAACTGTATTTCTATAACGTACACAAACATCAAACTGTCTCAATTATATATATATATATATATATATATATATATTAAAAACAAAGAATATTTTATTTATGAGACCAAACTTTTATATTAGAACAGAATTTAGAACTTTTATATTATCGAAGTCAGGAATATGATCGGTTTCTATTGAATGGATTACAATTTTAGAATTTCGGTTGCAATTTTTATATGACCGTCTGTGCTCCTGTAATCTAATCCTTGCCATACGGCCAGTTTCACTTATATAAACATTTTTACAAGGAATTAAATATATTACGCCAGTTAGATCCAAAGAAAGGGTTACAGGTTTAAAGTTAAGTTTTTTAATTGTTTAATCGGCCAGAAAGCAGTATAAATATTATGTGGTTTAAGTAATTTAGAAATAAGTTTTTATATTATCGAAGTCAGGAATACGATGGGTTTCTATTGAATGGATTACAATTTTAGAATTTTGGTTATAATTTTTATATGACCGTCTGAGCTCCTGTAACCTAATTCTTGCCGTACGGCCATTTTCACCTATATAAACATATTTACAATTTTTACAAGGAATTAAATTACAATTTTTACAAGGAATTAACTTATTTCTAAATTACTTAAACCACATAATATTTATACAGCTTTCCGGCCGATTAAACAATTAAAAAACTTTCTTTTTAACTTTAAACCTGTAACCCCTTCTTTGGATCTAACTGACGTAATATATTTAATTCCTTGTAAAAATTGTAAATATGTTTATATAGGTGAAACTGGTCATACGGCAAGAATTCGATTACAGGAGCACAGATGGTTACATAAAAATTACAACCAAAATTCTAAAATTGTAATCCATTCAATAGAAACCAATCATATTCCTGATTTCGATAATATAAAAGTTCTAAGTTCTGGCTATGATAATTATAAATCACGTATTTTCCTTGAGAGTTGGCACACTGCCAGCCATCTCTACACTATCAATGAAGCATGCGCACTGGCTCCTCAATATTCTGTACTTCTATAAACTCCTTGTGTATTCCCATAATGCTTGCAAATTATGTTGTAGTGATACTGATGAGGAAACCTGGACGGGTTTTGAAACCTCAAAATTTTAATTGTTTTTAAATGTATTTTAACTAAAGTTTTGTCTCGTAAATAAAATAGTTTTTGTTTTTAGTATTTCTATTTATTTGTTTCTTAAATCATGCACATATATTAATGGAAGTTTTGTAAAAATAATGCTTTCAATGAAAAGATATTTACATAATATGGTAACTCATTGGTTCCTTATCTATATCGCAACTTTTTGTGTCATTCTTTCCTCTATGTTAAATTCAGTTCTATATTTTAGTGTGCTGTTATTGTTTTAGTTCTATTAATTGCTAAATTTTTAGATTAAATTTCATTACGTTATCTATTATTTATATTTATATATATATATTTTTTAAGTTATTAGTAACCTTACACAAATTTTCATTTAAATAACTGACAGTGACTTTTAAGCAATAGCTTGATTATTGAAAACCATAGAAAAGATTTATAGCAGCTATATCAAGCATTAAATTTTATAATCAAATGCCACACTAAATTCTCAACTTTTAAAATATATATGTAGATGACATTTGTCAAGAAACAAAGTGTCAAAATTTTCAACATAAATAAAATAAATAAAAATTACTTACTTTTCAAAATGATGACTGTAGAGTTGAGTAGGAATAGTAAAAAGAGTATCATATGCAGCAGTCACTTCTTTGAGCTTTTTATTTTCTTCCTCCCACATGACATACAAGTCCCATAAACGGTCTGAACGAAATTCCCTACCAGCTGCATCTAAAGCTCTTTTAAATAGGCTAAATATGGAGAATATAATAAATGAGTAAAAAGGTTAGTTGTATTTCAATAAAATAAATAAGATATTATGCATATCTTGTTACATATTTATTAAACTCTTCAATGCCCAGAATATAAAATAAAAGAATTTCTCTAAAATTGCATGCTTAAAACATCTAAATCAAATACTGGGATGACCTCTTTTTTTTTTTTTTTTTTGTCATCAAGCAGAAATTAAAGCAAGAAGTTTATTATGGCATTGAAAAAGTTTCGTAAACACATAAGTGGCAACAAGTAAATGAGATTTCATTCTGAATGAAGTTAAATAAAATTGTTTGATGTTTACATCACTATTTTCATGTTGAAGATGGGAATAAAAAGAATTTTTGACATATCATGCTTTTATATTTAAAAAAAACAAAAATGTAACTGAAAAATAATATATATGAAGAAAGTGTTGTGAGTGTTTGAATGTGTCAGAACTGTAATTTCGTAATGGAAATTTCTTATTGGAAGATGCATCACATTTTGGAAGACCCATTAAAGCTGATAGTGATGAAATCAAAAGGTTAATTAAAAACAATGAACACGATATTATATGTGAGATATCCATGATACTCAATACATACAAATCACATACTGAAAATCATTTACACCTGTTTATGTTAAGCGATTTGATATTTGGTTACTGCATGTGTTTAGCAATCTAAAACTTTTCAACTGTGTATCTGCATGCAATTCTTAAATGCAACAAAACTTGCTCTTTTTCAAGAAAATAATGACTGGAGATGAAAAGTGGATTCTGTACAATAATGTGGAATGTATAGTTGATAATCTAATCAGTAGGATTATTAGTACCTGCACTTTCCCTACACCAGTTTTTTTTAAGAGTATTTTTCTTCTTAATTCTTCATAAATACATTTGAAGAAAATTACTTTAAAAATTAAGTGGTGTGGTAAAAGGGACAGTACTAACAATCCTCTGGATTAGGTTAGCAGCTCTGGGAATAGAAAAAATCAGGGATGGGGAGAAAACACCACAAAGGTTGGTCTTCAATCCAAGAAAGTGATGTGTATACGTGGTAGGGTAAAAATGTTCCCAGAATAGATCAACTACAAATTATTAAAAAAACGAACAATAATTTTCTTCATTTGACCATCAAAGTACTTTCTTCCAGCAACCACACACTTCTTCCAGCGTTCGTATAACTGTTTAAAACACTCCTGGAATCCATTTTTTGAGAGGTCCTTCAGTTGCTTCATTGCATTTTTGATCACCTCATCTGAATCCACAAAATGGTGTCCCTTCAATTTCATTTTCAGCCATGAAAACAGGTAAATAGCTGCTAGTGTTAGGTCAGGAGAATAAGAAGAGTGGTCTAGCAAGGAACTTTTTCACATTCAGAGCATGATGTGGTGGAACATTGTCATGTAAAAGAAACCAATCGTTTGTTGCCTATTTTTCAGGTTGTTTTCGTCTGATTGCATCTCGTAGTCGTTTAAAGATCTCCAAGTAAAGTTCTTTATTGGCAGTTTGGCCTTCAGGAATAAATTTGTAGTGAATGACGCCCTCGTAATCGAAAAACACCTCCAACATCACTTTCCTTCGGCTTTTGTCCAAGCGAAATTTTTTCGTCCTCGGTGATGCTTTTGCTTTCCATACACTTGACTGGCGTTTTGTCTGAGGGTCGTAAAAAAAGCACCATGTCTCATCTCCTGCCACCATGTTCAGCCTCTCGAGCATCTCATGTGATTTCTTGAGAAAAATGCAGAATTTGATGTTTGCACGTTACTCTAAAGATGACGTTTCAAAATCCGACAAGCGAAAAATTCACTTTGTCAGAAATGATTCTGCAGCCAATGTCAACAGTACCAAAAATGAATTTCAGATGGCTGTGTATTTTCCTTATTAGTGCTGCCCCCCCCCCCCCCCCACATAAAAAAAAAAAAAAAAAAAAAAGATATTTCACCTCTAACGAACACCTGTGCAAATGTAGGTGACCATTCGGGTAATTTATTGACTCTACCACGTATGTTGAAATTGAAAAAGAGCCTTCTAATATGAGATCCTTTCAGAAAATCAAACTTTTAATTTTAAGAATTACTGTTTACAATTAAACCACTTGAAGGCTGTATTTGATAAAAAACATTCAGAATTAACCCATTAACGACCAGCGTCCTCATACAGCTAATAAAATAGCGTGTATATTTTTTGTGGCTTCATGGAATGATTTCTGCTTTTTTAATGACAGCTTATAGCATCATTCTAAATGATCCCTCAAAGTTTTATGTGCCAGCTATTAATTATAATTACATGATATGGATAGTTTTTTTTTTTTCCATTCATCGCACATAAATTTGTTTTCTGTGCAGATATACCAACTTAAGTCAAGTTATACTAATATATATTATATAATACTCCACTTTTGAGGTCTTTGTCGGTGTATAAAAAGAAATTAATCTGTTATCTCGAAGTGTTTTCACTGGAACATTAAACATCCTCAAATTTGGATAGGCTTTAAATTTAAAACTATCAGGAAAATTGTTTAATATATTTTACTATCAGTTGTCTATTCTATATTAATTTAGAAGTGAAATATTCATCAAAATATATTTTGCAAAATTAATTCAGGCGTTAACGGGTTAATAAAAACTGCATAATCTACCATCCAATGGCATATCCAGCATTTTATTTTGGGAAGGGCTGAGTTAAGTTTGATGATGTTTCATAGTGTACAGAAATCATGCATTAATCTTTATTTTTTTAAAACTTTCTACAAAATTTTGAGAGGGGCTACAGCCCTCCTCTTGATACACCATGGCTATTATCATCAAAACGCAAGTTTTTTTTTTTTTTTTTTTTTTTTTTTTTTTTTGGGGGGGGGGGGGGGGGGGGAGAGAGAGAGAGAGAAAGACAAAAACAGACACTTCATCTACCATATTCAACCTGTCTAGATCACTGCAAAATTTTCTAAACAGAAAAATTTCAACTTCCTGTATAACTGTGAAATTCACCTTGAACAGTTCATCACAAAAAAAGGGAATACGGCAGAAGATAGTGAGTGAATTAATTTGGGGAAATATATTGCTGAATTATGGTACAGATCAATATGGAAAATTTTCCGTTCGTTAACATAGTAATGTTTACAAAAGATAAATATAATCAAATAAAATTTTTACACATAGATAAGATATATTACTATATATACTATGAAATAAAATGTTAATATAAAAACAATTTTTGTAAATATATGATCCATGGCACTTTAAACATTTAAGATTTATAAAATGTAGAAAAAAAATTAAGAACATAAATATAAAATTAAATTTAGTGTAGTTAAATTTTAATTACATTAAATTTATTATGAAGTACTAAGATTAAACATGCCATATATACTTATGAAAGAGAATGTGTGTCTGTTAGTGATGAAAGAAACTATAGTATATACAGTTCTGATTTTTTTGTTGTTTTTGTTTAAGGTAAAATTATATATGTTTTTCCATTTCTCTTTTTTTAGAACAAAATTGATTGGTTCTTAAAATTCTCAGTTAATTTAAGTTAATTTTATAAGGAATTTTCATTTTTATTCTTTCACTTTTCATAAAAATACTTTTCTACGTGTACAGCATAAGCTTTATAACTTTTGATATAAAGCTTCAAAGTAATTTGGGGCAACGCCAGGTGGGTCAGTTAGTTATCAATAAAAAGTGGTAATGGACTCTTCCCAGTGTCTCCTGCTAAATCACGTAAGGTAGAAATAACAAAGAATTGAATTCTGAAAATCAAATTCAATTAAATATTGTCCTTAAGAACAAAAGTATTAATTTAATATAAAATAAAAATTGCACATTTGTAAACAGTAGAAAAATTGTATTTGTAAGTTTACTAATATTTTTAAAAAACACTTTATATATTTATTTATTTTTCACATGTAAGAATCAATTTTTGTATGTTGTAGTGTAACTGTCACATTAACTGATCTAGTATTTTTTGGTGAATTAAAAATTTTAAGCACTTATCTCTATGTCTTGCTTAAGAGGACACATCATTTCTTATCGCAAGCAGCCAAGCCTTGTGTAATTCCAAAGAAAAATTTGCTATAAAAATCACTCCCCCCCCCCCCCCGCCTTTAAAATTAAGTTTTTTCATATTTAAAAAGTTCACAACCATTAAATTATTATTATTATTGGAAAATTGATTTTTGAATTTTTAATATTTCATTTTGAAGCTATGTATTAAATGTGAAAAAAAAAAAAAAAAAAAAGTACTTAAATCATTTTTCTCACTTTAGAAAAATATATTAGGGAATGAATAATTCTGTTAAACTTCCTCTCAGTATCATATGGGATTTGACTGCTAGTGATGATGGATGGCACGTCCCCTTATAATTAACTTTTTCTACTTCGTGATATTCAATTTCTGATGAATTGCCCTTTATCTTAAATTTATTTTCCCCTGAAAACTTTTAAGTTTCACAATTTATATTGATTGCAATATGCGGATTTCTGAAAGTCTACTGTATAAAAATATATATTCATTCATCAATTAATTGATATTTATAAAAAGTGCGTTTGCAAATTATGCTTTTCATAAAATTAAATATATAATTGTGTAATGAATAATACTTTTATATATATATATATATATATACATATATTCATTTGTTTATAAATAAGATACAAAAAATAGTTGGTTAATCTGTAAAAGCTAGTACTCTCATTACTTACTTTTTAACATTTTCATAATAATTTTCTTTATCTTGCTGCTGTGCTTTATAAAAATTTATATAATGGATCCATAAATCCACACTCAATGGTATTGCTTTAGTCCCTTCTTCAAAAATCTAGAATAGAATATTTTTTCTCATTTAGTTGACAAAATTAACATTTAATTTCTATTAACCCTCACTTTCCCCATTTTGAAGTTGAAATTTAGTTAAGACCGCCTCATTCAAAAAGTGTGCTATTTGGCCAGAGATAGCAAATGTAACCAGTGGAATGTTGCAACTTCTAAACGATACAAAAAGGTGTGGTGCTGATGATTTTCACCAATGGGCACCTGAAAGCAATTTTTTTGCAGTAACGCCCTGATCTTGGGAAAGCAAGGGATAATATATATATAGTTCATTGTTGTTATGGATCTTCATAGCTTATTACAACATTGATAACTGCACAACTCAAAGATTAAGATACATTACACTGAAAAAACTAGTTAAAATTAAGTCTAGTTTCTTAAACTAGTTCAAATTAAGAAAGGGCTTTCAGCATAAGATCCAGATTTTAGTTCTGGCAACCCTAAATTATTATCTTTTGCTAATTCCTGTTCTCAATATCTTTAAGTCACACAGTTCATCATCAAGGTTAACCTCCCTTGAAGCTAATAGACTGTTATGCTCCTTGTGCCTTTACATTATTTGCACTCCAACAACAGTTCTAATGAAAAGAAGTTTTATCCTTTATAATAATATTACTAATCCACTGACATCTCTAAAATTAGCGATTAATTAATGAAAAAAATTTTTTGAGTTTCTGTGGATATCTCCGAAATGAAAAGTCATACAATGATCAAAAACAGAGAGGTGCACAAATAGATTTTATTACAAAATTGCAACATTCATCCATATCTAACCATTTTGGAGTACATAATATATACATTTACACAGATGGATGCGATAAAAAAAAAAAAAAAAAAAACTTGTTAAATGGCGTATATCTCTAAAGTGGGTGGTCATATCAAGACCAAAATTGAAAGTGTACAACTGTGTGTTATAACAATCATAAATATATATTTACAACATTCTATGGCTAACAATTTTTGAATTATGCGAGATATAAAATGTATTTCATAAATTGCTTTCACAATATTTCATACAAGGAAATAAAAAATAAAAAAGTCTAACACAGCAAATATTTACCGTTATAAATTGAATTTTTTTTTAAAGAACATTATGTTCATATTTGCAAAAGATAAGCGAAGGAGAAGATTCTACTAAATAAATTTCTTTAATTAATAAAGAACATATTCAACATAACTGTTTAAACTTCCATATAAAAAGAAAATAAAAGATATAAATAATATCCATATAACAAGAAAAGAAAATACAAGAAAATAAAAATACTTCTTCAGCTGCTTCAGGAGTATTAAGATTCTTTTCCATATCAGCAAATTTCTTCCAGTATCCATAGCAGTACGGATAATGTTGGAAAAATTCATGAAAGGCCAGTCTAGCAGCTTCTAAATTATTCTAAAACCAAAGAAAAAAAAATTATTAAAAACCAGGAATTAATAAATGCTCACACCTGCCAACTTAAGAAAATTAAAGATTCTGCAATATTTTCTCTATGTAAAATAATCAGAATAATATAAAAATTTTAAAAGTTCTGCATCATATAACAGAGGCCTGTCCAACCCAAAACACTTCGTGGGCCGTATTGGAAATCTATTTCATTCATTCGGGCCGCACCGTATGTACAGTCATACCCCCCCCTTCCCTTTTCCAGACTAATTTAGTGTGGAGACATGCGGCTGGTGCCGATCGATTAGTAATAAGGCCTAGTTTAGAACGGTTTAGTTACATTTTGCTTAAGGGATATCTACATATTAAAACTCGCATCAACTTCATATTTTTCAAAGACGACCCCCAATTTCGACAAGCTTTTTGGATTATTCGGATGAAATCAGCCCAGAAAATTGTATAGTTTATATGTTTCTCTCAAATTTTTTACAGAATTATCATTTGCATACCTGCCAACATTTGAAAATGACAATTAGTAGCACACCAATTTAAAAAACAGATTGGATGGTTGATTGGTTCATTTTTATCATGTGACACACGAATCCTGGACAAATAAATGTATGTATATTACTGTATTTTCTTGCGTATAATCCGCGGGGTACTATTTTCAGCCCGGATGAAAAATTTTCCACAGATAATATGCACTGCCAGATGGCAGACATCCGGCTTTATTTGCCACCGAAATCCGGCCACATTATGTTTATTACCCCTGCACCCCACCTCAGATTAAACTTTTTTTTTAAAGTTATTTTTACCTAAATAATTTGCATTAGTGTAGTGTTCATATATAATGAAAAACTGTTTAAGAAACATGATTTATGAAACCAGGTATAAAATAATTTTATTCAAAATGCAGAATTCCTGTTTTTACACTATATTCAACCAGCCATTAAAATTCAGCAAAAATACTACCTATTATTAAATAAATATTTTTTGTTGTGTGTTTAATTATGTGTATAGTTAAAAAATATATAAATTATAATGATTGCAAAAAATTCTAATCTTAGCATTGGGTTAATTGTTTTAAAAATGTTAAAATATAAATATTAAACACATTCAATGGTTTCTGTAGGCGTTTGATCATGGATTGGTAGGGGGGGGGGGTAAAAAGAAAGTTTGAAATATTGAACAACTCTATTTCCTTATAGGTTCTAACATCTAATAAAGTAAGTTCAAAAAGAACATTGACATTTATGTTGCGGATGGAAAACTATTAGAAATCCCAAGGCTTTCGTCAGGTGTTTGTTTGCCGATCGTTAGGGGGTGGGGTGGGGAGCGAGGAGGGCACAAAAAATACACGAATGAGAAATATTTAACAATTCTATCTCTTTATACATTCCAGAAGCTAATAAATCAAGTTTAAAATGAAAATTGACATTTATGGCATGGATGGAAAAAGATTGAAAATCGTAAGGCAAAAACGTCAGAAATGTTGCAGTTTTGGTGCTAGATAAAAATTCGTAATTTTGAGCCGATTTTCGTAGCGTCGTAGTTCACGGCCCGAATTCGTAGCAATTACGAATTATTCGTAGCAGTTGGCAGGTCTGCATTTGTAAAAATATGAAGACGCTAATGTTAGATGAATGTAATAAACATTAATTTACGTCTTCCCAAAAAATTAATATATTAAAAAAAATTTTTATTATTATTATTATTTATTTATTTATTTTATTTTTTTTACGTCAGAATGAAGTAACCCAAATATATCCCATGCATATTTTTGATTAAAAAACATTTTTTGAATTATGAAAATTATTAATAAATTCATATTTCAAGAAATTATGAATCTTTTTCGATTATTATCTGAATTTCTGAATGGATATAATACTTTTCTGTGTGGTATCTTTAATTCTTTTAAATATAGAGATTTACCCCTGATGAATTTTTGCTTGTAACTCAATGAATACTTCATATAAAGAATATAAACTGTACCTTTTTCCCGAACCTCCTTGACCTCAGAAATTCGAATATGTTGTCAAAAATGGGTGTTACTATTCGGAAAAATATGTGCAAGTTTTAATATGCAGATAATATAAGAGATGACATACTAAACAAAATTTAGCAATTAAATTAAAAAAAATAGATGTTATTACTAATCGTTAGGCATTAGTTGCTGGTTTCTATGATGATTTACGGCGAAATTAGTCAGGGAAGGAAATTATTATTATTTTATGACTGTACATATGCATATGTGCATATATGTTTGAGTATACGATTCATGTATGTATATACTTATTTCGGGGAAGGACAGGGTGAAAATTTCGAAGCAGAATACATTAATTTAAATTATTTTCATTCATAAATTAACAATAGAATCGTGAAAAATTTATGACTATATATTAAAACTACAATAAAAAGAATGAATAATGGATCTAATGAATTGCATTACAAAAGTTCTTTAGCTACCATAATCGTTGAAGGATATTTTCACTTCGAAAAGTCAAAACGTATTTATTAATATTTGATCCGTTAACCAAAGTTTCCAAACTTTAAATATCGTTAGTCTCCTCGCGGGCCGTGAGTTGGCCACCCCTGATATAACACATAACCTTTTTATTTTTTGTAAGAATGTCTCTTATAGTTTTCCTGAGGAAACAGGGAAACATCATTTAAATATTTATCATTACTGACAGAAAGTGATGCTTCTTACTTTCTTTTTAAAGTGAAAAATTTATTAAAAAAGCACATGCATCTAATATAGATTTAAGAATATATAGTCTCTTGTAAGACTTATAACATAAAATATTGCTTTTTAATCATGACAGGAATACTGTTAATATATTTATTGTAAAGTTTTCTATCAACTATCTTCATAAAAAAATAAAAATAAATATTGTTACTGACTACAGAAAGCATTTTATTTATATAAAAATAATTCAACCTTATTAAGTTTCAAAATTTTTTTGGATCTAGGGTGTTTTTTCTAATGTATTGTGCCATTTTTTTTTTTTTTTTTTCCATTCGGTCAATTTCAATGTCATTAATTTTGTTGCCCAAAAAATTTAATACAGGCGTCATTTTGATGCCTAGTTTCAAAATTCTTATTTCTGACACTGATCTTTCTTACTAGCAATACTCTACCCTTTTTACTTTCTCTTACCCGTAAGGTAGAGAAAGTACTGTTTTTTGGTCAAATTTCCGAAAGTGAGTTTTTGTTATATTTACATGTTTTGAGGTACCCTGAATCTGAAAATCATGTTTATAGTGGTTGGTCTATCTGTGTGTCTGTCTGTTATCAGCATATCTCAAGAACAAATGGTAGCAGAAAATCTAAACTTGGTATTCTAAATGTGTATGATATAGGGATGCTACACTAAGCTTTTCGTTGAGATCAAGCAAATGGTTCGTGTACAGGGTTACCCAAGAGAATTGAAATACATTACATCTATAAGAGGAATTGCAGGTAAGTAGAGTTTAACATATATAGATAGCACTAAACCAAAGGAAATGAATGTATATTTTTTATATGCGTAAAACCATGTTTTGTGTAAAATATCGTAGGAAAATCATTCACTGTTCATTTACAGGGCTACACAAAAAAACTAGATTATAGCGTGACAATTGCAGAAAATTGATGCCAAGTGTATTTCAGGTTGTGCCATGTATTATTACTATAGGATTACATTTAGGTGCACCTTGTGATCGTTACATAATATTCAAAAGATATACAGGGCTGCAAATATTTAAGCGTTATCTTTTTTATTGTTAGTGCTAGTGGAAGTGCTTTAATTTTACCATGTCCAGAAAATCTGCTCAGGAATTGAAATGAATTCTTCATAGACATATGAAGCGTGCCGTCTTCAGTGCAGAAAGGATGCACTGAAGACTGCACACGCTTAAGACTGCCGAAACAGCTGTATGCATTTCCAATATTTTTCTTTGCCGTTTCTGACGTAGTAATTTATTCAGGTTTTAATATTCCAACGCCAAGTCTCCTGTTATTATAATATAAGTTTGTTGTCGAAAAAGTTTGATCAAGACTGATAAGTTTCAAGGAATGTTGCATGAAAGTTTTTGGAAAGTTGTCTGAAAATGCTTAAGTGAAAATTGTCTGAATAATTTCAAGTGAACATTTAATTTTAATAACAGATTTAAATTCTATGTAAATATAGATGCTATAATAAAACAGGGGATTGAGGGGGGCACTGCCCCACACAGAACTAATTATCATATAAAACTCTTCCTAAGCCTAATTTGAATTGTTTTAACATAGGTTTACATAACAGTATACATTATCTTACCTCTTAATCTCAAGCCTGTATTTATAGTATTAAATTTCAGGGTAAGAGAAAGTTGTGTGAGTGACACACCAGATTATTTTAAACCTGGAAGAAATTTTAATAAAAGTTTAGATATTGCCTTTTAGTAAACAGGGCTAAATTGTGCATAGCAGTGCCCCCAGTTCGTCAATGTGCACGAAAATTGAATCAACAGAGTTTTTAATCATGGCTCTCATGGACATAAAGTTTTGTGAACTTACATACAACAGAAAGTGAGATATAGCCTTACTTCATATAGTGTAAAGTATAGTCTAGCACTGCCACCTGTTGGAGATATTATATATCCTAAAATCCAATCAGCACCAATTTAAGTGAAAATCCAAACAAATATAAATTGTTATTAAATTCCACCCATTGGTCATGAGATGTAGCATTTACAAAATTTTGTTAAAAAGCACAGACACATACAGATAGCATTTTCTAAAAATTATCGCACTGCGTTCAGAACCTCTCAAGACGTATAGATCCATTAAAAATCAGAAACCAGAAATTTTCACGAATCTAATATTTTCTTTTTATGTATATAGAAGAAAGTAAAAAAACTTTTTAGAATTATATTATCTCCCAAGTGCATACATATACAATTAACATTTCAAAGAAAATGTCTAACCTCTTGCTCAATATAATGTAGAAGATAAGTCCAACCCGCAAAGTCAGATGGATTATCTTTCACTACCTGCCAATATTTTTCTAGCTCAGATGCTTTAGATTCACTGTCACCTAAAGAAAAAAGTTTAAACTGAATAAAATCTAACAATTACAATGAAGTCAAGTGAACAAAATTTAAATATATTAATTAATGAGCATTCTTTTTTTAATATACAATAATTTATTAAAATTCAGAATACATATAAAAATATAAATCTACTTTAACTAATAAGTAATCAATTTATTTTATTTAGTTTAGAAAATTTGGAGTGGAAGGATGATTTTTTATACCAACTATGTGAAAAATACCAGAGCCGGGAATCGAACAAGGGCCTTCCGCTTGACGCACGGATGCTCTACCACTGAGACTCGGTGACCTTGCCAATGAATATTATGTGAGAAATGCCTAGCTGGTTATCACCCAGGGTAGCTCAGTGGTAGAGCATCCGCGCGTCAAGCGGAAGGCCCGGGTTCGATTCCCGGCTCTGGTATTTTTCACATAATTGGTATAAAAAATCATCCTTCCACTCCAAATTTTCTAAATTAATTAAGGTTGATAAATAAAGACTTTCTAAAGTAATCAATATTTCATTATTGTATTAATACACATTTAAACATTTTTATCACATACTATACAAAGTAATAAAAAACACAATAGATCTTTTAAAATTTCAAAATACATAAAAGTATCTACAAAATTATCAACAATATAGTATTTTCAATATTGTGGATATTATATTGATGATGAAATTTTATTGAACAGAATTTGTAAAGTAGCTCTAATGTTTATACAGTGAAACCCCGGTCTATCGTTCCCGCATCCATTGTTTTCCTGCATTCATCGTTTTATTTATATGGTCTCTGCACAAATTGTATTTAAATAAAGTTAACAAAACCCACATGTATCATACTTCAAAAAATCATTTTCCTGCATGCATTGTATTGTGAAATATTTCTCCTGAAGTTTATACAAACTGGGATTAGTCCTTTCATTCCAGGGTTGAACGGTTTTTTCCATAGTGGAAAAAACCACTGGAAAAAACCTGGTTAAAACCGTCCCGGACAAAATACCGTTTTGTCCACCTTTGTCCACTATTAATTATTTGCGAGTACTAAATTAAAAATTACCTTTATTCTTTCCATATATATAAAACAATTCTTTATCATTATGTGTATGTGAGAGCTTGTGAAATATGGTTACCTGGTTGCCATTGGCGACCAATATTTTTTAAAACTAGTAATAATGTTTTCAACTTTAAGGAAACTTTTTTTTTTTTTTTAAATATGTATTTTGGTGAAAGAATTGGTCCCAAAATTGGGCTCCAATTCTACTTTCGCTGTTTTGATTCCTGCTTCTCTCACCACTTTTTGAGACACTGTGTTGAATTAGGGAATTTACACATCTCCGTGCATGTTTCACAACTCAGTGTTAAATTATTGCACCGTTTTAGGGAATTGGTTTACACTGCTCCTGTCTGCGCATGCTATCGACCTGGTGCTGAATTGTTGTATCTGTGTAATGATGTATCATTGCCGATGGTGTATTGATTTAGTGAAAATAATAAAACCAGTTTCATGATGTTAAACAGGTGTTTCCTGGTGTAAAAAAAAAAAAAATCATTCAAGCCCAATAAATAATTGGTTTTTAGTTGGTATAATAATTGGTATATAGAATCTTAATTTCTATATTCAAGTAAATTTTGAAATGGAACAAAAAAGAAAAAGAAAACGTTGGAGAATATTTGTTTATGGGCTACCAGAATTTTTTGTTGGCGACGAAAAATTCTGTAATATTATGGCCTATAGTCTGAATTTATTTAAAATGTGATGGCGTCTGAAGCCTCATTGATTGAGCTTTGAATTCATATACAAATTATAAGTATATGTCACACAAACTGTATACATTTTGGTGAATCTAACACTATTGGTTCTTTTACAGATACACACAAAAGAATTTGCATGCATTCTGTTCCATTAAACAATATATTATTTGGGAGCAAATAATCAAACACTTATTATAATTTTCTCATTTGTTTATTTAATGACTTCTCTTGTGTTATTTTATTTAAACAACAGTGAATTACTTTAATGTTCAGAAAGTCGACTGGAGTCACTCAACATTTTAATTATTTTTTTTTTAAGTTTCTGCATATTTATCAAATTGATTAAACATATATACAGTCATACACATATATGTCACATTTATATTATTAAAGACATTACTTTTGTGAAAAATAAATAACTTTTCTATGTGGAAGTAAAATTTAATTTTGTATTTTTTTCATCTGGAATTTCCATTACCAAGTAATATTTTTTTAATAAGAGTATAAAATATATTTTAATAAGAGTATAAATAAGAATATAAAATTATTAAATAATTAAGCATGTAAATTTGATTTTTTAAATTGTTGGATTGAAAAGTGACATGTTGGTATTGAAAATAAAATGTTATATAGAAATGAAAGCTTTGTTTTGAAAGGACTTGTGGACATAAATTGATAAAAACATTTTATCTACATTTATGGTTTTTTTTTTTTTTTTTTTTAACCTAGCATAGAAATGTTAAATAAGATATTTCCAAGTTAAGTAAAAATAATAACAGGAGACTTGGCGTTGGTATATTAAAACCCGAATAAACTACTATGTCAAAAAGAGATAGATATTTTTTAAAAACAGATATTTCTCTTTGGCGTTTCTGACGTAGTAGTTTATTCGGGTTTTAAGTACAAAATAGCAAAGAAACAACTTAAATTATTTTAAACTTTAATACTGAAAATAGTCTCTTTCGAAGGGGGATAGGGGTGTTGGGGGGGATTAAGTTATTCTTCATTTTTAATTGTCAACATTATGTACTGAAGATAACTCAACATTGGGCACAAAATCTTTTTCCGGCTAAACAGCCGTGTCTATTTCTTTTGTTTTTAAGGATTTAGATATAGTGTTAAATAACTTTTTTTTTCTCTTAATATCCAGTATGATAATGTTATAATAGTCCACCACAATAGATTTACTTTGTTACATCTACAAACTGTAAACTAATGTAATTAGCATTTTCTTCATAATTTTCTTCATGATTTTTTTTTTTTTTTTTTTTTTTTTTTGTGATTAAAATAAAATTATGCTTTTCATTAATCAAATTATTAATTTTTAATAAAATATTTCTATTGCTAAAATTGTAATTTAAAGTTAAAATTGCAATTTATTGTTTTAACGGGATAATTTTATGCACTGAACATGTACAGTTCAGTGGATTTTATTTTGTCCAGTTTCATGTGGTTTTTTCCAGTTTTGTCCAGGTTTTTTCCACTTTTGTCCAGCGTCCCGGACTTTTGATGAAAAAGTGGACAAAATGACAACCCTGTTTCATTCTAAAATAACTGTTTTCCTCATTTCCATGGAGGATCAAAATTGTAATGTTATATCTCCGGTCTCTGGTCCATCTATACATTTTGTAATTTCAGCACGGCAGGAAGTAACCTCTTCAGTAATCCAGAAGATTGTTTTGTGAAATGCGGTTACGTACGAAAAAATTATCATGAATACCAAATAGAAGGGCAAGAAAATGTTGATGATGATAATGCAAACGAAGAGTGGTTTCATGCAGCAGAGGATGCGTTTGATACAAAATTTAGTGAAAATATTTGCATTAATCAAGACGTATCGATAAGCGGTATTTTAAAGCATAGAAGAAATGTGTTATTTCAATAAATGAAAAGAAAGCCGAAGAAAGAGAGGATAATTTTCACGCTGATGGCATAATTATGGCATTTGAAAATGCACAAACTTTTATATAAGCACCAGCAATGCCGTTTACGTGCTATAGCACGTAAATTACACGAAAAATCGAAGGCAGGACGCGAAAAATGGCGGGTCCCTGGGGACGCGTAATTTTCATTCTAAAAAAAAAATTTTCAAACTGGAAGAAAGAAGAAAAAGTAAATTATAAAATATATTTCTTGTTTAAAACTGATATTTTCCTTATATTTTTCAAGTATTTTGCTCTGAAGAATTAAAAAAAAAAAATCATCATCAGTGAAAAGATCATCAGTAAAAAATACACGATACACCAAATAGCATCACGATGTAACGTATCGTCAATAGGTGTATTCAATTAAAGCTCAACCGAAATATGAAATTTGAATAGTCGCAAAATTATTCTTTCAAAAAATCAAAAACATTCCTATCTAATTCCAATACGATACGCCAATCCTGTATGATAAACACACACGAATGGTCGGCGAGAAAACAGACACAAAGAAACACAAAACAAAAGTTTCAATACGAAAAAGTTACCAGTTAAAAGTGCCGATACATTGAACTGCATCATCCAGCTGCATTCTAAATTTGTTGAAACAAAACAAAAACAAAAGAAACGGATGAACGAATGTGATTACAAGAACATATTATGTCTATTAAGATTAAAAAAAAATTATTATTAAAAATACCTAAGTATTAAATAATAATAATAATATGTTTGCTGTGTTAAGCAAAAAATAAAATATTTTTGCTGATGTCAGAATGTTAATTTCTTTTACAGATAAGTAAGCAAACTTTTTTAAAAATCTTTTCTCTAATTCATTATTTAAGTTATCAATACAGTTTATTAGTAAGTTATTTTGTGGTTAAAGGATGGTAGGGGAATGGAGGTAGTTTTTGCAGACGTGATATTTCCATATTTGATGTTAACCAAATACTAAATGAAATTAATAGTTATGACCCAGATATCCAATTTACTTATGAAGAAGAAATGAACCAACAAATTAATTTTTTAGATGTTAAAACTATGCGTACCGACAATAAAATTAAAACCACCGTATACCGTAAACCAACTAATAGTAATGAAATTATTCCCTACAATAGCAAAACACCATACCGTTATAAAACCAATGCAATATGTTCCTATATTAATTGCGCCTTTCTAATATGTAACGAACCAGAAGATCCTAATAATGAATTAGATTTAATAAAAGTTTTTACTAGAAGAGCAGGATACCCGGATAAAATTACTCCCCTTTAAAGTTTACTTCTTCTATTCCATATGATTGCGAAGCCTCCAATAGAATTAAAAATGTAGCAAATAAATATGCCGTCAACATCTCTATCAAACCTAATAGAAATATTTTTCAGTTGATTAGAAGTGATAAAGACAACATTCCTACCCCCCCCCCCTTTAGAAATTGCAGGAATTTATAAGATTCCTTTTACAAATCAAGATAATAAACCAGGATCTTATATAGGAGTTACAAAAAGAAAAATTAAAACAAGAATTAATGAGCACAAAAGTGATATAAAAACGGGAAAATTTAATACAGCTTTAGCCAAGACCTTTAGTAAACAGGATATTAAAATTGATTTTGATAAAGCCAGTAAAATTGCTAATACGAGGATTACTATTACACAATGTTTCGCAAGTCAATCGAAATTACAACCAATAGAGAGGCATGCAACGACAGCGGTGCAGTGACACCTGCCCGTGTGTGGCACCACCTTATGGTGAAAGAACATCATGATCACCAGTCAAGCTGAAATCCTCCACAGAAGCTGTCGTCTGAGGAAAGCCGGGTACCTGGCCGAAAATTTTAACGACGATGCACGAAGTAACGTGAAAGTTTCTTCTACATATTTTAATTAATTGTAATAATTACGTTTACTTTTTTTTAATAGCAACTGACAAAATGGACAGTTTACTCCAAGCCAGGGGTAAAATGTTCCATGGCACGGGGTGCTATGAACCACAAGTAAAATTTAAAAAGTATATTAATGTAGTGTATTATACAGTGAAACCTCGATCTATCATTCCCGCATCCATTGTTTTCCCGCACTGATCGTTTTATTTCTATGGTCCCTGCACAAACTGTATTTAAATAATGTTAACGGAACCTGTATGTATCATTCTTCAAAAAGTCGTTTTCCCACATTGTTCGTTGTAAAATTTTTCTTCTGACTGAAATGAATTTGAAAACAAGCGATTCCATATGGCATACAAACTTTAACTACTTCTTTCAACTTAAAACAACTCTTTTCCACATTTCCATGGAGGTCAAAATTGTGATGCTATGTCTCCGGACCATCAATTCATTTCGTAATTTCAGCATGGCAGGAAGTAACTTCTCCAGCAATTCAGAAAATTGTTTTGTGAAATGAGGTTATGCACGAAATACTAAACAGAAGGGCAAGAAAATGATGATGCTATTATGTAGATTAAAATTGGTTGTAAGTAACAGAGGATGCGTCTGGTACAAAATTTAGTGATAATATTTACATTAATCAAGATGTTACGACATGCTGTATCCTAAAGCATAGAAGAAATATGCGATTTCAAAAAATGAAAATAATTTTCTCGCTGATGGCATAATTATGGCGTTTAAAAATGTGCAAACTTTTATATAAGCACATGAAATTACAGAAAAGAACCAGAAAAATGTTGTAAATCTGGAAGAATTCTTGTATAATTAATAAAGGAACAAAAAACCCAACTTAAATACTGATTTTTAAAAATAAATTTTACCTAATGTTCTTTAACATTGACTTATTTCTTTGACAGTTTGGAAAGTAACAAATTAGTTTTTATTAATAGTATACTGTATACATTGCGTCGTATATTAATTCTTAAAAATTTTTTTCTTCGTGTTTTGACTTTAACCCACATTCGTTGTTTTCCCACTTTTTTTTTTTTTTTTTTCACCAATCCAGTGAAAAACGATGGATTGAGGTTCTACTGTAATAGTATAAAATGTAGAATATATTATATTTGTTTAATTATGTTTTCAATTCATACAAATAATGTATATTAATGAACATTAAAATTAGAAAATGATACACCAAAACATTTTCGTGTGACTAAAAGTCTGCTGTTTTCTTGTTAAGTTGTAGCGTCTGGACTACTCATCATTACAATAGCTTGAAAATTTACAAGAGATACATCAACATTCTCAAGAAAAATGTAGAGATCTTGATTAAATTTTCGTTGCATGAATCTCACAAAAACAGATTCTTTATCTTTTACTTCTGTGATTAAATCAACAAAATATAAAACTGTCTTTTTTGTCAAATTTTTGAAGAAAATTTACGTACACTTATTTTATTAGTATTAAAATTAGCATCTTGCTGTGAAATTATATCCTTATCACAGAATTTTGTATCACTATAAACAGACATTCTTAGAAACACACAAACTTTTTAATACATATTTTTGCTTTGAACATGATGTGAGAGACTTCAGTTTTATTTTCATCTTTAATAAGAAGCTAACATTTTTTTTTTTTTTCCTTCTGACTAACTAAAGCGGCTATTTTTGTTTGTTTGTTTATTTATTTTTATTTTATGCTTCTCCTTCAATAATCTTTTTTACTGGTGTATCAGTTATAATTGTTAATGTACCTTTATTTATTTAGTTGTCGCCTTGAGCAAAAAAGCCATCATTTGCAAAGGATGTAATTCGAAAGATACTATTTTTTTTAAATGGGGATATTTCACTTTGTGATTGAGATGCACTTCATTGTACAAGCATCTATTATATAATTTTCCACCATTTCTTCTTCATCCTTTGAAATTATCTGCTTATACGCATAGTTTGGGCTAAATCTAATACTTGATTTATTATCGTTTTCCAGTTTAGGTAAATTTAGAATTTTTATGCCTTTATACATAGCATTCAAGAGTTGTTTTTTATATACCTGATGCAGGCTGAACAAATAGGTTTTTTATCATCCACAACCCTTTATATTGCTTGCTCCATAATAGCTGAATATTTCTTTTTTTTACTTTACATGATCTGAGGAGCTGTTCTTATGTGACAATTGTAAACTTCTAATATATATAACATAGGTGTATTATTACTTTTTAATAGCATTATTTAATTCAGTTTGTTATAGTTGCATGATATTTGTAAATATATAAGAATACAAAAGTAACTGAATGTTTATAAAAAATAAATAAGAAGAACCCTCATAGTAAATTGCTTGCTTATTCATCATTGAAGACTTAATAGATCTAATTAAGGTTAACTCTGAAATTTTTAAGTACAATTTACAGCTAATGCTTCAAAAATGTAAATTTTGTAAATCAGTTTATTATGACAGAACCCATGTGGAACTCTGACAACAAATGTTTAAAAAAAAAAAAAAAAAATCTTTTAGTTAGAATTAATATAACAGATGACCTTAGCTCTATATTGTGCTGAATAACCTCTTCCAGATCGCAATTCTTGAGTGATGAAAAGAAAAAACGTTTAGCTAAAAATATTTACTTCTGGCAACCACAAACGAAATTTCTCGAATAAAATGACTAAATTATGTGTTAAGCATGAAGTTGCTAGATAAGTTTCATCGCTGCAGTGCTGTTATCTATGTACCAAAATACGAATTTTGTACCCTGGTCTCCCCTATTACACTAAGTTTTTAATAATTATTTTCTGAAAAAATGTAGATAAAATGCAGAATTAAAAAAAAAACAAAACAAAAAAAAAAAAACATGCTTTTTCATTATTATTCATTAAATTAAACATACTTGATTTCTTTTTATGTTCTTCACCCATTTTGGATTTCTTAGATCTGAAAAAAATAAAGTAAAATGAATATAGATATATATACAATACATATAATAAAAGATAATGCACATTAAGTCATTCATATAAGGCCTTTTATTAAAATGAATCTTCTTTTTAAAGTGGCATTGGTTGTTTTAAAAAACAGTGCTGGTATAATTTTGGCTTAAGAGTGAAAATTGTCACTTTATGGTATAAAGATGACAATTAAAAAAAAAAATGAAATTAATCATATGCATTTTAATAAGACATAAATAAAAAATGTTTAAAAAACATATTTATTTCAATATATACTAAAAACAAATTTAGCGCATGTGGATAACATACATGTATGTAAAACTTTAGTTCAATCGGGTGACAAGAAGTGGATTAAAATTCAAAAACAAATTTTGAACTGGAGTAGGCAGCTCAGAAAGTCTTACTGGAGCATATACTGTTGTCAGAATTATACATGTATTCAAAATTTCAGTTCGATCAGATAATAGAAAGTGTTAAAAAAATTTTTTAAACATGAATTGAGGGTCCGAAGTCCCCACATCCCCAACCCCTAAATTTGTTACTACTTTCAGCATGTAATGTTGTTCGAGTTACACAATACATCTATGTAAATTTTCAGCTCAATGGGATGATATAAAGTGGGTAAAAATTATTTTCTTAGATTTGAGCCATACACATAAACAAAATACAAAGTTAAATAAACGTGTGTAATAAATATACATTCTAATAAATGTAACTGATTACGATTATGAAAAATTCCTGAGTATGTATAAAACAGATAAATGTCCTCTATGTATATCAATGTAAGCAAATTGTGAACATTTCTCATAGTTAGACAGTTATAGAAATGTTCACAATTTTCTTTATAGTCTATTAGTATCATATTATAGGTATGGAGTTTTTATAGGTTTTGAGGCATAAGGAGTCTGAAAATCATTAAACCATGCAAGTTAATTGTCTATGTAGACTATATCTCAAGAAAAAATACCATAAAGTGATTGGACCAGTTTTAAAGTATCATTTATGATATAGGCAAGAAAGCTCTTGTATTCAACATTCTAATTTGGAAGCTTTGTTAAATTATTTTAAATTTACGATTTTCTTAGCTTAAGAAAATAAGACAAATTTTGCATAAACATGCATTATAAAGAATATTTTCCTCATAATAATCTGAGATCAACTTTAAAAAACTATTTATGATAATGTGTATGTAATTTTTGAATAGCTTTGTAAATAACTAAACATCAAACAAGAAGTTTCTTGTTCAGTAACTTAGAAAGAAGTTATAGTTACTATGCCCTCCTATTTAACCCGTTAGTAGTCGCTAGTTGGTCGTTTTGCCGCCCATCCTTCATTTTTTCTAGATTTTTTTATTCAATAGCCACCAAACAATTTTAGAAGTAGCATTTAATATACATAAAACGCGAATAAAATCGATTTAACGTCGATCACATCACTTCTTAAAATTATTGGTGACAGTTAAATAAAAAGTTCGCAATCTGTAATAGGTGGCGCTGTCGATAGCGACTACTAACGGGTTAAAATAAATTTTTGCGAAAATGATAATGATAATTTATTCAAAAAAATGTGCAAACAGCCTCTATACATTCCACATTGTCTATTCTATCAATTGGTGTACATATTTTCTCTTGATCTAAAACTACTAATTTAGCACTGTAAGATTCATCAATATTGCTAACAATTATGTGTTTTGGATACTTGTACACCTCTGAAAAGTCCATGATTGATCGAAATTTGTTCTTTACTTTTTAAGTTCAATATTTTTGCAGCACATTTGGTTATGTAAGAATTTTGGCTACCAGTATTGATTATTGTTTTTAAATAACATTATTATTTTTACTATCCCCTTTAACTTTTACTACCAATGTCTGTAAATAAACTATATTAGAAGAAATTTGATTGTTTAAGCTAACCCTGGTCCCATAATTATCCCCATCTGAAAATATTTCTTTATTATCATAATGATTTTCCTCTACAAAATTAGGTTCATTAAATTTTTCATAATTACACATTACATCAAGATAATTATTTCCGCAGACAGAACAATAAAGTTTTTTCTTACAGTCCCATGCTAGGTGAAAACGGAAAAGGCATTTAAAACAATATCCTTTTTTCTTTAGAATTAATTTCTTTTCTTCTAACAGTAACGTTTTCTTATATTTGCACTCTGTATTTTTATGCGCTTCACTACAAAAGACGCATATATGTTCTTTTTCATTAATCAGGCCATTGCAAATCAATTCTGTAGCTGTGGCAACCCTAAAGTTCTGTTTTGGCTTTTCCTTAACTGTAGAGTCTGGATAATGCATTCTCTCTTCTATTTTACGATAGGAAAAAAAGTGTGTTTCTTCACAAGCTGTTAGTTCTTTATTTAGCAATTTCATTAAATTATTTACATCAAAATTTACGTTTTTATTTTCAGTTTTATTATACGCTAACACTAAATCGGTGGGTAATATCTTCAATAACATGGAGGATAAAATCGACCCGTATGTATCGGATACAACTCCTAAAGATTCTAAACTATGTATTTGTGTTTAACATTTGTCTACTATGAGTCTAAATTTTGACAAATCGTTAGAGTTTCTAAATGGTGGGATATCTAACAATTGATTTAAATGCATGTTAATAAGGAGGTCTTTCCGACCAAAATGGTTCTCTAGAAGTTCGATTACTGTGACATAATTACTTTCAGAAAGCAAAAAACCCTCAATTGTGTTTGCAGCTACGCCACCTACGTGCGCTTTCAAATAATTGAATTTTTCTATTTTATTCAAACATTCGTTTTTATGAATGGCTGATTCAAAACTATTCCAAAAGTTCAGACATTGACAACTATCATCGAGGAATTTAGGAAGCAAAATCTTAGGAAGTTTAACATTATTTTGAATTACGCTATTATTTGTTGTCTGAGATGTTTCTAGTACTGACGTGGGTGTTACTGAATTCAATGTATCATTAGGTCTAAGCGTCTAAGTTTTATTTTTGTGCAAAAGGACCACTTTGTCACTATATTCCTCAGCAGTGTCAAATTCTTTTTCGAGTTCTTCAGTTTTTAAATAAGACTGGACCTCATTGTCTGCTAATTTCAACTCGTCATACATCATACTTTTTGGTTAATTGTTCAATGAGCTTCTTCTAGCTCATCTATATTAATTTCTGAGCTATTAATCATATTACCTATCTTACTCAAAAATTTGGTGACTGCCGTTCTGAGTACGATGCGTTTCGCTTTTATTTTTGTTTCTTCCTGATTCATTTTAATAAAATTTTCTAGTTATATTTAATAACATAGATTATATATCCCTTGTTTTTTTTTTTTTTTTTTTTTATAATCGATTTGTTATGTGAGATACTTAAAAACAACACGTAAACTATGTGAATGAATTCTTTTAAATTAAATGTATATTCTTTCTTTGAAATCATTCACATTTTTTCTCTGGCAGCTTACCTGATTCCATCGTTCTCGTCTGCAAAGGTATGGGCCAGGTGGAACGCCAAACTTTCTTTTTGTAAAACTAATTTGTCATGATTAATTTACTTTCAAATTTCAATATGATCACATGGATTCATTTCGATTATTTAAAAATTATAATAATCAATTTTCTCTTTTTTTCATTTTATTTTCACAAACACACGGACGAATACAACGTGACATTAACAAAACAGAACATAAACTTGAAACTATTTCGAATATTTTGTATTACATTTTCATCTACCTCTCCACAGGAGAGGGTTGCTATAATCAAAGGGGTCACTACAAAAGCCAGAGCGTTTATCGCCAAAAGAGTTCAAAAGTCAATAAAATAGTTTCAAGTAAAAATAAAAAGACAGTTATTTTTAGCTCAATGAATCATCGATTGTTTATAAAAAGTCGAAAGTCAATCAGTTTACAACAGTTTCTGTAATGTTTTGTCAATTTTTCTGCAAGTTAAATTTTGTGTTAATTTATTTTTGTTATAAGCAAAAAACTTGCCAAAAAAAAAAAAAAAAAAATTATAATTTTTTTTTATATCTGTCTAAATAATAATGCAATTCCCACAAAAAACATACAAATATTGAACATAGTAAGTACAATAGCGTGTTAAAGTCACAAGTCATTTGTAGCTTTTTATGATAAACGGTAATCCAAAATATTTGTACATTTCTTCAGTTTCTAGTCGGGTATTATTTTGTGTGAGTGTGTGTGTAGTTTGATTTTTTGCTTCAATGGTTAAGTTGTTCATTATTAAATGATAACCAATGATCAATAATACTTACAGGAATAAGGTAATAAGTAATTCTGTGCCCAAATTGAAATGAATACATTTAAAATATATATTGGTTCCCAGCTGACTGTTTATCTCCTATTCATAATTCATATCTTTTAGTACATTCAAACATGTTATAATTACAAAATTACTTTTCCTGTATTTAAAGCTTAGTGCTTTACAAATAATAATAAAAGTTTTACATTTTATTATTATTATTTGTACTCAACATTTAGATGATTTAATGCTAACTTAATTTTTTATGCCCCTCCCCAATACACACATTTTAGCATTTGGTGGCCCTTTTCAACATTTAAGTTGCCAAATGCTTGTAGATACTTTTCTATTTTTCATACAAACTTCTAGCTTCACAACACTCAAATGGTGCTGTTTGTCAATATCCACTATTTCATTTTCCTTTCAAACATTTATATGAGAATAGACGTAAATACAAGTCATTAATTTCGCCATGTACAAAATTTCTTACAGAAAATACATATAAAAGTTGAAGAGTTATATAGATAAAGCGAGAGGTAATAACACTTTTTTTTTTTAAAGAACTAATCCTGTTTTTTAAGAACTAATCCAGTCCTTACTGAGTTCTCCAATAATTTGAAGATAAGTTCTCCAACTACATATCTTTCTACTGATGAATAAAACTGCTACGTATAGAATAATAAAGGGAGAAATTTATCAATAATTTTTATAATAGTCGCAGAAATAAATTAACAATTACAGTTAATCATAGATCAAATTTATAATTAAATAGCAGGAGGAAAAAAACCTAATCTCAAATTAATAGGTTACTGACAATTTTTATTTGGCTAAAACAACAAACAAAATTCCGATAGTGCTATTTATTAATAGCATATTCATATTTTCAATTTTTTTTTTTTTAATTTTATTGGATGCATAAAGCATTTTAAAAGACATATTTAGCATACAAAACTCAAAGTCTTGAGGTTTTACAATGTCAATTTCTTAATTAAAAATCTGTATATATACTTAATGTTCTAAATATAGCAGATAAGGTTAAAAACATAATTACTTTTTTGTTTTTTCCATAACAGATATTGCAAACCTCAAGTTTCTATAGAATAACAAAATGATTACTGAAGAACTCCCATGAAGCTTTCAAGATCTCCTATCATTGCAGTCAAAAATAATTAGAATTAAAATAATTTAATAGAAATTTAAAAAGATATAAAATAACATAATATTTATAAAAAATCAAAACTTAGTTATAGAATAAAGATTATAGATATCTTAATCAGCAAACCGAAAGAAATAGAATTGAAAAACTTCAGAATTTAAAATTCAGTATTTTTACTGGTGCACTACCTTAAAAGTTATATAAGCTTAATATTAGCAGATTTTATTTCAGTATTCTACCACTCCTATAATCCTATATTTTTAATACATATTTGAAATTACTACATTAAAAAAAAAAAAAAAAAAAATTGTTATTTATAGCAGATAACTGCTGCCCGAAATTGTATTTTCAACCAACCAACTTCCAATAAGAGGCTTACCCCTTTCCCCATATTTGAAATAGTATATATGTTATCTATATCTATCTATATATATATAAAACTGTATGTCAATAAATAAGTGTTTTTTTTTAGTTTGCTATGCAGCACTAACCATTTAGCCTATAGCCACAAAAATTAGTACAATTATTAATTAGGATAAAATCTAGCTAATGCCATATATTTTAATCAGATAATCAGTTGTTTAATGTTTTAGTTTTGATGCTAAAACTTAACAACCATATAAATAGTTAAAACTTGTTTAGTATCTACAGGGTTCAATCCAGTTTTTTTTTTTTTTTTTTTTTGGTAAACTTATAAAACAATTTGTAAAAAAAAATCAAAAGTAAAAAATAAAAATGCCCCTGAACAATTCACTGAAATGCGCAAAGCAGTTTATTTAATTTTGAAATACTTAAAAAAAAAAAAAGAGAGAGAGAGAGTAATTGTGAGGGGCATGTAAATGTTATTCCATTCAATATGTAAGTTAAATCAAAGTGGGTCTTCATTTGAATTGTATGAACTAAACCATTCTCTCCAACCCTGAAGCAGAATATTTTTATGCTTTCTGCAACAAGCTTTGCTCGTGTAAACCTTTGTTGCAAGACAATATTGATATATTTTTTAATTTACACATAATACGCAAGGTTCACATTAGAGAGTGGGACTGTGAGAATCCCAATATATTAAAAAAAATCCTACTTAAAAATATATTACAAGGGAGATTTTTCTCCCCCCCCCCCCCTTTTTTTTTTTACATTGTTTATCGAGTATTTCATCCATTTTTTTAGTGGCATTGGATAATTAGTATATTAATTGCTTTGAAGCATGTAATCCCATTTTTAACTTCTCTAGAATTTCTTGCTTGAGAAAAAAAGGAGGTTGAAAAAATTGAGTAATCATTTTAAAACCCTTTTTAACACTAAAGAATTGTTAAAAGGATATATGAATTTTGAAACAGATTAAATAAGAACTTGAGTAATTCCTTTTGCATTTCTGATGAAAGTTTAGATTCTGAATATTAAAGTAATAGCTTCCATTTTTAATGGTTTCTTGACTTTTTACAATTTGCATAGTACTTGTAATTCTTGAAAAAGAAATCTGAAAAATGTAAACAATGTTATTTCTCACTTAAAACTGAAAAGTCGTACCCAATATTTTTTTTTTTTCTAGTGTGAATCCTGATATGTAAATAAAATTATAAAGATATTAATATTATTAACAGACTGTTGAAGAATTCTTAAATATATAAGACATGAATTCCTATTTTCTACTGAAATTTATGAAACTTTAATTTTTATGAGCAAATCTTTCTGCGTGACAATTTCTTTTCTGTGATAATGTCACTGTGTTGTATAAATTCTACCACAGAGTTCACTAATAAATATCTAAATTGAGACTATTTATCATGTGTTTATTTTAGAGAAGATGATTAAAATTTGCAGTCTGTATCTTTATTGTTGAGAAATGACTTTGTGAAGGTGCTGTTTGCTGAAAGTTTACTTTATGAAAGTGCCTCAAAGCAGCACTAAATTTGTTCTGGATTGACCTCTGATCTATCTTGATATAAATAAAAGTCATAACTGATTTGAACAAACTTGATACAGTTACTTCTTATGTCCAGAATCGAAATACTAAGATTGTTAGAAATTATATAAATTAAACGAGACATTACTATAATTAAATTAAATAAAACCTTCCAAACTTGCCTCATTATTGGGCCGTAAATTTTTCGCCTGAATCCATAGAAATAGCTACAAATTCAAATGTGTGCAATGACAGCGGCGCAATGGCTTCAGATGGAGCGTGGCGACACCTCATGGACAGAACCACCCACTGAATTCATTCTCAAGTAAACTTCACGACAAATGAAGCCGCCGAGGAGGCCTGGGTGCCCAGGTGAAAAATTTACGGCCCAATAATGAGGCAAGTTTGGAAGGTTTTTATTTAATTTAATTAAATACTATGATTGTCTGATATTTCTAGCACATGCACAATGAGAGGGGTAAGAAAAAACACCCTTATGTTGTTGGCAGCTAGCTTAGCTTGGTAGAGCACAACAAATAAACAGAAGATTTACTACTTTTACTTTTTTCCATAAAACCTATTTTAAATCTAAATGATGACAGGGAAGTACTGGACACAATAATTCTCCAACGAGTGTAGCACATGAAAAATTTAATAAAGACAGAAACACAATATATACAGAGTACAAGGATTATATTTTAAGTAAAAGCCTGAACAGCACTGTCGAAGCGGTGCTACATTTTATACTTTAGAACATTTCAAAATAAATAAACATGCAGACGAAACTCTGAGAACCTTTCTTAAAGAAAAACTGCTACAGACTGACAAATTTTATAACAAAATTTCATTGTATGTGAGATCATGTGGGTTTTGATGACGAACGCTTCTATGTAAGCATTTCGTCATTCGTCTTCACTGAGAAAACAGCCTCGCAGGGTGATCTGAGCTAGGAGATGTAGTTTTGAGTATTACACCCTCAAAAATCATCACTTTTTTGTGTGACTTCTATAATAATAATACAGTTGGAAACTATATTCTTCCTAAGCAGAAGTTTTTAAAAAAATTGAAATTAAAAAGCAGCACAATGATTAAAATAATGTTCTAAAATTACACTTTTGTTGAAATTTTATGCATGCAATTTATACATTTGACAGTGCGTGAATATATTGAAATGATGTATTGTTTTAATACAATTAAAACTAAAATAATTTTTATAACATGTTAGAATAACATCACTTTCAGAAAGTCTTCCAAATGAAATACTATTGTCTTTGAAGATGAAGTCATTCGATGGAAAACATGCAATTTCACAAAGAAAACTGCCATGATCAGCCTATGATTGTGCAAGCTTTTATTTACTATCAATAGAGTAAGTAGTAAAAACTAATAATCTTAACACCAAATTATAATACAACTAGTAGTTCTACCCATTTTTTGCATAGGGAAAAAAATAAAATATCATTTTGGTTTAGTTTAAATATAGAAAATTATTTTTAAAAAAATTCAAGGATTCTTTCTCACTGTGCACAGGAAATCTCAATTTATCCTTATAATTTTTACATTAAATGAAACAAAACATTCAAATTAAGAATCTGTTAAAAGATTTTATTTATTTTAATAATATGGAGTTTAATTAATAATTAAATCTGAAATTACAATTAAAATTTTTATATTTCTACAATCATAATTTTCTTCTACTGACCAATAACTTCTCATTTTTAAATCATTTTATTCATTATGTCAAAAAGTATGGTTGGGAAAAATTTTAAGTACATATTTCAAACATTTTTTGAAAGTGTTTGAAAGCACCCTTGAATTTTTAAAAAAATAATCTGCAATAAAATTAATTTTCTATTTTAAAGTAAACCAAAATAATATTTCTAATCAATAGAGTAATACTAGTTAACACATTTTTTTTTTTTTTTTATATGCATTCATTCTTTTTTTTTTTAAATTCTGAAAGTTGATCAAATTCTTTTCATTTTCTCATCTTTAAAAGTAGTCTGTCACCTTAATTGGATGTATCGGCAAGAGATTAATTATCCTGAGTTCTGATAAAGATCAAGCTTTTTTATTTATTGAAAATCGCTATGATTTTCCACATGTGAAGAACTGTTAGTTTCATCAATTTTAGGATAGTGATTTTGATACAGATATAGATGTATAATAAATTCAAATTAGACAATGCAATATTGCAAATTGTTTCATTTTGATTTCAGATATCTGTTTTAAACAAACAGTGTCAACTTACAGCAAAATATCAGACAGCGAGATTTGCAAGGAAAGCAAATCTCTCTATTTCAATCCTTAGTAGGGGATAGAAAAATATTCAATGTAAGAAATACTCCTTGATGTGATCTCCAAGACAAAGTTTTTTAATGAGAGTGTTGAGTCAATCACACTAAACAGACAAAAATATTTTCAGGTTGCACATTGCCTATCCTGGCACTCTTTTTTGGAATCAATTTAACCATTAAATGAGTAAGCTGTGACAAATCACATCCATACTCCTTCCTATACTTATTTACTTTTAACATGTCAATAACATCTAAAATAACTAAGTATCTATTAATGTTTATAATAAAATCAATTTAATAAATTTAAAATAAAATGCAATTTGTTTTATTTCCCTTCAGACTAATAAAAGCTGGAGTCTTAGTTATGTTTTTAGTGACTCCAATGCCACTTACTCATCTGCCTGATTCCAACTCCGACTCCACCACAGCCCTAGTATGTAGTTATGATGCTCTGCACAAGTGTGATCATAGTTTCTAACGAAACAATCAATTATCTATCAGATACCCACTATTTTTCTTTATGGAATGTAATGAAAATGACTGTACAAAAAATAAATAAATGTATGGATTTAAATTTAAAAAGAAAAACAAAATGAATATTCTGCACAGCAAGGCAGCTAGAATTTCAACTTTTTCATTTTCTTTGACAGGTAAATTTTTCTGGCTTTTTTAGGTCACTGCTTCCATTCTGGCATGTAATATTTTATAAATTGATATATCATTTAAAATTTCCTTTGTTTAATTGCTGCTTCATAGGGTATTCCATAACAAATTTAGTGCTGCATTGAGGCACTTTCACAAAGTCAACTTTTGACAATGAGGTACCTTCACAAATTCAACTTTCAACAACGAGGCACCTTCACAAAGTCAATTCTCAGCAATATAGCTGCACACTAAAAAATTTTAAAAGCTTCATTGCATCAAACACATAAAAATACCCTCAATTTGAATATTTGCTGGAGACAATGGTAAATATCTATGTAAATACAACTAAGTAAACCTTACATATAAGAAATAAGTTGACTCGCACATGTATATCTTTACTTAACAACTGTTTCATTTTATTTTTTAAACGTATTTTAAAATAAAAAAACTGCTTTGTGCATTTTAACTAATTGCTCCGAAGCATTATTAATTTTCAAAAATTTACTTGATGTTTTCACAAATTATTTCATAAATTCACAAATGGGGTACGATTTTTAAAAAGCTGGATTAATCCCTGTGCTTAGTAATTTTTTTTTTTCAAAATTTCCAGACTTTTATAGATTTTATAATTATGACATTCCCATAGTAAAATTTTTTGGCTTTTTCTGAAGTTCCTGATTTCCCAATTACTCTAAGCAATGTGATAATTTGCTACAAAATATGATAATACATCGCCATTCAACTAAAAGATTTTCAGACTATAACGATATTTTCACATTGCCTTTCGAGACTGATTTAAAGGACTAAAACAAGAATGTGATTTCATTAAACAGTATCATTTTAGAAGTGCTATTTGTAACAGTTTATAAGTTTATTATTATTTAGGTAGTTTTGGAATAATGTGAAGTAAAAGAATAGCCGAAGAAAGCAGAAAGAAGTGAGGGAAAATTGTAAAAGTTGATATTTCAAAGCTTGACAATTATCACCTACTAGACTATTTGTCCTTATGCTTAGAAGCTCTTAGGAGCATACAATCAAATTATTTGATGCAGTATTTTTCTATTTTTATGGATTAAATGATCCTTTTGTATGGAATTTTGTTTACAATCAAATTTTTTGCTGCAGTATTTTTCTATTTTTTTTTTATGGATTAAATAATCCTTTTGTTTAAAATTACATTTTTAGAAAATGAAAATTATAGGGGAAAATGTAGTTCAGTGTTCTTGATATTAATGTTTTTTAAAAACTTGCTAAGATGGCGAAGTTTAGTATCATGTACGGAGGTGCAATTTTTTACCATCAACGAAACAGAGTGAGTTTTTTAGTGAACCAAACAAATTGCTAAATACATCATTAAAAAAAAATTAAGAGGGCAAAATCATCAAAAAAGAGTTTAAAATATCACACATAAAAAATCATGAAATTCAACGAATATTTGAAAAAATATAAACAGCCATTATCCAAAACACCAGTTATAAAGCATTCAAAAAGCACTGGTTAAGCGGGAAAAATTTTCATTTAGTGTGCCTCTTAGTGCGACTTTTCCATGATTTTCTGTGTAGTGGCCATGCTGTATTTAATAGCACTGAATCATACAAAAAAAAAAAAAAAAAAACCTGTAGATTCAAATTCTGTGTAAAATTCTAACATTACTGTTCTAAAACACATTATATGTTAATGCATAAAATTTCACGAAAATATCAGTTAATATATCAAACAAATTTGTATAAAGAAATTATCTCTAAAAAAAATATATATATATATATATATATATGGTAGGTGCTCCAGTGATTGGCATGCTCCAGTAATTGACAACTATCCCGAAATAATTAATAAAGAAAAATAATAAAATCATAACATTTTATGTCAAACACTGGAGCATAGGGTGCTAATCAGGGTTAGAAATAAGTGGTCGTTAGTCGCATTTTGCAACCAGTTTTTTCATTTTGACGCTTGAATTTCAATCACAGATGCCATATTTGACGCCTGGATTTTTCCCTCATCATACCTAATAATTTTCCCAATCCCATCAGATTGTAAACAAGTCTATTTCAGTCAATTGAACATTGAACCTAATAAAAACTGATTTAAGAAATCATATCTCTATGAAAGTAGTTGACAATTTGTTAATGATTAAATTAAACAGTCCTAAATTGGAAGATTTCTGCCCGGAAAATGCTATTAAATTGTGGTGTAATGATGTAACTTCTGGACGAAGAATAAATTTGCGATTTTAAATATGTACGTTTAATATTGTCAATGTAATTACATTCATTACATAAATATTTTTTATATAATCTTGCATATATTATTTATAAGTTGATGCTTTATTATTATTATTTTAATATACATATTTAATTATACATGGCACCCAAATTTTTCATTTTGACGCCCAAAAAATTTAATCCAGGCGTCATTTTGACGCCTAGTTTCAAAATTCTTATTTCTAACACTGGTGCTAATAATAGGTAAAATGAATAACTAGCAGTGTCAAACACTGGAACATAAAGGACCAATTACTGGAACATTGAGTGGATGTCAAATAAAAATTCATGAAAAAAAATTGTTATCAAATGTATATATTTTAATATATATGTGGTTCTGGATGTCTTTCATAACATATGTACTAACTTAAGATTTCTAAAAATATTTTCTGATGACTAGAACATTAAAAACATCAGAGATTGCTCGAAAAGTGTCAATCACTGGTGCACTTACCCTATATATATATATATATATTATATATACAGTGAAACCCCGATTTACCGAATTTTGTATGAAAAATAACAAAAATGAAGGCAAAACCACCTATTTAACAAATAACAAACCCCAAATTAACGAATTATTTCAACTGCCGAAATTTTTTTTCCTTAGTTTGGGTTAGAAAATTTTTGGATTGCTTTCCAAATGATATAGCCATCTTGTCATTAATAGAAAAATAATTTTCTTATGTCATGATCAACAATTTTCGATGGGGGAGTGCTCAGCCCTTAGACCTCACAGCTGCAGATGAGTCATGACTCACGAGCAGGGTTAGAAATAAGCAGTCATTAGTCGTATTTTGCGACCAGTTTTTTCATTTTGACGCCTAGAATTTCAATCATAGGTACCATATTTGACGCCTGGATTTTTTCCTCGTCATATCTAATAATTTTCCCAATTCCATCAGACTGTAAACAAGTCTATTTCAGTCAGATGAACCTAATAAAAACTGATTTAAGAAATCGTATCTCTATGAAAGTAGTTGACAATTTGTTAATGATTAAGTTAAAAGGCCCTAAATTGGAAGATTTCTGCCCAGAAAATTCTATTAAACTGTAGTGGAATGATGTACCTTCTGAATGAAGAATGAATTTGTGATTTTAAATATGTACGTTTAATATTGTCAATGTAATTACATCCATTACATAAATATTTTTTATATAATCTTGCATATATTATTTACAAGTTGATGCTTTATTATAATTTTTTTAATATACATATTTAATTATAAATGGCACCTAGATTTTTCATTTTGATGCCCAAAAAATTTAATCCAGGCGTCATTTTGATGCCTAGTTTCAAAATTCTTATTTCTAACACTGCTCATGAGTGCAATCCATCAACTAGTAATCATTAGATGTTTGCTTGATGGTACAATCTGTTGTGTGGTTTTCATGACAGGAAATTCCATTCTTATCATTTCCTACTCCACAACTCATGTGATTAACTTGTCATGTAGGCTGTAGGAGAGGAAATTCCTTTCTTATCTCTACCCACCACCCACCTCATAACACAGGGTAAGAATTTTTACCTACCAATTGTTTTCTTTCTTGAGAGAAGCGAGGTGAATTTTTTTCGTTGAGTGAAAAGCTTAACATTTTACGCGAATTTGACAAGAACATTGGACCACAAAATACTAACATACGTACCAGCTTTCAGCTCATTCGAACAAAGTGTTTAGCCGCTATCGTGTTCACTCATACACATACATCACCGTAAAAATAGCAAAAATGAACAAAGGGTACCTCAAAACTTATAGAAACACCAAAATTTCAAAGTTGAATTTTTGTCATGATTACAATCCTTTCGAGTCATTCCATTTTAAATCAACAAATGGGGTGTGCAACACCATTTTTGATTTTTATGACAATTTGCACATGCTTTCCCCATACCTTTTAGACCACAAAAATATATTTTTTTTATTTAAAAAAAATTTACCCTTCGATATGTAGGCTATTTTTGTCGTTGCCAACAGCGAAAATTGGATATTTTGATGCTTTGCGTTATGAACTATAACTTTTTTTCTATAAAAGCTATCAAGCTCAACTATAGCTCATTGGAAAGCTAAAAAAAAGATCTTTTTCCATATGGTATCAATAAATTTGAGATTTAAAAACAAAGGTTATTTTTTCAAGGTCAAAGTTTGTGATGCAAAATTAATTTTTTGCCACTTTTGAAAATTAAAAAACCTATGAAGGGCTTGGAATAACAAGCCCTCTTTTTTTTCTTATATACATATATATGGTTGCTTATTGTATTAAAAAGTTTGGCTTGTTATTCAGCCCCCTTCACAAGTTGCCACCCCCCAAAGTTGCAAATTTTCTAAAAAATCCAATTTTCAATGCTAAAAAAATGCATGTGGGGGGCAAGGTAGATTTTTTTTTACTTGTGTGATTTTAAGTACTTCTTACCATCTTTCAAACAAAAAAAAGTTACTTTGTTATTCAAAGGCGTTTGGCAGCTATAAGGGTCTAAATTTTCAAATAATTATACTGAAACAACGCAATTATTTTCATACTTCTTAATCTTAGGTGTTAGTGAAAAGTTATTTTTTACTTAATTGTTAGTTTTAAATGGTGAAAACAACTAAAAAGACTAAGAAGAGTTGTCAAAGAACACATTTAAACTTTGATAAGCTAATTTAAGGTTTCTAACATCTTGGTATATAGAATTTAACTTACCTCTCAAAACATGCAAAACTTTTTTGTTCAGTGGTTTATTGTCTCATAGAGAAGAGTTGACAAATGTTCACTCATCACAGGTGTGATATTATGACTTCTTCCCTGTGCTGACCATAGTTCTGACGCAGTCAGGATTTTCAAAATATCTTGAAACCGAACCCAAGTTTGGTTATCATGACTCAGGCCTAGTATTAGGGCTTCTCAAAATTTTAGGGAGGAATTTTAGGAATTTTTTTCAAAATTTTAGGAAAATTTTAGGGGAAAACCGATGATATTGTAAAACTTCTAAATCCGCAATGGGTAATAATTGACGTGTTAAAATTGGAAATGTTGTGTTGTTTTGTATATTCAGGTTGAGCCAAACAAAATTAAGAGCCCTTACTCCATCAAAATTTAAGTAATCTATAAAACAGACGGCCCTTTTTTAAAATAAATTTTATTTTATGTAAACCATGCTTTCTACATTTTCAGTACTTGGTTTGATGAAATCATTTACTTGATATCTCTAGTAGTTTAAAATTTTTATGCTTTCTGTGACATGTCTTGTATGTATAAAATTTTGGGATGAGCATGTTATATATGATACAGCTTTAAATTATTTCTCTGGACGAGCATATCATATTTAAATAGAACGTTTGGTATGATACACCTGCCCACAGACAGAATTTAAAGGATGTGTCATATGTTAAACACCCGAGTGGGAAGGAACATTTGCAGCCATTTCATATGATACACCCGTCCCAAAATGGTTAAACCTTCTCTGCAAGATGATTCAATTTTTCTCTAATTTCCACACATGTATAATTAATTAGAAAGGTATAAGATTACTATACTGCAGAAGAATTCTGAATTATTAATGTAAGACATGAGTTTCTGTCTACCACCGACTCAATTCTATGAAAAAATAAAAATTTCGGCAACAATGTTGCATAAGTTCTGTTACTAAGCTAGTAGCAGATATGTAAAACTTTTCGGAACATAAAACACATTTAGCGGAGTAAATGTCGCCATTTATAGCTTCAAGTCATTCTCTCAGCAAAACACCGTCAAATTCTTTTTCCAACCACGAGTCTTGAAATTTCGTTTTACACTTTAACCATGATAAGGATGCAAATGAAATGAAACGATATGATGAGATTTAGTATAAAATCATTCAATGCAACAACTAACAACGCTAAGAACTAATACAATAATAAAATAATCTACACATGCATGCGCAAGCGGTAAACACAATACAAGAGCATTCGATATGAACTGGACCGGAATGAATAATACTCTCGACCCTTAGATGCGTTTTTTTAGGATTCATGGAAGAAATGTAGGAGAATTTTAGGAATGATTAAAATATTTAGGAATTTTAGGAATATTAGGGGGAATGCGAGCCCTGCATGACTTGATTTTTTAAACGATGTTCCAGGTCCTTTAGGATGAAAAAAGTGGATCCTGTATTCTTCTTCGACATCAAATACCTTTATTTCCACCACTTCTCCTAGCCACCAGTCACCATCATATACGCAACAAACATAATCGGACAACTTTGGTCGGGTTGTTGGTGTGGATAATCTAAGGTTGATAGGTTCGTCTTTGATGACATGAAAGGTTGTAAAATCTAAAGAAAATGATGTACGTCTGGCATGAATGATATTTCTGTTGAGTGGAATGTAGCTGTGGAAAGACCGAGTTTGGGGTAATGATAGTGCTGTTTTATATCTTTCCTCAAGAACTTTTCCTACTGCATTAACATCATCACAGGAAACATAGAAAAACGTTACACTATTAATATGTTCAGTGCAGTATTCAAAGACATCTAATGGATTCAAGATTTGATTACTGACCGGTCGTTGCAAACTAGCCTTTCGCACTAGCCTCTTCACTGTTCCTCCAATCCCATCGCAAGGGCCTTTCCCGTGGGATGTAGCAAAAAAATGCCACTCTGCTTTTATCCCAAAGTCTTGTTCATGATGGCTCAAGTTAATGAACAAGGATAGTTATTCACCAAAATATTCTGTAAATATGTATATTTCTTGACCTTGAAATGAAAAAACCTACATGAAAGACAAAAATTTACAAGATTTTACAGCAAGAACACTTCCCAGCAACCTACTCCTTTCAGAGTTAAAGAAACAACTAAGTTATAAAGCAGTTCCATGTGACATCATTGGCAGGCAGATCATTTGTCTTACCCTATATTATTGGTCAAATTGTATCCAATAATATTCAAGCAGCCTTGTCATTGGCACAGTTCCTACCACAGGTAGGTACTGTTTGCTTAAAGGGAACTATTCTATACATGTGGGAGCAAGGCTGGACAAGTTGAAATCTGTCTATTCTTGCTTTTAACTGGCAAATAGATTACTATAAATGAGGAAAAGTAGGAATATGATATATTCTTATTTGTGAGGTCAATCTAAGTCCATCAAATAAAAAAAAATAATAATAAATGACATGTTTCCAAAAAAAAGTACATGAAAAAATTGGATGGTTTTAGTGTGATTATTTGAAAATTCAGACCCTTATAGCTGCCAAACGCCTTTGAATAACAAAGTAATATTTTTTTTTGTTTGAAAGATGGTATGAAGTACTTAAAATCACACAAGTAAAAAAAAAATCTACCTTGCCCCCCACATGCATTTTTTTAGCATTGAAAATTGGATTTTTTAGAAAATTTGCAACTTTGGGGGGTCGTATCTTGTGAAGGGGGCAGAGTAACAAGCCAAACTTTTTAATACATTAGCACAGTGTCTTAAAGTAATAAGTTTAACTTAGTGGCGTAGCTACGATAGGTGACACCCGGCGCAGTTATAAATGGTGTCATCCCTTACATTGATATAACTTTCCGAACATACATATGTAAGGAAAGGGTAATTCCATTTTAAATCAACAAATTTTACTTTACTTACAAAACAGTATTACTTTTTAATACATTTAGCAACCTTATATATGTATATAAGAAAAAAAAGAGGGCTTGTTATTCCAAGCCCTTCATAGGTTTTTTAATTTTCAAAAGTGGCAAAAAATTAATTTTGCATCGCAAACTTTGACCTTGAAAAAATAACCTTTGTTTTTAAATCTCAAATTTATTGATACCATATGGAAAAAGATCTTTTTTTAGCTTTCCAATGAGCTATAGTAGAGTTTGATAGCTTTGATAGGAAAAAAGTTATAGTTCATAAAGCAAAGCATCAAAATATCTAATTTTTGCTGTTGGCAACGACAAAAATAGCCTTCATATCAAAGGGTAATTTTTTTTTAAATAAAAAAAATATATTTTTGTGGTCAAAAAGGTATGGGGAAAGCACATGCAAATTGTCATCAAAATCAAAAATTGTCATGCAACAACTTTTTTGAAAATTTGTTGATTTAAAATGGAATTACCCTTTCCTTACATATGTATGTTCGGAAAGTTATATCAATGTAAGGGATGACACCATTTATAACTGCGCCGGGTGTCACCTATCGTAGCTACGCCACTAAGTTAAACTTATTACTTTAAGACACTGAAGTAAGTTTTAAGATTGATTCGGAAGCCCAACCTAACAAGAAGGCAAGGGGTATCAGCCCCGCTTGGCCTGCCTTAGTCAGGCTTTGCATTTTTTTTTGGAGGGGATGGGGGGGAGGACAGTTCTACGGTCACTTATTCTACATTAAGACTCTTTAGACAAGAACCTACAGCTTAAAGTGGAATTGCAGCAAATATGTCAGATTTAAATAATGGCATAACTTCATCAGATACATTTACTTACAGGTTAAGTTACTTTGAAGGCTTTCTCATGACCAGAGGCCCAGGGCAGACTACCTTAACCCCCCCCCCCCAGCTTGGTATGCCACTGTCTAATGTACTTTATCACATATTTTGTTACACAAAAATTTGTCCGTATAAATTGTGGCTCAATGAAGAGTATTTTATTAATCCCCTTTCTTTTGCCAAAAATACGTTTAAAAAGGAATATGTTTCATTATGAAGCAAAATACAATTTGCCTTGCTAAAACTGTAAAATACAGACAATTTATTAATGCATATTAAAAATTATACACCAATAACTTTAACACTTTTTTTATTATTATTTATTTAATTAATTTTTTTTAAAACACTTGGCGTTAATACTTTCAAAGGAGAATGACAAATTTTAATAACAATGAATACAACAAGCATTTTTTAAGAAAAATTAAATCTAATTACCACTGCAATGAAATAAAAGATGGAAGGTACTTTGTGGATAATGTTCAATTCTAACTCTCAATTTCAATTAGGAATTTAAACAAAGTAAAAATAGTTCATTCTAAACGTAATATTTAAATAAATAGGTAAATAGGCTTATAAAAATAATTCTAAAATGTAATTAACAAAGAAAATCTATCAATACCACACGTAGCTTATTAAAATTCAGAGCTTATTTTTAAGGAAATGTCAATAATTGAGCTAAATTAATAATAAATTTATCTATATTTAAAAAAAGAAACAATTTTCACAACACTGCGTTCGCCACTCTCTCGTCACGACGTTTTTCAAAAGAAAAAACAACAACCAACAACCGGTTCCGGTTTACCGGATGCAAAACCGCCAGGGGACAAAAAATAAACAAGCATTACATTCAAAAGTAACGTAGTGTGACGTCACTGACCGCCCGAGTCTTAAACTAAACACTAAACAACCAACCTCATTTCTTCGTTAACCGACGATTCAATCAACCAATTTGTAGTCAGTTTTATCAGCAAATGGAAAATTCACATTTTTTTTTTAAATATGTGAATGCTTAATTAAAGTTTGTGAGCACCAATCATTTAAAAAATCCAGTAAATATCACTGTTTTTATCATAATCAATGTCTGTATTTGTGTATAGTATTACTTCTTATTTCCTTATGTTTTCTTATATAGACTAGAGAGCGAATTATTTACTAGTCATGTAAATCTTTTGAATTTTTCGAATTAAACTTATTAAGTTCATTATTTTCGCAGGCATATGGGCATTTGTAGTTAATACTTTGATTCATTATTTATATTCAAACATGATCTTGAATCAAACTGTTCAAAAACTGCATTGTTACTATTTTGTGTATGTAACTTTGAAACTAAAACTACTGCAAAACGAAATTTGAGTATTTACGTATTAACCACATGTTAGCCATTTATATCTAGCTTGCGGTAAAAAGAAATGTATGTTATATATATTATTTATGTTTATCAGTGGCACATCCAGAATTTCTGGAGGGGGCTGAAGAATAATTGGGTCCTGTATAATATGTTTATGGGTATATACGCATACATATACAGTCGGCAGCAAAAGTATCCGAGCACTAGCAATAATCTCTGTCTAAAAAAAGTACACTTAATACTGCTTTGTTAAATAAATCCTTGTCGAGTGATGTTTTTAGTCAGTCTAAGAACATGATTCGACAAGGATTTATTTAACAAAACAGTTTTAAGTGTACTTTTTTGATATCGGCATTATTGGCTAGTGCTCGGATACTTTTGCTGCCAACTGTATATAGTAAAGAATCTGCTTTAAATATTTCTTTTGAAATAAATGAATGAATAAATGAAATTGAATTTAAGTTTAATAGTGCAATCGAGGAATTTATATCAGTATATAACATGCTACTTTACAGTAGTTCGGTCAGTTGGGGTTGGTAAGCTTGAAAACATAAAGTTGTAGGTACATTTATAATAAAAAAAAGAAAATGCTGTGTAGAATATGACAAGCTAGTGAACATAAAATTCGTCCAAAATGAAATGCCCTCCCCCCATATTTCCATTGAAAATAAAATTTGATCAAGTTTAATACTCTTTTGCAATGTTTCACATGCATATGCAGTAACACGTAAGTACAGTCGGCAGCAAAAGTATCCGAGCACTAGCCAATAATTCCAATATCAAAAATGTACACTTAATACTGTTTTGTTAAATAAATCCTTGTCGAATCATGTTCTTAGACTGACAAAAACATGACTTGACAAGGATTTATTTAACAAAGCAGTACTGAGCTTACTTTTTTTAGACAGGGATTATTGCTAGTGCTTGGATACTTTTGCTATCGACTGTAATTAAGAAATTATAATTATTATAGCCACATGGGCGTCGGCAGAATGGGGCAAGGGGGGGGAGCACTTGCCCCCCTCTGGAAAATTTTAATAAGCATTTTTTTCTTTAACTATAAAACTATGCTATCAGAAAAAAATATTTTTTCAGGTTGTGCCCCCCCCCTGAAATTTTTTCTGGCGACGCCACTGTATAGCCAAATAAAAGCTATAGTTGTGATATGTAGGAATTATAACAGAATTTCAGTGTAAATTTTTACATGCCTATTTTTATTTAATTACCTGGAGTATGTGGCCGATGCTTCTTCTAGGTTCAGTTCGGTTAACAGAAACAAGTCGGACTCGTAAAGTACGTGGATGTTAGTCAATACAGCAAGCAGGAGGCAGTACCTCATAATATCCTAAAACATTAATTCTAATATATAATATATTACTTAGAATTTTTGTTAGCAAATATTTCAAGCGTTGCCTTTCTGAGTTCATTACATGATATTGTATTCTAGTATAATATATATTATGAAATTAATATTTATTATGAAATTTGAATTTTTATAACAGAAAAAAATTGTATTATTTAAAAATGGAGCTTAGATCTCAGTGACATCAGAGGCAAAAATGAAAACTGTCCATGTACCCTACTGTATGTTCTACGTACCGTGATTAAAAAAAAAAAAAGTGACCCCACCCTCGGAAGCATCTGTAAAATATCTTAACATATTGTTATCGGGGTATTTTCCTATTTTGAACAGTAAACTACGGCTTTTGGAATTCCTCTAAATCGTTATATTTTTAGAGAAATAATTTTACGTATTTGTGATTAAATCAATTAAATTTTATCTTCAGCAATTGATGCGAAATTTCACTAGCATGCATATGTGCTAGTGGCATATAAAATATTTAATGAATATGCAAATTTCATTTTTAATTTAAAATATTGTTTTAGAGGAATGACTAAGAGCAGGGCTAATTTTTATTTGACAATGCGAATGCGTTAATTTTGCCCAAGGACAAAACAAACTTTCACAAAGATGCTGTAAATACTCATGAATTAAAATATAAAATTGTATGAGCCTGGTATCCCAATTTTCTAACAAATACATCCATGCTTACTTCCACATTAGATTGCTTCTTCTGCCTGACTTTTTAGATACTCCCTCGATTTCATTATAACAGTATATGCTTTAGGACCTCAGAAGCTCATTTCTAAAAACTGCAAGGGAATGCCTAGAGTATCTTTCAACTGAAAAAACAAAACTAGTTCTTTTTTTGTGTGTGTTTGAATGTAAGGATTTCAAAAATCCCTAATATTTAATGTTTAATTTATAAACTTTATTTTTGCTTACAATATCTGTGTTTGAATAACATTTTTTTCATGCTTATCTAAAATTTTTTACCATGTCAGCTAGTTCTGGAAGGGGCTTGAGCCCCCTAAGCCCCCTCCGTGGGTGCGCCGCTGATGTTTATATATAGTTATTTAATATGTATAAATATTATAAAAGTTTTCTTCTGAAAGACTTGTATTATCTTATAACGTGTTTGCTGCTGGATAATATAATGCTTTCAGTTTTCAGTCTATCTTTTAAAAGTTTTTATGTAATGTATTTTTCAGGAATTATTTTTTGAAAGCATCTGGTAATTATAATGTAAATGTCTTTATGTTTTGGAGTCAAAGCGAAAGATAACATAATTAATATTTTTCATAGAAAAAATAAAATAAAACAGGAGAGCTTAATAATACTCATTTATGAATAAATATAAATAACCATTGATTAAGATGAGAAATTTTTTCTTTTTAAATAATAAGTTGTATTTTTGAAGTAAAACTGAAATTTTAAAGTACTTATTTTTAACACTTTCCAACAAGGTTGAAAAATGTTAATGACTTTGGTTTGTTTGTCTGTCTGTCCGCACTCTAACTCTTGTAAATATTTATGGAAAATCGATTGCAAGCTTTGTACTGGTAACGCTCTCAAGGCAGCAGAAACCCGAAACAGTTGGTTAAAAAATTTTTAAAAATGCATTTTCACCACGGTGTTCTGAACTACTCTGAAAATTTCAAATGTCTAGCTAGTCGAGAAGTTAGTTAAATAAATTTTCTTTTGAATCATATAAATGCTGCCGAAGGCAGTAGGGACCTGAAACAGTTCACTAAAAGTATTAAAAAAATGTATTGTCACCGTCAGGGTTGGGTTTTTGACATGACAAGGGTTTAAACCGTCAGAAACCTCTTCCGTCAAAAATCTGTATTTTCAAAGTCTATAAATGAGCTAGAATCTGGTTAGAAATATCGGATTTAGTAATATTTACCATATGCAAGTAAATATCTAAATATTATGCAGTTTATAAATTAACAAATCTGAAAACAATTTGTAGGTAATTTATAAAAATTTAGATAAATATACTGGTTTATATCCTAAGAAATATATACAAAGTATGCATAGATATATTTTGTATGTTTATTTATATTAATATTTATGAAATTCTAAAATTCCAAAGTTACTTATGAATTTTCACATAAACCATGAAAACACAGGAATACTAGATTTTTTTTTTCCCCTTTCAGTAAAACATAATATATGTGGGCAGTAAATTAATATGAATTTGAAAATAATTATATTTATAATCTATATTTATTACACTAATCATTTAATAAATTTTTATCTAATTATTATTATTGATTGTATAAATATTTGTACCTGTTTATAGCTTGGACTATTGGTGTTTTGGAGTAAGGCTGATTGACTACTCTAGTGTCTTAGGTCTAAGGGGGAGTGCCCTCCATGGGGTCTTTCTAAAGGGTCCTAGCCCGTATTTATACAAGTTTTGAAGAAAACCACAAAAAACTCTGAATGGCTAGGCCGACACACACACCCTGGGATAAAACCTGGCACCTCACGTCTACCAGCTTTGAGTGTAGAACTGCTTGGCCGCTGGTGGGCCCTACAGTTTAGACTAATAAATTTTTTAAAAATCTATACGAGTAAATATTAAACTTATTACAATTTATACATGTCCAGAAAGCATTCATATTTCTCTTGTCTCACCTCACGGTAATTATAAAAATTTCAAAAGCAATTCAAGCTTGTTTAACATTCAGAATTATTATCTTTTCTTAAAAACTTGCAATATCAGCAGTCATTAAAAAAAAAAAATTAATATTTTTCTATAAAATATTTAAATACAAAATATTAGACTATGCATTTTTATTTTACTGGTTAAATACATAATACTAAAAGCACAATACTAAAAAAATTGAAATATGCAATGTTGTATTGCAAATAAAATGATTTGTCAATCAAAATGATTTATAAATCATAAATTTTTAGAAACCTAAAATTTTGTTTTTATATTAATTAAAATATTATAATAATAATTCTCCAAAAACATTAATATGTTTACTTTTTAAAACATACCTATAAATAATATCTTGTTGAAAACAACTATATTTTTAAAGCATCACATATCTAAGTTTAACATATACTATATTAAGCATAGTTATAAATAAATTTCGTAATAATAGATAAAAGTATCGCAGCATATTTTGAATGAACATAGAAATAATTCATAATAAAATTTTTAAAGCCTAAAGTTTTGTTTTTTATTTTAATCAAAATGTTGTAACAATGTGTTTTTTAAAGAACATCAATCAATCTGTTAACTTTTCAAAAAATCTTTATAAACTATATTTTATTAAACCAAGTTTTTATATGACAATTAAATTATAAATATAGGTTTTTAACATTGTTGACAAGGAGATTACCTGCCAACCCTGGTCACCGTGTTCTGAGCTATCCTGAAAGTTTCAAATGTCTAGCTAGTAGGGAAGTTAGTGAAAAGTCAATTGCAAGCTTTGCGTTGGTAACGCTGCCGAAGGCAGCAAGAACCCAAAACAGTTAGTTAAAAATATTTAAAAAATGCATTTTCACCGTGTTCGGAACTATTCTGAAAGTTTCAAATGTCTAGCTAGTTGGGAAGGTAGTTAAAAATCGATTGCAAGATTTGTACTGGACAAACAAAGAAACAAGAATCGTAGTTAATAAAAACATGGTAAAAATTCAATGCACATTACATTGATCTAATTTAACAGAAAAGACAATGAAGATATTGCTCGTGATGTACCCCCTGATATAGATGGTTGGGGCAATTTTATTATAATATCATCTCTTTGGACTATTGCTGTATCATTATTTTCAGGAAAAACTTGTTTCTTTTCGCATAAATGTCAACATATGCTTTATCCAATTCTAATTATCCAATCTGACCAACATAATGTACTTTAGTCTTTTTTGTGGAAAATTCTACTAAAATAAAATCATTGATTTCCAAATCAGACGATGAATAATTTAAGCCTACTCCTAAGAATTCCTCCTCTTCATTCAAACTTCAAACTACATTCAGAATCTGACTTGAAGCATAACAGTTCGGTTTTTCGCAACATCTTTGTTTTTCTCAAAAGTTGTAATGTGTTTTTTTCTTTCTTCTGTAATGCTCTTTCCTGCTTTTTCTTTATTTTTTCTACCTTTTTGTTTGTAGTTTTAGCTATTCTATCTTTCTCCGGTGTATCAGTTAGGATACGTGATTTCCCTTTTTCACGTTTTTGTTTCTTTAAATTACTTACTTGGGCTTTTGGAAGTGGTCAGATTGATTCTGGTGTAGGACAAGTAGTACTGATTACACTGCTATTAAGATCATCATCAACATTTTCTGCCAGAGCGTTAGTTTCAGTAAAATGGCCAGAAGTACTTTGAATTTTCTCTACTTTTGCTTTTTGGTCTGTTACAGTATCAGCAAGCAAATCATTTCTGGCAAAAACATTTCTGGAGAAGGGCTAAATGCCTGATTTTGAAAACCCAGATATTATGTTTCGAATAGTAAAAGCTTGATAATATGCTGTTGCAGAGAGTTCAGTGATTTCATAAATTGAAATTATTTTTCCTGCATTAGTTGTTAACCAGTCATTAAATGCAACTTTTAGAGTGGCTTTGAAGCGACCATAAACGTTTACATCTAGTAGCTGTAACTTATGTGAACAATGTGGAGGAAAGGATTATAATACTATTCCATTTTCTCGACAGAACAAGTTTACTTCCGCACTTATATGACACTCATGATTGTCGACAAGTAACAAAACAGGACTTTCTTTCTTGCAATGAGAAAATTTTTAGAAAAGCTTCATGTCATGGTTTCCAGAAAATTATCTGTTGTCATCCATCCTGTAGGGTGTACCAGGCCTAACATCATGAGGATAATACGCTTAATACTATGGAGGGGGGGGGGGGGGAATAAACACAAACTTCAAACTACATTCAGAATCTGACTCGAAGCATAACAGTTCGGTTTTTCGCAACATCTTTGTTTTTTTGTAATGTGTTTTTTTCTTTCTTTTGTAATGCTCTTTCCTGCTTTTTCTTTATTTTTTCTACCTTTTCGTTTGTAGTTTTAGCTATTCTATCTTTCTCCGGTGTATCAGTTAGGATACGTGATTTCCCTTTTTCACGTTTTCGTTTCTTTAAATTATTTACTTGGGCTTTTGGAAGTGGTCAGATTGATTCTGGTGTAGGACAAGTAGTACTGATTACACTGCTATTAAGATCATCATCAACATTTTCTGCCAGAGCGTTAGTTTCAGTAAAATGGCCAGAAGTACTTTGAATTTTCTCTACTTTTGCTTTTTGGTCTGTTACAGTATCAGCAAGCAAATCATCTCTGGCAAAAACATTTCTGGAGAAGGGCTAAATGCCTGATTTTGAAAACCCAGATATTATGTTTCGAATAGTAAAAGCTTGATAATATGCTGTTGCAGAGAGTTCAGTGATTTCATAAATTGAAATTATTTTTCCTGCATTAGTTGTTAACCAGTCATTAAATGCAACTTTTAGAGTGGCTTTGAAGCGACCATAAACGTTTACATCTAGTAGCTGTAACTTATGTGAACAATGTGGAGGAAAGGATTATAATACTATTCCATTTTCTCGACAGAACAAGTTTACTTCCGCACTTATATGACACTCATGATTGTCGACAAGTAACAAAACAGGACTTTCTTTCTTGCAATGAGAAAATTTTTAGAAAAGCTTCATGTCATGGTTTCCAGAAAATTATCTGTTGTCATCCATCCTGTAGGGTGTACCAGGCCTAACATTATGAGGATAATACGCTTAATACTATGGAGGGGGGGGGGAATAAACACGTTTTTAAACATAACTTCAAACTATCTCAGTAAGATTAATTGTTATGTGTGGGTTTTTTATGCGTTCCCAACATGCACTATAAAGGGTTTTTGCGGAATTTTTCCCTCCTTCCCCCTTTAAGGGCAAGGGCAGACAAAAACACGTTTTAAAGAGTAACTCTGCTCCAAATTATCTCAGGAAAGCGATTTTTTGATATGTTGATTGGCAGTGGCGTAGCGTGATATTTGAAACTGGGCATGCTCTGAAGCCAACTGTGGAAAGAGCACTACTTTTAAATTCGTTATCATTTCTTAAAATTTAAGTACGTAAATTTCCAATTTCTTCATACCGTAAATATAATTTTACACATGTATTTTATCAAATTTATCTTGGCAGCATTTATTTAAATGCCACTTATTATAATTTAATGAAGAACTAGTAGGCTTTGCATGCTTCACTGGTTACTACATAAAAAGGAATTTTCAAAGAAATTGAATCACTAATTTTTTTATACATCACTTTATACATATATATATATAAATTCATTAAAGCCACGCAAAATATGGCAGTGACTTCCTTACAATGTCGGATCCGGGTCCCCACTGCTTGTGATAGCGCTTTAACTCGTACCAAAAATAGTTCTTATACATGAACTTAATTGTTGAACATTTTAATAAAGTTAAAAATGTAAAAAGTTTAATTATTTTTATTATATTGACATTTGATACCAAAAGAAAAATTTAAAAAATAAAATAATAAAAAAATAAAGAATGATAAACATTTTTCCCTTTCAAAGAAATTTTTAATTTTCCAAATAAAAAATCGTTTTGAAGAGGCAACTATTGAAATAAAATATCTTGTTTTGTTCAATTAAAATAAAATCTGTCGATAGCTTCGCTTTTTAAAAGGCATCACTAAAGCGTTGCTATGTAGTAACTGTAATAAGCTAGTAACCATTGCTAAGGAATAGAGACGATTAAAAATAAAAACCAGGCAATTTGAATAAAATTTAGGAAAAGGAAAAATTTGAGGGGATGGGGAGGGGGTGGATTCAGATATTCTGATCCAAAAAAAAAAAAAAAAAAAAAAAAAAAATCTCGATGAGGTGCGCATTTGCAATATTCAAGCTATACCTCTGTCACATTTTGTAGCTCTCTAATCAAAGGCCTTAGCTTCAGAGCCAAGTTCTTACAAATAGAAATTTTGATACCACTATTTTTATATTGCAATTTTTCACTTGATGAATCGTTGATATTTATTTTACCTGTTTTAAAAAATACTATATTAAAATAATGGTATCTATTTTTTTATTTGTGAAACTGTCCAGAGTGCACACAGATACACAGGGAGAGACAGACAATTAATTATCTTTAAGACAGACAATTCTCTTTACCCATGTAGAGAGACAACATAAGTAAAATTTTGATCATAATTTTATTTCTTTCGGAAGTTTTCGTTTGGTATGAGTTATTTAGGTTAAAAAAAAATAAATAAATAAAACAGCAGTAATTTTCCTGTCGCATAAAATAACAGATATTTTTTCAGAAATTTATGCAAATTTCATTTTATAGTTGAGTGATCATTTATAAATGAATTCGATTTTTTTTATTACATCATTGTAAAATAAAGCATTAAATTTTACTTTATCAATAACATTTTTGAACTACAACATCGTCAATCTATTCAGTCATTCTTGTCTTTGAGTAGATGGACAAAATGGAAAAACTAGTTCTCACTGACTATGCGAATACTTTTAACGGAAGATAAGAAAATGAAAATCCCTAATACTTTAGCAGTACGGGAAAACTACAGGACATGCTCTGGATGAATAGCATGACTTGGGGTCTTTAAAGAGCGGAAATCCCCTTGTGTGGGAAAATTAGTGCAATGAATATTTCCTCACACAACAAAAATTCCCTATCCAAGGGTATGCTTTAGAAAAGTAGCATGCCTTACGGAGTAACCGGTCAGGAAACGATGTTTTAAAAGAATTATCTTATGTAACAGAAGACATTTTCTTTCAGAATAGTTTTCGAAAAATAAATGACGGCTAATGGATGGATGGTAGCGAGTGATTAATAAAATCATCTGTTAAATTATTATTCTTTCTTTCTTTTTTTAATCAAAATATGTTTGAAGTTTAGACAGTTTTTAGCGGGTATGCGGCGCATGCCTAGCATACCCAGAGAATACGCCACTGTTGATTGGTTATACATAATACACACAAACTACAAAGAGATTATTTGAAATTCCATGCTATCCCCCCCCCCCTCCTTGAGGGTTGGGGAGGGGGGAGTTAAAACATGTTTCCATACGTAACTCTGTTCCAAGTTCCAAATTATTTTAGAATGATAATTTTTGATGTGTGGACTGCTTATGCATATTCAACACACACTACAAAGTGATTTTGTGAAATTTCACCCTACCACTCCTTAGGGACCGTGGGGGGGGGGGGAACAGAAAACATGTATTCATATGTAATTCTGCAGTAAATTATCTTAGGAAGGAGATTTTTAATGTGTGGGTCAGTTATATGTATCTAATTCATAATATAAAGAGATTTTGTGGAAATCCTTCCCCCTTTCCTTTAAGAGCAGAGCGGGGGCTAAAAGATTCATTCTAAAACATAACTGCTTTGAATAACCTCAGGATCTTGATTTTTTAATGTATCGGTTAGGTAAGTAAGTGTATGCAACATGCACTATAAAGGGATTTTGTGAAATTACTCCCCCCCCCTGGAGTGGGCGGGGCAAAAAATGCATTTTCAAGCTTAAATGTTCTCCAAATTACCTTAGAATGGCGAATTTTGGGTGAGTGTTGATTAAGTGTACGTAATATGCATTTTGATGTGGTTTTGCAAATCTTTCCACTTTATCCGTGAGGGAGGGTGAGTAAAATACAGCCAAGGCACTGGGGTTCCAGACTCAAAGTGTGGTAAGTGGGAAAACTGCTACTGAAGGTAGCAAGAACTTTAACTTAGATTTTGACTGATTTCAATAATTTTTTTTTATTATTATTAATGATATTGTATTTTTAGAATTCATTTCAATATAATGACCAGCGAAGCGGGCAAAGCCTGCTAGTTAATAAATAATTTGTACTGTATGATTTGTATGAGATTGTATAGAAGAAAGTCTTGTGGTGGTCTGGTCACAACTCACAACATACTAGTTTTTATTAATATTGTTATTTGAATTTTTTTTTAACCAGCTAAAATTAAAATAGCTAGTTTTATTATTATTATTATTATTTTCATTTTGTTTTAGAAAGTGTTAAAATAAAAGTTATATTCAAAGCATTCATTAGTTTAATTATTTTTCTCACAAATACAAAATTATTTTTTAAGTAGAGTTAATGTTCTTAAATTTTATTATTTTTGTTGATTAATAATAGGTCTTATTTCTGAAGATAATGCCCTACTTTAGTAGGAAAAAGTAATTATGGGCGAAAGTCCCTTCAAGAAATTTGTGCAAGAAATAGATTTTGAAGAAATTCAGCTGCTAGAGGTTAGTAACTTCTGTACTATTCTCGTTTGTTTCTTTTCCATACCAAAATGGAAAAAAAAAATTCTTTGGGCAAAAAAAATTTTTTATTGTTTATTATATTCATTCTCATTCTTATTATCATGATAGGTAGTTATTAATTTTTAAAACATAATAATAATCTATGTAGTAAATTAACTTCCATTAATTTTTCAAGTCAATCAGATAAAAAAAAGGCTTGAAAAACTGTACTTTAAGAATGAAAAAGTGTAGTGTAGATGAGTTCTTTTTTTTTTTTTTTTTAAATGCATGTTTTGAGATACTTCTTAATTTTTTTCTTTTTTATATATCCTTAGGTTGTTGGTAAGGGCTCCTATGGAACAGTCAGAAAAGGAAAATGGAGAAACATAGATGTTGCTGTTAAGATTATTGAAACAGAGCAAGAAAAGAAGGCTTTTATTGTAGAGGTAAATTAATTTCAGATTCTTATGATATGCTAATAGATGAATTTCTAAACCAAGTCTTTCTACAACTACACATTAGTTTATTTTAAGAACATAGTCCAACTTAAAGCCTAATTTTTCTCAGTATTAACAAAATTAGATATACTCCTTTCTTAGATTGTATGTATAATAAATCTATATGCTGCATTTATATTGTTTTAGGTTAACCAATTATCTAGAGTTGATCATGTGAACATAGTAAAACTATATGGTGCCTGCACAAAAGTGCCAGTAAGTTTTTATACATATAAATATATTTTTTTTCCATGCCAATCATTTAAATTTGATTGTTTTGTGTTGCCCTGTTTGTGTTTATGTTTTTACTCTTTCATTTCATAATATAACTTCTTAATAATTATATTCATTATTAACTTGATTTTAATAGGATGATTTAAGTTAACCCATTATGTACTGGCGTTACCATATGGTCACAGCAAACAATGACTTACATCTCTTTCGCTCTGTAGCTCCCAGCGGCAAAAACACAGCGACATAGTCACGGACACAGAAAAATGGCTTGCGGACAGTTTTTGTCTGCACTGAGAAAAAAAATTTGTCTGCAACTTTCGGATAACAATTCACTTATAAAAATTTCTGTATCAAAACTAAAACTAATACTTGTATTATTTATAATTATTTATATTGTGTTGTGTCAAACATTGTTGTAAAATATTTAATTGATTGAATACAATTGTTTATACTATATCGTTTTGTAGTAAAATTGTATTCGTGCATTGTTGCACAAGATCACCACTGATGTTAAGCCCCCCCGTCCCTATCAGCTTTCAGTCTTTTTGAGTGTAAGCAATTTTCACCCCTGATTACATGCAAATTTTGCAGACAGATTATGAAATTTTAAAAGGCTGTCGCAGACAGCTTCAAAACTTTCTGTCACTGGGCTGTAGCCAAATAATCTAAAATCAATAAACATTTTATAATTTCAGGTTTGGTAATAGTTCATTCTATCATTAATTTGTTGAAAATGTTCCAAAACAGTATATTTCCACTTTAGTAACATAAATAAACATAATTTAGTTTGGGATAAAAATTTAAAAGAGAAAAAAAAAAACTCTGTCCTTAATGGGTTAAATTGGAAAAAAAAAAAAAAAAAAAAAAAAACCTCTCATTGGCAATTATTTAACAACACTGCCATGGCATTTTAAATTTTCACTTTGTTGTTCTAGAACTAATGCTAGTTATTGTCTATTTTGTAAATATGGGAAATGTAAAAAACAAATATAAACTTAAATATAGCAAGATTCTGATTAATACTGGACTATTTACAGTTGTTTTTGTGTAGATCGGTTTAATTTTCAAAGCATTATATGTCTGACTCTGAACAGTACTAAATTATTTAAGGTGGTGTAGTTAATGCAGAAGCATTTAGTTTTCAAAAACTGTGCATTTCATGAATAGCTTTTGAATCGTTACATTTACAGCCTAAATATTATTTTTTAAATTTTGTAACAGCAAAAAAAAAAAAAAAAAGGAAAGGATCTTTCTTCTTATCACTGGCATAATTCCTTTACTTTAGAGTATTTGTTTTTATTTTGGCATAGTCACGCACACAACAATTATCATGCTATCGCTATCATAAAACTTTCTCCTATATCATTATATATAACAGCAGCACCTACCAGTTAACATGCATAAAAATGTAATCATCATTGCTTCTCGCAATAAAGATTTCCAATATGCATTTTGGTGCAATTATTGATAATAACAGCTAGTGTGCTGTGGCCATCGTAAAATTTTATTCTATGTCATCTATATAAATAAAGAGAAGTGTCTGTGTGTCTGCACTCTGGTGCTCACACTACTAATCCCAGAACTACAAAATTTGGCAGACAGGTGGGTACCTGGGACCCTGAAGGTCTGCACATCATCGAGATTTTTTCTAATTTGAATTTAATTAATGGTTTTTCAATCTTAAACATTGACTTTTATGTTGCATTTCTCATGAATTTATTCTTCCAATGTAATCGTCTGTGTATCTTAGCAATAGCTATTACACAATTTATTTTTTATTTAATACATTTATTTGAAGGCGGAATTTTTTTTTTAAATTTATTATATTTATTGAAAATCAAATGGTAAAGCAATAGAAATAAATTGTTATGTTTATGTATAACTTTTATAGTATAACAACTTTTTATTTTTCATTTTAAATTAATTCCTTTAAAATAAAAATTCCTTTTTTTTTTTTTTATAATATTTATTGGGGGAAAAAATGGTAGTATATAGTAGAAAGGATTTAACTGATTAAAATTTATTAATTCATTTTAAAAGAAAATCTACTTTTTATTTTATTTTATTATACTGGTTGGAATCATATTGCAATATAGTGTAAATAACGGGGGTTATAAAATACATGGTTCAAAAATTAAAATATATAATAGATGCTGAGATAGTCACCTTTAAAATTGTAGTTCTTAAATATCAGAAGATCCACATGTCGTCGATAAATACAGTAACACCCTGCTTAACGTTGTTTCATTTAGCGCTCTTTTATTTCCCCTGTGGATTCCCCGAAATCGCTTGCAGCAGTACGGGGATTCCCTGAAATTGTGCACACGTTGTTTCGCATCACGCTCTACTTTGATGGAACGTATCCCCACGTTAAGCGGGGTCTTACTGTACCCAGATTGAAGTGCCATGGAAAGACCTATCTGCAGATAGTGGAAACCTGGACCCGATGCAGTACAGGCGGGAAAAAGAGCTTCTGTAGGCAGTGGGTACCCAAAGCAAGGTCTAGAGCGATTTTTTTTTTTTTTTTTAAAGTTTTTATTTATAATGTGATGTTAAAATTAAATACTGATCCAATTCCTTTGAAAATTCATTTAAATATAGTGACTAGCGAAGTGGGCATAGCCTGCTAGTTATAAATAAGAGCAACACCTAATATGCAGTTTGATCTAGTTTTAGGCAATAAATGTTGGGGTAGAGCCATCTGAAATATCAATGAAAGTAAATAACAGCAGTGCCACCTGTGGTGTGATATATACTTAAACTGAATAATCATTCATAATTATTACAACTGAATAATTATTCATAATATCTGTTTTACATACCAAGTTTGGTGGATCTGTCATAGAAGTGGAGATACAGTCTTTCTGTAAACAGGAAATATTGCCACATAGCTGCACCATGTGTTGTCCAATATGCGTCCAAATTAAATCAACACAGTTTTTCATATTTTTCTCATGTACCAATTTTAAAGTACATTTATACTTCATAAAATTTGAGATATTGTTTTTTTTTTTTGTAAATGGGATCAAATTGCAGCATAACTGGGTCACTTGTCAGCTGGTATGTATTCTAATTGATTTGAATAGTTTTCCCTTTGGTGTGAAAAACTTCAGCATTGCAACGTCACTTGTTGGTCCATGTATCCATTGCTAATCAACGCCATTGGTCCATGTATCCAACGTTGATTAGCGTTGGATACATGGTATATATACCAACCATGTATCCAGTGTTGATCCATGTATCCAATGCCATTTAAGTCAATGTTCAATTAAATATTAAATTGTCTTTTGATCATGAGATACAATTTTGCTAACACAAAGGCAGACATTATTTTTTAAATGGTCGAATCGTGTTTCAAACAATTAAAAAAATATAAATCAATCAAGAACCAGGGGTGAAAATTTTCATTAACCTAATATATTCTGATGTATAAAGAAGAATAAAGTAATAAGGATATCTATTTATTATAACAAATATATGATATAATGAAGCTATGCAAAAAGCTACTTTGCATTTGTTTCAACAGTAAGCTCATTAACTGCTGCTGTTCTTTCTTTCCCGCCTTTTATTTATTTTTTTTTTTTTTGCCCTTATTATTCATAAATTCTAATGATTGATATCTTATATTTATTGTTGACAAAAAAATTCTATATTTATCTTTAAAGAATTTTTTTTTTTTTTTTAAATCCTTATAGTGTTTTTGTGTTAAATATGAACATTTTTTAAGTATTACATTTTTTTAAATGTAGGTATGTTTAGTTATGGAATATGCTGGAGATGGCTCTTTATATAAAGGTAATTTTTGAAATATTTTTATATTTGCCTGGTAATATGTTTTTTAAAAAAAAAAACTATTTATTTATTTTTGAGGGTGAACCTCTGATACTTTGATTATTTTGCAACTATTTATTATTATTTTTTTCCTTTTTAACTCTGCTCTTGTGTTCAGGTCCATTTCGACCCAAAATCAGCATACACAAAAATTTGGTTTTTAATGTCAAATACTTTCTTAAAAAACAAGAGAAATTTTTACAATAATTTGGTTTAAAAATAGAAAATAGTAGTGCAGTTATATATGAAAACTTAAAATATTAGATTCATTTAATAATGAAGATTTGTTTTCTCAGTTTGAAACAAACAAAGAATTAGGGTTAAAGAGCAGAATAAAATAGATAATTTTCTTATATGTATTTAATCATTACAACTTTTCTAAATATCTGTAATCTGTAAATGTGTCATTTTTGTTCTTCTATACTGTAATTCTCTAATTTGAAATTATTAAATGTTAAACCCATTTATTAGACTCAGACTATTTCTTCTTAATCCTGGAAGTGTTGAATATTTTTTAAATATACTGCAAGGAGAATATGTCCTGTTAGTTGTCTTTAAAACATCTCGGATAACGAGGTAAGCTTTAAAGAAAAAAGAAACTTCTAAAAATAGCTTCTAAAATTTGCTGCACTGAGGGTAGTATAACATAATTTATCATTAAATATAACACATTTAATCACAATTTATCCACAGTATGCTGTATTCCCTGTATTGTGGTGCAATAATCCATTAGTTTGAAAATGAAAATGCAATTATGAAAAGAACAACATGACTTGAATGTACAACTTATTTTAAAACCAATGTAACATTTAAAATGAGATAAAGAATACAAAAATTTAAAACTTTAAAAATACATTTTAATTAAAAACATTAAAACACAAGACAGGTGTTTCGGCTAGAACACTAGCCCTCCTCAGTGTCAAACATACAAGCACAAACAACATTTACAAAAATTCATGTTGTTTGTGCTTGTATGTTTGACACTGAGGAGGGCTAGTGTTCTAGCCGAAACGTCTGTCTTGTGTTTTAATGTTTTTAATTAAAATGTATTTTTAAAGTTTTAAATTTTTGTATTTTTTTATATCATTTTAAATGTTACATTGGTTTTAATATATTAATGAGACGTATAAATTATGTTTAATTTTATTAAATACAACTTTTTTTGTTTAGAAAGTATAAGTATGAAAGTAATATTAAATAATATTAATAATATGTTATATAACATACACTATATAAAAATAGTTGCAAAATAACAGAGCTGCATTACAAATATAAAGGATTGAGGAAGAAAGAGAATGACAAAATTTTAGATGATCTTTTTGTAGCACATCAAGTGTTCAGGTGATTACAGGGAAATAACGAAATCAAAATTCTAAATGATGCCAAAAGTGATAGTGATAGAAAAAAATTTGTGCCAGGAGGCTAAAATAACTTTTCTTTGTTTCTATGTAAACTCTGTGGAAAAATTTGAACATTAAAATGATGGTCGAGAACAGCAATCCTAAAGTTGGCTTAAAAATAGTCACCAAAGTCAAACCATTAGTTGACTCCACATACACTATTAAATAATTATTAATGGCCAGAAATGTTTTACACTTGCATCAGATAAAGATATTTATTTAAATAAATGAGGTAATTACTACAATTAATAAATTGAAAATCTCATCTGCCTTTGCTAGAGTGGAAATAAATAAATTACGCTTTTAATAAATCCCTCATAATAAAAGAAAATTTGTATTATTTTAAATGAATGAATAATTAAATATGAGATTTTCAGATAATTTATATTAAGTAAAATAAATTTAGTGAGAGTTCAATTCAATTTTATAATTTAAAAAATTATATTTATTTTAATTTATAATTAGATATTTAATAATTTTAGAAAAAAAAAATAGATATAATTAAACAATATGTGTGCAAACTTGCTCACTGCTGGTGACAAAATAATTTCCTAAGTTTAAAATTTAGACGAATATATTAATAGCAAATAAGCCAAGTAGCAAGAAGGATCTTTAATCTTTTTAAGGTTAGATATCATGGTCATCCTAGACTTTTATTTTGTCAATCCTTAATTAAAACTCATGATATAAAGAAATAATTTGAGGAAAAAATATAAATGAGATCACCTTTTTTAATTATAATCCATAAAATTAGCATAATCGTATGAGATATGACCAAAGTTATAAGTACTGCATTTTTGTTTCATTCTTGTGAAAACTAGTTGATCTGCACTTGCTTAGCACTCAATTCTTATGTACAAGTTTCCAAATTTATTTCTCCTTGCCAGTTCAAATAAACATTGGTTTACATGATATTATTATTATTATTTGTAATAGCATCTTTTGCATCATATTTAAATGAGTCCAGGTAGCTCCAAAAAATTAAAAATGATATCATAATCCTTCAATTCAAGTTTTTTAACCATGTATCTATTTATATTTATTTATTTATAGTTTTAACATTTATTTATAGTTTTAAGTTTTTGTGACATAACTGAATTCTACATATTTAATTTATTATTATTATTTTCCCTTGACGTATAAAAATTCTGCTCTAGCACTCAAGATATCTCCAAAACATTTATGTAGTATAAATCTGTTGTACATTTATTTCATTGTTAAAAAAGGTTGAAAAATAATATAATCAGTTCAATAGTAGATACACATATGATTGTAAAATATATGCAAAATTTATTATTGTTTATTTTTCTGTTCAATAAGAACTATAAAAGCTTTTCACAAACATTACAGAAAATCTATTTATTGACCGTGAATAGATTTATACAAAAAATCAATAAAAGAGAGAGAGAGAGAGAGAATATTTCAACATTTGCATTTTTATACTGTGAAATATTTTTTTCATTTATGCGTAATTTCCTAAGTAGTGAGTCGGTAAAATTTCATTTTCATTATATTTCAGTTTTGCACTGTATGAAGCAAGTTCAATATACAGCCGCTCATGCCTTAAGTTGGTTGTTACAGACAGCAAATGGTGTAGCATATCTTCATAATATGAAGCCAAGACCTTTAATTCACAGAGATTTAAAGCCTCCAAAGTATGTTTTCCTTGTGTTTCATTGTATAGACATTATGACTGTTTTCTAAAATTTTGGACTTGTATAATTATGTAGAAAAAGATCTCCATTTCTTAACTTTTTATTTTATTCCATAATCTCATAGTTAATGACAATATTTATTGTGCCATTGCAATATTTGTATTATTATTAATTTATCCAATCAGGTTGCTATGATTCAATATATATTAGTTTGCTTTATCTATTCTTTAAAAATAATCATGCTTGGTAGGATGATTATTTTCAAGAACAAAAATATTGGAATTGATATTCATTGTTGCATTCAAAAAATTTTTAGGAGATTAAAACTTTAGGTAGACAGTGTATTATAATGTAATAAATATTTTATATCTTTCCATGACTAGAAATGTTGTATGGAATACAAGAACTAATTTTAAGGACCTTCTTCACTCACTGCCGCCGGAAGCTGAAGCTAATGTTATTGTATGGGAAATTTTTCTTTACAAATAACTTATTAACTAATACATATTTTTAAATTCTGTTTTCACATTCTGAAAATTCCCAGCTGTTAAATTGATGGACCTTTTCTAAAAATGTATTTATTTATTTTTTTATATTTTATTTTGAAGCTGCAAAATACAAATTTTCAATATGTGAAGTTTTTTCATTTTGTAATTTCAAAATAAAATATTAAAAATTAAAAAAATACATTTTTAAAAAAGGTCCATCAATTTAACAGTTGAGAATTTTCTGAATGTGAAAATAGAATTTAAAAATCTGTATTAGTTAATAAGTTATTTGTAAAGAAAATTTCCCCATAGAATAACATTGGCTCGGGCTTCTGGCGACGGCAAGTGAAGAGGGCCGTTAAGGACAAATATTGCTATTTACTATATTAACTGATTTAATTTTTTTAGCAACTGGATTAAATGTTAAAACAGAGAAAGAGTTAAGTTAGGTAAACTAGAGCAATGGATCAGTGTGTGTTAGATTGGGCTAAAAATTTATTTTTATTTATTTATTTATTCAAAGTTGAATCAGTAATAGTGTGGTAAAGCTGTTTTTATACCTTCATATATTACACCTATATTTAATTTTTCGACTCTCCATTTTTTTTTTTTTTTTTTTTTTTCTCCTGCTCCTTACTGAGGTCCTGAAAAAAATCTGGTGTGTAACAACCACACAGCCTCCTTTATCTAATACTACACATATACGCTTTTTAGAAATAATGGGATCAGGAGAAAATAAAATGGATTTAACAAATTAGACACCTAAGAATTTTCTTGTAAGAGCAAATTGTTACATAGGTTGGGAAGACATATAAAAGAGAATTTACATAACAAGTTTAAAAAAAAAAAAAAAAAAAAATTAGAGCTGCTTTTTAAAATACCCATATTCGAGATCTATAACTGATCTACCTAATTAAAACACCTGCCAATTTTCCTGTAGTAACCAAATAACACATTCTAAAGGACATCTAAAAAGGGTTTATGTAGCAAATTGAAGAAAATCGTTAGAGCTGTTTTTGAGGTACAGACTTTTGTCCCACTGACAATTTTCACTAAAGTCGGACAAACTTATCTGCTCACCAGAAATTAACAATTACATGTGAAAAGATATCTATAGGAGAGTTAATTTGAAGAATTTGAGAAAATGTGTACAGTCATTTTTTTTTTTTTTTTTTTAAATACACTTGCGAGACCTAAAATTGATCTATTTATACAGGACGTCTATCAGTTTTGTGAACTAATTAACTAATACTTATGAAAGGACTTCTAAAAGGTTGTTTACATAGCAACTTTGTAGAAAATTGCTTGAGCCATTTTTGAGATATGGACCTAGAGTCCCACTTCCGGGTTTCGAATTTTCACCAAAAGTCAGAAAAAATCACCTGTACACTAGACTTGTCTTAATTCTCAAGTTTTGTCATTCTTTTTTTATTAGTTTTGGAGAACTGATAGTCAGAATATTCCACACACACACATATATACACACATATACACTGACCAGTTGCCAATATCCATTTTTCTTTGGACTCAGGAGATCTTAAAATACGTAAATCTGGTAAAAATTCAACATAAAAATTTTTAACCAAATAAAATACTTCTATTACCTGTGATAGTCAAGTAATGGGAATAATATTACCTACAGTAGTCAAATAATAAGTCTTTTTTTTTTTTTTTTTTGGATAAATCAAGGTAGAAGCATCTTATTGATATAAAATATTTTTTTTTTTTATGTATAAAAGAAAAATCATATGTTTAGTGGTGTAATTTTTTTTTTCATACTTTACTCTCCTTTATAGATAGAAGGGGCAAAATTTATTCAATTAAAAACAGTTTAGTAGAAGAAAATTGCTGAATACCAAAGTGAATGTTAATTCACAATTATGTATTAAGAATGTGAAAGTTATTTAAAAAACAAAATTATTATTTTTGACAATTCAGTTATTATTTATTTATTTGTTTTTTTACTTTCTCTTACCCATAAGGTAGAGAAAGTATTGTTTGTGGGTCAAATTTTCAAAAGGGAGTTTTTGTTATATTTACACGTTTTGAGGTTCCTGAATATGAAAGTCATGTTTTTAGAGGTTGGTCTGTGTGTCTGTCTGTTATCAGCATATCTCAAAAACTAAATATAGCAGAAAGTTCAAACTTGGTATACTAAATGTGTATCATACAGTGATGCTACACTAAGCTTTTCGTTGAGATCAAGCAAATGGTTTGTATACAGGGACACCCAAGAGAATTCAATTACATTGCGTCTATGGGGGAAATTGCAGGTAAGTAGAGTTTAACATCTATAGACTGCACTAAACCAAATGAAACGAATATATATTTTTTATATGCATAAAAACATGTTTCATGTAGAATATGGTATAGAAATCATTCATTGTTTGTTTACAAGGCTGCACAAAAGAACTAGATTATAATGCGACAATACTTGAAAATTGATGGAAGCATACTTCAGGTTGTGCCATGTGTTATTAATATAGGATTATATTTAAGAGCACTATGCGATATGTACATAACTTTCAGAAGATATACAGGGCTGCCAGTATTTAAACCATAACATTCTTTTTTATTTATTAGTGGAAGTGCTTTATTATAATGTACTATATCATATAATATTTTACCAGGGTTCATACTCCTCAGGGAAAACCTGGAAAACAGGGAATACTCAGGGAATTTGGAATTTGTTAAAAAAAAGTCAGGGAAAATAAAAATTTTCATTAAAACTCAGGGAAAATCAGTTATAAAACCTGGAAAAACAATTTCTTTTTCTCTCTCAAGTTATGTTTTTCTTGTTTAGCTTCGTATCAAAATTTAAATAATGAATTATTGTGAAAATACGCATGTAAATGTGATTTCTACCTGAATTTCTATTATGATTGGCAGTAATATGATATCATACAGTGTAAGTAGCTGTATTTTGTCTTATCTAGAAAAGCATTTCTTGTAATATGTCGCTAATATTTTCTTGAAAATTGTCTGGGAACTCAGGGAAAACTCAGGGAATTTTTCCCCTATATTTGAGTATGAACCCTTTTTACCATGTCCAGAAAAGCTGCTCAGGAATTGAAATTAATTTCTGAAAACCACATGGTAAATAATGTATTTTTTTAAGCTAAATATTCAACAATTGGTTTCTTGTATATTTATATGTTTTGAGGCTTCTTGAATACCGAAGTCAAGTTTTATAATTTGATCTTTGCCTGTGCATGTTAGAGTAAATTAAAAACAACTAACTTCAGGCAATCCAAATTATGTATTTTGAAGTGAATACGTTTGTTACTAGAAAAGTTTGTTCAAGATTGATAAGTTTCAAGGAAGGATTCGTGTGAAAGTTGTCTGAATAATTTAAATGAACTTTTGAACTTAATAACAGATTTGAATTCTCTATAAATGTAGGTACAATAATAAAATGGGGGGGGGGGGGTGATTTGTCAAATAAATCTGTTCCGAAGCCTAAGTTGAATTGTTTTAACACAAGTTTACATAACAGTACTCGTTATCTTAACCTTTAATCTCCAATCCATATTTATAGTATTAAATTTCAGGGAAAGAAAAAGTCGTGTGAGTGACACACCAGATTATTTCATTTTATCCCAATTCAGACTAGTTAGTAAGAGACCAAAAATATGAGTCAATTGAAAGCAGGGTATTGATTAATATTACAGACAATTTTTTGTTGACTTACATTTAGAACATTACCTTTCATAAAGCTCTTGGACATCGGTCGAAGTACTTTCTGGGCAGTACCGCCCTTTCCTCAGCAACCTTTAGTGCCGTTCGCTACTGCTGATACTGTTGTAGGGTTCCTTCTCTGTTGCTTCTTTAGAAGATAGCGCCACACTTGGTCTAAATCTGCATGCGACTCATGCCCGTTGCATGCTGATTCGTCACTAACTATTTCAATTGTTTCGCAGTAAAATGCACAGTCTGGGTTATTGTAATTGGCAATTTTTTGGGTTTCATTAAAATTTATATCAATCTTATTTTCTTGGTTAAATTTGGTGAGGGCAATGGTTGATTTTCCATATTTTATATCATTATTATGTTCTTAAATTCTGGTGGATATTTTTCTTTTTATTACGCCGATATAGCAACCTGTTTTATTGTCGGTGTTATAAAAAGCATAACATTATTTTATTCTTATGTTTTAAATAGTTTAACACTATTTCATTTAAAATTATAGGTTTTCAGGTTTTTTTAATTTAAAAAAGCTCTCTCATTCGAAATTAATTTTGATACTCTACAAATTTTAATTAAAATCGATCACAATTTAATTATTTAAAATATTTTCGTTTTCACTCTGAAAATTAGCATTTTTCAAAAAGTAGATAAATAAATAAATCCAGCAATTCCAGATTAAATCGATAATTTAATCGATTATCCTTTCAGAAAAATTACCAAAATATAATAGAGAAATGGCTAAAATAGCAAACGAATAAAATAAAGAAAATCTAAAATCAGATAAATCCAAAATTATTTTGTCAGCAGTCAGTGTTTAGATTTTGCATTTAAAATTATTTTTCTAAGTTTTATTTCCATGTAATTCTGGTTTCATAAGATTGCTTTTTAAATTTCATTTAATTTGAGCGATCACTCATAAAAATAGCTTAAAATTTAATAGTTTTCCTTTCCAAAAATCTTAAGTTCAAAAACAGCTTTTTTATTCACTAAGTTCTTAAAATCAGAAGTCAGCCATGTTTTCTTAAAGATTTCATACTTTCCCGTGCTTTCAGAGGAGGAAATTCCTTCTAGAAGCTTCTGGATCTTTCCCCATGACGTAGTTAGCGTCACCTCTGATGTCGATAGCGTCTCTTTCGAGAGCGCTGATTGGTTCGCTTCGAGAAGAACGCGAAATTCCGATTGCTCTCAGTCAGAACAGCAGGTGATTGCGGAGCTAAGAGGTTGTGTGTGCCAGCAGAGGCCGGGGATTTTTTCCTATGCCGAAGCTTGGTACAGGGGCCAAAAAGTGATACCTGATCGCCGCAAATAATGCAGTATTTTTTTTTTTTTTTTTTACAAATGTGCTGAGAATCTAATGTTATTAACGTAATGAAGCAGGAGCCGCAAAAGACCAATGGATGTCAAACTTTTTTCTTTAATAACTCCTATTTTGAAGTCAAGATCTACGTCATAATGCATTGAATCTTTCCAAGTGTTTCTGCATATGAATTCCAAATTTAGTATCCAGTAACATTCCAGTATTGATGATGGAAAGCGATTCTGCCAAAGCAACTTTTTATCCTTGTAAAGTGTCAGCTCCCTTTCAAGTTCGTTCGGCACAAATCAAATGAATGTTGCCTAAGTTTAAAATTAACGTATGAAGACCAGTTGGCTAAAGAAGTAGAAAAAGACAGTGAATAATCTCATTTACAGCACATTTGTACTTGCCTTGAAGACTTGTACTGAAATAACATTTGTGCAGTATAATGACCATCTTGTACATAAATGAAATTCTCTTACTGTTTGCAAGATGCTAAAAAATCTAATGAATTTTGAACATTTTTTGCAAAAGATCTTAAATTCGGCGTCCTGTGCTAATCTAATGACTTCTGACCATTTTTTCAAAAGATCTTAAATTCGGCGTCCTGGGCTAATTTAATGACTTTAGAACATTTTTTCAAAGGATCTTAAATTCGGCATCCTGTGCTAATCTAATGACATTTGTAAACAAGTTTGATTGACTTTCGAACATTTTTTTTAAAAAGATCATAAGTTGGGCATTTTAAAATTGCCAGGTTAATTTTTTTTTTTTTTTTTTTTTTTTTACTATTCAAGAATACGTGTAAGTGTTACAGAAATATGTGTGTGATTTTGTGTGATGGTACCATCAAGTCTAATTACAATATGTATTACTTCATAAAATAAAAAGAGTTTGAATTCTTCATAAATGGTGAGTCATTTATTCCTTTTATCTTTTTTTTTTTTAGATTTTCTCTCTAGATAATCTTTCAGGAATGATTCCAGCTCACAGCGTTCTCTCACAGTACTCCATTAGACTAAAATTGATCACTTAAAAATTTTCCTTCACATTTTTAATAGATCTAAAAGGAATTTGGATTTAAATTCAGACTTGTATTTCTAGATGTAACGTTTTTTAAATTTTATCTTTTATGATAAAATTTGAAATTATCATTAAATTATGATCAGTTTTTTAAACTTTTGAACCCCTCTTTTTTTTAAAAAAAAAACTTAATTTTTACAGTTGGAAAGTTTGAAAGGGATTCTGTAAACACCTGCCGTTTCTAGAGGGGGGGGGTTAGATCTTTGTCATTACGGATTAGTTGCTATATATTCGGATTTGGTTTAATGGAAATTTAAGTTATATTTTTTAGCAGTGTTTATTTTTGAGTGCTGCTCCGCGATCAAAAGGAATAGAGAAAAAGTATTTTAAAGGGGCTTTTTGGTGACTTGGGTGTGAGATTGTTTAGTTTTTTAATTCTTTTTTTATATAACTTATTAATTAGATTTTTGTGGTAGCCTGCTTTTATAGTTATGTCTTTGTATAGTCAATTTCATTTTTTAAATCAGTTGGATTGTTACAGATTAGAATCACGCGATTAATGTAAGCTTGAATAGTGTTAATTTTATATTTATAAGGGGTTTTACTATAATTACTGATAATTTCTTGACTTGACATCGGTTTTCGGTATACTGTAGATTTTATATTATTATTATTTCTTTTTATTTTAGCGTCTAAATAGTTGATTTCTTCATTAGTTTCGGGTTCACATATGAATTTTATATTTTGGTCAAATTTATTCAAAGTTTCTAGGATTTCATCAGTATTTTCATCTTTATTTATTATTGCAAGACGTCATCGACATATCTGACCCAAAAAATTATTTTGTTTTTTAAAGTTTCAAGTATATTTTCCTCAAGAATTCTTAATTTGTGTTCGGCTATTATACCTGATATAGGAGATCCCATCGGGACTCCTTTATTTTGTTTATATATTTTCCCTTTGAAATTGAAATAACTTTCATTTAAAATTAAATTATTGGTAGCGATTAAAGTGTTGGCAATTTCGTTATTATATTTTTCTTTAATTAGATTGTTTATAATATCGGATATTTCTTTAATATCTATTGATGGGTAAAGGTTTTTGTTTACTGTTATATGTTACGAATAAAAAAGTAATAAACATTTTTTAAATTTTGTACAAATATTATTTATTTATTTATTTTCGTATATTATTCCCTTTATGCAGTTTTAAGAGGCAAAAGATATTAAAAGATTGAAAAAATTATTTTAGTAGATTATTGGATAATACTAAAAAGGGCTTTTTCCGGCTATTGTGCAGTACAATTCTAAAAGAATGAAAAAAAAAAAAAAAAGGAATTTTCTGTTTATTGTGTGCCTTAAAATAAACTCATTGAAATTTGCGACTAAATAGAGAATGTAAATTTTAAAATTTGTTTACAACTTTTTTGTTTTGTGAATTTAATAGAAAACTTTAATATTCTAGAGCAATTCTGAAGATATTTTATATTGAAGTTCAAAATTAATATTAAAAAAAAAAAGTATATTATCTTACTACAGTATTATTTACTTCATATTTCACTTTAATTACACTAAAAATCGAGACAATTGTAATATATCATTAAAATATACAATTAAAATATTAAAATAAGCACAACATAAAGTTGTACGTTTCGAGCCTTATTTTAGGCTCCTCATCACAAAAAACATCATAAAAGTAAACATTCAGATAAACGGATAGTTTTCTTCTACAAAAGCATAGCATATTTGGCAGGGACTATGCATGTTTCATTAAGGGATGAAGAATGTAGTTTTGAATACCAGACCTCAAGGAAAATTCTAGAATGATAATTTGAATAGTTAGATACAATTATTTTAATAATATTATTATATCAAAATCAGGTAGATGGTCTGTTTCTATGCTATGCTGGACAATTTTAGAACGAATATTGCAGTTTTTGAAATTTCTTTTATGTTCAAGAATTTGAGTATGAAGAGAACAGCCAGTTTCAACAATATAAACAGAATTGCATAATTTATAAGGAATATTATAAATAACTCCTGTACGGCAAAATGGGGGGGATAACAGGTTTAAAATTAGAAAGGAAATTACGAATCAAAAACTAATGTTTATAGGAAACAAATATATTAACAGTACATAACATTTTTGCAGTAGATACAGAAATTATTTTGTAGTATGGAATAGTAATGAAAGATTTAGGTGATTTGGTAGAGTTCAATATCATGATTATCAATGTTAAAGTCGTATTCATTTAATTTTCTTTTAAGCCAGCAAGGGGGATAATTATTACGTTTTAAGTCTAAAAAAAATTCTTAATTCTAATTGGAAAAGTTCTTCAGTACTGAAATATGATTTAGTGCAGTGAAGTAAAGTATGAAAAGCAGTAGATTTGTGTGAAGACATATTTACTAAATTAAAATTTAAATATTGGCCTTAAAAAGTAGGATTCCTATAAACAGAAGAAATAAATTTAGAATGAGTATTAAAAGGGAAATCTTCAACTAAATATCTAAGAAGGGGAGTTTATTATCTTTTTCTTGTTCTAATGTAAATTGAATTGATGGATTAAAGGAATCAGCATAATTAAGAATTTATATATTTTTTAAAGATAGAATAATTTGTATTTTAATTATCTGCCTTCATTTAAATATTCATAAAATAGTGTCTAATTAAAATTTATGGTGGTTTATTTTAAACTTTGGTAATTATTATTATTTTTTTGTGTGTGTGGGGGGGGGGGATACTTTTGGATGGTGAATGTTAATAATATATATATTTAAAAGTTTTAATTCATTAATGATAATAATTTGTGATTATGAAAAAAAAAAAAAAAAAAAAAAAAAGCTAATTTATCTTTTTAAGCCATTCTGGATGCAACAGTTGTGTTGTGCTTGTCATTTTAAACTTAATTTGTATTTCTAACTTCGTTATATTTTATCATAATAATTATTTTATTATTATAGCATTTTAAACTATTATTTTTAGCTTGTTGCTCATTAATGGTGGAACTATCCTCAAGATTTGTGATTTTGGAACAGCGTGTGACAAACATACTAATATGACAAACAGTAAAGGAAGTGCTGCATGGATGGCACCTGAAGTTTTCGAAGGTATTTAATTAATTAAAAAAAAGTAATTTGCTTTATTTGTAATGTTTTATTCATTTTAACATACCAGCCAAATCTACTGGTCTTACCAGTAGACTTCTAGTTTTTGGCCAGTTCTACTCATCTCTTCAATTTTTTAAAAAATAGTTTTTTGGAATTTTTTAAAAAAAATTCTAAAATTCAAGAATTTTCCCATAAATATCTGGAGGAAAATATCTAGATGATGATGATAATGTATAAATGGAATAGAACAGAATATAGAATGGAATAGACTATTGGAATGGAAATAGAATGGAATAGAATATTGGAATGGAAATAGAATATTGAAATGGAAATGGAATAGAATATGGAATAGAATAGAACAGAATACAGAATGGAATAGAATAGAATGGAATAGAAATGTATAAATGGAATAGAATAGAATGGAATAGAAATGTATAAATGGAATAGAAGTGTATATATGTAAGAAATAAACAATAAATATTATAGTTTTTAAAAATATCTCAAATTCATTGAGTTTTTAAAGTTATTTTTATTGAGTATACTGTAAAACAACAGTTATATATATATTTGTAAAACCAAATTGTAAACTTATAGAAAAGCAATCCCTGTTTTTTCCTGTTTATGGTTATTATATCATGTAAAATCCAGTACAAATCTGTAGAATATTTTAATTTTTAAATGCAATGAAAATTTAAATGTTATAAATAAAATTTAATGATGATTTACTTTATAAAGCAAAGTCTGCAACAAATGTGAAAAATAGTGATTTTAATTAACATGTTTAAATGCTCAGCTTATTTTACTCACCATTACGTTCAGACCAGATTCGGCCATCATATAGGCTAGCTCCAATGGGAGAATTGATGAATAAATAGAAGTGTTAGGAACCCCGGTTATCTCATGGAGGAGAAAAAAAAAAAAAAAACATTGACCAAATAAAAGCTGATGTCGTCTGAATTTAAATGTTCAGTCTCACAAGTATGCAAAGTTTCACATGTCCACAAGAATAACCTGAATGAAAAGTCTGTGTTCTGTCCATACCATACAGACTAGAGAAGCGTAAAAGAAAAATCTAGCACATAATGCTTTAAATGTTATTTGAAATATTCTCTTCTTTATTTTTGTGATTTTATTGCTTTTAATATATGCAATTTTAATATTTTTTGTTTTCATTGGAAAAGTAAGCGAGTTATTTAAAGAATATTTCTATTTAAAGAAAATTCATATGTTTATCATTTTGATATTTTATATCTGTATAAATTCATTATGTTGATAAAATCTACTTTTTTTTTCAATGAAAATATGGTTCTCTATGCTGAAAGATTGACAGATATGAAGCTTTAAAAGTTTTTTTAATTTATTTAAAAAAATTAATGCATTTTGATAATTTTTTATGTATGTTTTAATTAAAAATTTCTCTTTTTCAGTTGCAGTGTTCTCATAATTATAATGCCAGTTGTTTACCAAATACTCAGTGTATATGTATATTTACAGATCTGTTGAGGTTTTTTTTACTAAATTTTTTTTTAATAGGTTCCCAATACAGTGAAAAATGTGATGTGTTCAGCTGGGGCATTATTCTTTGGGAAGTTCTCACCAGAGAGAAACCTTTCTGTGATGGTGAAGGAGCAACAGCTTTTCGCATTATGTGGGCTGTTCATAATGGTAATTCCCCTCCTACTTCCTCTCCTGAATTTGTATATGGTTGCACTCAAATGAAACCCATGCTAAATTTTACAGAAAATTCTAATAATGTTTTAATTTATCTACACATGTTTTTTCAATAATTCGAAGAAAACCAGCTATGATTGTTACCTTTGTGCAAATTAATTCTAATTCTTTTGCATGTAATTCCATTTACAATACTAAATGCACTTTTTCACTAAAAGGTACCAAAATGTTTGTGATCCATGATAAAAATTAGGATTTTTGTAAACAACACCATGATATGAATAATAAACACTCAACAGTTATTTAGGGTCACAAATGTAAAATAAAATAAGCAAGAGTTCAGCATGATTCATAACTATATTTTTCTCCTGATGAAGAGTCATACTTGATTAGTTTAACCTAAAACCATTGTTGTGAGCATGTCTATACATACCCTCCCACTCCATTTTGCAAACTAATCGTCTTTCTTCATTTTACCAATTTTCAAAATCATCAGTATTAGTATTAATGAAACACGCTGTATGTTGAAAATTCAGGGGGAATATTTTGTTTCCCCAAGCAATTAATTGTGGATTATAATTTTTAGAGCAAATTGAATCAGTGCAATTTTTTTTTTTTTTTTTTTTTTTTTTCGTATTGAAATTTCAAGATAAAACTGATTATATGAGTTCTGATTTAGAATCATATTTTTATTTTGGAAATACCTCCATTTCTCTAGAATGAGAATAGCTAATCAATTGCCCTTATACAGTGAAACTTGAATAATTCGAACTTGTTTAATTTGAAATTCTGCATAATTTGAATTTTTTACTCAGTCCCTTGAATTTTGTATTAAAATAATGTTAAAAAATCGTGGATAATTCAAATTCTATTTTGGGTAATTCGAATTTTTCATACGATTACCTTTAAAGTATTACAGCAAAATTTGTTCCCGAGATTTTTCTCAGTTAAAGTGCATTATTTTTTTTTAACAGTCTTTCAAAGAAAGATAAGGAAATACAAGAGAAGCCCCCTATCCAGTGCATCAGAAGATATAGTGTGTATACATGCACTTCTTAGTTTTTTTGAATTGAAAGTCATGTCTAATGTAGATTCTATTTTTGTATAAATTGATAGCTTGAAGTCATATGCTACGACACACAGTTTGTATTTAAAGAAGCAATCAAAAATATCAGACTAATTTTTAAAAAATGTTGAATAATTAAGCTCATAAAAAATATTGATTTAATTAGAGGAGGGGAGGGGTTAATAATTCTTTTTTTTTTTTACAAAGTAGTACAGTCGGTAACAAAAGTGTCCGAACGCTAACAAAAATTCCTATATAAAAAAAGTAGAGTTAATACTGTTTTGTTAAATAAATCCTTGTTGAATCCTGTTCTTAACTAAGAACAGGATTCGACAAGGATTTATTTAACAAAACAGTATTAACTCTTTTTTTTTATATAGGAATTTTTGCTAGTGTTCGAACACTTTTGTTACCGACTGTATATGTAATTTGAATTTTTGGATATTTTGAATTTTTCTCTGGTCCCTTCAACTTCGAATTATCCAAGTTCTACTGTATATTTGTAAAACTACAGTTATGAATCTGTTAATTCTCTGGCAGAAAAGATGTTTTACTATATTCTCAGGACTGATTTAAATGTAGGAAATTCATATAGTGTTTACAAAAATTAATAATAATAAAATATTGAATATACTTCTATTATATTTATATACGAATAAAATTTATATACTTAAATACTTCTCTTTAAGTTGTTTTGTCTGTTTGTCAAATCTTGAAGTGAAATTTTACCAATTTTTCTGAAAATTTGCACATAAGTTCATAATTAATGACAATATGGTTTCAGAAGCAAAAATCAGTCTGTGAGCATCCAATCTCTAAATTTATTTAATGCACTGATGCCAAACTGATTTTACTCAAATTTTAGAATTCAATTTGAATGCACTTCTGCCAAACTGATCTTACTCAGATTTTAAACATCAATTCATAACAATACAATATACAAGCATTTTCAGGGATCTTTCTCACAAAAGGCAAAAAATCTGTCTGCTTATGTCAAATCTTGCAATCCATTTTTATACACTTTTATTAACTTATTTTTCACAAATTTTGAACATCGAATCTATAGTCAATACCAACATAAGGATGAATTTCTAGAATTCTATCTCATCAGGACAAAGTTCTAGGGAAAATCTGTCTATGTTAATTCCTGTGATTATTTTTTAATTCACTTCTGTTAAATAAAAGTTTTCAGTATATTTGGAATAAAAGCATATTAAAAAAAATAATAATAATTTGTGACAATATTTATTTATTAGAGGGAGGCTGTGACAACAGTTGTCTCTCTTCACTATAGGATTTTATAAGAGTCAGCCTGTAAAGTTTAATGAAATTTTTTAGTATCCTGTTTTAAATCTGTTTCATTAAATTTGTGTTATTCCATTCAATTGTAAAACTTCTTTAAAACTATTATGATTTATTTTTACACATTAAACATTTTAAAAGTAATATTTTTCTTATTTTAAAGGTAAAAGACCACCTTTAATACAAGGCTGTCCAAGAGTTCTTGAGAGTTTAATGACTAGGTATGTAAGATCTGTTGTCTAATTGAAAAAGTCTTTTAATTAAAAAGAAATATATATACAGGGTGATTACAAATGATTCATCAGGTTATTCAGTCTTATAGTTCTAAATATATAATCTTTGCTCATATGTTCTAATAACCACTCAAAAGTGCATATTATAAAGTTTTTATTTGTGGTCATAGATTTCTTACACATAATTACAGATGCTCGATGTGCTCCTCTCGTGTTACACAAGAGGCATCTATGCAGTAGTTAAGTTTGACTGATAAGATGTTCAAGCATGTCCCTGTCAGTGTTCACTGTCACAACAGTGGCAATTTCTTATATTTCTAATTCAAACAATTAATTTTTTCCCCCTTTAATACTAGGGGGTTCTGCCACGTGTTTGCTCCGCTCACCAATCCTCGAAGAAGTCTTCACCTCCCCCTGACTCGCTTCACTTTTAACCCTTGTGGTGCTATGCCTGCCTATTCACTGCTTTGCTTTTCATTGAATAGGAATATTAATAGTGCATGACACAATACAAAAGCAGAAAAATGTTAATGATTATGTATTCCAATTTGACATTTAATAGGGAGATTATACTTTTTTTTAAATGAAATATTATGCTAAAAATTAGTCTTTTTTTTCAGAATTGAAAGAAATTTATATCTACAAGGTGGCTATTAAATAATGTAACACTTCAAAATTTCGGATTTAATTTTAATCATTTGTTGAAACATTTTTTCCTATTTTTTTCTGTGATTGGCAACCTTCTTTTAGCGCAGGTGATTTTTTTTTTTTTTTTTTTAAGGAAAAAGTTTATGGAATTTTTTTTAGATGGAAACTAAAAGGATAATGATTAAACAGCTCTTTGATCGTGAATTTTCTGCAGGGGAAGTTTTTAAGCAATTAAAATGTCTTGGATTTAATAGGGTCTTTATATATAGAACAATAAATCAATTATTGGAGACTGATAGCTGTAAAGATAGACCTCGGCCTGGTTGTCCATGCTCAGCTCGTACAAAAGAGCTCATAAAAAGAATTTGTGAAAAGATACAAAGAAATCCTCAACATTCTGTAAATAAAATGGCTGCAGAAGAGAATATGAGTCATAGAACTATACAAGTTATCCTAAATGAAGACCTGGGATTTTGTCCTTATCACAAATGAAAAGTTCAATGTTTGACTAAATCAGAAGGAATAAAAAGGTTACAAAGATGTAAGAAATTGCTTAGATGCAGTGGTGCACCCACGGGAGGGGGGGGGCTTAGCGGGTCAAGCCCCCTCCAGAACAAGCTGGCATGATAAAAATTTTTTAGATATGCATGAAAAAAATATTATACAAACACGGATATTGTAAGCAAAAATATAAAGTTTATAAATTATATATTAAATATTAAGAATTTTTGAAATCATTGCTGTCAAACACAAAAACAATGAACTAGTTCTTTGTTCTTTAGTTGAAAGATACCCTAGACATTCCATTGCAGTTTCTAGGAATGGGCTTCTGAGATCCTAAAGCATGTACTGTTATCATGAAATCGAGGGAGTATCTAAAAAGTCAGGCAGAAGAAGCAATCTGATGTGGAAGTAAGCAGGGATGTATTTGTCAAAAAAATAGGATACCAGGCTCATACAATTTTGTATTTTAATTTATGAGTACTTATAGCATCTTTGTGAAAGTTTGTTTTGTCCTTGGGCAAAATTAATGCATTTGTATCAGCAAATGAAAATTCTTATTTAATCTAAAGTAAAAATTAGCCCTGCTCATAGTTATTCCTCTAAAACAATATTTTAAATTAAAAATGGACTTTGCATATTCGTGTTAAACCCCTCATATGCCACTAACACTTATACATGCTAGTGAAATTTCGCATCAGTTGCTGAAGATAAAATTGAATTGATTTAATCACAAATATGTAAAATTTTTTCTCTAAGAATATAACAATTTAGAAGAATGTCAAAGGGCATATTTTACTGTTCAAAATAGGAAAATACCCCATTAACAATATGTTAAGATATTTTGCAGATGCTTGGGAGGGTGGGGTCACTTATTTTTTTATCATGGTACGTAGAACATACAGTAGGGTCCATTAACAGTTTTCATTTTTGCGTCTGATGTCACTGAGATCTAAGCTCCATTTTGGATAATGCTATTTTTTCCTGTTATAAAAATTCAAATTTCATAATACATATATATGTTATACTGGAATACAATATTCTGTAATATTATTACTCAGAAAGGTGACGCTTGAAATATTTGCTAACTGAACAAATTAAAATTCTAAATAATATATCATATATTAGAATTAACGTTTTAAGTTATTAAGAGGTTGTGCCCCCTGCTTGCTGTGTTGATTAACGCCCACAAAGACTATGCGTCCGACTTGTTTCTGTTAACCAAACCTAAAAGAAGCATCGCCCTTATACTCCAGATAATTAAATAAAAAAAGCCATGCAAAAATTCATACTGAAATTCTGTTATAATTCCTACATATCACAACTGTAGCTTTTATTTGGCTATAATTATTATAATTTCTTAATTACTTACGTGTTACTGCATATGCGTATAAAGCATAGCAAAAGAGTATTAAATTTGATCGAATTTTACTTTCAATGGAAATGAGGGGGGGGGGGGTATTTCATTTCGGGCAAATTTTATGTTCACCAGCTTGTCATATTGTACACATTTTTGATCAAAGATGAGCTTTCAACTTTATGTTTGCAACCTCAGTGCCAACTTCAACTGACCGACCTACTGGAACTTAGCATGTTATATACTCACTAGAAAAGCCCCGGTTCGGGAACGAACCGAATTTGGAATGTGGGAAAAATTTTAAAATCAAATTCAAAATGTACAAAACTCAGACAGCTGCTGCTTGTGGGCTAATAGTTTGTTAATGAAATCATTTTTATATTTATTAAATCAATGAAGGTATTGATTCAAGGAAGGATTTGCCCGCTTTGCTGGACATTGTATTTTAAGAAAACTTTTTTCTGTATTGCTTAAAAAAAATTAAATACTAAATAAATAAATCATGAAATTGCTCTAAAGCCCACTTTGTTTCTCTGCTGCCTTTGGCAGCGACCCACTGATTCGCACTCTCTCGGGTGCCTGTGTCTGTTATCTGTGACAATAGCTTACCAGTGGGCTTCCATTTGGGTGCTTATCAGATGACACTTTCGAAATGTACAGTATCGAAAAAAATTAAGTAGTAATTTTATATTTGAATTCCAGTTACATTGGAACAACACTATACCTGGTGTACATAATATTTTCTTTCACGTTATTTTCTGGATTTATTTGATTTATTCGATCAACCATAAAATGACAACAATTTTGCGCCAAATATAATATTACTATATGCTATGATCGGCTACGTCTGTCGCATGAGACAATTAATTTTTGTGGTTATAATAGTAGTTGAGTTAGTTAATAGCAGTGTCTAAAATATTAATTTTATCTTTATCATTTCTTATAAGTCGAAAATATTTCTGTTTGGTTTTATTGGTATGTTGATGTTATATTTAGCATCTTCATTTTTTATTTTAAGAGCAGCACCTTTATCAAAAGGTATAGAAGTAATGTATTTCATTTTGTTTCTTTGTCCATTGTTTATACGATAAATGGGAAAACAATATTAAACAAGGAAAAATAACAACAGCACTAACCAAAACTAACCTAAATTCTAACATAAATACTGATTTCAATAGTACTAAAAAAATAGCTAACTACCATAACTGTGATTATGCCGGAATACACAAAACCATCCAAATACTAATGAATCCTGACAGTTGCAATGATGTGGGGCCCAATCAGAATTTGGATAGCAGATGAGGCCAAATTTAAAAGGAAACAGCAGTCGAGTGCAAAATACAGAAGAAGTTTTCAACTCCTGAGGAAGGCTCAGTAGTGTGCTGAAAAGCTTTGAGTTAAATGAACAATAAAAGTTTTTTTTTTTTTTTTGTAAATTAATTATATAACTGTTTGTTTAAAAAACTTCAAATTTTACAAAACTCTAAAAATGTGTTTTTCGGATTCAGGGGCCATAAAATGTGTAAATGTAACAAAAACTCAATTTCAAAAATTTGATCCAAAAACAATACTTCCTCTACCATGTATATGTGTAAGAGAAGGTAAAAAATTATAACCAATATAAGAAATTGCCAGTAAGAAAATTAATTTTCTAAAAGTAGGGAAAAAAAAAAAAAAAAGATATCTGCAGACAACAAATGCAATCCTAAATTCATTTTTTCATTGAAAATATCTAAGATAATGCTTTCTATTACTTATTGATAGACGATTTTTATTTTTTTTTTACACCATTGATCAAGTTTTAATTTCCCTGTGGAAAAGAAAATGACGTCATAAGTTTCAAAGAACAACGATTTCAGAAATTTTGTAAGATGTCAAATAGATGTCCTTTATTAACCTGATGTTTTTGATTAATAACTTAATTAATTAAGATGACAGAAATTTCTAACTAACTGAAATGTCTTCCTTGGAATATTCGGCACACATTGATACCTCTCATGACGCATAGGACACTGCCCTCTGCAAGGAGATGCATTCGTAAACAAAAAATTTTGAAGCCAGCCTTTTTGTTTAAACTTAAAATTTTTTTAATAAGTCTCTTTAAAATTAACACAACCCACATGATCCAAATTGCAGATGAATTTGTGGCAAAAGGCTTTTTGTAAAAGTTGCATCCTGTTTAAAATGTTTTAAATAAGTAATATTTTGAGCACCCTTATAAACAAATTAATGCTACATACTCTATTTTCATTAGAGAACATGCTATAAAGTATTTTATTAAGGGATATAAATTTTGTGGTTTACCAAGCATATTTACAAAAGTTATTGCTCGGAAAGACTGACAGCCTTTTAAAATGATTTTTGCAAAGTCAAGACATTGCTAGATTGTTTTCTCGTAGCAGAATTAGGGTATAGGGTGAGTTTCGTGAATATTGTTAGAGCAATTTTGATGAATGCCAGTACAGATATTCAAGAATTGCTCATTTAATAGTACAAAATATTATTAAAATCAGTTGAGTAAGTAAATTTTGCATTCAGTTTGTATTCAGTGTAAGATTTGTTAATGCTAAATATATATATTTTTTAACCATATTTGATTCATTTCAAATGTATAAAAAAATATTATGATTAAAAATCTATTATTTTTATATTCTTGTCTATTAATTAATGCTCTTTGATTATATTGATAGATGTTGGGCCAAAAATCCCAATATTCGTCCTTCTATGACTACAATTCAGAGTGAATTATTAAATATTTTAAAATTCATGAAAGGGGCTGATGTACCCATTATATTTTCTGAAACTCAAGGTTAGTATATTTTTATTTATCAAATTCCATAACATTTATTCTCTATGTAACTATGTCAGCATTTAGATTGCATTGCAACTTAGTTAAATTCGTAGCCAGTATTTCAATAAACATATATTTAAAGTAATATATTTAATGTAATATGAAAGTATGGTTTATATACAACTTCAAAAATTTTCTAAAAGGAAATAGCATTATTATATTATATATAGATATGTGTTATGATTAAATGCTAACAAATGAAATGTAGAATTATTATATGTAAGGTTCATGCCAGCCATGAGTGGTCCAGAAAGACCACCATGCTAATGATTATTATTTTTTTCTTAACCTGTGTGGCAAGTGCTGAAAAAAAGAAAGATTTTGTTTCATTTTTTTGTTTATGCTTTATACAGTAGCAAGAATTCCAGAGGTGATTGGGAAAGAACAGTGGGCAGTTATTAATATATATATATATATATACATTTTTTTTTTTTTTTATCGCCACTTTTTTCTTCCTTTTTCTTCACTACATGGCAAGTGGATTTGTTTTTAAGTCTAATGCCTTTATTTACACTATTTTCTTAAATAATTAAAGAAATAAATAAAAGAAAGTAAATATTTGAAAGCAAAATTATTTTCAATTAAAAAGTAATGTTAAACATTGTTAATTACTAAAAATAAAATTTTAGGAGTTAAAATGGCATAGATTTTTAAAGAAAGCATCAGTTTTAATTTAAAAAATTGAATTTCTTCTAATAATATTATTATAGTTCTAAAATTAAAATGTTACCTTTTCATGTTTTTATTAACTTGCTTTCTTGTTTGTTTGTTTGTCTGGTACAAATCTTGCAATCGATTTTTAACTAACTTCCCGACTAGCTAGACATTTGAAACTTTTAAAATAGCTCAGAACATGATGATAATGCATTCTTTTAATACTTTTAGCCATCCTTAACCAGAATTGAATTCATTTTCAGTAAATTTTGAAAAATCTGCCTGGTAGCACCTCGATTGAATCCAATGCTTGCACCTTTGCATAATGGTATTTGAAGATTTTGAAAACTGAATACATGTGAATTTAGTTTGTTTACAAAAATATTGTGCAAAAATAAAAAAAAAATTATAAAAATTAAAGTTTGTATAGTCTGTGGATAGGGGGAATGACTAAAAAGTGATTAAAATTAAATAAACAAAAAATTTAAAAATGTGGTATATAAAAAGTTTCTTTTTAGCTAGTAATTATTTTTAAACATTTTCAGTTTTTAAATCAAATTCAAATAAATCGGGCTATTTGGATTAATTTAATTTTAAATTGGTGATAAACAATTTTTTCAGTTTACTTATACAGTAAGACCCCGCTTAACACTGTTTCGGTTAGCGCTCTTTTATTTCAACCCGGCGATTCCCCGAAATTGTAGATAGCCTCGTTTAGCGCTGTTTCGCATTACGCTCTACTTTGATGGAACGTATCCCCCGCGTTAAGCGGGGTCTTACTGTATTCTGTTTAATTCATTAAATTTAATTATTTTTAAAATATCTTTTCTGAATTTTGTAAAACTTGAAATTTTAGTATTAATTTTATCTATTTTTTCCCCCTTAGTTCCAACAGAAACAAATTTTACTATGGAAACACCGTCCACTTCAACTGAAGAGCCATCGAAAAATGACTCTGGTTCTTCTTGTTCAAAAACATTTTTGCCAAACTTAAGTGTATGTTTTATTGTTTGACAACTTCACTATGGTATATTGTAGCAATGCATGATTTTTTTTACTAAAGTTATATGTAATTGTGTATAAGTTGATAAATTTAGGGCAAAATAACAAGGTAGGAAAAGAGGGAATAAACTTATATGCAACACACACATATCATTTTTTTTTTTTTTTTTCCACATAGAAAAACTCTATGCACCGGAATAATTATACAATTTTTTCCTTTGATTATCACTATTGTACCAGTTACATCCATTAGACTCCATGATATGAGAATGTATTTGTAAAGCACTTTTAGAATATTATTATTATGCCACTTTGCTGTTTTCCATTAATTGCTGCTGTTCCTTTGGTATTATTATTATTTTTGTCCATTGTCAATATTTCCTGATGATTTTGTGTTATGTAAATGTGTAGTTGTTACAATTTCATTACTGTTTGTTAATATTTCATAGACTTACAAGCTTTTCACTTTTTTGTGGTTTAAAATAAATAAATAAATGAATCACAACTTTAAAAAATTCATTAAATTTAGAAAACATGAGACATGGCAAAAATTTGTTTCATCAAATAATTAATGCATGCCCTCTGTCAAAAAATATTACATTGAAATCAAAACCAGACACCGAAGTGATGTCCCTTTGTTAGCAGTATAACTATTATTTAATTTATAGATTTTGTAAATTTTTATTAGTTAGTCGATAGAAGCACTACACCGAAATTCAGCAAAGGATTCAGAGGAAACCACATGCAGAAGTCCTCTTAAATTTCTTTGTAGGGACAAGTGCACGTTACTGCTTTGATGATGGACTTGTATCTAGTTTTCTAGCCTGATCCTATTTTTTGCATATATTTTTGACATGAAACAACTGCTGCAAGCTTATGCTATGTATGGTAGGGGTGCACAACCTTTTTGGCTGGCGGGCCACTCTTGCTGTTGAGTGGGCCATGAAGGGCCACAAACGAGATAATATAAAATAATTAGACTATGCACATATATTGACTCTGTTTATTAAAAAGTACATATATATATATACTGGGTGATTTAAAATAGATGCGATAGCGTTTATCTTGTACTAACAGTCATAGAAACATACTTCCAATTTTAAAGATACCAAAATAAGCAGTTTTAAGTGTAGATATGTAGATGTAAAAGTATCGCTTTGAGGTATTAGATGGCACTGCGATATTTGTAAGTGAGAATGCTTCTATGGTTGTAACTGTTGTTTTCTGAACGAATTTTAAGGTCTAATTTTTATAAAACTCCAGGTCACAAAATTTGATTCGCGACATAAAAAATAACTCATGACAAAAGATAACATAGCTCATGTCAAAGAATAACATAGTAAATTTTAAATTGTATGATTGAAAAGCATTTCCCAGATCTGCATCATCATTTTTCCTGATTTTTGGGCAGTATTTGCAATTTCCCTAACTTTTTCACCAATTTCGAATTCCCTGACTTTTCCAGGTTCCTCCTGAACCCCATGGTAATCCTGATATAAAAACCACCATTTTCATCCCCTCCTTCCCAAAAAAAGTTTTTGTAAATGAAAGTTTTACAATTGCAACAAGTAAAATATTTTTACTTTCTTTCTTCTTTTTCTTTACAAAAACAGAAAAAAAAAATCTCTACTGCTTATGATTAATGTGGTGTAAAATTTCAATCCTTCTGCGGGCCGCAAATTGATGGCTCCTTTGCCGCAGGTTGCGCACCTCTAATGTATGGTGTTTATTTACAAAGTTATTTATTAAATTAATTAGTATTTGAATTTATTCAGGTTAACATATTGGATGTGTCATGCAACCAACCACTCCTAAGTTTATTTTATGCAACCAACCAACCTTGGAAGCCGCCGTGAGCGGGAGAAGATATTTTCGCAGAGAGAGAGACTTTGGCCTTCGGCCTGAAACGTAGGGTGCAATTGGCGCGCCCGAGTAACGGATTTATTCCGTTGGTTTATTCTTATTATTACATGAGTACATGGGTACTCATATGTATATAAATTTATCACTGTATATATTCATCTTCATGTTTGATTTAATATTAATTAATTAAAGAGCTAATTTAATACAAGAGAAATTTTCTGTTCTCAAGTTCCTCAACACTCAGTATATCACAGCACGCTCTGCAAACGTCGAACCAGAGTATAGTGTTCTCAGAAAGGATAATGTAAATTCCATGGACGCAATATATAAAGGTGAGAAATTAATGTTATTTTATGGTGATAGGATAGGAATTAACATTTTAAATAGCAATGTTTAAAAGCGTTACGAAGGCCGATCTACTTGCTGTTTTGCAAGAGTTAGGGGAACAAGTTGGCTCTAATTTAAAGGTAGTGTAATTAAAAGATTTATTGTTAAAATCTAAAGAATACATTAAAGATAAAGAATTTGTGAGTGAATTTTTAGCAACCACAGTTGCGCAAAGAAAGGAATCGGAAGAAATAAATCGTTTGAGTTTGTTAAAGCAAACCGAAAGTAACGATGATGTGTTGCATAATTCTAGTAACTCAGAAAATATATTATCATTAGATAAGCTTTTGAAAGCTATATTAACTTTGGTAATACCAGTACCTAAAAAGAATGAACCATGGAATCTTTTTTTCGATTCCATTGAAAGAGCTTTTAAGCATAAAAATGTACCTAAAGAATATAAATCGGAGATTTTACTGAAAGTAATTGGCGATAAAGCCGCGAATATTCTGATTTATGTAAGCGAAGAAGAATTAAAGAACTATGAGAAAATTAAATCCTTAATTCTAAAAGAATATGCACCATCCCCTTTCATTTGTTTAGAAAATTTTAAGAAAGCTACAAGAATATCTGGGGAGACACACCAGCAGTTTGCTTCTCGTTTAAGGTCCAGTTGGCTCCATTATTGTAAAATTCGAAAAGTAAATGATTTTGAGTCGTTAGTAGATTTGATTATATCTGATAAAATATTTGAAAATCTAGATAAGGATCTGGCAATGCATGCTGCAGTCACACAGGGTGAAGATTGGTTACGCCCAGAACAATTAGCTAAGACATGTGATATATATTTCACTGCTAAAGGTAGATCATTTGATGAAACAAAATATGAAAAACGCGTCTATCGTGAAACAGTCACAGAAAATCATAAAAAATACGTCCCACCTCCATTGAGAAAATATTCTTCTAATAATGAGAGTAAATATTCTTTTAAGCGGCAGTGTTATATTTGCTCTGATATTTCTCATGTAGCTAAAGATTGTCTGAATCGTAGAAACAGATTCGATAAAATTAATAAACAAAGTGAGGAAATAAAAAAATCTAAAAGTAACGCACAAGCGACAGAGAAAAAATCTGTAGTGACCCACGTAATGTCGAAACATTTACAGAAATGTGAAAAATCGGAAAAACTTAATTTATACCCCTTACAAAAGGTTAATATTTATATCGCAGGTAAACAGGTTCCCTCAATTATCGATTCAGGTACTGAGATTTGTGTTCTAAATAGCACTCTTATTCCTGATCTTCATATTGAAAGCAAAGGCAAAATTATGTTAGAATCTGCATTTCGAGAAATGGTTGAGGCGAGATTAGCTGTAATTCCAGTCTATTATAAAAATCCTAACAGTTTTATATTTACACACGCGGATTCATTATTTGCAATAACTGACAAATTAAATGTTCCATGTTTAATCACTCCACACTTCTGTGATACATTAGTAAATCAAAAAGAAATATTAAATGATTTGTTTATCCAAGAAAACTCTAATACGCTGTTGGCGCCGCCGAATAAGACAGGAAATGAAAGTAATTTAAATGAGTCATCGCTGTTACATATTGAAAATGAATGTAGTAATCAAAAAATAATTTCGGGAGAGGATAATACATTATTTAAGAGTGATGTTTTTTTGAGGTCAAACGAAATGCAAGATTTGATTAATAAAAAAGAAACTAGTTCACATAATTACCCATCGCAATTGATAATTAAAAAAAAGATTGTTTCTTCAATAAATGATAGCGATTCAGAGGCAGCTGTTTATTTGATTTCGAATAAAGAAAAAGTGATTAACTTACCAAAAGATAATCAAATTGAAAATAGGCGAGAGGAGAGCTCACAAAACAATGTTAATAATTTATCTGATGCTAGTAGATTTAGGGAAAAGCAGCGAGAATGCTTATCGTTACAAACTGCTTTTAAAGAAGCGGAGTTAAAGAAAAATAATTATTTTCTTAAAGACGATTTATTATTCCATAAAGATAAAATATGTGGAGAAACAGTAGATCAATTGGTCTTACCGTTGAGTTATCGAGAAAGTGTTTTAAAATTAGCTCATGACTCAATCTTTGGGAATCATTTAGGGATGCGGAAAACAAAAGAGAGAATAAAACTATCATTTTTTTGGCCTAACCTAATAAGAGATGTACAAAATTTCTGTAAAACTTGCGAAAAATGTCAGTTGAGGAGTCCGAAAAAAAGTCCGATAAAATACCTATAACGCCTGTGGTACGTCCTCCTTATCCTTTTCATACAGTGAGTGTCGATTTAATTGGAGAGATTGCGCCACCCTCAGGTAGAAAACATAAATATTGTCTTTGTCTAATTGACCAACATTCGAGATGGCCCGAAGTCATACCTTTAAGAAGCCTATCGGCTAAGGTCACGTGTGATGCACTTTTAGAAATATTTATGCGTACAGGAATCCCAGAAATGATATGTAGTGATCAAGGCACTAATTTTAAGTCTCAATTAACACAAGAGTTTGAGAAAAGATTAGGAGTAAGTCCTCGTTTCTCAACTCCAGCTTACCCTGCCTCGAATGGGCTTATTGAAAAATTTAACCGTGTATTTAAATAAATGCTTCATCATGTAATACGAACTGACCCTGTAAATTGGGATAGACACATTCCGTATTTACTTTTCGCGTATCGCGAAGTTCCTAACTGTACAACAGGAGTTTCTCCATTTAAGCTTATGTATGGGCGCGAAGCTAGAGGTCCATTAGCAGTATTAAAATCAACATGGTCAGGAGAAATCCCTTTACCTCTCAATTTAAGTAATACAGCTGTAGATTACTTACAAGAATTAAAAATTAACTTAGAGAAAGCTGCTGATTTAGCATCTTTAACTGCTGCGGAAAAGCAAGAAGCTTATGCTCATTATTTTAATCGTCGCAAAGAAATGAAAGAATTCAAGATTGGAGAATTAGTATACTTACTAATACCGGATTCTACTAATAAATTGTATGCGAGATGGACAGGTCCTGGTGAGATTTTAGAAAGAATTAAACCTCACTCGTATAAAGTTAAGTTACCTGACGGTAATATACGACACGTACATGCAAATAAGATAAGAAAATTCCATGTTAGAGCACAAACGATAGGTGTAATTTTTGAAGATGACTGTGAATTCGGAGAAATCCACCCAACCCCTATTAAGGAAAATAAAACTGATTTTGATGTGGACATTAGTCATTTAGGAAAGGAGAAACAAACAGAATTGCTCGAACTTTTGCATAAGCATGTACCATTATTTTCGGGTAAAGTTCAAGTTGCTAATGTTGGAGAACATAAAATTCGTCTAATGCCAGGTACTGAAAGAAAAAAGCCTTATGTGTATAGAATACCCGAATCACTTAAACCTGAAGTTGACAGACAAATAGAAGAATTAGAAAGCTTAGGTCTTATTGAGCCGAGTGAAGCCGAAATAGCTTATCCAGTAGTGTGCGTAGCTAAGAAGGATGGAAGTGTACGATTATGTATAGATTTTCGTTTGCTCAATTCGGTAACCAAACCTTTTGATTACCCTATGGAGAACATTACAGACTTAATTAATGAAGTCGGTCGTGCACATGTTATTACTTGTTTAGATGTGTTAAAAGGATATTGGGAGAAGAGAAAAGTCGTGATTTTACGTCTTTCAAGACACACCGTTCTCAATATCGCTGGAAGGTAATGCCCTTCGGATTACGAAATGCGGCTGCAAGTTTTCAGAAAATAATGAATGAAGCTCTGAACGAACATCGCGAATATTGCAAAGCATATCTCGATGATATCGCGATTTTTTCTAATGATTGGAAATCACATCTTATACATTTAGATGCAATTTTAACTAAGCAAACTGAACTAAAATTTACCGTAAATGTTAAAAAATGTGTATTGTGCAGATCAGAGATAAAATATCTAGGCCATGTAATAGGATCTGGACGACATCAACCTGATCCTGAAAAGTTACTTGCTATTGAAAATATTGAATCGCCGAAAACTAAAACAGCTTTAAAAAGCGCTCTTGGTCTTTTTAACTTTTATAGAAGTTACATTAAAGACTATGCTGAAATTGCCAAACCGTTGACCGATTTAACTAAAAAGAAGGTTCCGGAAAATTTACCGTGGACACAGACGGAAGAGATAGCATTTCAACAACTTAAAGAAATGTTGTGCGAAGCTCCTAAGCTTTATACTCCAGATCCAAATAAACCCTTTACCATTCAATGTGATGCCAGTTCCTATGGTGTCGGTGCGTGTCTTTCGCAAAGAGATAATGAAGGTAATCTACGTCCAATTAGTTTTATTAGTCAGAAGCTCACTAATGTACAGTGTAATTGGTCTACTATAGAACGTGAGGCCTATGCTGTAGTATGGTCCATAAAGAAATTTGAAAATTATGTTTTCGGAACTCGTATTGAGATTATAATGGACCATAATCCTCTTGTTTATTTACAAAAAACTGCACCTCAATCTGCTAGACTCCAAAGATGGGCACTATCTTTACAAAGATATGATATTTACATATCACATTGCCCTGGTGCAAAACTGAAAAACGCTGATGGATTGTCGAGACTATGCCAATAATAAGTTTTGCATTTACAAATAACTTTGGTTCTATTTAGTAATTTAGTTTTTTTGTGTGAGTTTAGTATTATAAGTATTTGTTCCGGTATTATATCAAGACTTCTTTACGTCTGTTGTGAATTGTCTATTTTATTTTTGCATTTATTTGTGTTGAAATATCTATATTTGTTCCGGTATTGTACCAAGACTTCTGTACATCTGTTGTCAAGTATTTATTTGGCATTGTTTTTATTTTCATGTGTTTAAATATTTATGTGTCAGTTGGTTGCTAATAATTATCAGATTTTCATACGCTTGGTGTATCTCAATCTTAGTTGGGGGGTGTCATGCAACCAACCACTCCTAAGTTTATTTTATGCAACCAACCAACCTTGGAAGCCGCCGTGAGCGGGAGAAGATATTTTCGCAGAGAGAGAGACTTTGGCCTTCGGCCTGAAACGTAGGGTGCAATTGGCGCGCCCGAGTAACGGATTTATTCCGTTGGTTTATTCTTATTATTACATGAGTACATGGGTACTCATATGTATATAAATTTATCACTGTATATATTCATCTTCATGTTTGATTTAATATTAATTAATTAAAGAGCTAATTTAATACAAGAGAAATTTTCTGTTCTCAAGTTCCTCAACACTCAGTATATCACAGGATGTTTCAAACAAAAAATTTCTCAAATTAAGTATGCTAATTTTTTTCTTTTTACATATTTATGACCAGCTATGTATGTGTCTGATGGTTATTTTAAAAATTAATTTAGCAATTTCCAAAAGGAAATGTATAGGTGAACGTTAAAGGGTTAATAAATATATTTAATTTCATTACTTATCTAAAAATTATAGTCTGGAGCATGTATTGTTTGCTTCAGCCAGATTTTATTTATTTATTTACTTTTGGGTATATACAGAGTGATTCAAAACCCAACATACAAACTTTTAAGGGTAGTAGGGAATATCATGACAATTAAAAATTGCATTGGATCCTATGATCACAAACTTCATTTTAACACTTTAAGAACTGGATGTTTTTGGTTAGTTTTTAACCGTAAAATGTGCAAGTGGGCATGGGTTTTCGTATATTATATTTTTAACTAAATACTTTTAGATGTTAATGTTACATAAAAAGTGGTGATATATCAATATTAGGTGTGCTATAATGTTTAATTAAAAATGCAATTTACAAAAGCTACACCCGTGTATGAGTTTTATTGTTAAAATTAACCAAAAACATCCAGTTATTTAAAGGGTTAAAATGACATTTGCAGCCATGAGTTCCTATGCAATTTTCAATCCTTATAATGTAATTACCTCCAATTAATTGTATGTAATTACCTCCCCTAAAAGTTTGTACATTGGGTTTCGAATCGCCATATATATTTACATATAACTTAATATAATTGGTTAGTGATGACAATAGTTAAGTTGTTATTTTCATTTATTGAAAAATTGTCATTACAATTAATTATGGAATGGTGTTGCTGAAAAGACAATATTTTTTTTTAAGTTTAAGAAAGAGGCATATTACTGCATGGGCAAATAGGGCATTTGTCTCAGATTCCCAAATTGTTAAAATTTAGTAATATGTTTTTACTTCTATAAATATTTTGATATTTCCTTTTTTTTTTTTTTTATAAAATAACTTATAGAATATTGGGATGAAATTGAGATAATTTTAGAAATAGTGTAATCTTTAATTTAAAAAACTAAAAATACCTTTTGAAATTCATACCAAAGTTTTTTAGTCGGAGCCAAGCACTAGTTGAAAAGTTGTAGTATGAGTTTCAAAAGGTATTTATAGTTTTTTTTAAATTAAAGTATTTAAGAAGTTCTTAAAATAAAATTTGTGAGTGAAATTGTTTATTAAAATATTGTCATTTTTTGCTACTTTTTATTGCCCCACTAGTGGCCAGGTGGTTCTGTTCTCTAAGTTGATAGACAAAAGGTGCTAGGCTCAAACCCCAGGCCATGCTTGTTAACCTAGCCATTTGGAGTCTTCCATGGTTTTCTCCAAAACTTATGTTTATATGTTCTAGGATCCCTTAGAAAACGCCCCACAGAGGATACACCACCAACCCAGACAATTGGCCTTAAATCCTATAATTATTCCTCTTCTTATTTATTGTCTGTGCTTCATATTGCAAATTTATGAAAAGTGTAATATTTTAGGTATTATATTTTTTCCCTATTGTATATTAAAATGAGAGGAGAAAACATAAGGTGCTGAAAAATTGCAAATATCAACTTATCATAATGTTCTTTATTAAAAAATACATATATTCTTATATTAAAAATATAGGTCCTATATTAAAAGATTTATACATTTATTTTTATTATTGGACCAACTGAAATATTCAGCTTTACTGCTCAAAATATATAGCTGTGTATTAAAATTAGATGCAGCACAAAAGTAGAGGTCCAAAATTATGTCCCGAGGCCAGACCCATGTTGTCATAATCACAGCTTTATTCTAAATGTATTGGATAATGGATATGTAATATTACTTCTCTCCATGATCTTTTCAACTGCTTTTGTATTATTGCACAAAATTATTATATGTAATACAGGGGTGAAAGTTGGTCAGTAAAGTCAGTATTTTTCAGATTGGTCAGTATTAGTCAGTAAAGTCAGTATTTTTGGTCAAATTATTTCTAAACTCCCTTTTTAATTTTTTTATATTTCTTTTTTCTTATCCAAAATTAGGCCAAATAAAACATTCATCGGTAACAGTGCAATCTTAAATTTTGCCAACATAAAAAACATTTAGAAATTTTATTCATAAATTTACCAACTGTGAAAATTCATTTAAATAGTTTGGAGTATAAAGTTGATTTTTTATATCAACTACGTGAAAAATGCATAAGTCAAAAATCATTTCTGTGTCCTCCACTTAATGTGCCTGTGTTCTTCCACTGAGCCCCCCCCCCTCCTGGCTCTGGCTGCTGATAACTAGCTCTGCACCTTGCCAATGGTTATTATGTGAGAAATGCCGAGCTAGTTATCAGCCAGGGTAACTCAGTGGACGTTAAGCACAGGACCTGGGTTTGATTTCCAGCTCTAGCATTTTTTATAGTTGGTATAAAAAATCAACTTTACACTCCAAACTATTTAAAATACAGAACATTGCTATTTCTTTAGAGCTAAGCCCATGTTCTTAAATATTGCACATTTTGTCTTATTGTGCTTTTTTGGTACTTAGTGATATATGCAAACCAATTATTTGTGACAATGATTATCAAAATAATCATTGACTCCGAAAAAATGACCCATACTTTGAGGAAGCAACAAATAAAATTAAAGGAACTGCAGAATCTAACTATTAAACTGTCTAAATGTTGCAAAAAATGTGTTGAAAGAAAAGGTCTCTTCCCCCCCTCCCCCCCCCCTCTCCCTGTTTAATGAACTAAAAATTTCAATTTAGCAGAACTACATTAAAAAATAATAGTAAGATTTGATACAGGCAGACAAGTTTTTTTCCTGAAAACCCCCACTGATAAAATAAATACTTCCATATTGTATTGTCATTGACTATGGAGTAATATCTAAAATGTGTAAAATCAGTTTAACAGAAGTGCATTAAATATGGAAGCAAGATTTGACACAGGTACAGGGTTGCCAACTGCTCCGATTTCTGTGGAGTTTCTCCGAAAAATTTTAAAAACTCCGCAAATAAAAATAATGGATTCAAAGCTACTGAACTTTAAGGCCGATTGACAGCGCAAGGGATCTAAGACCAGGAAGAAGTATCTTCCGTAATAGTTTCTTTCTTTTTTTTTCTTTTAATGTATTTTTAAAATTTTTAAAATTGCTCCTCAAAGTAGCCTAAATGCTCCTCAAAATTTCCCTGAATACTCCTCAAACTGTTTTTGAAAAGTTGGCAACCCTGCAGGTAGAGAGATTTTTGCCCTGAAACCTAAAATCATTTCAGCAAAAATAATTAAATATGTTTTTTTTTTACTTTACAAAGATGTTGAAGAAAGGATTATTAATATAATTTACAATAATATTTTTACCTTACATAAATCCTTACTAAGTCCGAGCTTCATTTATATATTTCAGTTACCTAACGGTGCCATCTTCAGATACACTCGGTAAAAAATGATTTAAAGGTGCTACTTGGATGACTTGTTTATCTCCTGCAGTCTCCTCCTCGATTCCTTCACTTCTCTTGTTTTTCTTATATAGTTGTTGCCACTCGGTAGGAATAATGCTATGTTCGATATCATTGATAGTGTTATTATTGGTTAGTATTTCGATAGCTTCTCTTTTGAGAGCGTAATGGTGAGAGTTGTATGGGTGCAGTCTCCTCCTCGATTCCTTCACTTCTCTTGTTTTTCTTATATAGTTGTTGCCACTCGGTAGGAATAATGCTATGTTCGATATCATTGATAGTGATTCCATTAACTTTCAAAAAATAGCCCCATACAACTCTCACCATTACGCTCTCAAAAGAGAAGCTATCGAAATACTAACCAATAATAACACTATCAATGATATCGAACATAGCATTATTCCTACCGAGTGGCAACAACTATATAAGAAAAACAAGAGAAGTGAAGGAATCGAGGAGGAGACTGCAGGAGATAAACAAGTCATCCAAGTAGCACCTTCAAATCATTTTTTACCGAGTGTATCTGAAGATGGCACCGTTAGGTAGCCGAAATATATAAATGAAGCTCGGACTTAGTAAGGATTTATGTAAGGTAAAAATATTATTGTAAATTATAATTAAATATGAATCACAGGATATGTCACAGGTAGACAATTTTTATTGCTTCTGGTAAAATAGATTATGAATATGCTTGACTGTGTTTGACTATTCACTTATGTCTAAAATTTGAGTAAAACCGGCTGCAGAGGTGCATTAAAAAATAATTGCTAGATTGCACAGGCTGACTGATATTTGCCTCTGAAACCTGCGTTTGGTGAGATAAATCCATGAAAATATTTGCATATTATATAGCGATCGACTGTGAACAAATGTCACTTTGAGCAAAATATGTTCGACGGATGGCAGATTAAAAATTAAGGAAAGCGTTTGATTCAGACAGATAGAAAAATGACCAACCTAGTTATATAAAAAGTGTGTAAAAAACAAAAACTTTGATAATTTTTTTAAGTCATTTTTTTCTTCAGAGATGGAAATAATAATTTTTAGTTTTCTATATTAGAAAGAAGTATTTGATATCTAAGCATTTTTCATCCCCCCCCCCTTTTTTTTTTTACACATCGATTTAAACATTGTAGAGATGTGACATAATTTGACCATTATTAGAAAATGTACGTCAGTCTGTCTCGGTGTCTATGGTTACCAATATTTTGTGAAGTTTATTTTCTCATGAACCTACAGAATAGAGAAAATTCAACAAAATTTTATATATGGTTGCATCTTGATTGGTATTGGTATTGATTACATTTTTGAATATACAGTACAGCAGGTTTTGTTACTGTACTGCAATATGTCCCGTTTACGAGAAGATATATACTCTGGTTCTGAAATGCATAACTCTATAAAACTTAATATGTATGATGGTTATGAAGAAAAATTATGTTAATTCAATTGGAGCACATATAAGTCAAAAGGTGACATTCTTATGCCATAATTTATCCATGTTTAATGCAATATCCAGGGCCTGATTAAGCTTTTAAATTAGGGGGAACTCAGTATCATTTCGAGGCTCCCTTTCATTTCAAAAAATCTTGTTTTGCTATTGCACATTATAATGTAAAAATACTATTGACCAAAAATCAATGTGTGTTTATAGTTTTTTTTTTTTTTTTTTTTTTTTTTTTCATTCATATGTCTGGCAGTTTCTACCCACAACATTAAAATCATATATCTTATTGATTAAGAAAATTCAAATTTTTGTGGTTAAATAATAGAATTTTCCCAAAATAGTTAGTACTTTATCTAACTTCAGGCAAGCTTTCTCAGACATTTTTTTAATTTCAGTATGAAAATCTTAAACTGAAATTCAAGTCAGTTTTTTGTCATTTTGAGGCCCCCTCTTAAATTTTAGAGCAGAAGCTTGTTCTTCCCGATTCTTTTTGGCAATCAGGTCTTGGCAATATGTCAGCTTCTGTGACATAAAAATCTGCCAGATTTGATAGAGATGATAGAAAAGAAAGATAATAGTTTACATAAGAAAAGAAAGATAATAGTTAACATAGTTTTCTTAATAGATATTAAGAAAACTATGCTAAATCAGTTGGGGGTGTATATTGGATGTCAAGGGATAAAATATTTTCTGTTTATAGGTAGCTTGCATCTTAACTTCTAAGGTATATAAAATACACCCAAACTTAATATGTTAGACAGATTTTATGAAAAATTTTGCTAATCAATTGGGCAGCTTTTTCAATTTGGCCGTATATCAGATGACAGGCGATGCTGTTATTAACTGTCTGTGATTTTTCAAATGGCTCTATCTCAATATCTGGTGGTTGCAGTTGCATCAAACAGCTTACATAAAACGTCTATTGTGAGAAGCTATATATGTGTGTGTGTTTATTAAATTTTTGTGCACATTAATTAATTGGTGGCACATTTTATAGGATGATATAAAAGAAAGCTATGTGATGGCTACTACATATTAATTATTAAACAAATTAAAGTACACAATACATTTTTTTTTTTTTTTTTTTTAACTTTGTGAATTAACAAAATAATTTTATCTCTAACTTTTTAAAGAGACTTTAAAGTTATCTGATTTTTGTGGAGAGTCCCTTTTTCAATTCAAATTTATTTGAGATAGTCCCCTAACAATATTATTTCTCCACTAATAGACAGAATTCGGACTTCATTATAATTTTATTTTATTTATTATTACTTTTTTCCAGTGCTAATTTCTGAAATATACAATGACTCATTGCAAATCAACTGCTGTTTTAGCTTCTATTATCTGAAATGCATTATCACTTCTCTCTTAACTTAATTTAAAAATGAATGGAGAGTACATTTTTCGATTTACACCTTATCTAGGCCAGGGTCTTTCGCTATGAAATTTTGAATATTGAAATGTGCCAGCTAGTTAATGAAACTCATAAATTCAAAATTTCGCTAATATAAAATGGTAAATATCTATCAAGTTTTTTGTATATAAAGTAGTTCTGTCCTAAGTGTTTGGTTCTAAGCATTAACTTAAAAGCATTAACTTAAAATTTAATTATCTAAGCATTAACTTAAAATTTTATTACTTATTCTCATTAAAAATCCCACTGAATAGTTTATTTATTATATTTTTCACATAGTTTATTAGCTAATAATTTTTTTCAAACTAATTAAAACTAATTATAGTTAAAGCTTATTAGCTAATTAATTTTTTCAAGTATTTTTCAAACTGTACTTGCTTTACAAAATTAACAGAAAAGTGTTTCGTTGTATGACTTTTAATTTTAATTCTCTTTTCTAAAGTTGGTCAGTATTTTTTTAAAGTTTAGTCAGTATTTTTCCAATTTTGGTCAGTAAAATCAGTATTTTTAGACCTCTGACTCACTTTCACCCCTGTGCAGTGTTGGAAATAAGAATTTTGAAACTAGGTGTCAAAATGGCGCCTAGATTAAATTTTTTGGGCGCCAAAATTAAAAATCTAGATGCCATCTATAATTAAATATTATATATATATAAAAAATAATAATAATAAAGCATCAACTTGTAAATAATATATCCAAGATTATATAAAACATATTTATGTAATGAATGTAATTACATTGACAATATTAAACGTACATATTTAAAATCGCAAATTTATTCTTCGTCCAGAAGTTACATCATTACACCACAATTTAATAAATAGCATTTTCCGGGCTGAAATCTTCCAATTTAGGACTGTTTAATTTAATCATTAACAAATTGTCAACTACTTTCATAGAGATATGATTTCTTAAATCAGTTTTTATTAGGTTCAGTTGACCGAAATGGACTTGTTTACAGTCTAATGGAATTGGAAAAATTATTAGGTATGATGAGAAAAAAATCCAGGCGTCAAATATGGCACCTATGATTGGTATTCTAGGCGTCAAAATGAAAAAACTGGTCGCAAAATGCGACTGACGACCGCTTATTTGTAACCCTGCCCCTGTGTAATATATATATGCTGTCATATGTAAATATGAGTGCAGAAATATTTTGAAAAATGTATGTTTATTAATTAGGTATAGCTTAATTTTATATACGTTCATTTTTGATTAATTAATTAAAGAATAGTTTGATGAAGATTTCATTATCAAAAAATATTTTGTAAATTGACTGAGTTATAGATTAATTGATCAATTAGTGTTTTTTTTTTTTTTTTTTTTTTTGTGAATGGAGAAATTGCTGAATGAAGTGATTGGCTGTTTAAAGGAAAATTTAAAAAAAAAAAAAAAACTTTTAGATTTTTTATAAATCTATTAATTAAGTAATTTAATATATTTTTATTCTTGTTTCCTGTGTTATTATTATTTTTCTCTCTACTGATTTGATTCTATTAAAATATTTCAGACTGAAAGTTCTACGCCAAATGAATATTTTTTGTCTGTTGAACCTATTGGTGAAAAATACTTAAAAGATATGAAAAAGCGTAAATCAGCAGATTTTAGTAACATGGACGTAAAGTTCCCTCAAGTCCAGAGAGGTTTATAGTTTTCATACTTATTATTGAATACATATATATATTTTTTCATTTTTATTGAGTTCTAAATAATCTAATAATAATCTTCTAAATTTTCATTAAGATGAGTTTTATTTTCTCTTAAACTATCAGGATAACTACTGATCTGGAAGTCTGGGAAAAATCAGGGAATTTTGCAGGACTGGAAAAATCCAGGGAATAATATAGAAAAACAAGGGAAAATGAAATTTGTAAAATTTTGATTGAAATTAAAAGTCAGGGAATTGTAACTGAATTCTGAAAAATATCTCTAAGCGTCATTTAGCATAGGTAATTTAAAACCAAAAATATGTCGATTTATATAATGCCACATGCCAGAATGTAGTAAATAACCTGGAAAATCTGAGAAAGTAAAAAAAAAAAAAAAAAAACACCCTAAGTATAATTGAAGCTAAAAAAAAAAAAAAAAAAACCTAAGTATAATTGAAGCTTAAAAAAAAGAAAAAAAAAAAAAAAAAACTGATATGTAATTAGTTAATGCAAATTTAAATTCTCAACTTTTTTTTTTTTTTTTTTTTTTTTAATGAAGTCACAGATATATATTCTTTACTTACTCCCTTAAGTATGATAAAATCAAATTAAAGCACGTCTTTGAAATATCAAAATACATTTCTAATGGTTTGAAGCCATAAATGTTTAGTTGCCAAATTGTACGTTTTGTGTTCTGGTCTTATCTATTTTATTCTGCTATTTGAGCATCAAGATAATTTGTTTTCTAGAAAAATAAATTAATGCCCCACTTTTTCCCCCCCACCCCTATTAAATCAATTTCTATAAATTCACTTTTATTGGGCACTTTGCAAAATTCTACACATTTCAATTTGAATCTATAAGTAGGTGACTCAAATATGCATATACATTTATTTATTTATTTAATATTCTAAGTAGAGTATAGTTAATGTCAGATATGCACATCAGAGGTTAAAGAATTTGCCTTTTTTTTTTTTTTTTTTTTGGCAGACAATGAAGAAATTCAGGGGTGCCACTGATGTGCTATAGTGCATAAAAGATGTGGAATACGCAAAAAGGACCTGATGTTGGGATGCGCTATTTTCTGCTTGATTTTCCTTAATAAATTTCTTTAACTGTATGAGCAGACTTACTTATATTTTGCTTCCTGTTTCAATGCATCCAGCGGTAAATCAGGGATGTTCCTTAATTTACCAGTAATTAAAGCAGCAGCGATGGCACACTAAACCTACATGGGGTACGGGGAATCGAATGAAACAACCGTGGCATGTTAAGCATACATCAGGAATCGGAGCAAAAATGACATACGAGTTCAGTCTACATTGGGAATCACAGCAAAAATGACAATCGAGTTAAGCCTATGTGCAAAAATAGTGCTCGCGCTTTACTTTTTTTTTTTTTTTTTTTTAAACCGTTGCAATGGATCTAAATTTTAGATTTCTGACTAAGATTTAATTTTGTATTTTAATTTTAGCCCTGCTGAAAACAAATTTTTCCTAGTTAAACATTACTTATTATGTTATCGATATTTCCAAGTACTATTTTTCCTTTTTAAGTATGTTTAAGTACTAATAAAATTTATGAAAAATGTTTCTTTTCTCTATATAATCCATCTGATAATTTTACAATTTCAGGTATTCAATTTAAGAAATTTCTTTCTTCAGACAATTTAATCAAAAAATTGGAGATGAATTTGCTTATTCCCCTTATTATTTAAATGTATCATATGAAGAATAATAACTTTTATTAACACATTTGTTGAGTTTTCGTATAATATTATGTTAAATTGCACATTTTTACTAATCTATATTTAAAAAAAAGTGCTACAAAGACTTGATACTGACTGAAGATATTCTTTGTGCTGATGTTTCTAGAAATATCTACATTTTTATTGCAGTCATGTTTGCTACAAAATTTTAATTTATTATTTTTATGTTTGTTTTTGACAAACTTTAAATTAAATTATATATTCAGCTATATTATGTTGTTCAATCATATATTGTTGCTGTTTATACCTGGAATAAGTAAAAATCTTTGAATAAACACCACCATAAACTTCATTTTATTTTTATGGGGTTTATTAAAAAAATTTTACTTATTATTGGGTTGGCAACTAAGTTCCCGCCGTTTTTAATAGTGTTTGTTAAAAGGTTATTTTTCAATAAGCATATACAAGTAGTTAATCAAGAACGTATTATCCTTTGTTGTTTACAACTTTTTCCTAACGTGTTTGACGCGGATTTTTATGCAAAAGGTGGTTCAATCGCTCTTCATCGAACTCAACTGAACTCCAGAACGAGGTGCGTCTTTGAGGTCAAAATTTCATTTTTTGAACTTTGCATACCAATCACGGGCGGTTCTTTCAGCTATAGTACCCACTCCATACACAGCACAAATGTTGCGAGCAGTTTCTGGGGGTCTTAGAACCTTGATTAAAGGTAAAAAAAAGGAGGTGTCGAAAATGCTCATTCTTCTCAACTTGACATTCCATGTTATTCATCTGTAAATAACAACAAAATGTTTCTTAGTAACAACGAAACATATATTTAGGTAGAACAGTACATTCTCTTTCCAATGATGTACAACTTCGTGCCAAAAGTATTTAATATCATACAGATTTTTCCAATTAAAAAAAACGGCGGGAACTTAGTTGCCAACCCAATACTTTTAAATGTTGAGTCCTCTGGTACATCTTTATTATGGATACCTATACTGAAGATTCATTTATGCTACCAAAAACATACTTTAAGAGACCCATAATTTTGAAAAAGGACCTGATTTTTAAAGCATAACGAGTCCCTGGGACCCACTTTTTCTGAGAAATCAACGACACCCCTGTTGTTGTCACTATAAGTGGCAATGCTAATTACATCATGTTTTGCTGAATACTTAACATGTATTTCTATTAAATAGAATTGAAATTGGGGGAAAACTAAAATATGAAAGAAAAATTATTGAAAAAAAAAAATTACAATTAAATGGTGATTGCAATCTTTATTTGTCATTAACTTGGCTTTTTTTTTTTTTTTTTAATCTATCTATCTATATAATAATGATCTATTAAGCATAGTAGAAGCCAAGCAACAGATACAAGATCACTGAAACACCAATGACCAATAAGATTAAAAAATTTTTATCAGTGGATGAAATACACTAATGTAAAGAAACCAGATTTATTAATTAACAGCTTGCAAAACAAACGAATCACTAAAGTAACACAACAAATCTTAACTTAAAACCATAAACTTTATCAAAATTTTATGAAAAAATAATTTAAGAAACTTAAGATAGGAAGGATGGATGCAGGCGACAAGACTTGTGACTTGCCTGTGGGGTTAAACTAGTTTCATGCCGGCAACACTCACCCAGCCTGTCATGACCAGATATATATATATATATATATATATCACTGTATTTATAATTTTATTGTTTTGCTCTTTATTTATTTGCTATTATAATTATCTCATTGTCTTGATTAGGCCATCGTAGAACTGGCTCTTATGATTCACCTATTGTAAAAGCTCCTGATACAAGGCCACCTGATAATTTTGTTCAGTCTGTTAACATGCAGCAGCCTGAACCAGAATATAAAGATGTTCCTAGAAACTGTAAGTTATAAAGTATTTATACAATTGACTATATAGATTAAGATTGTATGCAATTATAGTCTAAGACTATCTTTTTTTTACAAAAGAACTTAATTATCGCTTATATTTATTTACATCTTAATTCTTACACATTTCTGCTCTAAAATTTAGCAAAATTAGAAAAAAGATTTTTTTTTTTTTTTAATATAAATAATCTATTTAATAAAATATTCTTAAATTTTAATGACATAAAAAAACAGAATTTCCCAGATAATTTTAGTGAAGATTTGGTTGCAACATTAATCAAAGAACTAACGAAAAATTGAATAAAATCTAGCAGAATTAGAATTGTCCTTATGTTAAAAGATTGAAATTATCTATAACTGTAGTAAATACTAGTATAATCCATGTACAATTTTCAGATACATATGTATATGAATCACATGATAAATTAAAATTCTAAGTATTTTCTGTTTAAAAAAAAAAAAAAAAAAATGAAATGAAAATAAAATGAAAATAAAATAAAATAAACTGAAAATAAAATACAACAGATTTGTTTTTCTTTATAATACACAGTTTTCCATGAAATGTAATGTCACCTTTACATAAGTTTACAAAGCACTGTAGAAATAATATGTTGTCATTAGAATATAAATATATATTAAATATCTCATTAAATACTAGTATTTATATGAAAAGCATTTTAACTGTGCATGTAAAAATAATTTAATAATATTAAAAGAAAAACTTCTGTTTCATAATTTAGTAGTTAAATATATAGGCTAAACCATAACAAAAGTTTGGTTAAATGTCGTAAAAGGGTCATTCCATGACAAATAAACAAAGCTAAAATCCTGACCCCTCAGATTTTTGTGAAATTGAGCTCATTTATTTGTTCTATAAAGAAATGAATGTATACCAATTAATAAGTCGCTATCTCTTTTAGTTTTTAAAATACAGGGCTGCAAAAATGGGTAAAAAATGCAAATGTTTAAAATTCTTGTATTACAAATATGTCCGTATTTTGTTTCCTAATTGACTTAGAGGCATAAGTTTGGTATCATTAGAAATAATTTAACGCAGGCTTTAAAATGATTTATCACATGCACATATTTTCAAAATGTTTCATTTCGAGGTCAGATATTTTTACCATTGACCTTCAATATCTGAGAAAGTACATACTTAATTTTCTTTAAAAATTATATGTTATTCTTACATTTGTTGTCTATAATTATTGTGAATTTCAAGTTGGTACTGTCATGGGATGCTGAGGTTATAAATTAAAGTCCAACCCACCCTATGTATTTTCATACTAACATGACATAAGTTTTATAAAACATTTTGCATATATAATAAAATACACAATGTAACTGGAACTTGATTGTAACTTTCAGTTGCTTGCATTCAATTTTTGTACTTTATCTATCAGGGTTTAGTGGTAATTGAGACCTAGGTGCTGTTTAGTTCCCCAGAAAAGCAAAAGAAAATAACAGCCTTATAACATATTTAAATTTTAAATGAAGCACAACATAATTATAAAATAAATTAAAAGACCTTACTTAAGCTTCATCTTCTGCAAGAAGCTTTTCGTGGGAGGATCCTCCCACGAAATGCTTCTTGCAGAAGATGAAGCCTAAGTAAGGTCTTTTAATTTATTTTATAGCCTTATAACAATTAGAGTAATTTTTTGTAGGCTTTTTTATTATTATTATGCTTGCATGAAAGTTAATACAATGAAGACTCATACAAAAAAGTTTAGTATTATGTAATTCAAAGGAGGCTTTTAAGGAATTCAAGGATGAGTATCCAGACTTTAAAATTGGATTTTCTGCATTTGCAGAACTTTAAATAAATAAAACTGTATTTTGGCTGTCAAGTAAGTGAAACACATTCTGTCTGTGTTTGTTATATATGTGGAAATGTTAAATTAATGCCTCTCGCCACCTACATCAATACTAGCTGATCTACACAGTTTAAGCCTTAAATTATTGCATTTAGCACATTTAAAAGGAACGCTCAACCAGCAGATTAACATTCCAAAAAAACAAAATTGCAGCTTTCATCATTCAATTTTTTTTTTTATATCATATAATTATTAATTACAAAAACATTGTAATTGACTATTTTTCATCATCCAAAATCATTGCATGAAGTACTAAATTTACTTAATTATAAATAAAGACCTTTTATGACTGCATGTTAACATGGAGTCATAAAAAGTTGTCTTTGTTTATAATTAAATTGACTATTTTTCCTTTAGAGAATTTCTATACATGCTAATTTGGCCCACCCAAATGAAATCTTAAAATGTTTTACAATTTCAGTATGAAAATACTGATAAGGGTTGCATTTAATAATATCTCAGCATCCCATGATGGTCCCAAGTTGAAACTCACAATAATTATAAAAAATAAATCTAAGAATAACATACACAGGGTTCCCACGGGTCAGGGAGAACAGGGAAAACCTGGAAAAGTCAGGGAATTTGAAATTACTGAAAAAAGTCAGGGAAATATCAGGGAAAATTGTAAATATTGCTCCAAAACCTGGAAAAATGATGATATAAACCTGGAAAATGCTTTTTGAGCATTCAATTTATATCGCAAGTCACCTTACTATGTTGTCTTTTATGTTGCGAGCTATGTTCTATTTTATACTGTGAGCTACTTTTTATGTCACGAACCAAATTTTGTGACTGGAATATCCTAAAAATAGACCTGGAAAACCTGGAAAAGTCAGGGAATTTTATTTTTAAAATTGAGTGGGAACCCTGCGACAATTTTTAAAAGAAAATTAAAAATGTACTTTTACAGATATTAAAGGTCAAATTTCAAAATATTTGACCTTGAAATGAAAAAATTAAAAAATATATGGAAGCAATGTATCACTTTACAGCCTGTATTAAATACTTTCTAATGATACAAAACTTATCCCTATAATAAAATTTATGCAATCATTGTATGAGTTTAATTGATTACTATCTGGAACCCGTCGAATTCAACAGTTGCTTTATTGACCGTAATTTTTCAAAAATCGTCGCATCATTATTTAAATGTATTTCAAGTTAAAACATCTAATATAATTTACGACATTTCATTTAAAAAAAAAAAGAAATTTGAAAAAATGCTTATAAATAGAAATACTATATATGACATCACTTTCTACAAAGTACTGTCAATATGACGTCAAACTGGCTCCAAATAAACAGTTGCTATCTTTTATTTTTTATTTTGTTTAAGACTATGACCCGCCCGGAGTTGCCCGGGCCCATGATAATAACCTTAAATGAACTTTAAATTTGTATGATTTTATATCTTTAACTTGATTTTGTTTGAATTTCTATTTTTAAATAAAAACATCGTGAAAAAAATAATCAGCTGTAACAAAAAATTACCTTGAACCGATCAAAACTCTGCCTTGTGACCCCGGTGTCTGCGGCAGTGCATATGCCGGCCGCTAATAACATAAAAAAATTCCCAAAAATTAACCTGGAACCAAACGAACCCGCCCGGTGTTGCCCGGGCTCATGATACCTTAAATGAACCTTAAATAGGAATGATTTTATATCTTTAACTCGGTTTTGTTTGAATTTCTGTTTTTAAATGAAAGCATCACAAATAATCAGCTGTAACAAAAAAATTTACCTCGAAACGAATGAAACTCTGCCTTATGACCCTGGTTCCTGCAGCAGCGCATACACAGGCTGCTAACAACATGAAAATATTCCCAAAAATTAACCTGGAACCAAACAAACCTGCCCGGCGTTGCCCGGGTCCATTATAATAACCTTAAATGAACCTTAAATTTGTAAGTTTTTATATCTCTAACTCAATTTTGTCTGAATTTCAAATTTTAAATAAAAGCATTGCGAAAAAAATAATCAGCTGTAACAAAAAAATTACCTCGAACCGAACGAAACTCTGCCTTATGACCCCGGTGCCTGCGGCAGCGCATAAGCAGGCTGCTAATAACATAAAAAAATTCCCCAAAATTAACGTGGAACTGAACGAACCCACCCGGTGTTGCATGGGCCCATGGTAATAACCTTAAATGAACCTTAAATTCGTATAATTTTATATCTTTAACTCTATTTTGTTTGAATTTCTATTTTTAAAACTCGGTCTTGTGACGCCGTTGCCTGCGGCAGCATATATGCGGGTCGCTAATAACATGAAAAAATTCTCAATTAACCTTGAACTGAACGAACCTCTGACTCGTGTTTAAGCTGCCTGTGGCTGTGGCATTGTATAGCAGGCATGCTATGCACACGCTGCAAAATCCACTTTCCTCCATCAGGGGGCGCAGTATGTTGTATACAAACATCACCATTTGCCTTGAATTTCCAAGACCGTTCAAATAAGGTGTCACATGGTGGTGTCAACTGCAAAATCCTTTAGTTGCACTTACTACTGCCAGGGGGTACAGTGAGTTCTGTACGAACATCACCAACGGTCAGGAAATACCAAGAGCTAATAAATAATGTGTAACATGATAGGTCCTACTACAAAATCACATAATTCCATTTTTCACCACCAGGGGGTGCATTACATTGTATACAAGCATCCCCAATCAGAAATTTCAAGACCTTTAAAATGAGGTGCTATATGTGTGGGTCTAGAACTATCCCTCTCAAACTAATTTCCCCCCTTTCCCCCCTCCCAAAATCTACTTACCCCCTTTTCTCTCCCTTTAAAATTGAAAAATCCAAAATCGCAGAAACTGATAGTACTCGAGTCTAGTCCTTCCCCCCCCCCCCCCCCATATACAATTTCTTCACCGTGAAGTAATTTGGAGCTCAGTTAAGCTCACAAACATGTTTTTAACCCCTGCCCCATGTAAACTTCCATTTTACTGCTATTTTCTGCAAATCATTTTTAGGAATTGAGGTTGGACGATTCATTTTTCTTGCTAGAAATGGATTTTGATTAATAATTGATTCCTGGTTTGAGTGATCCTAGATTAGGGTCAATTTTTGCATTGGGAAAACCACAAATGTGCTTAACTTGCATTATTGTGTTGGGAATTTGGATATTTACATTATTAGTCAGCTGTCTTTTCTCTTTTTTTCTGAGTGGTCATTATATTGTTTACAACTGAGAACAGCTAAAAAATTGAATATATAAACATCCACGGTCTCAGTAAAAGTTTTTAAATTGCTAGAAATCATGAATTTATTCTTGAAGCTGAGCAAAATGTTTACTGTATTGTATTTTGTTATTATATACCACCATATCGTTAAATGTAGCATTTTGACATGCCAACATTTAAAAATTATACATTTGTTATGCACATCAATTATTGTCTGGAAAAACAATATTGAATTGTTGTCTATAAAATTCCATGATTTGTATTAATAGCATTTTTTTTTTTTTTTTACCCCTTCCAAATACTCATGTCTTATTGTATTTTAGTTGCACCTGAAATTCCGGGATCTGATGGTACATTTGCTAATCAGTATTTTTATTTGTTGGAACCCAAATTACAGGTATGTTTATCTTAAAGTCTAGAAAAGTTTATATATTCAACATTGATTATATAAAAATGTTATACACTGCTGGCCACTCAAAATGCAACAGCATGAATGAATGCAAATATCAGAATGATATTTACTGGGCACATGCATTATAGTAAGAAGAACAACTGATTAATTTTTCAGGAAATTTGGAGTAATATATTCTGAGAAAACAGTATATGAGTGCTTTCACACTTGCCGTCACAACATTGATAAACCGTATACGATTGTCGTTATCTGCCGTGCGGGCAAAATATAGTGATATATACTACATGCTTTCACACCCACCAATTTGAGGATGTATTTGTCATCCCAATAAGGCGATATCGTTTGTTTGTCATTGAACGACCAAGCTCCCCATAAAATTTTTCTGACATTAGTTTTTATAATTTCAGTATTTACTGAAGGAACAATATTTCAGTGTTATATGGGCATATATCAAATGAACCCATTGATAGAATTGATTTAAAGGAGAGAAAAAAGGATAACGAAAAATGTGTGATTGGAATTGAATAATGGAAACAGACTGTCAAGTTTTGAGGTGACGAACTCGAAAAGTAAAATTTCTTTGGAAGTGAAAAAGAACATGTAATAATATTTTTAGAAATTTCTTTGTTAGAGTATAAATTAAAAGTATATTATATAACATAGTATTAATTAAAACTGTAAATTTTATGTGCATTATATACAGTGCTTAATAGATTGTGTGTTACTGACAAAAAATAACTGTGCTCATTTATTACCAAATGAACACTCGTGCTGTCTTATAACTTTAATAAACAGATGGAATTTTATTTAAATGTTTTAATAGTGGCCATTACATTTCTGACGAGATAAGACCTGTCACTCTGCCCTTATATTCAAGGCCTTCGTAACTCAACATTTGAGCAAGACAATGCACTACTGCAAGTTGTCCGTATTGTTTGGACCTTCTTTGATGCAGAATGTGTTTGATTGTTGCTCTGACTAGCATGTCCTCGTGATCTCGCACCAATGAAGATGACTGTTTAATCATGGAAAAATGACTGGCACGCTACCACTCACTAGTAAGTATGGTCGAGGAATTGCTGCATCGTGTCGAAGCTACATGAAGTGCTGTACCCGTACATGTCATCTAATTGCTGTTTGATTCAATACCTAGACAAATAAGTGCTCTTATTGCTCATAGAGGTCACTACTTTATCTACTGTTTTCTCAATATATATTACTCCAAATTTCTTGAAATTTTAATCAATTGTTCTTCCTACTATAATGTACATGCTCAATAAATATCATTCTGATATTTACATTCCTTCTTGGTGTTGCATTTTGGATGACCAGCAGTGTATTTAAAAAAAAAAAAAATCCATTAGGTTTATATTTTAACTGCTTCCTTGTAGAAAATATATTTTCAGCAATCAGTTTAGGAAATTTTATAATTGTTTTTCTGCTTATTGCTTGTACATTTTTTATTAAAATTCAATTACTGTAATTAATTAAATATAATATATATTTATATATATATATTGTTGTAAAGGTTTAATCTTTCTATTTAAAAAAAAAAAAGGTGCACAAATATATATTTTATTAAAATTTATGACAGTTTTTAGTATTACTATTTAAGTACAATGATGGATATCTATGGGGAAAACAAAATAGACCTGTATTTCTTAACAATAAACATACTAACATTTCTATGTATTAATATCAACTGGAACTTTTTTTGTGTACAGCAATGTCCAAGATTTTACAGAATAGAAAGAAACACAGTGAATAATAGAGTGATTAAAGAAGAAATAACAATACAATGCAAGTCAAGGATGATAATGACGTAATATCCAAAGTAAAGAGTTGTAATATTATTTTCAACTTAATTAAAGCATAATGTTTAAAAACAATGCAGTGCAGTTTAATACAATGTGTGGTGACATACATAGTGAAACTTGCTACACATTTTCTTACTTTTTGAACATATATTGTACCAGTCCCAAAGGAGTACAAGCCCAAAAGAATCTTTTTTCACTGAATCTAGTGCTATTTTATGGACAAGCACCCTGCCCCCTTCCACCCCTTATTCCTAGAATAAATACTTATACTATTCTGATATTGTATTTTTAAAAAATGTATTAGTAATGTGCATTGAAATAAGTTATAGAGGTATGCACAAGTTAGATTGTGGTGAGGACTCTTTTTTTTTTTTTTTTTTCAAATTTTAATGTATTTTCACAAAAAGAAAAAAAAAAGTGATTATATATTCCCACAGGCAAGTCACAAGTCTTGCCACCTGCCTCCTTCCTTCCTATCTTATGTTTCTTAAATTATTTTTTCTTAAATTTTGATATAGTTTATGGATTTATGTTAAGATTTGTTGTGTTACTTTATTGATTCGTTTGTTTTGCAGGCTGTTAATTAACAAATCTGATTTCTTTAAATTTGTGTATTTCATCCCCTGATAATTTTTTTTTTTTTTTTTCATTTTTCTAAACTTCTCATAGATTTTTTAATCTTATTGGTCACTGGTGTTTCAGTGATCTTGTGTCTGTTGCTTGGCTTCTACTATGCTTAATAGATCATCATCATCATTATATATATATATATATATTAATCAGCTGTTTCAGTATTCAGCTATAAGCTTTCAATTTCATTTTATAAAGTGTATATAAATGATGATAAAAATCGCTGTGAGGCCTCTAAATATATAAAAAAAACTTTTTATTCATATTTATCGTAATGTAATCTTCCTTTTTAATATAGATTTTGTCAAAATTAATAAATAAATAACTTGTTAGTAATGTGATTTGATAAATGAGCTATTCATGCATTGGAAATAATCCAGCTGTATAATATCAGCATGTTATTTTATTAGACTATCAACATTCATTCATATTTTAATAAAGTAAGATTCACTTTATTGTGAGTTTTAAATTAAAGTATTTTTTGATAATTATTGTATTGTATGATTTCTTTTTCTTTTGTTTATAGCCTTTACCTCCAGTTCAAGATCCTGAATCCATTGAAATTTATGAAAAGCATCTCAATCTAGCCCGTGAACTCTTTCGTTATAAAAATGATATCAAGCTGTTGACAGACAGGAAGTGAGTAAAATTACATGCTGTTCCTATTAATTAAACTATCCATCCAGACATATTTTCTTTTCTCTATAAAGCAAAATATAAAATAAACTACCTATTATTTTCATAGATAAACATTACTAACAATTTGACTCTTTTTTTTTTTTACTTTCTTCTATATTCAATAGAAGAAAGTATTGGATTCGTAAAAATTTTCGACCTCGGGTTTTTGATGGATTTACACGTTTTGAGAGCTGTAGAACACGATTTGACCAATCTCTCAATAGGTGGCGCTGTGATCGCATTTTATCTAAATTTTTAACATGGCAGTATACGACAAAATTTCGTATAAATGTACATAATGAGAGTTATTCTTAATCTGTGATTGTAAAATTAATACGAATTATTGATAATAGTAGTAGTTAATTATGAAAAAAAAATTGTGCATGTGGGGGCATCGCTTTCCCCCCCCCCCCACCCCCCCCTGGGGGGTAAATTTTCAAGATGGGTATCTTTCAAAAGGTCTCGTCAATGCCTTTAAAACGAATGGTTGAACTATAAATATGTGATAATTTAAAACAAAGTTGCCAATTTTTTTTACTTTTAACAACAACAACAAGAAAAAAAAACCTTAGAAAAAAAAATCTTTTTTTTTTTTTTTTTTCAAATACTGTTACTGAGTAAACTTGTATAGGAAAATATAAAAGAAAGTCTTGTGGTGGTCACAACATACTAGTTTTTTTTTTGGTGTGTATGTGTGTTTCTACAATTCTGTTGATGCATAATTTACATCAAAAATAAAATTTTAGAAAAGTTGATGAACTCAATTCTTTTTAAAGTTAAAAACATTACTTTATAAGAATTGATCATTTAAATTAATAGATATTTAAATAAAAATATATCTTATTTAGTTTGTGTCAAAATTAAGCAAAATGATTAGATATCAATTTAGTATAGTTTAGATTAGTCATGATTTTTTGTGTTTTAAATAACGATTATTTATTTATTTTTTAAATATATATTTATATGCATATTTACTTAAAAAGATTAAATCAAAAAATATATTTTATATGTATTTAAAATGATAATTTGTTATTTGTCAACGTCAACGTGAGTGCTTTGGAGTACCTGCAATTGGTTGCAACCAATGTTTACCTCCATCGAAAGTATAAGAAACATACAGATAATTTTTAAGAAAAGAAAAAAAAAGGGGGGAGATGTTTAATTTGTAATTTCTCTGAAAAATTCCCCACATCAGCAGAGATTTTCCAGAGTAAAGCACCAGGAAATTTAAAAAATAACTTCAGAAATCCTAAGTGCAACAGAAAATCGGTTGTGTACATTGACGAGACGTGTCTGGATAGCGAAAAGCAGTTTATAATAATTGTTGTTGAGTCAGATCCTTTGATATCTGTTGAACAACTAAAATTCTTTTATATTCTACATTATCATATTATTATTAACTGAACATAACATATAAAATTCTTAATACATAAAATGGTATATAATATTAAATAAATAATAGTATATAATAATTGCTTTATACAACAACTAAACAAACAACTGAAATTATTTTATATTCCACATTATCGTATTATTGTTAACTGAACATAACATATAAAATTCTTAATACATAACTTTTGAGAATTTTATATAAAAAACTTCATTTAGGGTCTTATTTTATTTTATTTTTTTAATTTTGAATAAAACTGATGCATTATTCTGTTTTAATGTAGTTATTTTTTTTTTTTTTTCAGTTTTATACCATACAAAAAATTTCTCATAACTTAGGTATATGTATTATTATTATTTAATTATATTCATTTTTTTCTCCCTTCTAGAAATGAGTTGATTGAGCAGCTAAATTCTGTCGATAAATCTTCAACTTATATTGATGAGTATATTCATCTAAAAAAAGAAAAAGTAAGCAATATTTTATCTTATTCATATATGCTTATTTTAAGATATTTATTGAGTTGTGAAATGAAAGCATATATGTATATATGTTATGTGTTTTAAGTTGTTTATATATGTTATATGTTTTAAGTTGTTAATAGCAATATTTTTCAGAGAAAGGACAGTATTGATTATCTTTTACAAGAAAATGTTTTTTTATGATAGTATTTTTCATAAGTGTTTAACCCTTTCGCTACCAGAGCTTCGGGAGAGAAACCGCCACCACAGCCCAGACATCTTACTATTTAAATGTGATATCAATTGTCATTTATTTTTGTGGGATGTATCTATAACATTCTAACTAAAACCAATAACATCCTGTATCTATTTTATTGTTTTATAACATAACCCGTCTGTGTGCGACACGATTTGATGCAAACAATTATCATAAACTGATAATGAACACCCGTCACATATTTGTGACGCCGGGCTCAGGTAAGAAAAACGGATAGTCACATATATGTGACGCTGGTAGCAAAAGGGTTAAACACTGTTCCATTTTCTATTAAAGTTTTATTTCTCTTTTTAATTTTACCTGTATATCTCCTTCTGCTGTATTTCTTATCAATTATCCAAAACTGTCTCAAATTCAGTAAATCACTAATAAGACTCTTGATGAGTTCAGTATCTATTCATACTTATAGCTAAGTGATTATCTCTGAGAGACTATGCATTTAAGAGGTTGATCAATGTTCCTGAATTAGTGAAATTCCTGCTCTGTTTAACGTTGTTTACTTGATTTTTGTGGTATGAATGATTGTGTTGTTGAGCTCGTTTCAAGAATATTTGATGATTAAAGATTTTTGTTTTGTAAATAACATCTTTATTTGACATTTTCCAAAACATTCATCAAATAAGGTGCATTTTTCGACTAGAACCTGCACATGTCTTTATAAACTACTTTTTGCACACAAGAAAAATCGACAATTATTGTAACAGTATCATTACATGTTCTATCATTAGCATCTTTTGAAAACTCTGTGATGGAAGGTCACTTATAATGGACAAATTTTTGTATATTTGATCATTATGGATATAATTTTCTTAATATTTCCTAGATGAAATGTCGCAGAAAGATCATATAGGGAGGTTCTCAATTATAGTCCATTTCCCCAGCAGAGTCACTTCAAGGCCACGGAATGCGAAGAGGGAGATCATGTGCTCAATTCCATCCAGTGAGATGTCGTTGTTTCTTTAATAACCTAGCAATGGACGAGGGAAGTGAAATCACAGTTCATCTGAGTGTGGCTTTGAGGTGACTGCCTAGAGTATAAATATTGTAAAAAACCTACGTATGAAATTGCAATGTTTTACATCAAGCCATTTTTGAGTTATGTAAAATATATATGCACACATACATATAGATGTTGTGTAAAACCATAGATATCTCTAAATTGAGAGATTCTGTCATCATTATAACTGGTAGTGTATGCCTAGACATGCAATCACAAATATAAATTTGCAGCATTCTAGGACCATTCATTTTTGAGCTGTGTGAGGAACAAACTCAGCAAATTTTGCAAAAACAGTTTCATAAACTTTCTTATACATTGTATAAGTAGAAACAGCTGTCAAAACAAAAAAGTATTCTATTCAGCAAGTGTAAGAAAACTGTCAAGTGTTTATATACAAATCATAAATTAACTGCCTAAATGAATTACGTTTGCAAAATAAAACAGAATATTATAGTGACAGCATACTTGCCAACTTTTCTGGTTTTCCCGGAAGACTTCCGGTTTTTTAACCTATCTTCCCCGGTCTTCTGGACAAATGATAAAATCTTTCGTTTTTTAAAAGAATCGCAGATATCATTTGTTTAAAAAAAAAGAAACCCCATAGACCGATCGGCAATCACGAAAGCTGCCAATTCCCAATATTTCTCCATCCATAACATAAATGTCAGTATTTATTTTGAACTTGCTTTATGAGATTCTAGAACCTGTAAAGAAATAGAATTGTTAAATATTTCTAGCTTATGTAATTATTTTTTGCCCCTTCCTCCCCTCCCTCTCTTTATCCCCAACTAGTGATTGGCAATCAAATGTTCTGCAGAAGTCTTTTGTTGCTAATATTTATCCATCTGCAACATAAATGATAGTATTCATTTTAAACTTGCTTCATTAGATTCTAGAAGTAGAGTTGAAAGAATTTAATATTTCTTGCTGTATAATTATTTTTGTATCCCCCCCTTTCCCCTTCTCTGGATAGTGATCAATTCTAAAAACAATAAAGCAGTAGAAGTGCTCAATATTTCTGGCATATGTAATTATTTTTTGACCTTATTGCTGAATTTAATGAATCTGTTTACTTTTCCTCAAATTAAATATTTGTATGTCATGTTTATACCAAATGTTTAAATATGGGAAAAAAATGAATAGATTTTTCAGGTAGGAAAATTTTTCCCAGAACAATTTAAGAAAATTAATACTCAGCTGGTTTTATGCACGTTTGAAACTGATAATTAGCTACTGCTACTTTTGTTTTTTTTTATATGTATGATTAATGCACAATACACAAAAATCATATTCTATATTTGTTTAGAAAATTTGTTTTTCCTTTGGCATGGAATTTTAATGAGGTTTTATGTGAATAGAAAAGTTATTGCAGTTGTATTAAAGATTTTTTTTCCTTTTTTTAATGAAAGAATCTTGAAAATGCTTACTGTAGTTAAAAACTATATATATAAATGCTTATGTCATCAATTTATTGCAAGTGACTTTATCAGTGTCCAACTAACCAACCAACCAATCATGTTAGCAAAAAAATTTCAGCTAATTTCTCAATTTAGCAATCACATGTCTAATTTGGGGAGAGGGGAGGGAAAACTTGAAACAGCTTATGGAAACTAAAAATGTTTAATAGAAAATATTTGACAGCTGCTTAGTGACTGCATTTCTTTCTACAGTATTAGGTATCAGTTCTCTTTCTTATTTTATTTACTTTTTTATTATATACTTTAACTTGACTAAGATTTTCAGTCAATTGTTAAATAATTTTCTTACGAATTCTGTTTTGTAGTTATTTACCTGTTTGAAGAGGTATAATTTCATTTGAAACTTTTATGTATTTAGTGTAATTAATCTATAGTAAAACATTTTTATAGATTGCTTCGAAATATTAAAAGTGTAAAACTGTATTGTTTAGCACATCGAATGATTTTTTTTTTTTTTTTTTTCTTTAAAGAAGAAAAGTCTTTCCTTTTTTTATGAAATCTTCTGATTTTTCAACAAAAATCTTCCCTTTTTTTATTAAAATTGGTTGGCAAGTATGTGACAGGCATTCCTTTTGTGTGTGTGTGTTTGCTTTACATCATCAAAATAGAGGCAGACAGTGACAGAGATGAAACTACTTAAGTGAAAGAATTTATCTGTTCATTTATCAACAATGACCCAGAGATGCCATTTACTATGGTTTACCCATAGTTTCTATGGAAAAGAAAAAAAAAAATTGGATAATTACGGACTACAGAAAAATCCTGTATTACTATGATTATGATTTTTTAAATTTCTTCTTAATTCATTTCCTTGATTACGCCAAAAGAGCGCTTAACTGATAAAAGTGATGTTTCTTTACCTATCAAACTCGCCAAGCAGAAAGCGATCACTACGTCATGCAATGACGCAAGCGAAAACAGCCTCCCTTAGAGATGCGCAAGTACAATAGTGCTCCGTACGAACGCTCTTTTTGGATCGTTAACTGAAAGGAAAGAATGAAGTGCATTTGAACTTTCGCGGATTGAAAAAGAGTACAGGTACAAGAGAAAAATTTCAGTAACCCTATCAACTGCACGTGTGGCGTGCATGCACCTAAACGCAGCTGCGGGAAAGATTGTGGTCATTCAGTTGTTGTTTGGATGCTACGTTTCCTTACTTCATTTTCATATTAATTTGTTTTTCTGCACTTCATTTGTATATTGGAAAACATTTAAGTTTTTATTTTTCTTGTGATTTGTCTATTAAATTGAAAGATCAAGACTAATCAAGAAATGTTGCTTTTATAGTGTTATACCAATTATACTAGAATAAGTTCTGAAAAACGATCGTTGTCACCCGAAACTGAAACATTTAACACTATGAAATTTCAGAACGTATGGATATGGTTTGGTCTGAAATTTCAAAGATGGTGGATTACAATGGAGCTGTTAAATATAAATTACTTCCAAAAATTATGCAATCTATTTTGACAGTGCTTCATTCATATGCATCGTGTGAAAGAATCTTCAGTTTGGTAAGGAAAAATCAGACTGACTTCAGGCCTAATTTAAGCAGAGCGACACTAGAAGCACTCTTAGTTGAAAATGTAAATATATTTTCATTGAATGAAGAATGTTTAAAAAAAAATTTTTCAAGAAAAGAACTGTCAGGTGCTAAAAGTAGTACAGTTATTTACTTTAAAAGGAATATAGATGAATGAATTATTTCTAATCTTTTGTCAGTTGTCTTGTATTTTTAAGTATCTACGATTTAAAAATGTGTAATTTAAAGTTTCACAAATTAAAAATGGATGTTTCAAACTTAAGGAAAAAGGCTTTTATTTTTAAATGTGTACATTTACTTAAATTAAAACTGTTAATTATTAAATTTTCAACAGTACTAAAGGTAAGTTAAAAATTTATATTTTTAATGTTCTTTAATCCATTTACCTTACAGAAACTTGTACTTAATAGTTTGTTTTATTGCTTAATATATTACAATATTTCTCATTTTATGTATATATATATAGATATTACATGTATAAGATAATAACCAAATTTGTTTTTAGAGTATATCAATGAATTATGCACTTATCAGTGATTCTAACAATTTTGCAATTCTGATCCTTTATGCAGAAGTTAGTGTAATAACAAATTGTTAGGTTGTTCAGTATAAAATTCAGTGCTTAGATAATTCATAATTAATTTCTTCATTTATTAAAACAAATTGTCATATTTTTATTTATTATTTTTAAAGATATATAACAAAACTAACTTATTAGTTTAATGTATAAATCATTTTTGAATGTGTAACTTTGAAAATATTTTTAAAATCTGAACTTGAATTTCCGTATATAAGATCGACCTACCAGACTACTGACAAGTACCTAAAACTACTGAAAATTTTCTTGTCTATTACTGAAAACTGTCTTACAAGGTTGGCATCTCTGATTGGCCTCTCCAAACAAACAATGGAAAATGACCTTACAAATTTGCTCGTTTAACTCAAATATATGAATTCCTATACACTATCTACCAGTAAGTATTTGGACACTTTCGAATATAGACATTTTGTCAAATATCTAGAAAAGTTCTTTTGGAATCATCTTGAAACTTTGGTTGTTTAAGGAATATGTTATACCTCCTATATTTCAGCAAAAGTTCTGTCTAAAGAGAAAAAGGGGGCCAGTAAAAAATTAAAAGTCAAAATGTTTTGAATCACCCTGTAAAAAGTAATGCTTTAAATGCATTTTGGCTGTAGCATATGATTAAGAAGATTTTTCTCATTATCTGTATCAATTTTTGTGAGGTTACCACACATATTCAAGGAAATATAACAGCTTCTTTAAAAAATTGAAAAAAAAAAAAAAATGCCCACTTTTTAAAATACAACACATAGGTTATTAGACCCAATGCAAAGACATTTTTAGAAAATTTGGCATCATGCATTAGATACTGCATACTGCAATCAGAATGCAAAAATGTTAAATGTCTTATGAAATAGGAGCATTTTTACTAAATTTTTAACTATGAAGGCGCAAGCTTTTAAAAAATTTCATTTACATAATTCAATAGCCAAAAGTATTAATTAAGAAACTTATATGAAAACCCCAAACAAATATCATGTAAATTCAAAAAATTATGAGAAATAGAATGAACAGAATTTCAGTTCTCTCAGAATAAAAGATAAATTATAAGAGGTTTTACTCATATTTTTATTTTGTTTCAATCAACGTCTAATGGTAATAGAGTGTTCACTGATTGTAAATGAATATTGATAAAAACCTCCTATGATCTTCCTTTTTTTTTTTTTTTTTTTTGAGAAGAACTGAAATTCTGTTTATTCTATTTCTTATAACTTTTTTGAATTTGCGCAGTATTTGTTTGGGGGTTTTCATATAAGTTTCTTACTACTTTTGACTATTAAATTATGCAAATGAAATTTCTTAAAAGCTAGTGCATGCATAGTTAAAAATTATTTAGTAAAAATGCTCATATTTCACAAGATACTTAACATTTTTGCATTCTGATTGCAGTATGCTGAGTAATGTAGTATGCCAAATTTCCTAAAAATGGCATTGCACTGGGTGTAATACTCTATGTGTTATAATTTAAAAAGTGGAATTTTTTTTGCTATTTTTTAAAGAAATCTCCATGAATATATGTGGTAGCCTCATAATCACATGCTACAGCCAAAATGTATTTAAAACATTACTTTTTAAAGGGTGATCCAAAACATTTTGATATTTAAATCGATTTTAAAACTTCTTTGCACTCCATAAATTTTAAGCCAGCACAACCGGTTTCGAAAGGACGTAGCCTTTCTTCATCAGGTGCAAAAAAACACGTGCTACTGCCTTGGAGGCAAAAGCAAGACACGCTTTTGCCTCCAAGGCAGTAGCACGTGTTTTTTTGCACCTGATGAAGAAAGGCTACGTCCTTTCGAAACCAGTTGTGCTGGCTTAAAATTTATGGCGTGTAAAGAAGTTTTAAAATCGATTTATTGATTGTACACCAATTTTTGAATTTAGTTTGGATTTTGATATTTGTTTAACACTAGAACCGCGGGACTTCCGATATACCTACAACCGCGGAACGAGTCATTTTGATCCTAGATTGTAAATCTATAAAATATTAAAAAGAGTATAATTAACTAAATTAAGCTCTTAAATTAATGCTTTAGTTAACTAAAGCATTTTTTTTTAAAGTTATTTCTTTAAAATCATAAAAGGAATTTTTTTCTATCGACTTTTTGTGTTTTGATAAATTAACCATCGTTTTGGGTCAAATTGACCCGCTCCGCGGTTCTAGTGTTAATTTTTACTGATCCCCTTTTCCTCTTCAGAACACAACTTTTACTGAAATATATGAGTTATAACATGTTCTTTACACTACTAAAGTTTCAAGATGATTCCTAAAGAATTTTTTTAGATATTTGGCAAAACGTCTCAATTCGTTAAGTGTCCATATACTTATTGGTAGATAGTGTATCTAAACTAATTTCTTTCCCACATTTTGTAAATATCAAAGTAAATTAAATAATTAATAACTTTTAAAAATATAAATAAAAAGTGACAAAATAGGTTTATGAAATATTTTAAATGACAAAATTATTGTTATTAAGATTTTGATGACATTTGTCAATAATTCAGCAATAATTGTTGCTATATTGGCATGAACCCTAATAATTATTCTGAAAAATGAGCACATTGTGGCTTTTGTGCTTTTTTAAAAAGAAGAAAAAATCGCTTCTTTATTCCACCACTCCACAATTTTCAAAACTAACCATGAAAAATAATAATTATAAGATAAAAACTTTTTGTATACCATGTTTTTAAATTTTCTGTTAAATCTTAGCTACATTAGCACTTTATCATTGTGTATAAAATTTTTAAAGCGTTGATGATGTCAATTTTTGTGAGATGCCTAATTTAACTTTTTATAATTTTTTAATGTTCACGTTTAATTAAATGTATTTATTTTTATGTCGAAAGAAAATGAGCTCGTAAATTTTTTTTGGCAACAATTAAATTATAGCTAATATTTTAATGGCTATTTTTAATGCTATTATGAGGTTATTATTTTCATATTTTAATTAATTAAAATAAAACTAATCAAAAATTCAAAAATCTGGCTTCGAAGTATTGTGTTGTCATCAAGTTCCGAGCTATTCTGAAAGTTTCAAATGTCTAGTTAGTAGGGAAGTTAGTTAAAAATCAATTGCAACATTTGTACCGAACAAACAAGAATAGAAGTTAATAAAAACATGGTAATAATTTTATTTCTTTTGAAGATTATCCTATTTTTATGCAAAAATGCTTTATTACAAGTATTATAAAAATTTTCAGTCTTAATGATTTTATTAAGCAAAACATTCAATTACTGTGCTTTTAAAAGTTATTTCTTCTTTTAATGAATATTTAAAATTTTTCACTTGGACCAAAGGAGATTTGTTGGCATTAAGCAGCCAAAATTACTTTGTTTTAAAATCATTTATTAGCTTTATATTATTTAATGTTGCTCAAATAAAAATTATAATTTTATTTCTTTAACTTTTTTTCAACCTGAATTATTTATTTATTTTATTTTTTAAGGTGTTAAAGTTTTTTTAGTTTCATTCTAGTACTTGAAATCAATATATAATACTGCTCACTGTACTAGTTCTTTGAAAAGTACATTCTTAGTACAGTAATATGCAATATAAATAGTAAAGAGATTTCCTGTGATGGTGTTATAATGATGCAGTCATGGACATAATAACAAGTCTTTAGTAATCCAATCATATCATCTTTATTCACTTATTCTAAAGATTTCAAAGAATTCCCAGTCTTAGACCATGCTCGGCTGTGAGGTCTGTTAGATATTGAATTGCGTTCAAAATCTGCTCTTTTTTTATGTTCCTCTTTTTATTATCAATTTCCTTAATTCTACACTCATGTCCATAAATTAAGGACAATTCAGATTCACAATAAAATCGAACTTTAATGCAAAAATTTCACATGTAGAAATACCACACACATCTTTAAGAATAATATGCAAATTATAGGAAGCCATCAGATGACATCGATATGATGTTACAATGGTGAAAGTGTAAGAAGGGGGTAGATAAGGAATGGGAGCAAAAAAGTAAAATTGTGCACAAGCGTTCTGTGTGCCGCTCAGTGCCACAACCGAATGGTTATGACACAGAGGACGCATGCAGATAATTTTTTACGTGGTAGAATTATCGGCCGACTAGAATGTGGGCGTACTCAGATTGAAGTATCGGGGAACTTAGAATCGCCCAAAGTGTCATCTCTAGGCTTTGGCAACGATTCCAAAATGATGGAAATGCCTGTTAGATGTGTTCCACTCACGGCAATGCACTGTGCCAGCGGTTAACTTGAATTAGAGAACATGCAATGTGGACAGCGGCACAGTGAGTTTGTGTGATGTTTTCCGACGAGTCCAGGTTTAGCTTGCAGTGTGGTTCATGCCAGACTTTCATATGTAGAACGTCAGGTACCCGTTACCAACAAAACAACATCATTGAACGACACCTTTACTGTGGGGCAGGAGTGCTCGTTTTGGTGTGTGTGTAGGGGGGGGGGAGAGATCATATTAGGCACCAGAACAGATCTGCATATTCAAATCGGAAGAATGATAAGCCAAATTTATCGGGACATCATTCGGGAACAACATGTACGTTTGTCTAGGGGTGCCATGAGCCCAGAATTTGTGTTTATGGATGACAATGCGCATCCTCACCATGCAAACATTGTACACAGATGCCTACAATCTGAAGCTATCACCAGCATGGAATGGCCAGCATTATCACCTGACTAGAATCCGTTAGAGCATGTGTAGGACATGCTTTTCTGACGAGTTGTAGTCCGTGAACCGCTTCCTACATGTGTACCAGAACTTCGGAGATCATTGCTTACTGAGTAGAGTAATCGTTCCCAAAATCAGATCAATAATTTAATACTCAGCATTCCTAGGCATTGTAAGGACTCTATTTCATCATCTGAGAGACATACAATGTATTAACCATCATACCAACCATGTAATGTTAAGTTTTTGTAAGGGAGATATTTTTTGTAATTGCTTCAGGGAGCAAAATCATAGTTTTTATAAATGGTACCCTACATAAACCACCTTTTTTTGTTCTTGATCTTTTGTTTAATAAATGGACTTTATGAATAAGTCATATTTGCTTTGCTTCTGAACCTTTATTTGCCTCAGCTAGCATTATTCTTAATTTATTGACATGAGTGTAATTGACTATTAGTATTTCCAGGACTTGCAGAAATTTATCCGAGATTTAATTTTATGTTACTGATGACCACAGATAAAGTATAATTGAGCTGAACTGCAAAATTTATCCATAAAGTTTCTCTAAATTTTGATTTCTTAAAACCAATGTAATTTATGTAACATTTACAATGAGATAAAAATACAAAAATTTAAAACTTTAAAAATACATTTTAATTAAAAACATTAAAACACAAGACAGACGTTTCGGCTAGAACACTAGCCCTCCTCAGTGTCAAACATACAAGCACAAAACATTTACAAAAATTCATAATACATCATAACAAGATTAAATATTCAGGAGGAATAGTTTTAGCCTCGTTCAAGGCAGAATGTTGCATTTTAGTAAAAGCGTCCGTTAGAAAAATACGGCATTCATAGATATTTACATTAGAAGCTAAAATTTTAATGTTTTCAAAATCCGGAATACGAGGGTATTAGTATTAGTAGATTAGTATTTTTAGAGGGCGCTTTTACTAAAATGCAACATTCTGCCTTGAGGGAGGCTAAAGCTATTCCTCCTGAATATTTAATCTTGCTATGATGTATTTTGAAGTTTTGTAAATGTTTTGGTGCTTGTATGTTTGACACTGAGTAGGGCTAGTGTTCTAGCCGAAACGTCTGTCTTGTGTTTTAATGTTTTTAATTAAAATGTATTTTTAAAGTTTTAAATTTTTGTATTTTTTATTTCATTGTAAATGTTACATTGGTTTTAATATGTTAATGAGACATATAAATTATGTTTAATTTTATTAAATTAAAATTTTTATTTCTTCATTATAAAGTGTTACATACCAAAAGTAAGTTTACAGGGGTAACTTCCAAATTATTAGCAATCTATACTTTTAAACAGTCTTTTTCTTAAATTAATATTATTTCATATCCTTTCATGTAATTAATTGAAAAGTATTTAATTGCATTATTTATTTACTGGAGTATATATATATATATTTTTTTATAGGAGAGCCTTCTTCAACTTCGTACAAATCTTAAACGCCAACTGGAAATCATACATGGAAAGCAAAAGGCAGATGAGGAAGCAAAGTCAAATGAATGGGTTGTTGTATAGTTACAAGCACTTTAAGACAATCTTTAGAATTAGGAATATACAGAATTAGAATTTAGTTTTACTTGTCACAATGCTAATTAAACCCAACAAAGACCAATCTTTTAATGGACTCTTCCCAGTTTCGCCTGCTCAATCACATGATAGAGGAAAACGAATAATCGAATTCTGAGAATCGAATTCAGTTAAATATTGTTCTTAAAAACAAAAATGTTAATATTTAATATAAAATAAAATAAAAGTAATATTGTGCATCTGTAAACAGTAGAATAATTGTATTTGTAAATTTAATAATTTTTAAAAAACAATTTATGTGTTTATTTATTTTCAACTGTAAGAATCGATTTTTGTATATTGTAGTGTAACTATAACATTAACTGATCTAGCAATAAATAATAGGTTGTTCTTGTGGAATGTTTATGGATTATAATTTGAAATTTTAAAATGTTTTCATTTAATTTAATTGCATAAATGTGTTACAACAAGTTAATTAACTTAGTTACTGGTCTAAATGGATTTACGCTGTTTGATATTGCACTGTCACTGATTTAAGTACCAAAAATCAGAGTATTTAACATGTTCTTCATGAACATCAATAACAAACATAAACTAAATGATGATTGGAAATGTATACAGCAAACAAAAGATGATGAATAATGATATAAAACGGATTAAAAATGATGATGTATGCAAAAATAACACAGATTAAATACCATTGATCAAAAATAAGAATAGAAAATACATTATTTCAGCAATTGCTATAGGTAAACAAGACTTTGTCTGCTATTTGTTTTTCCTCTATCATGTGACCTCTGACATCAGGTGGGAAGAGCCCATTGAAAAGAAGCTGTTATTGATGAATTTTACTTTGATATTTAGTTTCTTCAGTACATATCTTTATAATAAAATAAATATTGTTCTAAAAAAAAAAAAAAAGAAAAGTTAATCTTTTACTGCTATTAGCAGTCTCAAGAGACCACTAACAGTAATTTCCTACCATTTGTATTTTTTTGCAGATCACATATACTGATATTCCTTTTTAATACTATCTGTTCATTTTTGAAAGATCATCCTCCATTTTTTAAAATCGGTTTCTAAAAACATTTAAATAAATAAATATTTGAATACTTTTTTTTTTTTTTTCCCAGTAGGTTGAATTTATCTAAGCATGATCTGAGAAACTGCTTGCAGTAATTATGTGACAATTTTGGTCACAGTAGTTATAGGGTAAACTTTAGAGTGGATAGGTAATAAATCTAATTTTATTGCTTGTTTTAACAAAAATAGTTAACTTTGTTATTTTTTCTATTTTAATGTTTTAAAATATTTTAATGCTTATGTTGCCAAACCTTGCTGTAAGGTTATTTAAATGAGCTGTTCAAAGTGACCTTGTATGTAGAATAACTCTGTAAATAAATAAAATTATTTTAGTACATGTTAGTGGGATGATCTGATATTAAGATTTGACTGTATTATTTAAGCATTAAAAGTGCATTGCATTGTATGAAATATTATTATTACAGTGTTACAAGCATTAGTTGATGTTTACATTCAAATGAATTCAGAAAGTCAAATATTGAGTTCTCCTTATCATTTAATGATTTTTGTGCCATACTCAGTGTAATTCTGTCAACTTGTAGACTTTTTTTTCTTCTTTTTTCTTGTGCATCACGAATGCTGTATTGGAATGTGTACATAATTCTTTAAATGTCAAATATATATAAAAATAAGTTCATCTTTTCAAGATTATTTTAGATTTTTAACAACATGATAATACTCATATATTATAATATGAAAAGTCATAATCAAATTCTTAAAATGCTAATGAAATTTTATCTTTGTTCTTATTTCATGATTTTTATGTATTTACTTAATCTATAGTAAACTTTAAATAGCTATAGATAAGTCATAATAGTTAAATAATTTTTTAAACAAGGGCTCTATAACATCAAGTTATTTTAGATAGAAATTTCTAACATAAATTATTCTAATCAAAAAAAGAAACATGATATAAGATAAAAAGCATGTGGGAGAGGTGTGATGTCTATTAAATTGTGATTAAGCTTTTAGTTTTTGAAATATTCCACTACATTTTCTTTTGGGGGCTCTAAAAAAAATATTTTTCTCTGTTCAACAACATTAAACTTTCTTGAAAACAATTAAATGCATGACATTTACAGGCAGTACTACTTGAAATAACTAGGAATTTAATGATGTTTTCAGTTTGCAAAAGTATACATCAAAATAGAATAGATCTTGTGTGTAGTAAATTGCCCCCTTTATGTGGACCTTTCTGTGAGTGTCACATTTTTAAAAATAGGAAATTTGTTTTAGGTGCCCATTTTGAACTCTAATAATTTTAGTTTTTATTGGAAAAAATAAAACGTTGTTCAGTTTTATATATTGGAATTACAGTGATGAGAATTAATATGTGTTGGCATATTTTCAGAGATTCCTTCTTCCTATTTCTCATTTAGAAAAATAAAATAGTTGGCAGTATTACTCACTGTTTAATTAATTCTTGTCAGTAATATATTACTGTGCTAATACGCTTTAATGCAGTAAAATTATTATTTTCTATTAAAAGAGAAATGATGTTCATCACTACTTTGCAGATATATGTATGTGGATGTTAACCTTTTTTGCAGCCCTCCATGCCCCAATCAGTAGTACGAGTGGTCTTTGCTGTAAAAGGTTGTGCACCCATGAAATAAAATTACAATTCATTTTAGAGTAAATTGTAGTGGAAGGCTGATTTTTATACCTAATAATAAATTTCTAAATTAAAATTACATTGTTTTCAAGTTTAAAAACAGTCATGTATGGATATTCACTGAATTAAAAATTTATTTTTTATTTTATTTATTTATTTTATTTATTTATTTTATTTTTCTAACAATAACTCTTACTACACAAAACTAGCGCATTCATAGAGAGGTATGAAATAACCTATAATGTCCAGTTATTAAATAGATAGTTTCAGTACAAAAATCTAAATGTATCAGTGTATATATTATTTAAATATATTGTAAATCTTATTGTATTGTATTAAAATCAGTAAATCTTATATGTAAAGATAAGAAAATTTCTAGGAATTCTGTAACAATAAAAGGATTTACACAGAGACTTTTTGAATGATGCTGAGCCTTTTTTGGTTTTAAATATTCTTCATTGAAATCTTACAGTCAGGTGAGAGTCGATGTTAGCATTCTGAGTGTCTAATTCTTCATGTTAAAGTTCTATGAAGTGTCTCTATAGTCTGAGCGCAATTGTCCACAATTTATTCAGGCTAAGGCTCCTATATATACTAGCTGGTGCATCAGGCATTTTGTTGCCTTAGGGTTGCCACATGTACCCAGCGCGTTTCTCTGATAAACAAACCACAAACAATTTTTTTTATCGTCTTACGTTACTTTAGAGTAACTTATTTGATTATATTTCATAATTTTAGCTAAGTAAACTATGATATGGAAGTTTGTTTAGCGATAAACTGCTATAATCATTCAAGAAATAAATATAAAGTGTTCATAGACCTTCTATTACTGTGTATTTGAGTTTTGGCGACTTTTTGTAAAAGAAACAGAAACCACCCTAACAACACATCGTACATCCATAGGATATCCTCAGAATAAAATGACATCCTGAGAATGTACTGTGAAAAAAATGTGTTTTTAGGAATATTATTGTTGCGTATTGCTCTTATCTTGACCGGATTAGCTTCAGATCAAGATTTCTTAAAATCATTAGGGAAGCGATAAGGACACCAAGCGGGAATGCTGTCCTCTTCAGAGGCAAAAAAATGGTGTTGATGTGCCGGCCTATTATTTTATTTAGGGGCTCTAATTCAGGCAACTCTTACATGTCGAAAATCTATTTCCAGAGAATCAGAGTTGGATCATGGATACTAATGGTCCACAGGTTAATTTAACAATGATTACATCTATGCCATGATTATGGGTTTCAATTAATACAGTTCTCAGATTCATCATTTGAGGGACAAACTTCACTCATGATTTTCCATTGATATAATTTTTATGCTTAATTGGCTAAGTCTCTCACAGTCAGACAGACTAGCTATATTTTATTGGATTATTTAATTTTGCTTTTGATTGACATTTTGTATTATTAAAAAGTAATTTATTGGCAAGTTTTTAGTAAACATTATTTTTTTGTATATAGAAATTAAATCTCTATTATCCTTTCAAATATGTTATAATGCACCAGCTATGCAAAAAATTACAAAAAAGATTAATAAAAATATGTAATAGATCTATTAAAAATGTTTGACTTTTCTGCTTGTAAAGGGGAGCAGATTTTTGCAAATAATCTCTAGAGTGGCATAACTATTATAAAATATTTAGAACTTGCCTTATTATTAAAAAATAGGACTAGCTTTTGCAAAATAGGGACCTGATTTTTAAAATGTATGGGTTCCAGATGGCAGAGTAATCATTGAAAATCTTTAAAAATATCAGTTATAAAAAAGAAAATTAGGCAGATCGTTCATTTGATGAAAATTATATAAATAAATCTCTATGTTTGTCTGTAAAATTTTACTTTAAGTTATAATCAGCACATATTACATGTTTACTGATTTTCAAAAATTTATTAAATCCCATGTTGTAAATATATTTATATTTTTATTAGAACTAATTTAAAGTAAAAAGATTTTAAAACTTCTTAACACACCATAAAATTGAAGTCAGCACAACCGGTTTCAAAAGGACGTAGCCTTCCTTCATCAGGTGCAAAAAAAAAAAAAAAAAAAGCGTGCTACTGCCTTGGAGGCAAAAGCAAGACTCCAAGCTTGTTTTTGCCTCCAAGACAGTAGAATGTGTTTTTTTTTTTTTTTTTTTTTTTTTTTCAACCTGATGAAGGAAGGCTATGTCCTTTCGAAACCGGTTGTGCTGGCTTAAATTTTATGGTGTGTTAAGAATTTTAAAATCTTTTTATCGATTGTACACCAGTTTTGAATTTAGTTTTGGTAATTTAAAGTAATTTCTTAATTAGCAGTGTACTTTTTTCTTGATTTTTTTTTTTTTTTTTTTTTTTTTTTTTTAAATCTGTATAATATTGTTTAAAATTTCATTCAGTAAAAGTAAATGACTTTTTATTTATTTGGTATCTGAATAAAGCTGTAGCCAGAATTTTTTTTGCAGGGGATAAAACTTTAGTGCCTGATTTTGAATGTTAAAAATTATATATAACTCTAAAGTTTTGGACAAATAACCCTAACAAACTGTTTTGACTACGGCATTGTATCTGAAATATTATATCTGTATATATCTTTTGGTGATAGTTCATTGCTTAAGTTAAGTTTAAATATTTGTCTGTAATCTTATGTGAATTTTCTACTCATGCAATTTGTTGTTTTATCCTAATCTAATATCATTTTGTGTATCAAATCTTTCATGGGTACTTTTTTAATGTTCAAGTTAATTTCATGATCTTAATAATCATTCTTATCTATATTCAGAACTTTATCAATTCTAAAACCATAATTCAGATAATTATCAATTTTCATTTTTACTTTAGTTGCTACTAGCATAGTAGTATTTTAAGTTTTTTTTTTTTTTTTTTTTAAGGAGCATTTAAAGTTTTATTGTATTTTAATAAATTTTTATTTGAATCAGTTTAGTAAGTATTGTAATGCCTTTTGCTGCAATTATTATCAAACATAATTTTCCAAATTATATAATGTACCTGAATTATATTTTATGAAATAATTTTTTCAATGTACCTGAATTTATAGTCTTGTTTATTAGTTGTTAATAACATAAATTGTACAGCATGTTAAAAAATTATAGACTGTGTTTAAACTCTACCATGTATATAATGCACTTGTGTATATTGTTATTGTTTTCAACAATGAATGAAAATAAGAACATATTTTTAACCAGTGACACTGTTTGTATAATGAAAAGACATATCCTATGTACCGTTGAAATTGTTAAAATTCTATTATAAACGTTTGTTTATTTTGTGTAACATATAAATGTATAATAAAGTAATCTTTTAAGTTTGTGTTATATTTCTTTTTTTCTTTCTATAAAATCAGTTTTTTCTTCCTTTAATCAAACATTTGTTAAACATATTTTCAAAAGGTATTGAATTATTGAACATTTATAGCATTTAGAAAGATATTAAAACTTCTTCAGACACAATAAATTTTAAGTCAGCACAACCGGTTTCGAAAGGACATAGCCTTTCTTCATCAGGTGCAAAAAACATGTGCTACTGCCTTGGAGGCAAAAGCAAGACTGAAAGCAAGACAGTCTTGCTTTCAGTCTTGCTTTTGCCTCCAAGGCAGTAGCGCATGTTTTTTAGCACCCGATGAAGAAAGGCTATGTCCTTTCGAAACCGGTTGTGCTGACTTAAAATTTATGGTGTGTGGAGAAGTTTTAATATCTTTCTATTGATTGTACGCCAGTTTTTGAATTTATAGCATTTGTCAAAATTTTTAAATAAGAAGTGCACAGGCATGCCTGGCTTCAAAATGTATAGAGGAACATCCAAGGTCTATTCAGAGAGGAGGAGATCCCTCTCGATTTGTATTTTAGGCAGATGTAATGATGTATATACACACAATCTATGTAATATTTCTCTAATGTGGACCAGTTATGAATAAATTTTATCAAAACGATATGATAGTAATATAACGTGTGATCTGATTGGTCAAACCGAAGCATAAAATTGTCTGCTAGAGATGAAGCGATTATAAGCACTTTGGTTAGGGATTTCAGGTGCAAAAAATTAATCTAATACACTTGAAATGCATATTTTCATAAAGAAATTGAAAAAATATTAACTTTTTATGCTGAAACATAACTCAAAATCTCATATTTTGAAGTATATTTTGAATAATTTAAAGCCAGTTTGGCTTGCATTTAATAGTAGTTATTCGGCAAAAATTTCATGGCACCATCTATAATATTTTTTTTAGATTTTTCATTCATTATAAATAAATGAATATTACATCTTTTTATTTATTTATTTATTTTGTAGATACATTTATTTACTACTAGCTGTTACCCGCGACTTCGTTCACGTGGAAATTTTGATGTGTATGTGTGAGAACTGACGGTTTGATCATAATATGTAATGTAACGAAACCATATCATTGTGGTGCTGTGCAAAACAGAGTCCGATAAAGTATACTCAAAATAATTTGTAACTCATTGAAAGCCACAATAAAATGCCAAAATAAATAAATAAAAAGTTATCGCCAACATGGCGATAAAAATTGAAAATTCATTCATAGGGATCATGTACTAAAACAGTACTGCGTTGCGGAAGTATAAAAACTGGGTCGTCAATTATGAATTTTATATCGAAACCTTTCTTTGTATGATTTTAGTTCACTATTGCACAATATTAATCTGGTTCTAATAATAATTTGGTGACTGGTGAATTAAAATTTTAATTATGTGGTGAAATTCATATAATATTTAGGAGTTTCAAATTTTTAAGGTTTTTTTTTTTTTTTTTTTTACAAAGAAATGATTTTTTTTTTTCATCTCCCGGCGAATTGTTGAATAATATTTTAGTTCTTAAACAATTTTGGACGGCTTTGCCCACTTCGCTGGCAAAATCGTTTCTATATAGCTTTATGAAAAAAAAAAACTGAAATCGGTCAAAAGCTCGCTTTGGGTTTCCGCTGCCTTCGGTAACGACTTGTTCGTCCTTGCAATCTCCGGTGCCTGTCCCTATTGCCTGCGACAATGCTTACCCGTGGGACCAAAATATAATTTATGCGATTATTGTTCCTATACGCAAGCGAAGTGTGACGTCACTGACCGTCCGTAGATGCAAGAAAATGATTTCCTATGTTAATCGCCCATTGGATTTTTTGTAAAAAATTATTAAAAAACGAGGAAAATTATTTCCCGATTTTAATCCCCATATTTGGGTATATATATGCATTAGTTATCATGTGTATGTGTTAGATTGAGTTATTTTGCTGTCAAACTGACAAAATTTTAATTTTAAATTTCAAAACTCTGTCGTTCTTGGCGCTTATTGTATTTGGTGATCAAAAATGTAATACGAAAATATACATGCCAGATGAAAATTTTCGTAATATGTATTGAACGAAATATTGTTTCATATTATTCATTACTTTCTTAATATAAGTTGTTAAAATAACCATGATTTTTTAAAGGAATTAAATTATGTTCGCCAAATAATTTGGCGATAGTTTTTTTTTTTTCTGCCAAGGATGACCGATATCAAATCTATTCCGCTGCAACATATTAGTATTTTATATCAGATACTTTATTTAGACATTTGAAAACAAATTTGACTTCAAATTGTGGTAGAATATTTATCATTTTCCTTTTAATTAGTATAAATATTAGTTGGGTATTTATTGTGTTAATATCATCCTTTGAAATGAAATGTTTGTGTTTTCAATCGAATATGGATTTTTTTTTTTTTTTCTAGAGTTTTGACATTAAAAATTCAAATTTTGTCCATTTTACAACAAAAATAACTTAATCTAACGCATGCACATAATAACTAATACATATCTATACCTAAATATGGGGATTGAAATCGGGAAATAATTTTCCTCGATTTTTAATAATTTTTTACAAAAAATCCAATGAGCGTTTAAGATAGGAAATATTTTTTTTGCATCCACGAACGGCCAGTGAAGTTATCACTTCGCTTGCGTATTTCTTTCTATCTTTACCTTGGCGAAAAATGTCCGATCTACTTCAGCATCAAAATTAAAAAAATTGTCCAGAATTATCAATAAGAAAACCTTTAATATAATGCTGAATTAGTTTTTATGCCAAGCGTGTTTCATCCGCTAAACTAAAAAAAAAAAAAAGAAAAGAAAATATCTGAAGTTGAGGTATATAAAAAAATGCTATGGAATAAAATTCAGAAGACATATGTTAGATTTGTAATATTACTATTTTATTTTAAAATTATAAAGTGTCATTTTCTCATCGACCAATTTAACATTTAGTAATTTTTTATTTTTCGCGTGAAAGCGTATTTCATTTTATGTTGAAAACAATAAATAAATAAATAAAAATATCTCGTAAACTGTTTTTGGCAACAATTAAAAATTTAAATGGCTTATATTAAGTCAATTACCGGTTTATTATTTTCATATTTTAATTAATTTTAAAAAATCTAATCAAATTCCCGGTATAAATAGTAGCCTATGTTCTATTCCAGACTATTCTCTGTCTCTGTACCAAATTTCATCCACATCCGTGTAGCCGTTGTGGCGTGATTGAGTAACAAACATCCATCCATCCATCCATCCATCCATCCATCCAAACTTTCGCATTTATATATTAGTATAGATAAAACTTCCATTATGTATGGTGATATGATAGTTTAATTCTGTTAAATTTTAGAAAATAATTGTTTTTTAATATAACAGTAATTAAATTCTAAGAATATTTTATTTAGCAGTAAAAAAAAAAAAAAAAAAAAAAAAAATTCTAAAGTTGAAATATTTATGCAAATGTCAAAGATTTAAATCTCTTTTTATTAAACTAACTGAAAATTTCCAGTGATTTTACTTATGAGATTTTTCTGAAAATTACATTAGGTATGTAGGTACTATCACACGGATGTTCTGCATAGGAAAGGCTAATATTAAAATATTATGAATGTTAATTGAATAACAGTTTTAAAACATTTATTAAATATTTTTAATTTGTTCTACATACAAATGAAAAATCTTATCAAGTGGCATATTTTAATATAAGTACACAATTGATAATTAACCGAATATATATATTTGCCTTTCTTTCTGTTAACCATATTATAGTCAAGAAAATATTGTTTTTGGTTCAAATTTTTGAAATTAACCCCTTGACTGCCTTGGACGTATTTATATGTTTTTCCGAAGTACGATTCTTTGTACCAATGAAACTACTGACACGGTTTGACAGTGGAATAAAATAAACTTGAAAAGGATCTTGACAGTGTTTTTGAAAGATTTACAGATTCATTTCCGAGTTGAAAGAGAATCTTGTAAATTTTCCTTGGCATAAGTGGTTAAAATTTTGATATATTTACATGTTTTGAGGTGAATTGAATCTGACAAACATGTTTTAAACAGATAGTCTGAGTGTGTGTGTTTGTGTAAGAAATAACTCAAGAACAAATATTAGGTCGAAACTTGTAAATGTGTAATCATACGTTAATGCTATTTGAAACTTTTTAATGAAATCAAAGAAATAGTTCATTACAGAAACATGAAGATAATCAGTTCTCCTTATGATCCTGTTCATCCTACTGTGGGTTGCAGTGGCAGATTTAAGGGGGGGGGGGTTACTGACATTACCAATTGAATAGTACAATTGCAAACTTTTCATTGATCTGGAATTACATCTTGAAAAATCTTAGCCCCCCCCCCCCCCCCACCCAAAAAAAAAAAAGTTAAGTTCTGGATCCACCACTGGTGGGTTGCCAAATTAATATGGACACTTGACATTTTTGCATTTCTATGCCATTTATAATTCCTAAAAGTTGTTCTTATGTTACTGGAACACATTTTTATTATTATTATGCTACACATTATTTTAAGTGATTTAAACAAAACTTATTGAACTTAGGGACATTTTTGTAAGAGTCACTTCAATATATGCTGTAGAGTGCTCTCAATGCGTAATATTGAATATGCACTTTCGATCCTAAGAACTGAGATATAGTGTGCATTCTGGTGCATATTTAAGAACATAAGTAAAGTTTAATTATTGAGATATAATTATATTCATTTTGACTATATGTTTTTCAATCAATTTTTTTTTAAATTTCATATGGTCACAGGAAGTGACATTTCTCTGAAAAAAAAAAAAAAAAGATCCAAAGTTAAAACCCCCCTCCAGCATACACAACATTGCAGAGAAAAGTCCCAGATATTGTTGGGCTTTCTAAATCTTCTGTAAATAAAAAAAGAGTAAATTTTGACAAAAATCTGTTCTTTTAGTTGAAAAGAACAGGGAAGTGTGGTACAAAACGTATAATGCACCCAAAACATACAGAAATACAGTTGAACCTCGTTAACATGAACCTCAAGGGGATAAAAAATTTGTTCATGTTATTAGTAGTTCATGCTATCAGTAACTAATCTTCATTTTCACGGGGTTTGTGAAAACAGTTCATGTTAAAAGTAATTCACGTTAACAAGGTTCGACTGTATAAGAGACATTTGCTTACGAAACAGGATAAAAAGTGCTGTTACAGTGACTCAGATTATTCAACAGTAAGGTATTGCCATTTCGAAGAGAACTGTGCAGCAAAAATTGGCAGAAGAAGTCCTGACAGGCTACCGTCCAGTTTGTTCACAAGCCTAAGCTCACAGAGGCTATGAAAAAGAAATGACTCATCTGGGCTCGAGACCATCGCCACATGACTGTAGAAGATTGGAGTAAGGTAATGCATGATATTTTAACTAGTTAGTTGTAGGGAAACTAAGTCACCCGTTGAGAAATGATCATTTCATTTTATTTATTTTTCACTTTAAATAATTCATTTGCTAGCAAGTCCATGCGAAATTTTCGCACTTTATTTATCTCCTCATTACCTTCAAAATTTAAAATTATTATTATTATTTTATAGACATCATTTTTTCATATGCATGAGCAAATTTAATATTATATATATATATATATATATATATACATTTTTTTTTCTTTTTTTTTTTTCACGTGAAAGCATATTTCATTTTATGCTGGAAAAAAAAATTGACAACAATTAAAAATTTATTTTAAATCTATGTCTATTTTCATATTTAAATTAATTTTAAAAAAATCTAATGAAAAATTCGTTACAAATAAGGTACCAAATGAAAGGGACGATTTTTCTGAATCTGTCGGATTAAACAGCTTATCAACCAGACAAATAGATTTTTTAAAATAAACTAAAGTATGAAAAATAGGTGACAACTTGTATTCACACACAGACAAGAGTCCAAAGAATCTCTTAGCCTTTCTAAGTGTGACAGAGTCAGTCAGTAAGTGATGAGCATAACTATATATTCTGATAGTTTTAATGATTTCTAAGTCTTATTTTGCAATTAAAATGTAATTTATTTTAATTTCAGGCATGTTTCACAGATGAGTCAACTTTTGAAATTTTAGCTGATAAAAGCAGTTTCGTGTGGCAGCTTCCTAGAGATCAGTTCCACATGAATAGGACCAATAGAAGTTAGTTCCACAAACTCGTTTTCTTCCACAGCTGGAAGAATGGTGTTTTTAAGCAAGATTCTGGCCCTTGCCGTTAAGCGAAAAGTGTTACCAAATATTTACGAGCCATGAATATCGAAGTATCACCTTGGCCTGGCAATTCACCCAATATGAATCCCTTACAAAACTTATGGGATATTACAAAAAAGGAAATTGTCAGGGAAATGATTATAACCAAAAGGCAACTGATCGAAAAACTTATAAATGTCTGGCATCACAATGTCCTTTAATTAAAGAAAATGCAAAATCCTGCATAAAAGCATGCCATGACACATTGAAGAACTAATATTACCCAAAGGAAATGTCACCAAATATTAATACCTTACATAATGTTAAATTTTTTTTTCGTTTCCATTATATTTTTTTATTACATAGCTATTAAATATGTATATTAACGTTAAATTAAGTAATAAATACCAATTGTAGCATGCAACTTATTTTTATTTAGAAAAAAACAAAAAAAAAAGTGATAACTTGATTTTTATGAGTGTCCACATTAATTTGGCAACTTGCTGTATGTTCAAAATTATCGCTAGATACAGTTTAACACTATTAAACTGCACTAAACAAAATTAAATGAACATATTTTTTTGTATGAAAAAAGTATGTTTCATATAGAATATTAGGATATGATATGGAAATCATTCACTATTAATTTACAAGGTCATACAAAAAAATTCAGATATATAATGACTGCACTGAAATTGTTAGAAGTGTATTTCAAGTTGTGTTTTTTAAACTGAACTTAATATAAGTACACTATATGGTGTATATAATTTATAGATCATACACAGGGCTAGTAGCCAAAGTTAATTATTTTCTGTTGAATGTCATTGATAAAAGCCTTTTGCTAAATTTTATCAAGTCCAGAAAAGCTGCTTAAAAATTATAATTATTTTCTCATATACATATGGTAAAACTGCTTAAAGTGATAATTATTATAATTGTATAATATTATAAATAATTATAATTATCATGTAATTGGAATCAAAGTAGTTTGGGCTCCAAATTTAATGCTGACTTTTTGCTTGATACATGTTTTGCGGTTCTCCCATCCCTGGGCATGAAAATCAAGCTTTAAGTGGTGGTCTGAGTAGATGTCCATTAAAAAAGGTTAAAAACAAATAATTGCAGGAAATTCAAGTTGGGTATTTCGAAGATTGTATGAGATTGCCACTTCAAATGTTTGACCAAGATTGGTAAGTTTCAAAGAGTGGTGTCAATGAAATTTGTCTGACTAAAGTGGAATAAACTTTCATATGAATTAAACATACATTTTTGTATGAAAAAAAAAAAAATGTTTCGTTTAAAACACTGGTGTATCCAAAGGGGGGTAATGGGGGGGGGGTGTAATTACCCCCCCCCCTATCCAAAATGGGAAGGACTAAATAAAATAAAGTGGTGATTAAAAAAACTAAACAACTCGCCATTTTTCCTTGATCATTAGTAAGTTGCTAAAGGTTTTTTTTTATAAAATCAAAACGAGTAAGTTATATATATCGTAATCTAAACAATTGCAAAATAGTGACGAGTAAATTGAAAGGATCTAGTTACTGGTAAAATAAGTTGAAAATTCAATTTTTAGATCTATCCTTTGATGTGTTTCTTTAATCAATTTTAAGCATAGCATGGAGGAATATTTAATTTATAGAGGACGAATAGAGCTTTTCTACGATGAATAACAGAAGCAGATTATAAACTAACAAAAATGGAAACATAGCAGTAGTAAATTTAGAGTGATTTCATAATGTTGGGCTTATTCTGGGGATTCAGAAGAAGTTTAAACTAAGAATCTGTTACATAGAAGGTGAAGTAAGAGAATGAGATAGAAGGTTAAAGCAACAGTAAAATTATAAGTTAAGTTAGAGACTCAAAAAGACATATTACAAGATCTTTAAGAGTGGGGAATCGCATATTATTCAACCATGTTTTTTGCAACCATGGGAGTCTGTGCATGTGCTGACTCAAGGAGTCCAGTGTTAAAATAGGGGTGAGGGTGATAACCTTAGTGGTTGAGAGAAAATAAATGATAAGGGAATGCCAAATGACTAGGTGTTTACCAAATCTGAACCAGGTCGATCAATTTGGCATTCCTCTAAGCTTTAGAATCGTCTTCAATGCTGGACACGGAAAACAGGATTGAACAATAAAAATACTTCTTAAGCTCTTAAGCAGTGTTGTGCAAGTTCACGAAAAAAACGAGCTAGTTCAAACTCAAGTTCATCGTGCAAAAAACGAGTTAGTTCGTGTTCAAACTCGTCTGAAAAAATGAACGCGCTCAACTCAAGTTCATTTTTTAAAAGTTCAAGTTTATTTATTTATTTATTTATTTTTGTCTTTTCTTTTCTAAATAGATCTCCTCTGTGAACACTTTCATAGGTAATTTACATTTTTTTTAAATTACCAATTACCATGAAGATTATTTTTAATTTAATGCTTAATTAAATTTATAAACTTATAATTCTTAATTATAACTTATTAATTTAAGTGTAGTAAAAATTGTTTAGCGGACACTTCTGAATAGTGGACCCACTGTTTTCGCGTGGTTTTTTATTCTCAAATTTCCAATACATTTGATTATTCACATGAGAAAACTTATTAATAGGAAACAAATTCCATCATTTGCAGGTTCAGGTTCCGTTGTTTTGAAGTATAATACTATTTTAAAAATAGTGTAATGGTTTGATTTAATTAATCTTTGTTTGATTGCGTCACTGTCAATGTCGGCTTTGAGTTCGTGGATAAACCATTAAAAAATTTCGCTTGCTATTTAGCTTACTATACAGGAATAAGCATGCGTGTCAACTTGTTAGTTTGCGTACAAATTATCTCAGAGGTCAATCCAGTTTTTAAAAATATCATTTATGACTTAAAACTTGTAAAGATAGTGAAATCTTATTTTCTAAAATTCAGCAAATAGCAATACTTTCTTTAGTATATAAGTTTAATGACATTAAAAATAGAAATCTGAATTCGTATAAATTGTTTTATAAATATTATATTTATGAGTGACAGGATTCCCCCCCCCCCCCCGAATGCCCCATTCAATTATTTACATATTCATAAAAAAAAAAAAAAAAACTTAAAGTTGTAAGAAAATTTTAAAATATGCATTTCATGTTCTTTAGAGAACTTGTATCAGTAACTTACTGATCTTAGACAAAAATTTCAAGTAACATTTCCAGATAATCTTTAGCTTTCGCTAGATTTAAATTTCTTCCATTTATTTCTTTTCATTTATTGCGATGATAGAACCATAGAGGAGCTGATAAATGTTTTATTTCTATATTCAAGGCAACTCAAAATGTGAAATTATCCTATAAAGACAACATGAAGTATAGAACTCTAAACAAAGTTTTGTGTAACATAAAAGTAAGCGAAAATAATTATCATTCTCAAGCAATTTCCTCTCACAAGGTAAATTTTGGCAATTTCCTCAATTATATCCAATAAATAAATAAAAACCGCTTGATTTAGTCTATCATACCACATTCTAAGTAAAATATGCTTTTTTGCTTATAAGAAACACATATTTATTTTATTTTGTTTGGTGCAGTCTAAATACATGTTAATCTGTACTTAACTGAAATTTCACCCATAGACGTAATTGATTAATTTTGAATGTCCTTGTGCATACTTCATTTGTCCTACTTCAGTACAGCTTTCCAAATAACATTTTCGTACTAAAAAGAATTAGAATGCAGAGTTTAAACTTTTTGCTAATATTTGTTCTTGAGTTATACTGATAATAGACAGACACATATACTTTGGAACAAACAGCTAAAAACCTGTTTGTCGGTTTTAGGGAACCTAAAAACGCGTAAATATATTAAACTCAGTTAAAAAAATTCTACCCCAAACAATTCATCCTCTTCCATACATGAGTAAGCGAAAGTAATAAGCATGCCGAATTGAAAATATAATTTAACATAGAGATAAATAAAACGATGCATAATATGAAAATGGTTACTTTTTATTATTTTATAAACAGTTAAATTAAAAACATGATTAAATTAATATTGATTGTATTTTTTATTATTTAAAAAATACATTTTTCCACAGTCATAATCATATTAAATTTTATATGGAACACAGCCTGTTTCATATTAATTTTTTTTTTTTTTTTTTTTTTTATAATTGCGACTCAGACTTAAAAAAAAAAACTTCTTGAATAACTACTATTTAGTAATTATTTGTCACAAAATTTCCTTTTAGTAATTATAATAATAATGATTATGGTGACGTTTTATTAAAAAGCGTTATTATAATTTTCATATTTATTTGTTTTCATTAGATAATGAGAAATTTTTTAATTCGCGATCAAGTAAAGCTATGTAAGTTTTAATAATCATAGAAATTATGAATTATACTCGTATTTGTTCATTTACTTATTTTACAAAACTCTATTTTAAAAAGAAGAAATTCTTCTAATGTGTATTATCAAACAAATTGCTGTAATAAAAATCAATCAGTCAGTATAACTTAATACTAAGAATGCGCATCTTTTGTGCATCTTACAAATGCACACACATACAGTTAAACAATAAAGAGAAAATGCAATTTTCTTAATTAATATCTATCACTGAAATTTGTTTTTCACAATACTAAAATGTATGAATTTTATGTATTTTGGATTTACCGAAACTAAACCTAATCACAATTTGTATATATTAGTCATATTTCTTGCTCATAATTTGAAACATTCGAAGCGGTAAAAAATTCTGCACTGTTTTCTATCCTACACAAAGTAGGCTACTTTAGATATTTCTCTAAATGCATCTTCACTGTTAAAAAGGAAAACTGCAAAGGCAGATTTTTTTTTTTTTTTTTTTTTTTTTTTTTTTTAAACTTTTTTGTAGAAAAGTAAAATTAATTTAACACGAATGATAAGTCTCATTTTTACATTGCTGCACTGCACTGCACTTTCTCAGGCAATAAAAATAACCTCTGTTTCAATGTTCTAGTGCATTAGTTATGTTATTAGCGCATTTATGCGATTCTAAATGCATAGTGCACTGCTGTTAAATAAATATCGTAATTATCATAAAATAGAAAAAAAAAAATGTATTTGATTGTAAAAGCCGAAAATTGGGGAAAATAAAAATTAATTTCAATTATTATTATTATTATTATATATCATCATAAAACTTTTAGCATTTCAATAAAATTTATTAATTGCCTGATGGACATATTCATAATTTTTCTAGTATTTCATGTGAGGCTTGATTTCATATATATATTTTCACATATATATTTTGAAAACATCATTTGATAGATATATATATCTAATGATTATTATTATATATATCTATCATTTATATATATATACGCATATATCACTTTATTTCTCTCTCTCTCTCTCATTTATATATATATACACATATATCACTTTATTTCTCTCTCTCTCTCATATATATATATATATATATATATATATATAGAAAACAATTGACAGGAAAATATATAAAAATATAAGTTTTACTGATAAGAAAAACCAATAGGAGAATTACAAACCAATGCGCAAGATTGCAGCAAAAGGAAATGCAAAACTTTGATATAGTAATATATAAATACAGAAATATATAAACTAATGAATGAAATTAAATGTAGAAATATAAATACACAAATGAATGAAATTATACCCCAAAAAACACTGAGATCTTCATCAGGGAGGCCCCTCAGTGTAGGGGTGAATGAGAAGTTTCTGAAAGGACAGTAGCTATAAGCTAATAACTATCCTTAGCCCCCAACTTCTCACCAAACAGAAAACCACCAATAACTGAAGAGAAATCAAACATACATGTAATGTATAAAACTACTAAAAATATTTTATAAAATTATCAAATTGTAAAATTTACAAAATTACATCAATTCATTTAAAAATATATACAATACAAAAGAGAATTACCGAAGGTAAACAAGAAAGTATAAAAAGAAATAAAAATTACAACCTTTCAACTGGAACACAAACTATCTTCGGCCAACGGGGCTACTCGTTGGTACTTCAATATCGCCCTTAAATGAGGAAGTAGAACCAACCACAGACTAAGGAAATACTTAGACCGGGCAAGGCGGTTCTAAAAGTGAAGTCTCAACTGTAACCGAGCCGCCACATTGGTTAATGCACATTAACCAATATGCACATTAATAAAACATTAATGCGTTTTTCATACAATCGTATTGGTATTGTTCTATATTAATTGTAAAGGAGGCTATAAATCGTGAAAAATGGCTTGTGCAGCCTATGGTTGCACCAATAGACAATCTAAGAAGGTTCCGGGAATTACGTTTCACATGTAAGTTTCAGTAAATATACTTGATCAACAAAAAATTTCCATATTTATTTTAGCGTTATGAGGTGTGGTAGACATTTGCCAGACAAGCGTTGCAGATTAACCATTACGTCGCTGAATAGAATATTGGATATTTATTTTTTTCATTGAGAAATAAAACAAATGTGAACTAGTATGTTGTGGCCACCACAAGACTTTCTTCTATATTTTCCTATACATATTCAATCAATAACAATATTTTAAAAAAGAAGTACGATTTTTTTTCTCAGTTTTTTTTTTTTTTTTGTTAAAAGCAATACATATTCAAATAGTAACAATAATAATAAAAAAAAAAAATATTAAAAAAAGACGATTTTTTTTTTTTTTTTTTGGTTAAAAGTAAAAAAAAAATCGATAACTTAGTTTTAAATAATCACAGATTTATAGTTCAACATTCATTTTAAAGGTATTGACGAGATCTTTCGAAAGATACCCATCTTCAAAATTTACCCCTCCCCCTGGTGTGGGGGGGTACTTCCCCCCCCAGGGGGGTAGCGATGTCCCCACATGCACAGAAATTTTTTCCTAGTTAACTATTACTATTATCAATAACTCATATTAATTTTACAATCACAAGTTAAAAATAACTCTCATTATGTACATTTATACGACATTTTGTCCTATACTGCCATGTTAAAAATTTAGAAAAAATGAGATCACAGCGTCACCTGTTGAGCGATTGATCCCCAAATGTAATCAGCACCAGTTTATGTCGGAGACCAACTAAATACCAAGTTTGGTTAAATTTCGTTAGAATTTTTTTTTTTTTTTTTTTTTTAAGTTTTTTTTGTTAAAAGTAAAAAAAATCGATAACTTTGTTTTAAATTATCACAGATTTATGGTTCAACCATTCGTTTTAAAGGTATTGACGAGACCTTTCGAAAGATTACCCATCTTGAAACTTTGCCCCCCCCGGGAGGGTACTTCCCCCCCCCCCCCCCCCAGTGGGGGAGAACCGATTCCCCCACACACACAATTTTTTTTTCCAGTTAACTATTACTATTATCAACGAGACCTTTCGAAAGATACCCATCTTGAAAATTTACTTCCCCGGGGGGGGGGGGGGGGTACTTCCCCCCCAGGGGGGGGGAACCGATGCCCCTACATGCACAAATTTTTTTTCCTAGTTAACTATTACTATTATCAATAACTCATATTAATTTTGCAACTCATATTATTTTTGTTTCGTGAGATACAGCGTCCACAAAAAAATTATACAAACAGACAGACAGACATTTTCTAAAAACTATTAATTCGTGTTCTGGACATCCCAAAACATGTAAATCCATCAAAAAACGGAGGTCGAAAATTTTCGCGAATCCAATACTATATTACATAACGAAGAAAGTAAAAAATACGCGTTAATCCCGTTCTTGACCCCCCTTCTCCCTGAGGGGGGGCGATATTAAAAAAAATTATGCCAGAAATCTTCGCGGGAGTGTATTGGACAATTTCACTAAGTTTCATGGCGATCGGATGAATGGTGTTGTAATGGATGAAGGATAAACAGACAGACATGCATTCGTTTTTACATATACAGATTGCAATGTTACTGGTTTTTTGCTTGTACCAATATGGCCGCCGGTCGCTCTAAGCGCCTTACAGTTACTTCACTTTTCCCCATTCAAGAAAGCCGTCTGACCGGGTCTAAGTATTTCCTTAGTCTGTGGAACCAACCGAGACAGGAAAACTCTGAAAAGTCACAGTTAAAAATTGTGACGGGAAACAGTTAATTTGCAAGGTATTTTTTAAGTCTTCAAGAGCATATTTTAAATCTTCTTCATTATTGCAGATAGAATGAATTCTTTTAAGCTGTGCGAACATAATATTTTTTAAAACTTTTCTACTTATATTTGAAAACCAATTAGTAAGACTATTTACTTTAAAATTAAAATCCTTTCTTTTATCATATAATCCAATTAGCCATTTATCTTCATTTCTCTTTATATTTAAATCTAGGAAAAAGATTTTATCGGTATCTGTACGGTTCAAAACCAATTCCTTGGGATATATTTTTTTAGAGATATTTTCGAAACAATTACAGTTAAAAACAATTAAATCATCTATATATCTAAAGAAAGTAATATTTATAAAATTCTTTTCGAAAAAATATAAAAATAAATTTGCGAAAGCACTCGAAAAACTCGTTCCCATTGGGATCCCCCTCCGCTGTAAAAAGTAATCTTTCCCGTTAAACAAAACGTTTTCAAAAATACAAAACCTGATAAGATTAGTCCAATAATTTTTATCACAATTTAAGTAGCTGCCAAATTCATCATAAATGCTTTCAAAAACTTCAATTACCAAGTTATGTGGAATACTGCCAAACAAATTTTCAAAGTCATAGGTATTTACGGAAGTAATGCTTTCTGAATTATTCTTGAAATATTCTAAGACTTTCTGGTTATTATTTATAATGTTACAATCATTAGCAGAATTAATTACTTTTAAAACTGAATTTAAATATTTAAACAAGATTTTACCGGCTTTATCATTATAGCTATTAGTACCGCAGGTGACAAAACGAAATTTAACTGGATTTTTATGAAATTTTACAGTAACGAAAAGATATGGAAAATTAAAACAATTTCTGCTTAAACTTAGTTTTTTATCAAAGGCCAATATACGTTTTTTGATAATAGAGGGGTTGTCAGTTAATTTATTGAAAGAACTATTACTTGAATATTCCTTTAAAAGAAGATTTTTATAAAAAACTTTACAAATAATAGCAAAATTACTATTAGCTTTATCAACAGTAGCAATAATAAATTTATCTTTTAAATTTTCAATACTTTTTTTAAGTTCAGCACTATAATTAAATTCATCAAGGTTTAATCTACTATAGTAATTTCTAAGGAAAAGCAATTGTTTCTTAAAAAGGTACAAAAATTTAAATTTCCATTGTTTAAAATCTTCAAAAGGCCAGCTATATTTATAAGAAATTTTTAAAATAAAAATGTCTAAATCTTTTTCTATAAAATCAATGATTTTTTTATGGCTATAATTAAAATTCAACCTGAAGCTTGATCCCAAATTCATAATACTTTTTAGATGATCATCTTCAATTATATTCAAATTTCCTGAGATAATATGACCATAATAAGGATCAATAAAATCTTTTAAACTATCCGTATTGCAATAACATTCATCTTCTTTAATTAAACTAATACATTTACTATATTGATTATAATTGCAAATCAAATTTTTTAAAGTTTTATCATAACTATTAGCAATCCTAATATTGAAACTGTTTTTTAAAGGAAATAAACTTTCACAAGCTTTCAAAACTTTTTTAAATTTAATGGAGTCAAAAATTTTATCTCTGAACGACAAAACCAAATTTTCCTGAGGGTGTTCTTTCGAATTCCCCTCTTTATCCAAATCATAGTTACCAATTTTATGTTTAAATAAATCCAAAATAATATCTTTAATTAAAATATTTTTAAAACAATAGCTTTTTAATTTATTTCTAATGAACCACTTTATATCTTTATTTTTCAAACTGAAGACCTTGGTTTTTATTATATTTATATCACAGAATTTAATATTTTCCTTATTAATTGAATCCAAAGCTTTTAAGATATCGTTGTCTATGTTAATTTTACCTTTTCCTCTACAACCTCTTCTATTATATTTAAAAGTTCTATTTTTTAAACATAATTTGCTGAAAATACAACAGTCCTTTTTATTAGCCACGTTGTTAGTTACAGTCCTTTTTATTAGCCACGACTGTTGTATTTTCAGCAAATTATGTTTAAAAAATAGAACTTTTAAATATAATAGAAGAGGTTGTAGAGGAAAAGGTAAAATTAACATAGACAACGATATCTTAAAAGCTTTGGATTCAATTAATAAGGAAAATATTAAATTCTGTGATATAAATATAATAAAAACCAAGGTCTTCAGTTTGAAAAATAAAGATATAAAGTGGTTCATTAGAAATAAATTAAAAAGCTATTGTTTTAAAAATATTTTAATTAAAGATATTATTTTGGATTTATTTAAACATAAAATTGGTAACTATGATTTGGATAAAGAGGGGAATTCGAAAGAACACCCTCAGGAAAATTTGGTTTTGTCGTTCAGAGATAAAATTTTTGACTCCATTAAATTTAAAAAAGTTTTGAAAGCTTGTGAAAGTTTATTTCCTTTAAAAAACAGTTTCAATATTAGGATTGCTAATAGTTATGATAAAACTTTAAAAAATTTGATTTGCAATTATAATCAATATAGTAAATGTATTAGTTTAATTAAAGAAGATGAATGTTATTGCAATACGGATAGTTTAAAAGATTTTATTGATCCTTATTATGGTCATATTATCTCAGGAAATTTGAATATAATTGAAGATGATCATCTAAAAAGTATTATGAATTTGGGATCAAGCTTCAGGTTGAATTTTAATTATAGCCATAAAAAAATCATTGATTTTATAGAAAAAGATTTAGACATTTTTATTTTAAAAATTTCTTATAAATATAGCTGGCCTTTTGAAGATTTTAAACAATGGAAATTTAAATTTTTGTACCTTTTTAAGAAACAATTGCTTTTCCTTAGAAATTACTATAGTAGATTAAACCTTGATGAATTTAATTATAGTGCTGAACTTAAAAAAAGTATTGAAAATTTAAAAGATAAATTTATTATTGCTACTGTTGATAAAGCTAATAGTAATTTTCCTATTATTTGTAAAGTTTTTTATAAAAATCTTCTTTTAAAGGAATATTCAAGTAATAGTTCTTTCAATAAATTAACTGACAACCCCTCTATTATCAAAAAACGTATATTGGCCTTTGATAAAAAACTAAGTTTAAGCAGAAATTGTTTTAATTTTCCATATCTTTTCGTTACTGTAAAATTTCATAAAAATCCAGTTAAATTTCGTTTTGTCACCTGCGGTACTAATAGCTATAATGATAAAGCCGGTAAAATCTTGTTTAAATATTTAAATTCAGTTTTAAAAGTAATTAATTCTGCTAATGATTGTAACATTATAAATAATAACCAGAAAGTCTTAGAATATTTCAAGAATAATTCAGAAAGCATTACTTCCGTAAATACCTATGACTTTGAAAATTTGTTTGGCAGTATTCCACATAACTTGGTAATTGAAGTTTTTGAAAGCATTTATGATGAATTTGGCAGCTACTTAAATTGTGATAAAAATTATTGGACTAATCTTATCAGGTTTTGTATTTTTGAAAACGTTTTGTTTAACGGGAAAGATTACTTTTTACAGCGGAGGGGGATCCCAATGGGAACGAGTTTTTCGAGTGCTTTCGCAAATTTATTTTTATATTTTTTCGAAAAGAATTTTATAAATATTACTTTCTTTAGATATATAGATGATTTAATTGTTTTTAACTGTAATTGTTTCGAAAATATCTCTAAAAAAATATATCCCAAGGAATTGGTTTTGAACCGTACAGATACCGATAAAATCTTTTTCCTAGATTTAAATATAAAGAGAAATGAAGATAAATGGCTAATTGGATTATATGATACTAGCTGACCCGTCCGGCTTCGCACTGATGAACAAATTTTAGTTAAAGATGGATTGATATGTAAAAAATCAAGAAATATATCAGTTTATATGTTATAGTCAGGCAATATTATTAACTGGAAAGTCAAAATATAATTTTACAATTATTTTTTTTAATTAGTTATTAAATGTTGGCAATTTTTACTTAATGCTATTTATTTATTTATTTATTTATTTCATAAAAAGAAACATTTCTTTACTCATGAATAAAAAATATTGAAAAATAAACCTATGACATGAAAATGTTTTTGATAAAATTGACGTCATAATAGCTTTAATTATTATTTATTTGTTCATTTCGCAAATATATTTAATTTTTTCCATAATTGATTATTATTTTAATAATGTATATTAAAGGAGAAATCAATAATATGAAACAATATTCGTACAATATATACTATTACAGAATCTGGTGTGAAACCACCACACGACTTCCATTACCCACTATTACACGTAATATATACAATATTTTGGAGATATTACTTGCATTTTTTGAGATTTTCGAGTAAGAGAAACTGGATACACGTATAAAGACACATACAACAGAGTTTGCATAGCGAGTTAAAAAATAAGGGGAAAAAAATAGATAGTTATTTTTTAAACACGAATTTCCGAGATCTAAAACTGAACTACCTAATCAGGATGACCGTTAATATTCCTGTAATAAGCACGTAATACTTGAGAAAGGTTATCTAAATTGGATTAAAGAAAAAAATTTCAAGAATACGTTAGAGCCGTTTTTGAGATACCAACTTTTACCAAAACTTAACATACTCAATTATTGACCTAAAAACAATAATTACATACAAAAGGATATTTAATAGGAAGTTAACATGGCGAGTTTGAAAAAAATCCGTACAGGCGTTTTTAAAGGAACGCACTTGCGAAGTCTGAAATTGAGCTGTTTATAGAGGACGCCTATCAATTTTCCTGAACTAAGCAACTTTTCAATCGAAAGGGCATCTAATATATTATTTATATAGCAACTTTGAAGAAAATCATTAGAGGTGTTTTTGAATATGGGCTTAGGGTCCCATTTCTGGTTTTCGATGACCCAATTCCGGTTTTTCAATTTTCACGAAAATTTGGAAAATTTATCTGTACACCAGACCTGAATCACTTGTGAAGTTTAGTAGTTCTATTTTTATTAGTTTTGGAGATATGACAGCCAGAAGATTACACACACACGTGCACATATACACACACACTGACCAATTGCCAAAACCTATACAATACTTCCACTACCTACGGTAGTAGGGTAATTGAAGTAAATACATACATCTCGTATTTACTACGATAATATACAGATTTTCGTATTACGTTTTCGATCGCCAAATACAAAAATCGCCAATGACGATAGATATCAAATCTATGCTTTGTTTTCAATTAAAATATTGAAAATTTTAATTAAAAATTTATTTTACCAAAATTTATTATAGCTTCTAGCACTTAGAGAGAGACAGTGTAACTTTTGATTATTGAAAGAGAAAAAAAAAAAAAAAAAAAGCAATCGGCTTTTTAGTTCTAGCGATCGTTCTCTACATATGCATATAAACCTTTCTTTTTTTTTATATTAGTATAGCTATAGAGCATAGGTATATAAAATATGTTTCCAGTCAACATAATGTAACTCAAATAATTAAATGCTATTTACATTTCAGTAATGGCTGTATGCGCTATGTATATTGAGCTACTTGCCATAACTGTTAGTTGCTAAAAATAGTCGCCAAATAAATTTAAACATCTCAATACGCAAGCGAAGTATGACATCACTGACCGCCCGTGGATGCAAGAAAAAGATTTTCCATGTTAATCGCTCATTGGATTTTTTTTTTTTTTTTTTTTAATTAAAATTCTAGAAGAATTATTTCCCGATTTTAATCCTCATATTTGGGTATAGATATGTATTAGTTATTGTATGCATGCGTTAGATTGAGTTATTTTGCTGTCAAATTGACAAAATTTTAATTTTAAATTTCAAAACTGTCACCCTTGGCGTTTTTTGTATTTGGCGATCAAAAACGTAATACGAAAATATACATGCCTGATGTATATTTTCGTAATATGTATTCGTAATGTATTGTATGGCAACAATTATGAATTAAAATAAATAATATTATAAAATAGAATTTCTTATTTTATTTTATTTTATTTATTTATTTTTAAATTCCAATTTCGTTTACACACATCAGTTTAAACAACGGAGTAATAAAGACTCCGTGGTTTAAACATTGATGCTTAGATATTATATCATTTCATATCAAATTAAATTATTAGAAAAATAAACACTTTTAATTCTATAATGACGTCAGATTTAACCGTGTAAGTTTAACAATTAAAAAAGCTTTATATGAATTTCAATTTAATGCACGTGCAAATATATTTCTTTTCTTTTCACGTCAAGGTATTTTAAAAACGAAATGAATATGTAAATGTTCCTTTTATGTTGGCAGCAGCTAATTTTTTTAATATTTCATTATTTCCATTTCTATTACGGCTTCTATGGGGATTTTAATTAAAATGCTCAGATTTTAAACTAAAATTTATTTTATCAAAATTAAATATAGCCTATAACAATATGGCATACTGTAGCTTTCGGTCAGTGAAAGAAGTTTTTAAATCGGTTCAGTAGTTTCAGAGATTACCCTCCACAAACAAACAATTTTTTGCGCTTTATATAATGATATAGAAAAGAAAGGATTTTAATTTTAAAGTAAATAGTCTTACTAATTGGTTTTCAAATATATGTAGAAAAGTTTTAAAAAATATTATGTTCGCACAGCTTAAAAGAATTCATTCTATCTGCAATAATGAAGAAGATTTAAAATATGCTCTTGAAGACTTAAAAAATACCTTGCAAATTAACTGTTTCCCGTCACAATTTTTAACTGTGACTTTTCAGAGTTTTCCTGTCTCGGTTGGTTCTACTTCCTCATTTAAGGGCGATATTGAAGTACCAACGAGTAGCCCCGTTGGCCGAAGATAGTTTGTGTTCCAGTTGAAAGGTTGTAATTTTTATTTCTTTTTATACTTTCTTGTTTACCTTCGGTAATTCTCTTTTGTATTGTATATATTTTTAAATGAATTGATGTAATTTTGTAAATTTTACAATTTGATAATTTTATAAAATATTTTTAGTAGTTTTATACATTATATGTATGTTTGATTTCTCTTCAGTTATTGGTGGTTTTCTGTTTGGTGAGAAGTTGGGGGCTAAGGATAGTTATTAGCTTATAGCTACTGTCCTTTCAGAAACTTCTCATTCACCCCTACACTGAGGGGCCTCCCTGATGAAGATCTCAGTGTTTTTTGGGGTATAATTTCATTCATTTGTGTATTTATATTTCTACATTTAATTTCATTCATTAGTTTATATATTTCTGTATTTATATATTACTATATATATATATATATATATATATACACTGATGGAAAAAAAAATCCCAACACCAAGAAAAAATTATTGCACAGTAATGAAATTTCAGAAATACATTTGTCTAGGTAACATATTTAATTGATTAAAGTTTCAAGATCACAGGTAGAGCCATTGGCGAGAAGAGCCATTTCAAATGTGAAATGTTGGTACATTAGTAACCGGTGTAACCGCCAGAATTTTGAATGCAAGCATGCAAACGTGCATGCATTGTGTCGTACAGGTGTCGGATATCAGTTTGTGGGATGGAGTTCCATGCCTGTTGCACTTGGGCGGTCAATGCAGGGACGGTTAATGCTGGTTGTGGATGACGCTGGAATTGTCGTCCAATGATGTCCCATAAGTGCTCGATTGGAGAAAGATCTGGTGATCTAGCAGGCCAAGGCAACATGTCGACACTCTGTAGAGCATGTTGGGTTACAACAGCGGTATTAGGGCGAGCGTTATCCTGTTGGAAAACACCCCCTTAAATGCTGTTCATGAATGGCAGCACAACAGGTTGTATCACTAGACTGACGTACAAATTTGCAGTCAGGGTGTGTGGGATAACCACGAGAGTGCTCCTGCTGTCATACGAAATTGCTCCCCAAACCATAACTCCAGGAGTAGGCCCTGTGTGTCTAGGCCGCAGACAGGTCGCTAGCAGGCATTCACCTGGCCTCCTTCTAACCAACACACGGCTATCACTGCGACCAAGGCAGAACCGGCTTTCATCAGAAAACACAACAGATCTCCACTCCGTCCTCCAATGAGCTCTAGCTTGACACCACTCACGTCGCAAACGGCAGTGGTTTGGAGTCAGTGGAATGCACGCTACAGGGCGTCTGGCTCGGAGCTGTCCTTCAAGTAACCGATTTGTAACAGTTCGTTGTGCCAACTGCAGCTCGAATTTCAGCTGCAGACGCAGTACGATTAGCCACAGCCATACGCCGAACACGGCGGTCTTCCCTCTCAGTAGTGCCACTTGGCCGCCCGGAACCCGGTCTTCTTGAGGCAGTACCTTCCCTTGACCACTGCTGCCAACACTCATGCACAGTGGATACATTCCTGCCAAGTCTTTTTGCAATATCGCGGAAAGAAAACCCACCTTCTCGTAGCCCTACTACACGACCTCGTTCAAACTCAGTGAGCTGTTGATAATGGCTTCTTCGTCTTCTTAGAGGCATCCTTGACTAACATTAACTCACTACGTCAAATCTCAACTGTAAATAACGATCACGAACCTTACAGCGCTTATTTAAAGCAAACTTCATTTGCATGTTCATAGTGTCGCTACTAGCGCCACACTTATGCGCGTAGCTCGAAATTTCAATCGACGTCATCTTTCAGATGTATAAACACGCCTACCCAATTTCGTTTATCTAGCACAGCTCCTTCCTGGTGTTGGGATTTTTTTTTCCGTCAGTGTATATATGTAACGTATTAAATTGATTGCTGAAAGAGAGATGACAGTCGCAACACAAATGGAGACGAGGCGTTCGTTCAGGCAAACATCTTTATTGCTTCATCATTTCAGAGTCGGGACGAGGCAAGACGAAATGGAGTTAATCCGACGCGCTGCCGAATTCGCGCCGGCCGACACCCGCTTCGGGCCGCCGCGTTCGGTGTGGGATAATTATAAGATTTACGTTAATTTCGGAGGGCTGGCCACATGGAAAGGTTTAAAAAGTCAAGATCGTGTCAAATCGCTCCGTTTGTTTACTGTTTGGGCTTTTATACCCGTAATTTTTGGTGTAATTTGGCGTAGTTCTAGTTCCAGACCATATTATTTAATTGGTTATTTTATTCAAAACCAACGCCTTTTCCTGCCTTTTCATTGTTTTCTATTGGTTATATTTTTGTATTCTGCAGACCTCGCGATTCGGATCGGCGCCCTATTTTGCCAAACTCGCCAAGTCATTAAAACATTATTTATTGCTTTGTATCTGACATGAAATAATCCAACCGCAATTTCGACTCATTGAAATTATTATTTAGTACTTTGTATGCCTATTGCTTATTAAACTTATTTCTAGGCCAATTATAAAGCTATTTCCAGACATCAAAATACTTAAAATACTTAAAATGATTAACTTGTTTATTTCACATGATCGCGAGTAGGGAAAATAGGCCGCTTTTAACACAGCAGGGTGAGGCACTGAGGCACCGACAAGCCGTGTGGGTGTCGTACCACCCCCTGAGGGCCTAGATGAGCTGGTATTGACCTTGAGACATCCTCTGACTTAATTGTGAAACGTGATGAGGGTATTAATTAAGGTTTTTAATGAGGAAATTTTAATGAATGGTGTGAAAGATGATGATGGTTTTAAAAAGAAAATTTTTGTGGGGTTGCGTGAAGGTTATTGTTTATGAGTAATGAATTATAAAAATTTAAAATTTTTTTTAAAAAATATAAAAAATTTAAAAATTGAGAAATAAATAAGAAATAAATAAAAAAAATATGAATTTAAGAACGAAGGATGTTGATATAAATATATTATGAAAGAAATAGAGAGGTCTGACTGGGATTCGAACCCGGTACCTTACTGTAAAAAATATTTCTATAAGACTGTAGTTTTCGCGTATGTGTGAGTGATTTTTCTATTATATACCTGAACAAATCTTTTTAAACCTATGAATGCAATTATTTGAGAATGTTTCAACCATTTAAATTATATTAATTTACAGAATAATAATTAAAAAAATATTAATTAAGGATTTCCTTGTAAAAGATTACGAATGTTTTATGAAAAATGACAATGAGAGTAAAAATTAGGTAGAAAGAATGGAAGAAAGTGTAGAAATAGAGAGGTCTGACTGAGATTCGAACCTTGCACCTTGCTGTAAAAAATATTTCAGTAGTTTTCACGTATGTGTGTGCGATTTTTCTATTATATGTCTGCACTGTTTTTTTAAACCTATGAATGCTATTGTTCGAAACGAATTCAATCGTTAAAATGATATTAATTTACAGAATAATAATTAAAAAAAGTATTAATTAAAGATCTTGTAAAAATTCACCAAATGTTTTCCGAAAAAAGACAATGAGAGTAAAAATTAAGTAGAAAGAATGAAAGAAAGCGTAGAAACATAGATGATCGGCAGGTATTCGAACCAGGCACCTGTTTGAAGTAAAGAAACAGTAGTTTACAAGTACTTTAACCATTGTTCTTTAGAAATATACCTGCACAAATCTTTTTTAACCTAAGAATGCTATTGTTTGAAAAGAATTCAACCATAAAAATGATATCAATTACAGAACAATAATTAAAAAAATATTAATTAAAGATCTTCTTGTAAAATTTCACCAAATGTTTTCCGAAAAAAGACAATAAGAGTAAAAATTAAGTTAAAAGATGATTGAAAATTCTTCAACATGTTGGAAATTCGATTAATTAACGAACGTCTAATGAAGAATTTATGCTAAAGTTAATATCATTCAGGCTCCCCTCATTGGTATGCCAAGGTCATATCTCCCAAGAGAACCTGTTTTTCACCCTTCCTTACATGCTCGAAGTATATTATACACTATTACATTCACAATGATAGAAGATTTTTTTCACAAATTTATTTAGATTATTGCTACTACACTTAGCATTTGGCAGGATTTTAAACCAATTTTAGTAATATTTTTTGTTCTATCTACAAAAATTTTAGAGTATTTGACGATAATTCAGATTTGGTGAGAAACACCTAGTATTAATTTCGAGTGAAGGAAAATTTTGTCACTTGCTAACTTATTTTTGCAGAGTGAAGACATCTGTTTTTCAACCTGAATTTAGTGTTACATAATAATATTTTTTTCAAGATGGATGTCAGAACAGATATCATTTTGTTAAATGCATTTATTCATATATTCAATAGATGACACCTACGCAATTCAGAACTAGAGATTTATAAACCAGCTTAAATTTCGAATGAATGAATTTATCAATTCCGAAATTAGCAATCACGTTTATGAAAATGTTGATATGTTATCTGAGTAAAATTTTTACACCTGTTTAGATATTGTCTTAAAAGGAATGATAAAAAATGAAATTAATTGGGACAAAGTTTTAATTTACCTAATATTTTCAAGTGAGGTTATGGCGAAGCGCTTTAAGAGATCTGGGGACTTTATCATACCTTGGATAATTTTTTTTTTATATCTTCCAGAAGTATTTAGGTAATTGGATTATTGATCATCAAGAATGTATGAAAGCCAAAGAAGTGAAGAAATCTATTTTTCAAAGAATGTTGAGTTTTATCACTCGATCATAATATGAAAATTGTAAAAATATTATCTGCTATGGTGAATTATGTTCAGCTCAATCTGTATAAGAACGATGTTCAAGAAAAATGTATGTAATGTAAAACTGAAAGTAAATAAAAAACTTTAAATGGAAATTTTGTTTAAGAAAAAATTATTTGAAGTAAAATTCATCATTAAAATAAATAAATAAAAATAAAAATAAGTTGATCAATGTAAAAAACTGAAAAAATTCACTGTTTGAAAAAAAGTCTTAATAAGTTTAAGAAAATATCGTAACATATTGTATTATATTTTACCTAAGAGAGTGAATCTATCATTTTTCAGAAGTTACTTTACTGCAAAAAAATAGCTGATGTCAAAAATTTCTCAATCTAAAACAGTTATACTTTAGGTATAACTTTTTGGAATCTTCTTATCACCGTCATCGAACATACGTGTATACTTAAAAATTATTACAAAGTGGTATTTAATTATAAATTTTCTTAAGTTTGCTATAAATTTTCTAATACTCTTTAAAAATAATAAATTTTGCAACATCCTTAAAATAATATAAGTTTCTGAACATAGTGATAATTAGAAATTACCATTTTTTTAGTTTTTTAATGTGATCTGGAATCGAACCTGACACTTCCCTAATGACAACATTTGAATTTTTTTGTAATTCATTCCCAACATTAGTTATTTTAAGCTATAAGAATTATTCAACGATCTGTGTCAAATAAAGACTCCCCAATTACATTTTTTTACTACTTTTCACTACTTTCTACCACTTTAACATAGTGAAATTCCCCACCTCACATGCTACCTTTCACGCATTTTTTCTTTACAGATAGCAAGTTTGTAAATAATGAAACTTTGAAAAAATTCAGAGTTAAAAAAACATTAATATATGTTTTATAAATACATTCATGTTCACAGATGCATACTTAAGTTTTCTAAAGTGTGTTTAAACATACTTAAAAAATAGTTTAACCAAGTATTGTCGATTACAAATATATGTATACTTGAAAAATTTTACAAAGTATTTTAGAAATTAACTTATTCTTGAATAAAAATATAATAAACTCATTTTCACAATAATAAGATTGTAAATGTAAGATAAAATCACAAAGTTACCAGCTTAAGAGGTTGTAGGTATTCGAAAAAAAAATCACGAAGTCAACAATTTTGGTGTTAACAACACATCTTATTTTACAAAGTACTAAGTTTTTTAAAGTCATTTAGTTTGAAGTTTTTCAGACACATGCTTATAAACTGAAATTTTTATGAATGAAAAATTTTTTACACAAAGTATTTTAGAAAAAATATCATCTCAGAAATTAATTAACTTATTTTTAGAATAAAAATATAAGAAACTTATTTTTTCTAATGATAAAAATGAAAATGTAAGATAAAATCTTATTCTTACCAATTTAAGAGACTACAAGTATTTGAAAAATTATGAAGTATGGAATTTTAATGTTACACATGTGTTAATAACGCATCTTATTTTACAAAGTACTAAGTTTTTTAAAGTCATTTAGTTTGAAGTTTTTCACACATATGCTTATAAACGAAATTTTTTGTAAATGAAAAGTTTTTACACAAATTATTTTAATACAAATACTATCTCAGAAAAATTAACTTTTCTTTTTTTAGATTGAAAGTGTATAAAAACGACAAAGTTTTTTTACAGATCATTGATTTAATTCACAAAGTAAAATAATACAAGACAGGAATTGTGGGTAGACATAAGGTACTTTTTGTTAAATTATACATTTGTGACGTAGTGGTAAGGGGGAATTTACGTCACAGGGTTTATGACGTCAGCTATAGGTTTTAGTGTCTCCTCAAGCTTGTTCAACCATGTCTAAACTTGAAAGTATATATACTTTTTGTTATTACTTCACATATGGTTTTTCATATTTTTTTTTCAAAGTTCTATCTATAAATTTTCTAACTTAATGTTTTGTGTTAGCAATTCTGCTAAAAACAATTAATTTTAAAACATTTGACAAAAATGTTTTAAAAAATTTTGTGAAATTTCACAAACTTCTAAAATTAAGCTTTTACAATTCTTACAAAATATTTTCTGTATTCTAAAAATAAAAAAGTTAAAATACAATCGTGAAAGTATCTATATATAAAAGTTTAAGTTGTTACTCTGAAATTATTTTTACACTCTTTGGAATAGAGATTGTGATTTTAGTTAAAGTACAAAACACTTTGATGATGCATATTCAAAGTAAGATTCAAACGTGATACTTAGGGAAATACTAACTTCATAATTATATCTAAAATTTTTATAAATTAGTTTTTCAGGAAAATTGTTAATAAGATAAATTCATTTAAGATTTTCACAAGTACTTTACAAATGGGTGGTAAAACAATTTTACAATTTTTTTCTTCTTCGATGTAAGTTTGTCAGTTTGTAAAACTACTATCGTGTATAATTTTTACTTAGTCTTTAAATATTATACTCAATCAATTCTACTACAGTAATGAAAAAAGTATATCTCTAATACATTTTACGTAAGTAAACTTTTTACATGTTTTTATTTCAAAAAGATGACACTTAAGTTTGTATTCTAATAGAAAATATTATATAAAAGGTGATTTTGTAATAAAAATTAAAACAAACCATTTTCATTGAAATCTTGTTATTTGAAATTCATTCACAATAATACAAGACAGCAAATTCACGCAAATCTATATTGTTGGGATATCGTTCATACATTCGGCATTAAAGTTATTAAAAAAATTTAGCAAGTCTAGATTTTCATTGTTAAAGTTATCTGTCACTAACTCATTTTCCTTCGCACTAAAATTATTTGAATTCATATTTTCGTTGTTAGCAGAAAAATCATGAACATCATCCAAGCGTTTGGGATTAAAGTTATACAAAAAATTTAACAAGTTCAGAATTTCATTGTCGTAGTTTACTAGAGGTAAATCAGTTTGTATCAGGTTAAAATTATTTAAGTCGTTATTAGTTCCCCATCATACAGGTATGGGGAACTTAGGTAATCGTGAAAATTTTCGACCTCGGTTTTTTGACTTTTCTACACTTTTTCAGGTGTGAGGAATCCGAAAATGACAAAATTTCTATGGTGTCTGTCTGTAGGGTGTCTGTTAGTGTGTTAGTGGGTCAGTCCGTTAGTGTGTTAGTTCGTTAGTTTGTTAGTCTGTTAACACAATATCTCACGAACAAATAATCGCAGAGAGGTCAGATTAGTTTTAAAATATTACTTTCGATACTGGCAAGAACCCTATTTATTTGGAACATTCGAATTAAAAAACTTCGCAAGTTATTAGAAATTTACGATTTTCTTAACATGGGAGAATAGGACAAAAATTCACTAAAACGTGCATTAAATGGAAACTTTTTACTATAAAAATGTCAGACCAGTTTTAAAATATCCGTTTTGATGCCGGAATGAACATGAGTAACTATAAATATGCTACTTTGAAAATTTCGCAAGTTATTGGAAATTTACGAATTTCTTAACATGGCAGTATAGGTTAAAATTTCACATAAATGTCAGTTTTGAGCGATATTTTCATGGTAAAGATGTCAGATTACTTTTGAAATATTATTTAGGACACTGGCATGAATATTAACGACTATGAATTTTCCATTATAAAAATTTCGTAAGTTATTGGAAATTTACGAATTTCTTAACATGGCAGTATAAGACAAAATTTCACATAAACGTCAATTTTTAGGGATATTTTCATCGTAAAGATGTCAAACCACTTTCGAAATATTATTTAGGACACTGGCATGAATATCATAGACTATGGTTTTTCCATTTTAAAAAATTCGTAAGTTATTTGGAATTTACGATTTACTTAACATGTCAGAATAAAGCAAAATTGAGCATAAATTTTCATTTTGAGGATCATAAATACATTAGACAACTTCAAAATTACATTTATGATATTTGTTTGAACATGATTGAATACAAATATTCTAATTGGAAATTTTCGTAAATTATTCGTAATTTACGATTTTGTCAACATATCGAAATTGTAAAATTTTCATATAAATATGAATTTTGAGGATTATTGCATTGGAAATAGTAGCATGAAAACTAAACAACGGAATTGACCCTGATAGAATAAATTAATAGATTAAACTGAGATAAATATATCGAAGTCAACGGTGGATAGCCTATTAGGCGGGGATTTCATTCTGTCACTGTACCAAGCTTTGGTCAAATTCATTTCTTTTAACATGGTTATAATATGTCTCGCACTAGAAATTTATGAGAACATATACATGATGGGGAGCTGAGCAGAGTCCACCTATGCCAACTAGTTTTCAATTTTGGTAGATAAATCATCAACATTATTTTCACTTGTATATTCCACAATCGAACTGTTCAAAAAAAATTTTAAGTCTAAGTCTATATTTTCATTCTGAAAGTTGTTGGATGGTAAGTCGGAAACATCATTCATACATTCAGTGTGAAAATTATCCAAAAAATTTAACAAGTCCAGATTCTCACTGTCATTATTAACGGTTGGTAATTCATTGTTAGTACTTCGTTCATTACAATTTCTACGTACGTTAAAGTCTTTAAGATGATTCTTTTTCTTATGTTGCAATAATTCATACTTACACTGAAAAGTTTCACTGCATTCATCACATCTAGTTTGCATAGAAGATTTTTTATGCATATTTCTTTTATGTTTTAAAAAATGCCGTTTATTTGAAAAAGTATCAGTACATTCGTCACAACAGTATGTATGTCAAGTCTTTTTATGACTTTTTCGCTTATGGTTTAAAAAAGCATGTTTATTTGGAAAGGTTATAGAACATTCCTCACATGTATACTCAGGGATAATGCACCCTCTTGTGCTTTTCTAATTCATACTTGTGTTTAAAAGCATCTTTACAAATAATACATGGATGTTTAGGTAAGACTTTTTGATGAAATAATCTCTTATGTTTAAATAAATCACACTTGCGATTGAAATTTTCAATACAATATTCACATTTGTATCTTTTTGAAAATTTTCTATGGGATTCTATATGTCTTTTTAAACGATGTAAAGTAACAAATCCTTTCTCACACACGTAACAAATATTAGGTTTAATATCATTGTGAACCTTCACATGTCTAGTAAGATAGGATTTTTTTAAAAATGACTTATTACAAGTTGGGCAAATAAAAAGTTTGGATGACTTTTCATCCTCAAAACTTGATGAAGGGGGTTGTTGAACAGAAACGTGAGTTTCTGTTCAACAGAACTCCTCAGACAGAACTCCTCAAACAGAACTCCTCAGACGGTAAAGTATTATTCATTTTGTACTTCAGTTTAGTAAAGTATAAAAAATCACTCTAAAAGTAAGACTTTAAAAATGTTTAAAAACTACTAAGTATGAGAACTTAGACAACGCTACAGCGAGAAAAGATTGTAACTAATTCAAATTTTTTCTTCGTTCATCAGTTTTACTTAAGAATTAACGCCAAATTCTCTTATTTTATGCCAAATTTTTATAACTATCGCCAATATCAGTGGAAATTTAGCCAAATATTATCCCATACCTTGCTATAAAACTCGAATCTTGTGGAAAATTCTAGTTTATCAACATGTCTAAACAGATAATTTGTACACTTTTACTCTGTATTTTTATGGATGTAGCATCTACGTTAAACTTTTTAGGGTAAAAAATATTCTAATATCTATGTTTTTTAACAGTTGATTATAGATTTGTTGAAACTTGTGGTTTAGTATTTTCAAAGAAGGTAGGTTGTTAATACTTAAAGTTTCGAGTTCATGATTTCTTTATACATCTGCAGCTTCTAAATTTGATAAGTAATAGATTTTCATCTTACATTTTCAATCTAAAAAAAGAAAAAGTTAATTTTTCTGAGATAGTATTTGTATTAAAATAATTTGTGTAAAAACTTTTCATTTACAAAAAATTTCGTTTATAAGCATATGTGTGAAAAACTTCAAACTAAATGACTTTAAAAAACTTAATACTTTGTAAAATAAGATGCGTTATTAACATATGTGAAACATTAAAATTCCATACTTTATAATTTTTCAAATACTTGTAGTCTCTTAAATTGGTAAGAATGAGATTTTATCTTACATTTTTATTCTTATAATTAGAAAAAATAAGTTTCTTATATTTTTGTTCTAAAAATATTTAATTTCTGAGTTGATATTTTTTCTAAAATACTTCGTGTAAAAAAATTTTCATTCATAAAAATTTCAGTTTATAAGCATATGTCTGAAAAACTTCAAACTAAATGACTTTAAAAAACTTAGTACTTTGTAAAATAAGATGTGTTGTTAACACCAAAATTGTTGACTTCGTGATTTTTTTTTCGAATACCTACAACCTCTTAAGCTGGTAACTTTGTGATTTTATCTTACATTTACAATCTTATTATTGTGAAAATGAGTTTCTTATATTTTTATTCAAGAATAAGTTAATTTCTAAAATACTTTGTAAAATTTTTCAAGTATACATATATTTGTAATCGACAATACTTGGTTAAATTATTTTTTAAGTATGTTTAAACACACTTTAAAAACTTAAGTATGCATCTGTCAGCTTGAATGTATTTATAAAACATATATTAATATTTTTTTAACTCTGATTTTTTTCAAAGTTAGCTTTCATTAGTTACAAACTTGCTATCTGTAAAGAAAAAATGCGTGAAAGGTAGCATGTGAGGTGGGGAATTTCACTATGTTAAAGTGGTAGAAAGTAGTGAAAAGTAGTAAAAAAATTTAATTGGGAAGTCTTTATTTGACACAGATCGTTGAATAATTCTTATAGCTTAAAATAACTAATGTTGGGAATGAATTACAAAAAAATTCAAATGTTGTCATTAGGGAAGTGTCAGGTTCGATTCCAGATCACATTAAAAACTAAAAAAATGGTAATTTCTAATTATCACTATGTTCAGAAACTTATATTATTTTAAGGATGTTGCAAAATTTATTATTTTTAAAGAGTATTAGAAAATTTATAGCAAACTTAAGAAAATTTATAATTAAATACCACTTTGTAATAATTTTTAAGTATACACGTATGTTCGATGACGGTGATAAGAAGATTCCAAAAATTTATACCTAAAGTATAACTGTTTTAGGTAGAGAAATTTTTGACATCAGCTATTTTTTTTCCGTGAAGTATCTTCTGAAAAATGATAGATTCACTCTCTTAGGTAAAATATAATACAATATGTTACGATATTTTCTTAAACTTATTAAGACTTCTTTTCAAACAGTGAATTTTTTCAGTTTTTTACATTGATCAACTTATTTTTATTTTTATTTATTTATTTTAAAGATGAATTTTACTTCAAATAAATTTTTTTTTAAACAAATTTTCCATTTAAAGTTTTTTATTTACTTTCAGTTTTACATTACATACATTTTTCTTGAACATCGTTCTTATACAGATTGAGCTGAACATAATTCACCATAGCAGATAATATTTTTACAATTTTCATATTATGATCGAGTGATAAAACTCAACATTCTTTGAAAAATAGATTTCTTCACTTCTTTGGCTTTCATACATTCTTGATGATCAATAATCTAATTACCTAAATACTTCTGGAAGATATTAAAAAAATTTATCCAAGGTATGATAAAGTCCCCAGATCTCTTAAAGCGCTTCGCCATAACCTCACTTGAAAATATTAGGTAAATTACAACTTTGTCCCAATTAATTTCAATTTTTATCATTCCTTTTAAGACGATATCTAAACAGGTGTAAAAATTTTACTCAGATAACATATCAACATTTTCATAAAGTTGATTGCTAATTTCGGAATTGATAAATTCATTCATTCGAAATTTAAGCTGGTTTATAATCTCTAGTTCTGAATTGCGTAGCTGTGATCTATTGAATATATGAGTAAATGCATTTAACAAAATGATATCTGTTCTGACATCCATCCTGAAAAAAATATTATTATGTAACACTGAATTCAGGTTGAAAAACAGATGTCTTCACTCCACAAAAATAAGTTAGCAAGTGACAAAATTTTCCTTCTCTCGAAATTAATACTAGGTGTTTCTCACGAAATCTGAATTATCGTCAAATACTCTAAATTTTTTGTAGATAGAACAAAAAATATTACTAAAATTGGTTTAAAATCCTGCCAAATGCTAAGTGTAGTAGCAAAAATCTAAATAAATTTGTGAAAAAAATCTTCTATCATTGTGAATGTAATAGTGTATAATCTACTTCGAGCATGTAAGGAGGGGTGAAAAACAGGTTCTCTTGGGAGATATGACCTTGGCATACCAGTGAGGGGAGACTGAATGATATTAGCTTTAGCATAAAATCTTCATTAGACGTTCGTCAATTAATCGAATTTCCAACATGTTGAAGAATTTTCAATCATCTTTTTACTTAATTTTTACTCTCATTGTCATTTTTCATAAAACATTCGTAATCTTTTACAAGAAAATTCATAATTAACAGTTTTGTAATTACACTGTTTTAATTACTAAAGATATAAAATGGTTCTTTCCACATCTATCGAAATAGGTTTGGCAGACTATTCCATTCATTTTGTCAGGGGTGGAAGGTATCGTAGACTGCTGTATTTCAGCGTAAGGGGTGATAGGTTTTGTTAAAATAACTCGAGGAAGGCACCAGGTTCGAATTTCACTTATACATTTGAGATTTTAATCATCTTTTAACTTAATTTTTACTCTCATTGTCTTTTTTCGGAAAACATTTGGGGAATTTTTACAAGAAGATCTTTAATTAATATTTTTTTAATTATTATTCTGTAATTAATACCATTTTTATGGTTGAATTCTTTTCAAACAATAACATTCTTAGGTTAAAAAAGATTTGTGCAGGTATATTTCTAAAGAACAGTGGTTAAAGTACTTGTAAACTACTGTTTCTTTACTTCAAACAGGTGCCGGGTTCGAATACCAGCCGATCATCTATGTTTCTACGCTTTCTTTCATTCTTTCTACTTAATTTTTACTCTCATTGTCTTTTTTCGGAAAACATTTGGTGAATTTTTACAAGAAGATCTTTAATTAATACTTTTTTTAATTATTATTCTTTAAATTAATATCATTTTAACGATTGAATTCGTTTCGAACAATAGCATTCATAGGTTTAAAAAGAACAGTGCAGACATATAATAGAAAAATCGCACACACATACGCGAAAACTACTGAAATATTTTTTACAGCAAGGTGCCGGGTTCGAATCTCAGTTAGACCTCTCTATTTCTACACTTTCTTCCATTCTTTCTACTTAATTTTTACTCTCATTGTCATTTTTCATAAAACATTCGTAATCTTTTACAAGGAAATCCTTAATTAATATTTTTTAAATTATTATTGTGTAAATTAATATAATTTAAATGGTTGAAACATTCTCAAATAATTGCATTCATAGGTTTAAAAAGATTTGTACAGGTATATAATAGAAAAATCACTCACACATACGCGAAAACTACAGTCTTATGGAAATATTTTTTACAGCAAGGTACCGGGTTCGATTGTGTGATTTTATTAAAAATTGTATTTCTTTCTCCCATTGTTTAATGGTGTTTTCCATTACGTGCGGCTTATTTCTGTTGAGCTATCTAAATGATAGACCAGATTGTTTCTGCCTAAAGGTTGTTTGAGTGAGTAATGTCGATCGGGTGTCGGCCTGGATAGCTCAATTGGTAGAGCCTTGACCTCGTAAGTCAAAGATCCGGGGTTCGACTCCCGGTCCAGGCATTATTTTCACTCAGTCGGAAAAATAAAATTTCAATAGAAAACAATGAAAAAGCAGGAAAAGGCGTTGGTTTTGAATAAAATAACCAATTAAATAAAATGGGCTGGAAGTATCTTTAAAAAGTACATATAATATGTGTAATAGTGGGTAATGGAAGTCGTGTGGTTCTTTTAGATCAGATTTTTTTAATGGGCCCGAGTGGACCTTGCTGCTTTGATGATTCATTCTTGCATAGTTATTATTATTTTTTTTTTCCATCTGATGAAGAGTTGTGGTATTATTTTTACCTGAAATAACTGTTTAGAGTTTTTGTAATTTTTAGTGTTTGTTTGCAATGTAATTTATTAATTAAATTAATCATTATTTGAATCTAATCAGCTTAACTTATAGCAGTTTCAAACCAAAAATTTCTAGAAAATTAAAAATGTTAATTTTTTCTATGTAGATATATATTTATGATGAGTTTTGTGTATAATAGCCATTTTTGAAATTGGTTTAGAAATTTCCTAAAGAAAATATGTAGTGAATGTTAATAGGCTCTTTCTTAAAGGTCGTTAAAAATCATCATTCAGGCAATAAATACGATAAATTAAGCGGTTTTAATTATTCAAATTCACATTATTTGTCTATACAGCCTTGCATTAATCATTAATAATAATTTTTCTAGATTTAGAAAACATTTAAGCATTAATTTTGTTTTGTAAGGTAAGGATTGTTTTATATATTATAACAAATTGCTCAACATGGCATCATTTATAATTGAAAAGAAAAAGAGATGTCTAATCTAATAGTTTTCAGTTAAATTTTCCTGTCAAGAAATACTAGGTTTAGCTTTAAATTTTTATTTTGAATTTGAACTAGGTTTATCACTTTATTTTTCCATTTAAAGTCAAATGTATTTTTTTTTACTTAGAAGTCTTTAAATTTATTACGTTAATAATAATATCACACAAAATTCATGTTTCGTAGCTTGAATTTCACTTCTTGCTCTTAGCTTTTAAGCATGCACATTTAGAAATATGAAGTGTTATCACCTATTTCTTTTTTCTAGACGCACATCCATAGATAACATCTGTTGTGATTTCGCAAAAGGACAGAAATCTTTGAATATGATTAAAATAAATACATCTTGAAATTTACTTAAGTGATGTATTCAAGTCAAGAAAATAAATAAATAAATAAAAGCGCCTAAATAAATAAAAACGCCTTATTTTGTAAAATATGACCCCAGGTACACATTTGTACATTAGCTTCTAATGGATTGCCCTAATTGCTCTTTAAGATAGGTGGCCCCAGTAGTGGCACCAGAAATTTCCCGACGGGGGGACACCACCTCCCCGACAGGGGGACACTACATAAAGAGTGTTTATTATATAAGTTCTTATCAAAAACTGCAATACTGTTAATAATATTGCTGTTAATATTTGTACCATTCCATTTGTTAGTATTCCTCGTGGTTTTGGAGATCATCGTGCCACAGACAAACATTTTCTAAAAATATCGTGGTCAAAACGTGTATATTCATGGAAAACTAGAAGCTGAAAATTTTTACGAATCCAATACTTTCTTCTATTGAATATAGAATGGAAAAACTAGAATGTTCCAAATTTGTAAAAGGAAAGAAAAATTCTGCTAAAAGTAGAAAAACTGAAAAATTTGTGCCCCCCCGAGAGATTTTAGGAGTATGTGCCCCCCCCCCCCGGACCCTTAGCTGGCGCCACCCCTGGGTGGCCCTGAAATATATGTAAATTTTTAAAGAGGTTTTACTGTCGTTTTACGGTGTCTTGTAATATATCTCTAACTTGGATAATCAATCGTTAAATGATTTTAGTTAGATAGAAAAATAACTGATATATATCTAATCAATCAACGGCTTTCTGAAAGCTCATTCACAGACTTCTATGCTAGAACAATACTTCTATATATTAGCTGAACAAAGATCCCCCTTTTTTTGGCCATGGGGAGTGATATCCCTAATTCATTTACTTGGCGCGAACCAGAATTTTTTTTTCGCCTTCTACAGAGCGATAAGTTCGAACATCTGGTGCTGATTTTTCCCTGATGGTAGAAAAAACTGCTTCACTGTCAATGTTTTTTCAGATAAGAAAAATGTGATCGCTCTTTCGCAAGCGCAAGATGGAATCTTTCTTACGGAGAACGGATATATGTGCAATTTTAGTGTTTTGTTTTATATTTTGTGTAAATTATGGAGTATTTGCTGTAGATAATTTTGGTAAGTAAATTTATGTATTTAATTTATTCAATAGTGATAAACGTTAAAAATAAACGTGTTTTTTACAAATTTTAAATGTGCAAAAAATTAAAAACAAAACTTAAAGGGGAGGGGGGTATTTTGTTTAATTATATAGCTTTATAATTTTGACATTTTAGTTTTTTGTTTTAAGTATTTTTGAAATTCTTTGAAAAGGATTTTTTTTTTTTTTTTTTATGTATAGAGGAATTACGAAGAGAGTTCATATAATTTTGATAATTGAATAGAGAAAAATGTTAAAGTTTAAATACGTTTTATTTTATTTTATTTGCTTATATATAATATGTAATATTTGTATTTATTATTCACACACACACACACACATTATATATATATATATGTGTGTGTGTGTGTGTGTGTGTATTATTATTATTATTATTATTATTATACAGGATATTAAAACGATTAATTTCATTAAATATGAATATTTAAGTTAATTTTAGTAAAAATATTAAAAAAAAAAAAAAAAAAAAAAAAGTAAAAAAAAATTATTATTATTATTTATATATTTATTTATTTTAAAGTACAAATGGGTGCACAGAGAGAATTCTATAATATTTAAAATTTTATGATTTTAATTATTTAATAAACGGAAATGTTGAAGACAAAATTAATTTTATCTTTGTTGCGATTAAAAAAGACGATTGGTTTGTTTTACTGTGTATTTTTAAAATAAAATGTTAAGCATTATTCTTTTAAATACTCTTGAAATCTTTAAAATTGGATTTTGTTTAAAAAATACATCTGGAATATGCAGTACATATAATGTATAGTTCATATAATTTTAATACTTAATAGAAAAGAAGGTTAAAATTTAAATCTGCATTTTACTTCTGAAATATGCAAGATATATTAAAAGTAATAAAGCAATTAACTTGTTTAAATATGAAATCTTTTAATTTAAGTTATCTGTTTTAAATATCTTTAAAACAAAATCTTAAAAGGTGCATTTTATTTAATATATATACATATATAAGATGACAGAGAAATGTACATAGTTTTGATAATTTGATATATATAGAAAGAGAGATGTTAATTATTATTATTATTATTATTTAAGAAATGCTTTGCTTTAAACAGTTTTAAAACTTTTGAAATAGAATTTTGTTTAAAAAGTATATGTAGAATTACAGCAATTTCATACAATTTTAATAATATAATATAAAAGAATGTTGGTTTTAAGTGTGTATTTTACTTTTGTAGTATTCTAGATAATAAAATAATGAATAAATTAACTTGTTTAAAAAATGAATTTTTATAATTTTGTCTTTAAAATCATTAGCTTTAAATAAAATGAAAAATTTATCTTTGAAATATGCATGATAGTGAGGTTTAAAAAATCATTAATTTGTTTAATTACACATTTTGTTTCCCCCCAACAAAATGCTTTGTTTTAAATAATTATAAAATCTTTAAATATGATTTTGTTTAGTGTTGGTCGGAGTTAAATCGTTTAAAGCTGATTTACTACATGAGGGTCCTAGGCCTTGATGGTGTGCCTTCCGTAAGGGGTCTTTCTAAAGGGTCTTAGCAAGTATTTACACAAGTTTCGGAGAAAAACACGGAAAAGTCCGAACAGCTAGGTTGACGAGCGCCACCTGGGATCGAATCCGACATTTCATGTTTATCAACTCTGAGCGTAGAACTGATTTTGTTTAAAAATCACACCTGAAATTAACGACAGTGCATGTAATTTTGGTTACTTAATAGTAAATAATGCTAAAGTTTAAATTTTTATTTCACTTTTTAAATATGTAGGATAGTTAGCTTTAAATATTTAAAATTAAAAGTTTAATACAACATTTTATTTAAAAAGTATATATTGGATCACAGAGAAAATTTATATGTATTGAAATTTTATTTTTCCGACTGAGTGAAAATAATGCCTGGACCGGGACTCGAACCCCGGATCTTTGACTTACAAGGTCAAGGCTCTACCAATTGAGCTATCCAGACCGACACCCCGGTCAGCATTACTCACTCAGACAACCTTTAGGCAGAAACATCTCTGGTCTATCATGTAGATAGCTCAACAGAAAATAAGCCGCAGGAAAGGTGTCGGCCTGGATAGCTCAATTGGTAGAGCCTTGACCTTGTAAGTCAAAGATCCGGGGTTCGAGTTCCGGTCCAGGCATTATTTTCACTCAGTCGGAAAAATAAAATTTCAATAAATATGATTTTCTTTCACAGTTGATTGTGTGATTTTAATAAAAATTGTAAAATTTATATAGTTTTCATAATTTAATAGACAGGGATATTATTATTATTATTTAAATATGTGTGATGATGATGATGTTAAAGAAAATGATTAATTTGTTAAAATACGCAGTTTTTTACTTTTTTCAACAAAATGTTTCATTTCAAATAATTATAAAATCTTTAAAATATGATCCTATTTAAAAAGCCTGCCTGGAATTACAGAAAGTTAACGTAAAGAATGTCTCAAAATTACTTTAAATATTTAAAATAAAATGTTTAAAACATTTTCTATAAAAAGTATATTGAAGCACGGAGAAATTTTTTTTAAATAACTTAATAAAGAAGGTTGTTACAGACTAATTAAAAAAAAAAAAGAAAAAGAAAAGAAATTTGCATTATATTGAGGTTAAAAAAGACGATTAATTTGTTTAAATATGTAGTTTTATACATATATTTTTTCAATATAATGTTTTGTTTTAACTATTTTAAATATCTTTAAAATATAATTTTGTTTAAAAAATACATATAGTATCATAGAAAGCTCATAAAATTTTGATAACTTGATCGAAAAAAATGATAAAGTTTAAATGTTTGTTTTACTTTTGAAATATGCATGATATTGAAAATAATAAAAGTTGTTTAATTATAAAGCTTTATAATTTTAATATTTAAGTTATTGTTTTTAAACATAAAATAAAATAAAATAAAATAAATAAATTGTGATTTTTATTTTTGAAATATGTAGAATTTTAAAGATAAAATTAAGTACCAATTTGTTGAAATATGTAATGTCATAAATTAGTTATTTAAGTGTTTTGGTTTGACTACTTTAAAAGTATTTAAATAGTTAAAAAAAAAAAAAAAAGTATGTGTGGGATTATATGCATAATTAATGTAATTTTGATAATTTAATGCAGATGAATGTGAAAGATTAAATGCGTATTTTACTTTTGAAATATGCAAACTTAATCTTAAACTCAACAAAAAATCTTGAACGTTAAAAATAAATCAATTTGTTTAAAACTGAAGTTTTATAATTTTGTCATTTAAGTTTCCTTTTTATGTATTCAAAAAAATTCTTTAAAATAGTATTGTGCTGGAAAGTTATAGGAATGGAATCATAGAGAGAATTCGTGTAATTTTGATAGTTGAACAGAAAAGAATAAAGATTAAATGTCTAATTGCTATTATTATTATACATCGGATACATAGAACGTTTTTTCTTTTTTTTTCCTTGTTTTTGTTTGTTTAAAAATGTAGTTTTATAATTTTTTCCAGTAAACGTTTTAGTTTAAATACTTTTAAAATCTTTAAAATAGCATTTATTTTATTTTTTTTAAGTATATATGTAAGATAATAGAAAAAAAAAAGTTCATATAATTTTGATAACTTAATAAAAATCCAAGTTGGTATTGTTGAAGATTAAATATGTTTTTTTTTTTTTTTTTTTTTCCCTTTTGAAATATGCAAGATATTTATGATAATAAAACAATTAATTTTTTTAAATATGTAATTTTATATTTTCGCCATTTAGTTGTTTTGCTTTAAATATTTAAAGAAAAAAAAATGTTTGTCAGAGAGAATTTATATAATTTTTGATAATTCAATAGAACATAATGTTAAAGATCGCATGCATTTTACTTTTCAAACATTCAAAATATTCAAAATAAAATAAAATAAGTCACTTTATTTAAATATGAAATTTTATCATTTTGTAATTTAACATTCAAATTATTTAGCCTAAAAAAAAAAAAAAAAAAATCTTTAAAACAGGATTTCATTTAAAATGCATATATTACCGTAAAGAAAATTTATATAACTCTGACAATTTATTAAGAAAATTGTTAACTATCTAATTTACCATTTTAAATATTAACAATAAAAAAATAAAAAAATATATTATTTGAGATTGAAAAATAATGATAAATTCGTGTGAATGCGTAAAATCGAATATGGTTTTCAAATTTTTATTTTCTTCTGCATGAGAAGACGGTATTAGATTCATGAAAACTTTTTATTTTCATTTTTCTGTGGATTTACACATTTTGAGATATCATAAACATGATTTAACCATTTAAAAAAAAAAAAAAAAAAAAAAAAGTCTGTCTATCAGTCTGTTTTATCAAAATTTTGTTGGCGCTATCTCACAAAAAAATTAGACGGAATTCTAAAAATAATTATACTTGGCTGGACCGTGCCATTAATTGGTGCTGGCAGGGCCTGATTAATGCACGGACTTACTGAGCTGTGGCCCAGGGGCGCTTGACTTGAGAACGAGAAGGCCTGAAATTTTGTTTTTAGTTTAATAAATTTTATTTAAGTTATACAAAAATGCACTTGAAAGCAACACTTCGTGAAAATTCTACTTCAGACAGCAAAATAAAAAGTTTTACAAAAGGAAAAATTTTACTCAAATATGCATTTTTGGGTGAAATATAAGAACAATTTATGACGATTTTTTAAGAGGTGTAAAAATTATGGGGAAAATGATAGGTGTATGTGGGGAGGGGGGTTGAATGCACATCAGGCCCTGGACCCAGTTTTGGCTTGATCGGGCTTTGAGTGCTGGTCATATTTTATCCTATATTGCCTAAACCAAACTATTTCAAATAGCAGGTCCTGATCTAACTATTCTTAGTACGCAAGAAAGCGAGTATCAAACTAAACCCCAGAAAAAATTCATGAGTTGGTTATTTTAGCAACGTAGTTAAATTATGGAAGAAAATAGATGATTTAATGTGATTTTTATTTTGAAATTTCCTCGATACTAAATAAAAAATAAAAAAACGACAAATTTGTTTAAATATATAGCTTTATACTTTTATCATTTAAGAGTTTTACTTTAATTATTTTTTAGTTTCTTGAAAAAAGTTTTTGTTTGAAAAGTACATGTGGGATCACATAAAGGAATCATAATTTTGCTAATTTAATACAGAATAATATTAAACATTAAATATGCATTTTAGTATGTGTATGCATTTTAAGTATATGTATGGTATCACACAAAGAAAGAAAAAAATTGATAAATTGGCAGAAGAATGTTTAAAATTATGATTTCCGTTTTAATACAATTTATCTATTGATTATTTATAAAATACTTTTCTTTCGTAATAGAATTCTTGAAAATAGCACTCAGTAATATTTAAAATTAATATTTGTGAATACATGGATGCATGAATTAGTGTATATGTGTACAGGAAAATATCTATTTATAAAATTAACTTCTTCAATCAGACCATTTCTATTAATATTTAAAAAATATACATTTTCATAATTTTCAATACTTTTTCTTTTGACAAAACATTTTTCCTTATAGTTTTCTTTTTTCTAAAACAAGTTTTTTTTTTTTTTTCCCCTAAAATATTTTTTTAAGTAAGCTTTATGTATTCATTGTTTATAAAATAATAATAATATTATTATTTTGTAATAATATTCTTAAAAAATAATGCTAAGTTATATTTAAAATTAATATATGTGAATACGGGCATTGGTAAATGTATAAGTGTATATATGAATATGTGTGCTTACAAGTAAAATTCTTGTGTTTAAATTTTAAATTAATGTTTTTAAATTATCTTCATAATTTTCATTGATTCTATTGATAAAGCACTATTCTTTATAATGATTTATTATATAAATTTTTTTTTATATAATCATTTTTCTTATAATAAAATTTATATGCATAAATTTTTCAACTATCCTCGAGAGGATTATGCGCGTTGCGAATTATCTGCAGGCGCTGGAAAAGGACAGAATTAAGAGAAAGTGTTTTCTCGTCAAGAAACAAAAACAAATAATTACATAAAAAAATTACATATAAAGAGCTATGTTGCTTTTGTTTTATTTTTTGTTCAGTAAAATATAGTACCGTTTAATTTATTGCATAAATTACCCTACACATTGATTTCATCGTAGGTAAGCATTTTTATTTATTGTTTTTATATCTACTAATACATAAAATACAAATACTTTTACTTCATTGTGAATATTTTCCCTGTTTGCATTATATTATATACAAAACATTTTTTTTTTCTTTTTTAAAATCTCATTTCCGCCTTGTTTACAGCCTTTTTTGCGGGTTATCCACGATTTTCATTATCTACAGAAGTTGTGCCACTCAAACCCGCGGATAATCGGGAGTATACTCTAATTAATAAATTATTATTAAAAATTAAGAAAGTGCTATTTTTAAGAATAATTAATAAATTATTTTTAAAAATAACACTTAGTTAGTCATTTTCTTAAAATTAACATATATGTATCCATGAACACGTGAATGGGTGTATATTTATACAAGAATGTACCTATTTATAATTTTTGTTTCGTATCTTTCCTATTAATATTTTCATAATTTTCAATCACTTTTTCTTTTCCTGAAACATTTTTTTTTTTTTTTTTTTTTTCTATTTTGTAAAATAACTTTTTCTAAAATAATTTTGCAAAACACAAAATTATACATTAGTGTTTATCAAAAATAGTTTATTTTCTTATTTTATGCTGTAGTTATTTCCTATAAAAATAGGACACAAATACAACGAAATTCGCTTTTAATCCGAAATTTCCTCTAAAAAACGGATTTTTATTATTCCATTTTCATAAGATTTGTCGGAACTTAATTTAATTATATTTTTTTCCAGTGTTTCATTATAATTCCTTTTTAAAAAATCTCTTGTGAAACAACCACACGACTTCCATTACCCACTTTTACACGAATTATATGCATTTTTTTGGAGATAATGTTATCAGAAGACATAGGAATGACCTAAAGAAGTAGAGACCTAGAATTTTTCCTGTCACAGAAACTTTATACACATGTAAAGACATATGAAACGAAGCTTACATATAGCGAGGTAAAAAAAAAAAAAAAAAAAAAAAAAAAATGGTAGAGTTGCTTTTGAAACAATTTCCGAGATCCAAAATTGACCTACTTAAGCAGGATGACTGTTAATTTTCTTCTAATAAAGAAAAGAATGGATTTATATAACAGTTTTCAAGAAAATCGTTCGAGCCGTTTTTGAGATACCAACTTTTTCCAAAACTCAATTATTGACCAGAAAACAATAATTACATACAAAAGTATATTTAAAAGTAAGTTAATATGGCGAGTTTGAAAAAAATCCGTAAAGCCGTTTTTAAAGGAACGCGCTTGCGAGACCTGAAATTGAGCTATTTATACAGGACGCCTATCAATTTTTCTGAACTAATCAACTATATCATTTGAAAGGACACCTAATAGAGTATTTATATAGCAAATTTGAAGAAATCCTTAGAGCCGTTTTTGAGATACGGACTGATTTTCGAGTCCCACTTCAGGTTTTTCAATTTTCACCAAAATTTAGAAAAATCATCTGTACACCAGATCTGTCTGAATTGTAAAGTTTTGTAGCTCTATCTTTATTAGTTTCGGAGATATGATAGCCAGAAGATTCCACACACACACACTGACCAATTGCCGGCAAAAACCACCTTTTTGGACTCAGGGGACCTTAAAATGTGTAAATCAGGTGACATCTCTATATCAGATTTTTGGACTAAATACAATACTTCCATTACCTACGGTAGTAGGGTAATGGACGTAAAAATCTGTAATATAGAAGTTAACGAAAAAAAGTCAAATTATTTTGATTAACCCGATTAATTAAAAAAAAAAAAAAAAAAAAAAAAAAAAAAAGAGGAAAGGAAAGGAAAGGAAAAGAAAAGAAAAAAGAACGAAAAATTATGCGGCACGCATCGATTAGTAACACTTTTCAACTGTACGTATGCGTTGTATTGTATAACTTTCGATGTTCTTTGCCTACATTATCACACAACAGACAGACAGAAGCGCAGAAAGGCAAACATATCGACTAACTGAATTCATAATCACTCTTAAATATTGTTGGAAATTGTTAAATATGCTTAACACAAATCTACAACCTTTAAATTTCAATTGCAGCCCTTAATGTATCTGAATATTTTAGTGTAGCTCTGTAAATCTGAAGGTTAATCATATCATATTCTAGTCAAATCATTATCTTAGCATACTAACAATAAATGCCTATTTCTTTAGGATTTTTGCAGCCGAAAGTAATTTAAGTGTGGCTTATAAAATTATGTCTCCTGAAACGCAATGCATTGGTATTTTTTGGGTGTCCCTATACACAAACCAATTGTACAGGACCTATTAATGCCATTTTAAATAAGGAATATTTCATAGTGGACTCGTACAACATATATCATTTTTAAGAAACTCTGTAAATATTTACTGACATTGGAGGCAACCAGGGACACAGATGGATAGTCTTACAGACAGTTATATTAATTCAAATCATAGTCACACTTAAAATTTGTTAGAAAGTGTTCAAAACACTTAATGTAAACGGGAAATTTACATTAATAACCCTTAATGTAACTGAATATATTTGTGTGGCTCTGTAAATTTTAATGCTAATCATACTATATTTTATAGAAAATATTCTTTTGGGCATATAAACAACGTGTTTCTATTTCGTTGATAATTTGTGCAATATAAAGTTATTAAAATGTGGTTTTTAGAAATAGCTCTCTTAAAATGCAATGATTTGGAATACTTTCGGGTGTCTCTGTACACAAACCATTGATGGTATTTACTCCATTTTAAACAGAAAACACCCGACAGTGAGCTTGAATAACATTTTTCGATTTCATTGAGATTTCTGTAAAGTTATTAAAGTATGTTTTATAGATCAGGGTGTCGACAGTCGAAATTTATTCCTTGATTCTTCCACCGGTATTTTTCTTTCGGAATTTTTAGTAGTAAGCTTGCGCGATTAACTAAGTAAAAAAAATATTCTATAAATGCACTGATAGAAGATTCAGGGAAAAAAATTCGGCTGTCGAAATACCTCTCATAGGACGTAATGCTTTGGAAAACTTTCGGGTGTCCCTGTGTACAAACCAATGGAGGTATTTACTCCATTTTCAATAGGGAACATCCGATAGTGATCTTGAATAACATATATCAATTTCAAGAAATTCCATGAGTATTTATGGGAGTTAGAGCGTGGACAGACAGACAGACAAACCGAAGTCATTAATACTAACCTTGTTGGGAAATGTTAAAAAAAAAAGAATCAGTGAAATTTACTTTTGTAATAAAATAACAATTGTATAACGTGTAGCATGATACCCGCACACATATTGTTTCTATAAATAAGAATTAAAATGAATAAATAAACAAATAAAAAGATGGAAAAAGCAAAGAATATATATATTTTTTTTTTTTTTTTTTTTGTCTTTTTTCAAGTGTATTTTCGTGTAAGCATATACATAAACGTAAATGCAGTCATTTGCTTATTAGTTAACTTGCAACGAGTATAATAAGTTGTTATTGCATATTTTAATGGCTATAATAATTGTAATTAGAGAGAGAGAGAGAGAGAGTTATTTTATCTGAAATGAAAGGAAATGCATTTTGAGCTTGAATCTAAACGTGATCTCCAGCCTAATCCCATGTTGGGGGAATTCTTTTTATGCAAGTTACTCATTGCCAAATGCGTCTTTTTAAATTTCATTTTCACATTTAAGAAATCCACAACCGTTAAACTGATTCTTATTTGAAAATAAAATATTTTTGAAATTTTGAATATTTTATTTTGAAGTTATAAAGTGCAAAAATTGTACTTAGTTCTTTTTTAGCACTTTAAAACTTCAAAATGAAATAGTAAATAGTGGATCTGCATATCAGGAGCCTCAACGTCCTATTTGCATCACGCATTATTCAATAGGTCATTTTTATTTATTCCTTTTTATATAAAAGTATATATTGATTCGATCCACTTGTTACCATAATCAGATACATTCCTGAGGGGGGCTGCCGCCCCCCTCAACCCCCCGCTGTATCTCTATTTGTATAACTATCTGTATATCATATATACGTATTCTTAATAAACGACGTCTTCTATTATTTCCCTGAAATTCATAAATACCAAATTACATGGGGAATATATATATATATATATATATATATATAGCGTATCGGAAATATTTTGCGTAACTCTGTAAACGAATTACCAATTCTATGCCCACAATTTTCAACAGAAAAACATGCTTTTAAAATTCTAATAAAATATCATTATATTTAATGGAGTGTAACCATTTTAAAATAGACTTTTAAGAAATACCGACTGTAGACTGTATTTGTACGAAATTCTTTTATGTATCCCGGAAAAGTAGCCACAGTCATTACAGACGCCAATAATAAGAAGAAACCTAATTAATTATGACTCATTAATTTTTCAAACTAATTTAACATCATTTGGGTGTTACAGTACGTACTCGGAATTATTTTGTGTGGTCCCATAAATTATTTAGTCCATACATAACCTTTTTTAAGAGTAAACATGATTTTAAGCATCTTTATAATGTATGTTAACTTTATTAAGTTCAATTCAGCATAAACGCGTTAAAGTGCTCGCTTAAATAAAAATTTGTCCATAGACTCTAAGGTTACGAAATTCTTTCGTGTGTCTCTGTAAACAAACCATAAACATTGTATACGCCAGTAAAAACTATTCAGCTTATTTTGCGTTTAAAATTAATAATTGTTTCAAATTTAACATCGTTTGGATGACTACGTGACATTGTCAGAACACTTTTGTAAGGTCCTCTACATTAGAAAGCTTAAGAGCACATATTTTCTTCAAACAACATAAGTTTAAGCATCTTACTCACGTACGCTAGTTTTATTTTCTTGATTGCAAAGTAATGATGTTAAAATGCGTTTAAACGAAATTCACCCCATAAGCCGTAATGTTAAGTATTTTGGCGTGTCCCTGTACACAATCCATAAAAAGTATAGACATAAAAAATTATATAGCTATTTCTATACCGAGCCTGAATGTATGCGTCAATTTGCAAGTCAATCGGCGAATTTTCGCGACTGCTATTGCGGTACATACAAATTCTGCACATAGGCCGTAATGATAAGAAAAAATTTCGTGTGTCCCTGTACATAAACTACAAATGGAATACACACCCAAAACTATACAGCAAAAATTATGTGCGGTTCATAAATATGTGCACCAGATTGCAAGTTAATAGCGTGACTTTTGCAGCCGCTATCGTGGTACATACGAATTCTTCTCGTAAGCCGTAATGATAAAAAAACTTTGGGGTGTCCCTGCACACGAACTACAAACGGAATGCACACCCAAAACTATACAGCTAATTTCGTGGGGATCAGGAACATGTGTACCAAATTTCAAGCCAATACCGTGATTTTTGCAGCTGTTATCGCACGACACACAGATGGACAGACGAAACCGAAAATCTTTTTGAGTCTCAACAGAGGGCCTCCATTGAGGTTTCGGAAAAAATTGGAAGTCAATAGCTTGATTTTTGCGGTGGCTATCGCGGTACGTACAGATTCTTCCCATAGGCCGTAATGATAAGAAAAACTTTGGCGTGTCCCTGTACATGAACTACAAATGTAATACACACCTAAAACTATACAGCTAATTCCGTTGAGCTCATGAATATGTGTACCAAATTGCAAGTGAATAGCGTGATTTTTGCGGCCGCTATCGCGCGACATACAAGTTCTTCCCATAGACCGTAATGATAAAAAAAACTTTTGTGTGTCCCCGTATACGAACTACAAATGGAATACATACCAAAAACTATACAGTTGATTTTGTGGGGCTCATGAACATGTGTACCAAATTTCAAGTCAATAGCGCTATTTTTACTGGCGCTATCGCGCGACAGACGGACAGACACACAGACAGAGCCCAAAACCGTTTTGAGTCTCAACAGAGGGCCACCACTGACGTTTCGGCAAAAACTAAAAAAAAAAAAAAAAATTCAATAATCAGATCATAATCATCATTAGTCAATGAGTTTTTAAGAGTACAGTAGAATTTCTATTAACCGAAAAATCAGGAAATGGATAGTTCCAGACAAACGAAAATCCCGAACAATCAAATTTATGCAAATTTTGGGGAAAATATTTAAAATAATCTGGTGTGCTCACGCTGCTTTCTTCCTAGATGTAAAAACATATTTCTTTGGCACATATTTCCTCTCCCCAACCCCCTGTTACCATATTGTACTAATGTTCGCAACATATTAACGTATTAGCGTTCGTAATTATTAAAGACTATTATTACATTTAAAATAATCTGGTGTGTCACTCACACGACTTTCTCTTACCCTGAAATTTAATACTATAAATACAGGTTGCAGATTAATAGGTAAGATAACGAGTACTGTTATGTAAACCTGTGTTAAACAATTCAAATTAGGCTTCGGAAGAGTTTTATATGATCATTAGTTCTGTGTGAGGGGGGCTACTGCCCCCCCCCCCTAACCCCCCGTTTCATTAATGCACCTACATTTATATAGAATTTAATTCGGCTATTGAAAAATAATTTTGTTTTTAAAAAATGATTTATTTAAATTATTATTTAAAAAACTTATCTTTTGTGATAATGCAGACGATTTCCATATTAGAGAAGTAGTATAACACTAAATATCCAAAAAAAGTCCATTTTATTCTCAATATTAAAAAAAAAAAAAAAAAATTACGATTTTTTTTTTCAAATTTTTTTTCGTTAAAAGTAAAAAAAAAAAAAAAAAAAAAAAAAATCGATAACTTTGTTTTAAATTATCGCAGATCGATGGTTCAACCATTCGTTTTAAAGGTATTGGGGAGCTCTTTTGAAAGATACCCATCATGAAAATTTACTGCCCTCGAGGGGGGGAAGGCAAGGCTCCTACATACACAATTTTTTTCCCTGTTGATTATCTCTATTACAAAAAAAAAAAAAAAAAATATTCGTTTTATTTGGTTTAGTGCAGTCTATAGATGTTAAACTCTACTTACCTGCAATTTCCCCCATAGACGTAATGTATTTAAATACTTTTGAGTGTCCCTCTACACGAACCATTTGCTTGGTCTTAACGAAAAGTTTAGTGTAGCATCCTTATATGATACACATTTAGAATACCAAGTTTGAACTTTCTGCCATAATTTGCTTTTGAGATATGCTGATAACAGACAGACACACACACACAGACACATAGACATACACACAGACACACAGACATACACACAGACCATTTGCTAAAAACATGATTTTCGTATTCAGGGGACCTCAGAACATGTAAATATAACAAAAACTCGCGTTCGAAAATTTCACCCAAAAACAATACTTTCTCTACCTTATGGGTAAGAGAAAGTAAAAAAAAAATTGTTCAAATTATCAGAACTTTTAACATATCTCTTTTAGAAACTTACCGATCTTAGTCAAAATTATGAAGTGCTATCACCATATGATTTTCAAAGCACCAAATTTCATGCTTCCTGCAATTATTTGTTTTTAAGTTATACCGATAACAGATAAACACACATATCAAAGTTCTTGGTTTTCGTTTTCAATGCAACCCAAAACATGTGATTGGAGAAAAATATCTCATCTGCGAAAACTGGATCCCAAAATAATACCTGTCTCACCTTCCCTATATACGTAACGGAAAATAATTTTTATTATTAAACCAATTTTCCTTGGTATGGTATCATTTAGTAATATAGTTTCATCAATTATATTCAATACGAAATATTGTATAGGGGAAACTGGGGCACAGTGGACCACTTTTACGCACTTATGAATTTTTTTTCACCAAAAATAAAAGAGCAAGGTGCTTGAAAAAATTAGCAAACATTCTTTAAACCTTTTTTGACATGTCCTAATTTTTTTTATAACAATACTTCGAATACATTACGAAAAAAAAAAAAAAAAAAAAAACTAATTGTGTTCACTCACAAAGTGGACCACTGTGCGCCATCACCGGGGCACAGTGGTCCACAACCCGGGGTACAGTGGATCAACCTCTGTTGTTCATGTTCAATTAATATAAATTACTCATTTTTTTTTTCTTCTAAAATTAGTTTCTTATGCAGTACTAGTCTAAATAACATAATTCGAACATTTTCATGAAATAAGATTACCAAAATTTAAAGGAAATCAGAATAAATTAGAAATCAAATTAGAGGAATAATCCTATATCAGATTTTCTCTGTCTTTTCATGCCATCACTAAAAATAATAAGATATATTTTTAATTTGTTTATTAACGTTATATAGTTATAAAAATTATGAAATATATAATTAAACATTATGTTACTATTCAAACATTTTTTTAATTATTTTGAGATATTAATACTTTACATTATATTTGTGAGATAAGTTTAACTAAAATTATTCTGCTTTTATCTTTTTCATGTTATTTCTAAAAACAACAACAATAAATTTATATATAACCTACTATTTATTATATCACATAATAATTTTATTTATTTTTTTAATATTAAACAATTCAAATAGTTATTAAATTTAGATATTGATAATTATTATACTACTATTCAACTATTTTCCCTTTTCAGAAATTTATTTTATTATAACATTAAGATTATTATTTATTTTTTTTATTAATTATTTTGAGTCACATTATTTTTGTATATGTAAATTTAACTAAAATAAATAAGGTATTAAATATAATTTGGACTTTTAGGCACACTGGAAGGGGTCCACTGTGCCTCATTTAGAGGTGGTCCACTGTGCACCATGTCCAGACAAAACAAGTAATAATATTAAAATTATATATAAACTATAAATATGCTAATAATTTTTATAAATTGAAAAACAACAATATCTTACCTTTTCTTAACAACTATCCAATATTTGTAGTTAATAGTTAAATCCTGATAAAATTAAAAAAACTTCAAGCTTGAAAAATTACTTTGAGCAGCTCAAAACATAAAAATTGTATAAAAGGGCTACCTTAGCATTTACCATGTGGTTTTTTGGATGTATACAAGTAGTACCATGCTGTCATCTATGAGTCTCAATATAAACTAAAAGAGTTAAATATTAAGAGATTTAAATAGGGGTGGTCCACTGTGCCCCTAGGTCCACTGTGCCCCAGTCTCTCCTATGTTTAATTTTTGGAAACCTTGTATATTGTGTATAAAATTTATATACACGACATAAGGTTACTTAAATTAAGCACAGTATGAAAAAGTATAACAAAACTTTTGAAACGGCCTTCCAGCAATTTACATTTAGGCCCAAATATATCAGAATTCTTTTGTGTGGCCCTATAAATGAATAATTTACATTTTTCAAATCCCAATCTATGTGAAATATATTTTTATGCATGCAAAAAATGTATGTTAATTCTATTATGTTTAGTGAAATTTAAATATGCTAAAATGTACCAACTTGAGATTTCGCCTGTAGGCGTAATATATTTAAATGCATTTTTATGCACATGTACATAAAAATATTTGTCTGATTCTAGTAAAATGTGTCATGTAACATACAGATATGGCGCAGATTTAGCGTTTATGAAAGATTTCGCTTTTTTAGGAGGAGGGTATAGTTAGGGGGAATCGCAAGTAATCGACACTTGGATAATCGAAAGTTTACTGTAGCATTAAAATTGTCATTTTAAAGAAATATGGACACCTATTTTTTAATAAATCATCTGTACTAAATAATGATACCTGATGAATTATGATAATTAAGCGATTCAAAAATAATAGCAATACTGATAACGGTAAATATTTATATTGAAAGTATAGGACGAACTGAAAATATTATGGAGCCAGTTTTGAAAAAAGTAAGTAAATAAGTAAACAAAATTTTCACAACAAAGATTTTGTTATATTTGTGCACTATATTTACAACTATTTATTGACATGTTTATTGGCATCTTCAACGTTTTAGGAACATGGGGTAGATATAGACATGATAAATAAAAAAATTGTATCTAAACACCTTAAATGGCAAGAAATTTGCAAATATTGTTTCTGGTCGAAATAGTAGAACAACTCAAGCAAACAAAGTGGCAAAATACAAAGTTTTTATTTATTACTTTTCTATACCAGTTCTCCGCTGCATTTTTTATTTTCCAGGTATAGACATGTTTGCATAATTAAAGTCTATAAATTTAAGTGATCTTTACATTTCGGTTTTCCTCTTGACCACAGTTTTTTTTTTTTTTTTTTTTTTTTTCGTAACGTCACTTTAAAACCACACGATTTACTTTGAGGATTTTGCTGTCATCTCAATAATGCAATTTGCTAAAATTTTATTTGAACGCTGGTAATAAATCTTATGGGTGTGGTGAAGCAACTTGTGCAAGTGGAGGAATGTCAAAACTGGTTATATTGTTCTAGAACGTAGTGAAGATAAAAAATTGGGCCATTATATATATATTTTTTCTTTTACACATATATATTTTTTTACAACTTTCCTTTTCTTGTTTCAACGAAGAATGAAAAGTATAATGCTCTTCTATAGATTCTTGTTAAGGGCTGTAAAATTATCCGTATACAGTCGAACTATGCTTGTATAATGTTAATTTAAGCGGAACTTCACTTTAATGTGATGTCCCCTCTCCCTCCTTCTTTAATATTCAAACTGATTTCCATATTGAAATTTAGGAATAACTTAATCGATTGTATAAAGTAAACTAGCTATTTTTTTTTTTTAGGGGGGGGGGGGGTGAGGCGTATATGTGTTGTTAATCTCTTAAGGCTGTACATCAGTCAGATAGTTCCCTTTCTCCCTTCCCATGTTATCCAATAGGATTTTCGTTGCTTCGTTTTATAAAAATATCTCATTGAAAAATGAAGGATTATGGATTCTGTTTTCTGAATATTACTCTTTGAACAGGTCGTCTTTTAGTTTAGTGAGCAATTTTTCATAAAAATAAATTTAAATATTTCACTTAGAGATCCAAACTAGAGTCCATAATTTACTTACTGAAATAAAATATTTAAATTTATTTTGTCAAAAAATTGCTCACTAAGCTAAAAGGTGACTTGTTCAAAGAGTAATATTAAAAAAACAGAATTCGAAAAACTTCATTTTTGAATGAAATATTTTTATAAAACGAAGCAACGTAAACCCCATTGGATAACATGGGAAGGGAGAAAGGAAGCTATCTGACTGATGTACCCTTAAGCATCACGATGTACCTATTATAGTACATCTTTAACTTTGCTTATTGAATTACCAGGACATACATGTTTACGTCTTCATATAAGTTTAAAAAAAATCAATCCTATAATAATCTACTTTTTATTTTATTATATCTGTTATTGAAACATTATTATATGTTTTTGAAATGTCTTGAACATGATTTGATCATTTTTAATAAATGTCTGTTTTTGTATCTGTGTTACCAAAATGCTGCGGATGCTGAATTTCACAAAACAATGGGAAGAATTGTATAAAAATTCAATTTTTGTTAAATACTGAAGTAAATTTATACTGATTAAGTTTTGACATATATTGTTCAGCAAGCGGAGCTGTTATGCTACAATTTTCCAAATTTACAGAATGCCTTTATCTCAGGTTCTATAATGTATCAGTGCATAAACTTTGATATATACAGAACCATTAGAATAAAATATGTGTGTGCAGCATCAGGCAGGTGGCGCTATTATTCTCCAATTTTCTTCATTTACAGAAAAGTTATATCTCATCTTTTATAATGCACAAAGACACAGAACTTATGTGTAAAATGGCCATTATGAAATACTATACTGATTAAATTTGGGTTCACGTCGGACAAGAGGTGGCATATTTATACTGCAATTTCCTCCGTTTACAAAGAAACTATACCTCAGCATCTATCGTATATAAATACACCAAACTTCGTATGTAATATGGAAATTACGAAAAATTATGCTGCTTTAATTTGGACGCATATCGGAAGATAGGTCGTAATGCTATTGCTCACTTTTTGAGATTTTCCCGATAGCCATTTCTTGGAATCAATTAGTTTAAATTGCCTCAAACTGCATATCTAAACCAAAACTAAATTAAAAAACTGGCGTACAATCAATAGAAAGAAAATAAAACTTCTTCACACACCATAAATTTTAAGTCAGCACAACCGGTTTCTAAAGGACGTAGCCTTTCTTCATCGGTGCAAACACGTGCTACTGCCTTGAAGGCAAAAGCAAGACTGAAAGCAGGGCAAAATCCAGAGGGGGAGGAGCAGCACAAACAACCAATAGGAAGCATCATGCAGGGCAGGACCAATCAGAGAGGAACACACACACACACACACACACACACACACACACAAAAAAAAAAAAAGGGGAGGGAGGGAAAGAGTAATCAATTAAATTAATTAATTTTTTATGTATATTTATTTAATTAACATTATACTAATAAGTAAATTTAATAAAATTTATTTATTTATTAATTTTTTAATTGAATTATTTTATTATAACTAATATTATGTTATAAACATAATGAAGGAAATTATTTAATTGAATTAAACAAACTTTTCCAGGCTGTAGACAGCGAAGTGGAATCAGATTTTTCATTGACAATTTTATCACGATTAAGGTAAATAGCTAAATTTTCCAAAAAATCCAGTTCGGAAACGCGTTTGGCATGAAAGATAATTTTGGCACTCTTAAAATTAAAACTATGATCAAATTCCCAACTGTGCTTCGCAATAGAAGATTTAGAAATTTCTTGATTAACAACATACTGAGAATGTTCACGTAAACGACATAGATTTCCTTTTGTTTGACCAATATCTAAAACCTTTAGTGTAAGAAGTTATATTAAATTTTTGCGCGTGTTATCTAGTAGGTAGCAATGATATCTATATAAATAAAGAGAAGAGTATGTGTGTCTGTCTGCGCTCTGAAGCTCAGGCTACTAATCGCAGAGCTGCAAAACTTGGCAGAGGAGTAGCTTGTATTCACATCATCGAGTTCTTTCGATTTTTAAATTAGAATTTTTATTTATTTATTTTTTATTTTTTCATTTTGTCCATTAATTATTTTTTCTTAAATTTTCTTAAATTTATTCTTTCATTTAAATCGTCTGCATTCCTTATTAGCGGCTATTATATTATATATTTTTTATTTAGTTAATTAATTCCTTTAAAAAGATAATATATATATATATATATATATATATATATATCTTTCAAAATTAATTTTATTTATCCTGAAACTAGCATGCTTAATAGATGCTGAGATGTAGCCACCTTTAATAATAACACCTCCATCTGTCATCCGATAAATACCTAAATTGAAGTGTCCGGGTAATGTGTTGCCGCAGGCATTGGGAAACTAAACTCGATGCAGAGCGGTAATAGAAGTCGCTGCGAAAAGCAGTGGGTACCCGAACAGAGGTTCAAAGCGATTTCTACGGATTTCTTAAAAAGTTATTATCTATAAAATATTTTTAAAGCAAGACAGTCTTGCTTTTGCCTCCAAGGTAGTAGCACGTGTTTTTTGCACCTGAGGAAGAAAGGCTACGTCCTTTTGAAACCGGTTGTGCTGGCTTAAAATTTATGGTGTGTGAAGAAGTCTTATAATCTATTTACTTATTTCAGTGCTTTAATTTTTCAAAAGATACACTGAAATATGCGCAAAATATCTCTTTAATTTTATTCAAGAGATTTATTTTTTGTATATTTTGACAAAATGATGAGATAACAGTTTTAATATACGATTTTTTTCCAGAGGGTTTTCTGTATAGAGAAAACGTTATTGTGTATCGGTAATTTCATTTAATATTAGGAGAAACTATTTCCAACTTGGCAGTGAATGCCTTTTTCAGCGTGAAGATTTTAATTGATAACTTTGTTGATTATGGTCTTAGTAATTTCAGACAAGGTATAATATATACTTTGGGTTATTTTTTGCAAATGTCGGTAACTCTCACGACGCTCAGGGCTCATTCATTCCTGAGGTCACAAACATACAAAATTACCAGTGGCGGCCAGGGTTGCCAAATTTGGCCTTTTTTTTATTCAATACTCACCAATAATTTTTATTTGTAACGTTTGACTAATCACTTCGAAGACTGATAGTGTATTATGTATATCAAATGTCACTTCTCAAAATTATTGGTGACTATTGAATAAAAAAAAGGACAAATTTGGCAACCCTGGTGGCGGGAATAACTTTTTTTTTTTTTTTTCATTCTTTTAGAACATAAAAATAAATAAATCTTCATTTTTTCTTCTAGCATTTTGTATGTAATTCAATAATTCATGTGCAATTAAAAATGATTTCATGAACACAAAATTACGTAATTTAGATAAATACATAGTAACTCAGTTCTATATCTTCTCTCTCTGTTTCCCGTGCAAAGAGATAAAAGCTGGAAGCGTTATTTCTTTAACAGAAATTTATCAGTAATATAATACTGTGTTAATAGGTAGTACGCAGTAATAGTATTATTTATCCTATTATGTGTAATAATGCCCGTCTCTCTTCTGGGTTGATCATTTTTAAACATTTTTTAAAAGAATTACCTAATGACTCTATAGTTCAAAAGTTGCAATGCAAATTGCCAGATGCAATATCTCAGAATTATTTTCCAGGTTAAGTGCAGATTGTTTTTTCCGCTCAGAAGAATATAATTATAAATGTCAAAAGACAGTTAATTTCGTACACCCTCTATAGATAACATCTTAAGAAATGAAGTTTCCTAACACAACTAGAAGAAAAAAAAAAAAAAAAAAAAAAAAAACTTTTTTTTAAATTATGACTGATATCTAACTCAATCATTCGTTTCAAAATATTAGGGAGTTCTTTTAAAAAATACTCCTATTGAAACTTTATATCATGGGTGTAGAGGAAGGAGTATTCCTGCATAGGCAAACATTTTACCCTAAATAATTATTACTGTTATAAATAATTTTTTTAAAGTGCTGCAATGATTAATTAAAAAATTAATACGCATTGAATACACTTATATGAAATTTTATCCATTGCTGCCATGCTAAAAATTATGAAAATAGTCTGGTGTGTCACTCACACGACTTTCTCGTACCCTGAAATTTAATACTATAATTACAGGTTAGAGATTAAAAGGTAAAGATAACGAGTACTGTTATGTAAACCTATGTTAAAACAATTCAAGTTAAGCTTCGACATAGTGTTATATGATAATTAGTTCTGTGTGAGGGGGGGGGGGGCTACCGCCCCCCCTCAACCCCCCGCTTTATTACTGCACCTACATTTATATAAAATTTAAATCTGTTATTAAAATTAAAAGTTCATTTAAAATTATCCATGCAACTTTCAGACAACTTTCACGCAACATTCCTTGAAACTTTTCAGTCTTGATCAAACTTTTCCAGCAACAAACTTATATTAACTTGAAAATACAACTTTTGGATCTCCTGAAATTATTCGTTTTTAAGTTACTGTAAAAGACACAGACAAAGATTAAACGTTAACAAACTTGACTTCGGTAATCAAGAAGCCTCAAAACGTGTAAATATGTAAAAATAAGCAATGAATATTTAGCTTAAAAACATACATTATTTACCATGTGTATATGAGAAATTAGTTTCAATTTCTGAGCAGCTTTCCTGAACATGGTACACTGAGAAAAAATTCTGTAACTAAATTCTGTGACATCTAGAATCTAAATTGTGGCTCTAGAAAAAATAGTTCCATGTCATCTTTGTAAATTCTAGTCCCCTTGGAAAGCGAGTTCTAGAAGCCCCTATTAGAATTCTAGAGCATTTGCCTATATTCTCGAGGGCAAAGTTACTTAAAAATCTCTGCAAATAAATGAGAATACAAGAGGCGGGTTTCTGCAACTATAATCTTGGTTTATTACGAAATTCTAGAAAAACAAGCGAGAATTTCTCGCAATATAAATGATTCAGAATATTGTTTCACCATCTAGAAAAGTGTACACTAGAAATTCTCGATACTTTCGTCTACTGAGTTTATTGGCGTGCCTTATGCGCATAGCTCGGAAATCTATATTTCTAGTTAAGGGATTTAGAAAATGACCATTCTAGAGAAAGGCGGAATATTTTTTTCTCAATGTAAAATAATTTAGCAAAGCACTTCCTCTAACAATAAAAAAATAATGTTATGGATTAAATATTTGCTGCCCTGTATATCTTTTGAAGATTATGTACTGACCAAAAGGTGCACCTAAATATAATCCTATAGTAATAATAAATGGCGCAACCTAAAATACACTTCCATTAATTTTCAGCTATTGTCGCACTATAATCTAGTTCTTTTGTGTAGCCTGTAAATAAACAGTGAATGATTTCCCTACCCTATTTTACATGAAACATGTTTTTACGCATATAAAAAAATATGCATTCATTTCATTTAGTTTAGTGCAGTCTATTTATGTTAAACTCCCCTTACCTGCAATTTATAATGTATTTGAATACTTTTGAGTATCCCTGTACACGAACCATTGGTTTCATCTCAACGAAAAGCTTAGTGTAGCATACCTATATAATATTAATTTAGAATACCAAGTTTGGACTTTCTGCTACCATTTGTTCTTGAGATATGCTAATAACAGACAGACACACGCACAGACAGACAGACAGTCACACACACACACACGCACACAGACCAACTGCTAAAAACATGATTTTCGGATTCTGGGGACCTCAAATCATGTAAATATAACAAAAGACCCTAAAACAATACTTTCTCTACCTTATGGGTAAGAGAAAGTAAAAAAGACGGTAGCGCCATTTGTTGAGTAATATTCACCAAAAGCTGTTAGACCAATTTATATCAAGATGCTACTAAATATAAAATTTTATGAAATTCTGTCATCTGTTCCGTATCTAGAGCTGCTACAAATTTCTGTCTTTTTTCCACTTCATTGTTACGATATTTAAATAATATATATATTTAATTGAATAATTGAAACGTTAAAATAAATATATTTCGATTGGCGACTATAAAAAAAAAAAAAAAAAAACTACGGTTAAGTAAGCACTGGGATATACAGCCGTTAATGAAATGCAAATGACATTTAATTATTTGACTTTCCTTATGTTGATAAAAAACACAGTTAATTTAAAATTAATTAAATATGCGTTCACATTAGTTTGCAGACGATAAAATTAAGGAAAAAAATAATCAATTCAAATTAGGCTTCGGATCGGCTTTATTTGACAAGTAATTCTATGGAAAGGGCGGGGGGGGGACTACCGCCCCCACATAGGATATACAGCCGGGGTATAGGGGTTAAGGAGGGCGGTAGCTCCCCCTTAACCCCCGTTTTATTATCGTACCCACATTTATATAGAATTAAAATCTGTTATTAAATTCAAAAGTTCATTTTAAAATTATTCAAAAAGCTTTCACACGCAACATTCCTTGAAACTTTTCAATCTTGAACAAACTTTTGCAGTAACAAACGTATTAACTTCAAAATACAACATTTGGATCACCTGAAATTATTTGATTTTAATTTACTCTAGCAGACACAAACAAAGACCAAACGTTAAAAACTTGACTTCAATATTCAGGAAACCTCAAAACGTGTAAATATACAAAAGAACAAACGATGAATATTTAGCTTTAAAAAAATACGATATTTACCATTTGGCTATTAGGAATTCATATCAATTCCTAAGCAGCTTCCCTGGACATGGTAACATATTATCTTAAAACACTTCCACTAACGTTAAAAAATAAAGTTATCGCTTAAATATATTCAGACCTGTATATCTTTTGAAGATTATGTACAGACCACATGGTGCACCTGAATATAGTCCTATTGTAATAATAATATAGTAACCTAAAATAAACTTCCATCAATTTTCAACTATTGTCGCATGATAATCTAGTTCTTTTGTGTAAACGAATAGAGAATGATTTCCCTACCATATTCTATATGAGACATGTTTTTGCGCATATAAAAAATATATATTCATTTCATTTGGTTTAGTGCAGTCTACAGATATTAAATGCTACTTATCTGCAATTTCCTCCATAGACGTAATGTATTTGAATTCTCTTAGATGCTCCTCTACACGAACCATTTGCTTCATCTCAACGAAAAGCCCTTTATGATACACAGTAAGAATACAAAATTTGGACTTTCTGGCTACTATTTGTTCTTGAGATATACAGATAATACACAGACACACAGACCAATCGCTAAAAACATGATTTTCGGATTCAGGGGACCCCAAAACGTGTAAATATAACAAAAACTCACTTTCTAAGATTTGACCTTAAAGCAATACTTTCTCTACTTTATGTGTAAGTGAAAGTAAAAATATAAGACTATATGATTAATTGAAATAATTTTTATTTATTTATTTATTATTATTATTATTATATATATTTTATTTATGTGTAAAGAAATGTTTCTTTTTATGTTAATAAGTATAAATAAAACAAAAAGTTGTAAGCATTTTTTTTTTTTTTTTTTTTTTTTTTTTTGTGTATCAGTTTGAAATTACAACTCAAAGAAAAATGTTGAAAAAATACAAAAAATCGCATAAAAGATGAAATTTTCAATAGGAATATTGTATATTGCAAATCTGCACGCATTTCTTTGTCTAGGGGAAAAAAAAAAAAATCAAAACTGTATGCGCCACAGTTTTTTCTGTACGCCACACACATACAGACAAACACTTTCTTTTATTAGTATAGATTTGCTACCACGGTGAAATCGCAATTAGAAACTTGAAAAAATATTATTGCGGAAAAAGAATTAAAATGCGGTCAGTTCTCAGAGACTATCTATCTAAAGCAGAGTTAGCCAAATTCTCGCGACAAAATTTTAGTGATCTACAGAAAAATCTTAATATTATTTGCATTTTTTGATATTTTATATGAATTTATCCTGATACTAATGTTATCTTCAGGATTTTCTGAATCACTCTCACTCAAAACATTTTCTGGATGTAGGAAAGGATATATGGAATAATATTTTATCATAAAAAACTGCATTGCAAATATCATGCATAGTTATCATTGTGAATTTCTTGTATACATAGATACTAAACTAGAATATTTCTAAATTTATCAGATTATTCGTTTTCTTCAAAAATTGCAAATATAAGTATAATTTCTTGTTAAATTTTAATAATCTAAAAATATAATGTACTACATATTATTAGATTTAATAAATGCAGATTTTACACATATGGAAATAATAATTTATCACTGCTGTTAAATATTTCGTCTGAGTTTTTTATTATATGGAAGCAATGAAATGTGTTCTTCCCCACAAATGTCATATCATAATTATATAAGTACTGTCTTTATGATTAAACCAACATTTATATATTTCTTATAATAACATTTATAGTATTTTATTATAAGGATAACTTTTGTATTATATGGAAGCAATGAAATATGTTCTTCCCCACAAATGCACAAATGTCATATTATAATTATATAAGTACTGTCTTTATGATTAAACCAATATTCATATATTTCTTATAATAACATTTATAGTATTTTATACTAAATAAGTTTATTTTACATTTATAAGATAGGTGTTATCCTATTATTATTTTAAAATAATTTTTTCTGCGTTTCTTAATTAATTATCTTATACTATTAAGTGAGCAATATTTGTATATTTCACTGTTCTCGAAAACGGTAGCTCGGACAGTCACGAGATTTGACACAAAGGTGCCCCCCGAAGGGTCATTGTGCACATCGAAGTCAGATTTTCGAATTTTTGATTTGTTTTTTCTTAATTAATTAAAATGTGAAAATAATAACATTCTAATTTCTGATAAATAAGCCATTTAAATTTTAACATTTTATCCATAATTTAATTGTTGCCAATTTTTTTTTCGACAAAATAATAATAATAATAATAATAATAATAATATCAATAATAATAATAATAATAATAAAAAGCGTACATTTATTTAAAATGAGGAAAATAAATCAGAAAGATTAGAAAATAAATTAGAAATATCAGTCGCATCGTTACAAATAAGATACCAAATGAAAGGGAAATTTTTTGTAAATCCGATGCATTAAACAGCTTATCAATCGGACAATTAGATTTTTTAAAATTAACTAAAGTATGAATTTTAGGTGGAAACAGCAGTGGAAACCGTTAGGAGAAAAAAAATGAAAAATCTGCTTCACATTAAGTCACATGATTTTTAAGTGGGATTAAAAATTGCAGTTTTCAAATTCTTTTAAATTTTCTCTCACGAACACAAAAATATAATATACAGCCTGTACCCCACAAGACCAAATTGCATTTCAAATTTCATCAATCATTTTGGTTAATAAACAAAAGTTATTATTATAATTATTATTATTATTTTTTTTTTTTTCAAATTAAGTTTTATTCTATCTTTGAAAAGATTTATGTAATCATAGATATAATAATATATATAGATCTATCATCCCCATATTATCGTGCAAAGATTTTTGATGCCGAAAAAAAAGCTTTGGAATCAGCCATTAAGTGGTATTGAAGGAAAAAAGGAAAAAAAAAAAGAAGAATGAATTTGAAACTATATCTGGAGCTTTTCATTCACCTTTAGAAAATAAATTATTCATGAATTTTATTTGCTAAAACATTCGTGTGTATTCCCGTGTGTATTCACTCGGGGAAAGACTGCCATATTTTGGTAAAATCGTCTTTTTTTCCCGAGTGAAAAGGAATCACTTTTTTCTCCCCAATGATCAATCTATATATTATTACTATATCTATGTATGTGATACGATACATTAATAATTTGGGTTTTAAAAGTTTTTTTAAATAGATTATTTAAACTTTATGAACCATATTTTTATTACACCGAACGTTTTTCGACAAGAAGTTTAATATAGTAACAGCCATTTTAATATAAGTAGCGCATCAAATATATAAAAGCATAAATGATTTATTTTTGCGCAAAATTTACAGAACAAATGCAGTTTTAAAGATAGGAAATTTATTTCAACAAGCACTATTTTAAACCTAAAAACCATTAAAAATATAAGTAGAATATAAAGGATTCTTATATGTATAAACAAAAAAGAGTCTGATAAAATTATTAGCAAAATAGTCTTCCCCTTTTCACACACACACACACAAAAAAAAAAATCCATCGCTAATATGGCGACAAAAATTCAAAAGCCGCCAATGGAGCGACATATTAAGGTTGTGTAACACGATAATGTTTACCTATTTATTTATTTTTTTTATATAATAATCACTATGCTAATTTATCATACAAACAAATGAGCCTCTGTGTGTTACTGCACTTGCACGCTGTCGAACAGAAATATTTGAAAAATTCAAATTAATATTTAAATAAATAAATAAAAATATGTTTAATGGGAAATATATATAACCATAAAAAGATTAGTTGTCTAAAATATGGCAGAAATAGCGCTCATAGCGTATTGTTACAAGGGATTAAGTCTTATTGTTACAATGGATTAAGTCTAAAATGGTGACAAAAATTCAAAAGCCGCCAAAGAGAACTATATTAAGGCTGTACTATCAGGTTTACAACCCATGAATTGTATATAAACACAAAAAATTAATTGTCTCAAGCGACAGACGTAGCCGGTCACAGCATATTGTAATATTTGACGTGAAATTGCTGTCATTTAATGGTTTATTGGATAAACAAAATAAACATATGAAATAACGTAAAAGCAAATATTATGTTGTCTAAACCCAGTTACATTTGAGTCCAGTCCGAGTTACATGTGAACAACACGTATAGTGTTGTTCACATGTAACGGGGATTCAAATATAAAAGGGAAACTCCAATATAAAAGGGAAACTCCAATTTTTTCGATACTATCTATTTCGAAACTGTTATATAATAAGCACCTAAATGGAAGCTCATTGTTAAACTATTGTCGCAGGTAATAGGGACAAGCGCCCGAGTTGCAGTGGATGACCAAATCGCTGCCGAATGTAGCAGGGACCTGGAGCGAGCTTTTGAACAATTTCAGTAATTTATTTTATTTTATTTTTGTAAAGCTATATAGAAAAGAGTTTCCTTTAAATTTAGTGGCCAGCGAAGCGGGCAAAGCCTGCTAGTATTAGTGATCCGTGGAATTTTAAATTACTAGTTTAGTGATTTCCATGATCGAAAAGTTTAGCGACTTCTAGTATAAACTATTAAAACTATGAGGTGATGAATACAACGAATATTTCACTAAAACTTAAAAGTTTATTTATTTATTTTTATTTTTTTTTAGAAAATTAACAAACAAGAAAAAAAAAAAAAAAAAAAAGACTTGCTTAAGGAAAAATGAGTATTAATGTAATTTTCAGCACTTTTATCTGTGACTCACATCTTGGGCTGTTTTACATAATTTTAAAATCTGTGCAAATAGTATACAAAGGAACCTAACTGTCCAGTACAAGTTTAGAAAAAGAGGGAAAAAATTTAGCTAATGTTGGTAGGAATTAAATTATTTTATCAAGGAAAAAAAATCCAACAGTCCAAAACCAGGCCGGATGCCTCACAGTACATTTTTTACTAACTTCATTAAGTATATTTTGCAATGACTCTTATGATTGAAGATTTATCAGCTTTTGCTGATAAACTTGATTGATAAGTTAACTATAATACTATAGGTAACAAGGTAACTACTTGGAACAGTAGTGAGTTCTATGCAAATTTGATTGCGGCTTAGAGGCACATACTCATTTCATCTGAGAATGAGAAATGTAAATTGCTTACAGTTAAGGACTGTTGTAGAAATATATAGAAAAAACATTTATAAATTTATTTACTTGCCTTAAAAAAAAAAAAAAAAAAAAAAAAAAACTAAATTTCGTTTACTGAATTTTGTTTACTGAATTTGTTGATTGAATTTCGTTCTTTTATTTTCAAACACTTTTGCCTTCTCTGTTAAGAAGCAACAATTCAGTTGCTTAATCTACTATATGATTGTAAATCAAGACATAATGAATGCAATTATTGCATTAACAGAATTTTTTCCCCCTTTTTCTCCTTTTTAGATAGAAGGGATTCATTATGTTTAAACTGAAGCACAGTACAAGGATCTAAGCGAATAACATTTTCGGCAACCAATTTCAAGAGTATGCTATTTTCTAAATCGGTTCTTTGTTAAACCTCTTATTCTCATTGATGCCATTCTCCTTTTAAAAATACTTTTACGGAATTGTTTAGGATCCTTTAAGGATTGTTTCGGAGACACTGCAAAAGAACATATTTTGTGTTTTGCTAGAGGAAGCCAGAATTTTAATGATGTTTTCTTCCATAATGTTTTTCTTGTTTTCTTTGATTTGATATTAATTTTAGAATTTTTGTTTACTCAAGTTTGAGTGCTAAAGTTAAGGATATTTGTTGCATGCACACAGACTTTAATAAATTAATGAATTCCAATAAATATATGTCTGATACATTTGCACAATAACTGAATACAATTTTAGCAATAATTATTCTTAGGATTGCATTTGAGAAATAGGGCCCACATAAGTTCTAAAACTGAACTATTTATTTTGTAAAATATCCCGACTCTGTTTCCTCTAGAACACCGACAAAATCGGTATGGCTGTGGTCAATGCTTGAAAGGATTTTTATCCCTCCACTACCATGTAAAAGGACCGAACATGTAACAGTGATACATTATCAAAATGCTCGACTTCGCACATTGGATTACAAAAGCAGGGGGCTATTATCCCTCAAATATAGTCTAAATTACCTATTAATGAAAATTTTGATTCTTACAAGAAAACATATGTATTACTAAAATGGATATAGGAAATTCTTGGATAATCAGCAAATACTACCTTCTTTAATATGAATGCCTTAGTAAAAATCTGCTAAATCATTTGTTAGTAGCGTCAGAAATGTTACAAAGAGAAAACATCGTAAAACTACAAACTTTGTACATAAAAAAATTGTTCTCTTATGTTCAAGGAATTTTACAAGCAGATCTATAGGATGAGCAAACTACAAATTTTTTACACCCAATCAGTATTCAGGATTGCTATTTCCTGTATATTTTCCCTGAGCCTTCCATTACTATATTTATATAGTAATCTTCTATAGTATGTTTCCATGAGCAATCATGGGGGAAATTGCTATATTAAATATAGTGGTGGAAGAGTCAGAGAAAAAAAGAGAGATTGTAGTAATCCTGATATTGCTTCACTATTGACATTACCTCATAGTTGCTATAATTCTAATTAATATTCCTTAAAACTGTTAATACCCACCCCTTTTTCTACACCACTTTGTTTTTTGAGCAATTTTCACCAAATAAATAGGAATAAAATAACTCTAAAAAAAGACTGGTGTAAAAGAAAGGCGGGCATTAACTGTTTTACGGAACATTAATTAGAATGTTGGCAGATATGTTACCTGCTTGAATGAACATCAGCTGCAGTGGCTGAGAAACAGCTTTATTTTTATCTATTTAAAATATTTAAAAATCATTACGTCTCATAGTTAAACTAAATTTTAATCACATTAAAAACTGAGACAGACAATATATACTGAAAATATACAATTGAAAACATTAAAAACACAAAACATAAATTTAAACATTTCGAGCTTTTTACAGGCTCCTCATCAGTAAAAACATCAAATGAAAATGCTGAGAAGAACAACAGACTTTCATTAAGGTAGTACAACGTATTCAGCGGGAACTGCGCATGCCTTATTAAGTGGTGAAAAATGTTGATTTGTGTACCAGCCCTCCAAGAAAATTCTTGAAGGATAATTTAAACAGTTAGATACGATTATTTTAGTTATGTTAAAATCAGGTAAATGGTCAGTTTCTATGGCATGCTATGGCTTTATTTTTATCATTTCTTTGTACTGATTTACACATGTTCATAATTTTTGCATCACTAATTATTGCTATATTAATAACATTTTCTGTCTTATGATGTGTTCTCACTTACATACACGTCATTATAATTATTTTATAGTAAGTAAGTAATGGAAACATTTTTCGCAGAAAATGCTATTGCTAGTAACTTGATGAAATCCCTGTTAACCAATCGTACCCCGCTAAGAAAAATGACAAAACTCAAAAAATAGCAATTTTGAATTTCAGTGATTCTAAAATATGTGTGAGGTGCCTCCATATACACAATAAAAGTCACATATCTATCTCGAAAATTACTCATCTGAGAGGCAGTTGTGTTGCTTTTGTATTAATGCTAGTCAATACTTTGTCGTCATATTCAAGTAGATTTTTCTTGAATACTACTTTTTGTGTTGCTTTTCTTATGGGGTGCAAAATGTTCATATTAAGGAAGGTCCTATCTACTGATTACCCAAAATTTTTGAAATCTGTTTGGGTAAAATATATATTGTTATGAATTTGTAAATAATTGTAGTTATTTTTATGTAAATTAATTCAAAAAGGCTTAATCAGGTTATAAAATGTTAATTTTCTGCATTTCTAGTTGTTTTCGTATTAAAATAGCTCATTTCCAGAAAAAAAAACACATTAAAAAGCTTCACCAAGACAGGTAATGTCGTTGGCACCAAATTTGGAATTTTTTTTAAAACATTGACGACTTTTTTTGGAGACATTGGGAAGAAAATTCTTATTATCTATATACCAAGTATCTCTAACTTTAATATTCTACAAGTTAGTGGAAAATTCTGGAATTTATAGAAGGATATAGGATTTGGATTTCGGCCTTCAGTCACTTTTTCGCCAATAGCCTTACAATAAAGAGCTTCTGACTATTCTCTTGTTTGCAGCGCATTGCTGTGTGTGTTAATGCTTTGATACAGTTTGTACTGTGAATTTGTTGTTATCAGCTGTTATTTGAGCTGTGTTTACTGATGAAATTGAAGTTGATACTTGTTTTATAGACCTGTAATTTTCTCGAATTTTCTGTAAACAAACTTTTGAGCTCCTGCAAGTTTCGCCTTTTATTCAGAGACAACTCACGAACCCCGAGTACACTGTTAAAAATGTTTACTTAAAAATGAGCTAAATTGTCTCAAAATAGCTCCGAAACAATATATACTTAAATTTAAAAACCCATACACTCATTTTTAAGTATATTGACGTAACAAACATGGGAATATTCGGATTCTTATTGGCCAACCCCATTTTTGAGCATGTCAATATACTCAAAAATGAGTACATGGGTTTTCAAATTTAAGTATATATTGTTTCGGAGCTATTTTGGGACAATTTAGCTCATTTAAAAAAAACCATTTTTAACAGTGTACATAACAATATGTTTCTCTGTAAGATATTTTACGTAAATAAGAAAAAAATCCAACATAATTACTATCTTTTCATTCATATATATATTTATAAAAGTTTTAAAATATACCTTATGCAATATGCATGTTATGAAGTGTCATTTAATTAATACGTAAAATTTGAGATATTATACACGCCAACTACCCAGAAATTGTTTGAACATTGAACTACTAGAACATCGTTTTCTACACCACGGATCGTCAGACTTTTCAACTTATTAGACTATTAAATTCATAAATATATAATGATATTAAAGTGAAATCTTATTTATTGAACGTTGGGAATTTTCCGTGGCTTTCTTCGAAACTTGCGTAAATATGGGGTAGTAACCCATAGAAAAGACCCCCAAGAAGGGCACTCCACCTCAGCCCTAGGACTCTAATGCGGATAGCCGGTCTTAATCATAACTCCAATACACCTATTTATTAAACTATTGCATGAATTTACAAAAAAAAAAAAAAAAAAAAAAAAAAAAAAACTTAATTATTCTAACAATTTTCACAGTCTGTATTTTCGTGTAATGGTAGAATGTTCTCTATAATTTAAGCTTGATATATTATTTTTCTTTCTTGTTAATTTAATTTAATTACTTTTATTAAGTTTTCGCTCTCTTTTGAAGGAAAATGTTCATTGGAAAATAAAGTTACTTTGTTTTATGTATTTTAGACATCGTTTTGAAGCTTTATTTCGGGATATGAAGCTTTGTACCAAAAAATAGCTTTTGAAATTATTCATGCATTATGATACAAAATTATTACGAACAATAGTTATTTATCTTCTTTTGATTTACTTTGATTTAATGAGACATTTGAGCTTGGGGTTGTTTCTATACACCTCTCGCATGAGGTCGAGTTTTGGAATAGACCAACTCTCATAGTTTCTTCTAAGATTTCACGCCCCTATCTGTTCGTTGCTTTGTATAATATTCATGAGAGGAAGACCGGAAGAAGTGCTTCAGTTGCTTATTTTTGTATTAATAGGATATTCACATAAAGATGAAATAAAATTCAGTTAAAATATATATTTCTACTGTTCTGAGGTAGAATTATTCTAGCTTGATTCCGAATTCTTCTTTTGTTCATCTTCGTCTGTATTCTTCATTGTTTAAAAGTATTTCTCCGCCTCTTTTGTCTCATGGCACACTTGAATGTACAATTAAACTTCTGAGGTGAATTTACATTATTGTTAGGGGGGGGGATAATACACTATAGGAAGACATCAACTTGGATTGAATTAAATTTATAATTAGGCTATTATTAATTAACAATAAACAATTAATTAAAATGGAAAAAGAACATTTAAATAACTTAACAATACGTCTTATGTATAGTTTTATACAATCCTTATATTTATCGTTCATTTTTCCAATTACAAAAATAATTTGATTAACAAGAAACTGATTTCTGTCCATCAAAGATTGGCTGTCGAAACTTTCCACGAATCCAGTACTTTCTTATGCATAAAGAAGAAAGTAAAAATTGCAAATATAAAAATTGAATTACTCAGTAAATTAATCGTAGAAATATTTTCTTTTATTGCTTTTCATGTATCAAGATTAATGTACTAAATATAACTATACAATCTGGATATTACATAAAATTTAGATTTTGTAATTTTTATCTCTGAAGGCACTATTTTCACATGCACACACACACACACATTTTAATGTAGATATATTTTGGACATATGTTTACACAACCACATTTTTCATTGAATATATTTTAGAGACACTCTATATATACACGCCTTATACATTTCGCCCCCTTTCACACATTTTTACACGCCTTTGGCGCACACATTCACACAAAGGACCTGGCTGAGGAAGAGGCATGCAAGGCAACTAAACTCACTCAGATAATTTATACTCAGGCAGCTGCGCCGAAATGGGCCCCCCAAATCGAATGTAAAATATACTCTAGTAAATATTTCTAATTCTATGTTTAAGAGGAGACACACTCAAAGACTACGTCCGTATAGTCATATATATAATAAGTACAAAACATTGAGTAAACACCGTAAAATGCTAGAACTCGCAATAATTGCTTCGAATCGAAAGAAGGCATGACCCTTCGTCAGGCAAACAAAGTAGGCACGAGTGCTGAAAGCAAAGCGGCAATATACGTCCAGAAGATATAATTATGTATTTTATACATTCATCAATGTATATGAAGAAGATATAATAATACATTTTATACGTTCATCAATATACATGCAGAAGGTATCACCAGCAAATATTCAGAAGCCATCCAATTTATAAAAGGTAATGGTCTCGGATACCGAAATCAGCAGTTGGTTTCTACATACAATCAGGAAAGAATTTCTCGTTTATCAGTTAGTTTTGAAAAATGTAAAAGTTTTTAGAGATTTCGCATAATATTTTAAGATATTTAGGAAATTAAATGGTAAAATTGGATATTGGCAAATATCCTGGCATATTTTAGACTAGAAATGGCGACAACGCAAAATCGCAGATTGAAAGCAGTAGTCTTGCTGTACTAAAAAAAAAAAAAAAAAGAAAGAAAAGAAAAGAAATGAAGTCACATATAAATAATAAACTTTCCCGCGCATGGAAGAATAACAAAATAATGGAAAAATTATTATTTCATGAAATGAAAGAGAAGCTCATCTGATCTTGTGAAATGAATTCTGACACACCTCTGTACTTTTAGAGGGAGGGGGGCGTTTATAGCATCTTTCTAAATCTTCCTTTCGTGTATCAGAATTCTCAGGTGTAAATCACGTTTATTTACACAAGTCTTTCGTGGCACTCAATATGGATTTGATAAGTGACACATTAGGGCGGAATACATGATGTGAACAAACAGAAATATTAAAGAAGCTAAAACAAAAAGCAAAAATATTATAGGATAATAGCAATCCTTAATAGCAGCCCCACACACCTCGCGTTGCCTAACAATCCCTGTCGCCCCGACTATGAACAATAATAATACATCATGTATTACATTTTCGTACACACAGTCGGGGCACTGTTTGCGTGCGGGGGAGACGTAAAAGAGAGATGGGGCTTTCTTCTACCCCCCTTTTCCGGTGCAGTGCGTTCCGTTTGTTTACACTCGGCTCGATCATTCGGCAAAATTCACCATCTGGTTTTCAGCTTAGCAGAAAAAGATATTTGTTTGGACTGAGAATGAATGCCTGGGTCGGCTTGCTTGAGTAAAACGATATTTAGGAATGCATGGGTGGAAAACAGAATGGGGTGTTAAATGTGGGGGGTTTAAATCAGTGCAACTTTACCACACTGTTGCCTAAAAAGGAAAAAAAAAATGGTCATAAATCAATTGTTTTTTTTAGCTGTAGGTCAGAAATAGTAAGTCAAAGTGCTGACGACTGAAGAGTCTTACACTTGTCCCTTTCCCGTTTGTGGGAAATAGGAATGCAGAAAAAAGCCAGTCTCAATTCGAAATGTAGCCTGAAAAGAAGACTCCATGCATTAAGATCTAATTAAAATAAGTTCAAATCAATGCAGTTTTATTCCTCCGTCGCTTAAAGAAAAAAAAAATGTTGTATCAGTTTTTTTTTTTTTTTTTTTTTTTCTGCAAATCAGAAATTGTAAGTCAAAATCAGCTATATGATTTTCCCGAGCGCTAACGACAGAAGATTCGTGCGACATACCTCACTATTGCTTAAAGTAAAAAACAAAAATTAATAAGTTTTTTTTTTTTTTTTTAGCAGCAGGTCAGAAATTGTAGTTTAAAGTCAGCGATGTAAGTACTGATAATAGAAGAGTCTTATATGCACCCCATTTCCATGCAGAGAAATCGAAATCGAAATTTAGATTAAGTTGGTTGGTGGGGTTTAACATCTTATTAGTACTGCGCTTTGGGTAATTGGGCAACGGTCTGGGATGCACCCCTAAGGATGGTCCGGAGACATGTCATCGCCATTTTGGTCCTTCACGGAGGGGATGGCTTCCCCGCTTCAGTGACCCTCAGAAGTAAAATTTGGATGGGAACATGGAGGACATTGCGGCCACGATGGATTTCACGTGCCCCAGTCACCATTAGTGTATACGATGGTCTTTGGTCGGATCGAGTATCGAACCTGCAATTAATTGGAAAATTCGAGATCGTAATTGGAAAATTACGAGCTCGGCGCTCTATCGACTGGGCTTCCTGTGTCCAAATTGACAGTCGGAAGCAAAAGTATCGGAGCACTGGCAAATATTACTCTATAAAAAAATACACTTAATATTGCTTTGTTAAATAAATCCTTGTCGAATCGTGTTCTTAGACTTACTAAGAACAGGACTCGACAAGGATTTATTTAACAAAACTGAATTAAGTGTACTTTTTTTTATACAGAAATTTTTGCTACTGCTCGGATACTTTAGCTGCCGACTGTAGATTGAGTCTCAATTCGAAATGCAACCGGCAAAGTAGACTCCCATTTCCTACTTTAAAGAAATACCTAATTTACCCTTTGTAATTTAGGAAATCTATTTAAAAACGTTTATCCAAATGTTAAAATGCAATATTTGAAGCGTATATAAAATAATTAAAATAATCTGGTAAAATCCTCACACTTCTTTCTCTACATTACTATGCATATATTAATACAATTTAAGGTGTAATATATGAGGTACTGTATTTGAGCATTTCTAGTGTACTAACTATAGTTCAAAATAGTTTTAATAATAGTTTTGCTTGACATTCATTTCTATGTGAGATTGAGCTGCTGAGCCCTCCTTCGTTTGGATATTGTAGCAGCATTATAATTAGACTGTTGTTTAATTCAAAAAGTTATTTCAAATTATTTAGAGAATTGCCGACCACACCACTCTTTGAAACTAATTTTGAATTTTCCTGTATGTCAAGTACAGCAGCAGTCGACTTATAAATATAACTGGAGAATTTATTCATTATGAAGCTCAAATCTACTGATATCCTTTCCATATAATGATGGAATTTATTTCTAAAAGTTGGATGGATGGATGGATGGTTGGGTTTAACGTCGCACTAGTGCTACACAGATGGGCAATTGGCGACGGTCTGGGACACACCCCTAGAGGTGGTCCGGAGACATGCCATCACAATTTTGATCCTCCACGGAAGGGATGGCTCTCCCGCTTCGGTGACACCCAGAGGTATAATTTTTGATGGGAACATGGAGGACATTGCCGCCACGACAGATTTTACTTGCACAAGCCACCATTAGTGTACACGACGGTCTATGGTCGGCTCGAGTACCGAACCCGCAATCTTCCAATTACGAAGCCGGCGCTCTACCGACTGGGCTACCGCGGCCCTTCTTAAAAGTTGGTGCTAAAATACTTTGCTGATTTGTAGAGTAAATTAATTTTAGCTTTTCTTCTTCTTCTATTTATTTATTTATTTTAACTTAACGTTGTAACAAAATCACGCAATTGCCGTATTTCATTTTTGGAATTTTTCTGAACGATGACGAAGCTGTTCTGTGGGGTCATTTTTACAGAGGGTCAGTAGAAATTTGCTTTTCTTTTAAACACTCAAATATGTATACACCTCATAGAATATTAGCACAAATTTCTTTTTGTTGGTAGCTAGGTGCATTTCCTGTATTTTTCTATCCTTAGGAGTGAGACCCAGACCATCACCAGTTGCCGATAGCGTAGCACTAGAGCGACGCAAAACCCAACCAACCAACCTTTCAATTATCTTCCTACAATTTGTTCATCTTTTTTGTTTTAAATTGAGTTTTATATGGATAAATTCTCCAGTTATTTGTTTAAGTCAACTGCCGCTCATTAAAAACAGATTATTATAAGAAACAAGAATAAAATAAATTATATTTAATAAAATACCTATACAATTATACAGCGACTCCATTATGGGCCTAATTGCTTTATATTTGTCAAAACAACCCTTAAAAAAAAAATGAAACCCAAGAACACTGAACGAATTTCGAAAGTGGAACAACAGATATGGTATGCATTTAACATAACAATGTTTCGAAAAAATCTACTTATATGGATAAGAATCAATATTATATAATAGAAAATCGCCGCAAGAAATATGCCTTTCATACGCAAATATTAATTTTCAAATTTTCAAAATCGTTTCCATAAATTGTAGACGACCTTTTGTATGACGGTGTGCAGTCGGTAACAAAAGTGTCCGAACACTAGCAAAAATTCCTATGTAAAAAAAGTACACTTCATACGGTTTTGTTAAATAAATTCTTATCGAATCATGTTCTTAGACTGACTAAGAACAGGATTCGACAAGGATTTTGTTACCGACTGTACATACGTACATACTTGTATTACAAGTGGATGAATTAATGAAATAAAACGGTACACATTTCACAGGCATACTGTCGAAGTAAAAAATTCCTTCATCTCTACCAGTACAATCCTTGTACAGTCGGTAGCAAAATTATTCGAGCGCTAGCAATAATTCCTATGTAAAAAAGTACACTTAATATTGTTTTGTTAAATAAATCCTTGTCGAATCATGTTCTTAGACTGACTTAGAACATGACTCGACAAGGGTTTATTTAACAAAATAGTATTAAGTGTACATTTTTTGCATAGGAATTACTGCTAGCGCTCGAATAATTTTGCTGCCGACTGTACATGGTGTTTCTGAAAGTACTCTCCAACTTTGAAATAATATAACTGCGAAACAGTGTTGGATAGAAAAGTGAAACAATTAGTATGTTGGATGGATAGGTCTGGAATTTGTTACACACTGGTTTGCAGAAATAGTTTCAAGATTGGCTAATATTTGGTACCACAAGCACACGAAGCTTTAAGTAGTACTACTCAAAGTACAGAAAGTTCATTTGTCAGTCTGTTTCATTCCTGACACATGTAAGGGAGTTGTACCGAATTAGTTATTATAAGAAATTGAAGAACATCATGTCGTATTTCTTGGAGCAACGTGTTCTTATTGCACTGGAATACCGCCGATTAGGCCGAAATCCAACGATGATAAGACGAAGCTTTCAACAAAAATTTAATGTTAAAGAAAGTTCAGACCATAAAACATTTCGTACTTTATTCATATAGAAAATTCCAGACCTGTCTGTACAAATATCACTTATTTGACCTTTCAGTTTCTCATTTTTAGCAGTTATGTCTTTTCAAATTTGGGGAGTCCTTTTTGAAACACCCTATATAAGAATGTGGTTCACAGTACATTTCTGAAAGAAAATTTCAAGTCATGAGTTATTTACTTTAAAGGGAAGAGTAATCCCTCCTGTAGCCAGATATATATATCGCCAGGTATCGAGTTCTTTCACCTTTACGTCAGCAAGTCATTTCAAACAATGCCAGTTAAAAATCTCAAGAAAGGTCCGTAAAGAAACGTCCCGAAAAAGAACAGAGGTTGAAGTTGAAATGCAGATGACGTGGCTCAACTTTCAGCAAAGCACTCGATCCGTATCGAGCTGTGAACACATTCGGCCCGTCATCAGGTCTGAGATCGGGGTACAGACCAGATGAGCTTGCTGAGAGAAAGAAAAAAAACCCCATACGATAAGTGTTTGCTTTTACTTCAACTCTGAACAATAGTTTAATTTCATACCGTATATACAGATGGTGAACTTTTTATGAAGTTAGATCTCCTTTTACAATAAGGCGAGAAAGGTTCATATTGATAAAAGATGATGCTTAGATATTGAGTCACACTATGGATTACAAAACTGGTATGGTATGATTCGACACGCAGCAGTTCTTAGTCAGAAATTGGAATCATTCAGATGCACCTTCACAAAATTCCATTTTAAACTAAAAATAACTCACTGCACGAAATTCAATTCATGTAAACGGCATTTTCAATACCATAAGTGCCAAGTATCCCGTTTTACGCTGGAACCTTTTTATAATTGTTTTCTTCTTATATTTTCATCAAAAATATATGTGACGCATTCCTTTAAAAAAATAACGGTGATAAATTTGATTAAAAAATTAGAAAGTTTGGTAGCGATGCAATGCCATTCTATAAAAATTCCTTTTGATAAAAGCCCACCAGCGGCTGAACGGTTCTACGCCCAAAGCTGGTAGGTGGGATGTACCAGGTTCGATCCCAAGTCGCGCTTATAGACCTACCGTTCGGAGTTTTCCGTGGTTTTTCTCCGATACTCGCGTAAATATGGGCTAGGACCCCTCAGAAAGACCCCCCACAGAGGGCATTCTACCTATAGGCCTAGGATACTAGCGCAGTCAAACGGCCTAAAACACTACACCCAACCAACCTTTTTATAAAAATGAACCTTTCTATTTTTAACTTTTGATATTTTATTAAATATCTGCATACAACTTATTCAATTATTAGTTTCATACTGAATATTCATTTTGATATTATATGTAAAATAGAGTGACGTAAAACAAAACATCCGAAATTGAAAATTTTACATGATATTTTCCCCCTCAAAATAATCATTTTTCCCTAAAATGGGCTTTTCCTGAAGTCTTACATTGTATTTTATAGCATAATAAACTGTCACGAAATGTGAATTTTCTTTCAACTTATTCCTACTGTTATCTTCTGAAAAAAATGGGAATTTTTCTTTTTTTTTTTTGCCTTTTCCTGTCAGTAGATTTTCTTGCGGATACTAGTACGGTAACATCGACAGAATTTCAACAACAATTTAAAATGATGTTAAGAGTAAGTGTATAGAAGTAAATGTTTGCTTTTACTTCAACTCTATATTTTATTAATATTTTAATTTTAATTTCATTACATAACAAATGGAAAACTTTATGATTTTTGCTTTGACTTGTGCTATTTTTAATATGCTTTTATTAGCTTCATCTGTATGTATGTTTGTAACCGCTCTGGGAGCAAACAAAAAATCTATATTGTAAAATATTATAGTTTTAAAAAATTAAAGAACACGCTTTTATAGAAATGTGAACTAAAAAGCACAAAATATCTATCTTAGTATTAAAATGCAGGGTAAGAGAAAATCGTGTGAGTGACACACCATAATATTTACATACATTTAAATCTTTAATTAAAATAATTTAGAATTAAACAAAAACCATGTTTAAAAAAATCTCCCCTGACTGGGCTCGAACGCTAGACCTTTAGGTTTGTAGCGCAACTCTTTACCTCACAGCCACGGCGTTCATGTAGGGAAAGTCTTTTTTTACAATATAGATTTTTTGTTTGCTCCCAGAGCGGTTACAAACATACAAACATACATACAGGTGAAGCTAATAAAAGCGTGTTAAAAAAAGACTTTTCCTACGTGAACGCTGTGGCTGTGAGGTAAAGCTCCGGGCTACGAACTTAAAGATCTAACGTTCGAGCCCACTCAGGGGAGATTTTTTAAAAATGGTTTTTGTTTAACTCTAAATTATTTATTTCTCATTCCTTCATTATGCTATTTTTAACATGCTTTTATTAACTTGATATGATGTAACTATTAATGTATGTAACGGAATCTTGGAATTCAATTTTCGACCACTTCTGTTCGTTCGATTATACTGAAATTTTGCACACGACTTCATAGTCGATGACAATACTACATACAAGTGTTTCCAGGCTCCTATCCCATCAGGGGCAAACAAAAAAATCTATATTAAACGCTATTGTATGTGGCACAGGATTTGGTCGTATTTGTATAACGTTGAGTGGCAACTATTAATCAATTAATTTTTTTTTATTAAAAATGTATATATTATGGTGTGTCATTCACACGATTTTTTCTTACCCTGCATTTTAATACTATAAATATAGATATTTTGGGCTTTTTAGTTCACATTTCAATAAAAGCGTGTTCTTTAATTTTTTTAAAAATATAATATTATTTAGCTACAAAATGTATATAAAAACATTCTTAAAATACTTCTTATCAACCCTATAATATGTGAGAACAGAATGCTTACTACGTACCTTAATCGAAAATTCAATTTCTTTTATCTTACACATACATGAATTTATTTTTATTTACCTGATATATTAAAAAAGATTGAGATAAATTTCATACTTTATCTATCGTTTCTTGATTGTCTGCTGTTTGTTATTGAAATTATTTTTTGTTTGGTTCAGTGACCTGCCGCTTTATTTTTAATCCACTTAGAAAAAAATTTCTGAAACTTTTTGAAATATGGAGATATTTACAATCCTACAAAAAAAAAGTAAAAGTTCGCACCATGCGTGAATTAATATAGGTATATTTGAAAGGCAATTTTTCTTTTCTCATCGATATGTCAATATATATACATAGGAAAACAAATAAATCTCCCTCTCCCCCTATTTTTAAGTTCGTCTATGAGTTTGTCCGTTTGTCAATATGTCCCGCTCCAACTTCCGTATTTATTTATTTATAGGATTTCTTGAAACTGATATATGTTATTCAAGATCACTATGAGATGTTATCTATTAAAAATGGAGTAAATACCACAAGAGATACACAGTACATTGAGATACACAGAAAAATTCCAGAACATTACGTTGTATGAGAGTTATTTTTAAAAACCATACTTTATTACCTTTATTTTGCACAAATCATAATTAAATTAATATTTATGATTCATATGTACAAAAAAGAAAAAAAAAAAAATCCTAAAAATGTTGTATGATCAACATTAAGATTTATGGGGCCAAACAAAAGCATTCAGATATATTAAGAGCTGTAATTGGAAATTTCTGTAATTGCTTTTTCGTTTCTATAAGTTCTTGTTAAATCTTTCTAACAATGTTTAAAAGTGATTATGATTTGAATTAGTCTATCTGCTCGTCTGTGTGCACTTTAGCGTCCGTAGATATTTTCAGACTATCTTTAAAATGATATATGTTATTCAAATTTACTATGGCATCTTCCCTATTTAAAATAGTATGAATAGTGCAACTGATTTGTCTACAGAGACGTTAAAAAAAAAAGAAAAAATGCAATGCGTTTCATGAGAGATATTTTTATTCAATCATATTTATATAACTTTGTACTGCACAAATCATAATTAAATCTCATTTATTATTTATACGGTAAAAAAATATTTTCTATAGAAGATTTACAAGGTTGCATTATTCAGATATATTAAGGACTACATCTGAAAATTGTCGGAATTGCATCTCTGTTTGTGTTAAGGATTTTTAACACCTTCCAAGAATGTTTAAAAAGGGATTATGAATACAATTAGTCTATCTGTCTGTCTTTCTGTCATCCTGTCTGTCCGCTGTGTGATCGCGTAGGCAAAAACGTTGCTATGATGACAAGTGTTAACTTATGCGAACCACATGATTTTTCGTTCTTGTTATATTATGAATGCAGAAAATCCTAATTCACGTAATTATCTCGTTGAAAATACTTTTTATTATATTTCCAAGTACAGGCTGTGATTTTGCTTTCTTATTGGTACTTAATTTTTGTTCGTCTGGTAGAATATAGGATAGGTCACAATTCACAATGAAGCTCTTTTTTGTGAAATTTATATGTTTTATTTGGGCGTATTTATCTAAAAAACTAGTAATTTGTTTATCTTATTCAAAATTTTCTGAATAAGTAATATTACACGCAACAAGAGTATTTCTATAATAATAAATAACGGCATAAAAAAAAAATAATAATAATAATATTTTTTTAAAGCCAATTCCTACTTACAAACACTATCGAAAAAGTTTTTTTTTTTTAATAATTTTGATTTAGGTGCGTGCAAAAGGAAAAAAAAATAATTATAAGTTAAAAAAAACTTTTTATATACCATGTTTTTAACTTTATGATGAATCATAGAGCTCTTATCAATGTGCATAAAATTTTTAAAGTGACAATGATGTCAATTTTTGTGAAAGGCATAATTTAACTTTTTACAGTTTTTAATATTCACGTTTAATTAAATGTATTTATTTTTATGTCGAAAGAAAATGAACTCGTAATTTTTTCTTTTTTTGGCAACAATTAAATTATAGCTAATATTTTAATGGCTATATTAACGCTATTGGGATGTTATTATTTTCATATTTTAATTAATTATAAGAAAAATAATAAAAAATTCGAAAATCGGACTTCGAAGTATTGTGTTGTCACCGTGTTCTGAGTAATCCTGAAAGTTTCAAATTTCTAGCTAGTCGGGAAGTTTGCTAAAAATCGATTGCAAGATTTGTACAAGATATATATAGGGAGAGTGTGAACTAATAGCAGGAATTTAAAAAAGCTGTTTCGATACTGATTATCATTAATTTTCTTTTCTTTTTCTTTCCAAGAAACAAACAAACAAACAAAAAGATTTTGAGGAAATTCTGCAAAAGCAGAATTTAGTTTAGGACGGAGGACTATTAGTTTTTTTTTTTTTTTTTCAAATTATAACATCGCTTTCAAATTATTCAATTATATTTTCGATAAATTTTAGATTTCGATAGATGTCCAACTATCGAAAAATGACACCGCAAAAATCCCAAATTGAGACTAATAGTCCTCAGTCCTGAAAAAAAAAAAAAAAAAAACGCTGTTAATTAATATAATATTGGAATATTGACAAAAAAATCGACATATCGGTGAACCATTTATTTAGAAGAAAAGGATATTTGAAAAAAAAAAAAAAAAAAAAAAAAAAACTCACGCGTGCGCTCACAGACACACCCACTATCCTATTGAAACACACAGACATAGTATTTTCTTAAGTGTTCCCTAAATGTTATCAAGCATAAATTTTTAGTGTCAGTTTTTCAATTCAGATGGACAGAAAACTTTCTGGTAGTAGATTCAATATTTACAAAGTCTTTATTCACTAGTTCATCTATTCTACTCTAAAAATTTACAACCGGTTGATTTGAGAACATTTTTGATGATGGTTAAAAAAGAGGTTAGATAATCCAATTGAAGTAATAATGTAGAAAGTGGTTGCTAATAAAATACCGTTAATCAACAGAGTAAAAAATGTAATCAGATTATAATTGCCCATTTTTTCGCCTCTAAAACTGGCCTACTGTTTTTCGGAAAATTGCTCGTGTGAACTCTGTTTCTAACAAAGAACTAAAGTATTCTTTTAAAAGCGGTTTCATTTTCTTACGACAACTGTAGAGAATTCCATGGGAACGAATAAAATGTACCGATAAACAGTCTTGCGATATCTTCTGTTCCTGATGATTGATTCGATAATTATTACTGGAAATGATAAAACCGGAATTTTTTTACTACTTATTTTTTTAAAAATATTTTTTTTTTCGCATTATCTTTTTAAAGGAAATCAGATTGAAGAAGTATTTATGGTTGCCTTTGAATGTAGTTTAGCATCTTGGGAGTCACTCGATTTATCTGTACATGAATCTAATGTAAATAAGATTATTGAACTCGTTTTTGCCACTGTGTCGCGAGCTAATATATCACAATGAAATAAATAAAGATGGGCGACATTGCAGTTCACGAATTTCGACATTCTCTAATTTCGTTAAAGAGCTGGTTTTGAGATAAATAAATGGGCAGTGAAAGGGTATTTCGTTTGATAAAAAAGGCAGGAGATATCGGCGATATTTTTTGATGATACAGGAAAGAAAGTTATCTATTATAAATTACCATCAATAAGTAAAACTTATAAGATATTTTGAAACATAGGTATTAAAACACATTTAGTGAGAAGATTGTTTGTTTTGTTTTTGAACGCTTTTATTTAACCTGGCTATTCTATCTATCTGGGTCAAGTCTTGCAATCAATTTTTAACCCACATCGATTAAAACGATTTAGCTGTTGTACATGAATTCATTATCGATGATACTATAACATGCAAACATTTTCAGGGATTTTATCTCATAACAAGCAGGTTCTAGGGGAAAAAAATCTGTCTGCCTGTGTCAAATCTTGGAATTAATTTTTAATCCTTTTCTGCTGAAACGATTTTGCTCAGGAATCCACAATTGATGACAATACAATATGGCATTACTTTTAAGAATTTATAACAACAGGGAGAGGCAAATTCTAATATGAGACCTGAATGGAGAGAGACTGCACATTGAAGAAAAATGGCAGACCTTCATTCAAAGACCACTCAATATTCGTAGAACGCAATATATTTCACCAGGGTCTGACACTTATTTTCATTAAAATATCGGCAAAACAGTTTTATTTATCTTCAGAGAAACATGCAGAAAGCCATTAAAAAATTTGCAAAGTTTAATGGTATGGTATGTAACAGACTGAACAAACATGGCAGATGGTCATGGTCAATGTCCAGTTCCATGGCTGGTCAATGTCCAGTTCCATGGCTGGTCAATGTCCACTCTCTCATCATGTAGGGTCTCTAGGTTACAGGAGAAGAAATCTGTCTGTCTGTATCAAATCTTTCGATTCATTTTTAATCCACTTCAGCAAACCGATTTTGTTCATATTTTATACGGTAGTCCGTAGTCGATAACAATACAATACGGAAGTATTTTCTGAGTTTTATCTCATCATGAGCAGGTTACAGGAGCAAATTTTTAGGTTTGAAATAAAATTTAAGATAAAACCAGGATTTTTTTTCTTTTTTAATTTATGTGTCATTATATGAATCATATTTTAAAAAGAAGTTGTAAAGAATTCATTAAGTACATTATTTATGTATTTTACGCTGCAGATGATTCTCTAATGCTGCTTTCATTAAAATGATCTCTGCTTAATAATAGATCTAACTATTATTAAATCACGATAAATCACGAACGAGTACATAATAAAATTATATGTAAAGCGAAAGATAGAAAAATTGTATGTATCGTGTAAATTTTAAAATACTTTTTAACTGCCCTTACTCCTGAGTCGTGACGTTATTTAGCTTTTAACGTAACTTATCTCCTTAAAGATATTTTAAAAGGTATTTTGTTTTTAATTATGGAGGAAGAAATATTACAAAAAACTATTTTTATACTTACCTTTAACAAGGGCATAATTTGAATTCATATAAAATAGATTGCTTTTGTGTACCGTATATTGTCTAAAAATACACAACAAATATGGTGTACTAGATATTCAACTAAAAATAGTACAAAAGAAAAAAATCTTTATAATAGAGCTGAAAGTGCATTTTAAGTAACTTATAATCTATAATAGGATATCTGAATATATTTTTTTGTAGCTCTGTTAACTAATCATTTATGCTAATCATATCATACTCTGCACGAAACATACTATTGCGAATCTAAATAATTAAATTTGATTGTATTTTGTGCACTATAAAAATATTGAATATGCTTTAAAAAAAAAAAAAAACACTTCTTATTGACCGTAATGTATTCAATTCCTTTGGCGAGTTCCTCTAGACAAACTCGAAGTTCTATTCATACCATTTTCAATAAGAAACATTATGTTTAACAAAACTGAATCAGGCTTATGTTTCAAAGCATAAAAATATTTGCGGAATTGAGTTTGATTGATAGACAGATTGACGGCCGTGAAAACATTGAAGTCCCAAACATTTTTCAAATTTGTTGAAAAATGTTAAAAAGCATTTAATGTGTGTCTAAATTTTGGATGTTTCATAAGTATGTAAAAATTCGGCAATTTATAAATTAAGAAATCCAAACCCTGTAAAAATATTTCATGCATGGAAATGTGTGTCAAGAAAATTTAATTACAGTAACACAATCTTACCAGCAGAATTATAATCAAAATTGCGCAAACCGTTTATATCCATTTATCTATTAAATATTATAAGTGATTTTCTGGGGCGATGCTTTGCATAATCATGCAAACAGTGTAATTTTTGTATATGTAACATGGTTCTTTTGCAAAGGTTTTTGCATATGCAAATAGACAAAATAAAAACAAAAGGTGAAAGAAGAATACATTTTCTGTATTGTATGTTGCGATTTGAGAAAGTAGTATCAAGAAAGCATGTGGGTGTTATTTGTGGTGAAATTGAAATAGCATTACAAGATGCATCTCTGATTAAATAGAACAACATGGTGTGTATTTTAAAAGCAAAATAACATTTTAAATTAATAGCAGATGTTAAGAATAACATCAAATAGCGGTTTTATCTGATTTTTTTAAAAAGTTTCTTTGTCTACCCTCTGCAAACAATAATCCTGTAAGTGATTACTATTTATATCGCTGGTTATGTGCCGTAAAAGTCCTCTCTATTGATAATTAGTTTAGTAAATAAAAGTATTTAGTTTAAAATAATCTCACTGAAGATCATTAACTGTCTAGTTTAATCAACTTCCTCTGCAGACCTCTAATAGAAATATAGTTTTTTGAGTTATGCGTACAGTCGGTAACAAAAGTCTCCGAACACTAGCAAAAATTCCTATATAAAAAAAGTACACTTAATACTGTTCTGTTAAATACATCCTTGTCGAATCCTGTTTTTAGACTGACTAAGAACAGGATTCGACAAGGATTTATTTAACAAAACTGTATTAAGTGTAATTTTTTTTTTTTTAATATAGGAATTTTTGCTAGTGTTCGGAGACTTTGGTTACCGACTGTATAAGGTAAACAAATAACCTGGATAGACGAAATGATCGAGAATTTCTAATCCATACTTTTCTGGATGATAAAACAATATTTTGAACATTATAAATCCTTTATATTGCAAGAAATTCTAGAATTTTGGGTCATAAATCAGAATTATAATTCCTAAAACTCGCCTCTTGTGTTTGCAGAGATTATTTGCAGAGATTTGCAGAGATTTTTTAATAAGTTTAACCACGGTATTATAGGAGAAAGTTCTAGAATTCTGACAGGAGTTTGTAGAACTCGTTAGCAAAGGGAACTAGAATTTATAAGGATAACATAGAATTATTTTTACAAGAGCCTTCACTTTCTAGATGTCACAAAATTTTTAATTTTTTTTTAGAGTATACAATAAAAACCACTAATTTTACTATATGAAACTAAATATATTCTTTGTCATAAATAAATGATCAATTCCTTCGTGACATTTTGGGTTTATATTACTTACAAAATTTGAATAAACACCATAAAATGCAATAAACTCGCAACAATTGTTTCGGGTCGAAAAAACACACGACCCTTCATCAGGCGAATAAAGTAAGCACGAGTGCTGCAGTCAAAGCGTGCAGCACTCGTGCTTACTTTATTCGCCTGATGAAGGGTCGTGTGTTTTTTCGACCCGAAACAATTGTTGCGAGTTTATTGCATTTTATGGTGTTTATTCAAAGTTTGTAAGTAATATTTTGTACAACGCCAGTTTTGTGGTGCTTTTTTATTAAATTTTGGGTTTATGTTGAGTTTATGAAAAAAAAAAAAAAAAAAAAAAGTAGTAGACGTGATGAAATTTTTTCGCTATTGTTTTCGATTTTAGTGGGTAAAAAAATCTGTAAAAAACAGTAAAAAAAAAAAAAATTCTCTGCAATTTTTTGGTTGCCTGTGTTGTCATTTTCATTGCAATGTCATACTTTAACATTTTGTTGACTACAATGCTAAGGAACTGAAAATTTCTGTATGTATTTTTTATTAGCTTTTCGTTGATTTGATTAGCATCTCTTACGAAAATTACTTTTATTAATAGACAAAGATACACTTTATCTATGCTAGCAGCTTATTGGTTTCTCCACACGTCAAACCCATCTCAGATATTTTCCTGAATGAATCGTCTTTCAAACTGCAGATAACCCTGCTCCAGAACGATTGTAAACAGACCATCTCTCTCCTGATATACACAACCAGATCACTACACGATAAAAGCTTGGCGGTATTTTTGGCCTGTTGCGTTCAAACAGGAAGTAAGGCCAGTTTAAAGCGTGGTTTTTAAGGGAAATTGGTTTATTATGTTTGAGAAGGGTTCGAAATTGCAATTGTATGGGGGAGTTCATGAATTTATGAATGTTGCTTTGTATAGCAGAAAGGGAAGAAATATTTAAAGGGAGAAAAGTGGATTTAAAATATCAAAGATGACACTGTTTAGCGGAAATACTGGATCGTATTGCACAAACTGTTGATATGCTTCAATTAGTTTTTTAGAAGTGATGAAAGCTGTAGCTTGTTTTCGTGATTCATGATAAAAATTTTAAATAAAAACGTAATTATCCATAACGAAGGAGCAATTTTTATAGAACAAAGACTATGGTAATATTTGGAAATTTTGGGTCAAGAATGTGAAGAACCCTGCATATTTTGACATCACCGCAAATAAAATTCATTAAAATATATAAATATGTTATGGTAAAAAATAAGTTTTAATTTAAAAAAAGTATCTTTCATTAAATTTATAAGTTATTTATAGATTTGGGTGCCGTGTAAAACTTTGAAAGTTTATAAACGATTAATAATATAGAATTTTCCAGTTATGATAACTTACTAAAACATCACCAAATTTCAAAAGAAAAAATTAATTTCATAAAACGAAAACTATCGCGTTTTCTTTAAAAATCATCCCTTAACGACACTATGTTGCCTAACTTGCGAAAATAATTTTTTGTTAGAGTTTGTCGTTATGGATTATCTTAGTGTAACATTTTTGTTTTTGTTCTGTAATATACTGTCCACTGGAGTACAAAACTGAAAAAGAACCTACTTTCTCGCTATCTTTTTTTGAACACACTTATGAACAAATGAATATAAAATTTAAATGCCGTTATTAAATCATTTTATGTAACTTCAGTATGTATAATAATTTTTAAACTGATATTAGTCAACTTTTCTCAAAAATAAGCTTTGGAATAAATGAAAATTTTAAATAATTTTAGAAAAGAAAATTATAGGAGGAATGGAGTTAAGGATGCATTACAAATGTAGGTGAAAATTAACAGGCCCCCATATGTTAAAACCGGATTTTTCTCTCTATATTAACTTTTCTTCCTTTTATCGTATATAAATAAATTTGTAAAAAAAATGTACATATGAACAGGAAAATTGTATGTGATGCATATTATAAAATTATTTATTGGCATTTTTATTATTCTGGCGAAATTCATAGTTTACAGACTAATAATTATATTTTTTGGAAAAAAAAAACAAAACAAACAAATCGTTATAGGAACAAAAAAAAAAAAAAAAAAAAAAAAAAAGTGAATACAGAAAGAAAAATTTGGATTTAATGTAAAATATAGAGCCATGCGCATCTTCACCTATCTGCAATGCATTCTTAACATCATTCTTTATGTAGTTTTCTTTTCAAAAATTATTTAAATATTTGAATTATTTAAATTAAATACATGAAATTATAAAATTTAATTTGAAGGTCTCAGATAAAAAGATGTATTTTAATCCGTAGCTATTCATATAATGTTATTATTATACATATCTAAATAGTATCTATCCATATTATTCATATTATACTTATCATACAATATATACAAATTGTTATATATATCAAAAATAGACTGATAGTTCTAAATGATAATTATAGTTTCTCATTGTATTATTATTGTTATTATACACTTTAAATCCATTCCTTACCGATACAAAAATTGTTCGATACAATTAAATTAAAACTTAATTAATTGTACTATTTTGCATGATATAATTTTAAATATAAATTTTTAAATGCATCAAAGAAATTTTGAAAAATCTTATTATTACAATGTATCGTCTGATGAAGTTATAAAATTTTATTTGAAGATCTAATTCATATCAGCTATATTTCATTCCGTAGCTATTGATAGAAGCGAAGTACTCTCATTCTAATTAATAAGCATCGTCGATCTTGTATGAGATCGAAGTTGCTTTCAAAAGTTGTATAAAGTTTTAAGTTATTGATCATTGATCTTAGAACTCGGTGAATCTAAGCTAATCAATAAGAAGTTCAGAATAGCAGGCCTGTATTGATGCAAAACCTTACGAAGTATTGCGCTCGTTCTATCAAAACTCGGGCTTTATTTAAAGTATAGACCATGCGAGACACTTCGCTCAATTTTCTATACCTTGGAATTCGACTACTGAACTTAATAAGTCAGCTATAAAGGAAAAGGAAAAATTCAATGTACGCTCGATATTTAATAATAATAATAGTTAATTAAAATTGTAGTTAATAATTAAATATATATTCTCGATGATAAATTAAAAATCATATAATATAAATAATAACGAAGAAAGTTAATAAATCAACGTACATATAATTGTAAATTAATAAGCATCGCCGGTGTTACACAAGATTCATATACGTCTGATAGTTAATAATAATAATAATAGCTACTAATTTTGTTAAAAATAATACAGAATACTCCAGAAAGCAAAGTAATAAAACTAGTTAATAATTCAGTCAATTGGAATGATAGTTAATAATTTAATCTTAGCTTGATGGTAAATTAATATGCATCGCGTTAACAATAATAGTTAATAATCCAGTTAATAATGATGATAATTAATAATTTAGCATTCACCAGATTGTAAATTAATAATTTAGTTAATAATGATGATAGTTAATAATTCAGTAAATGCCCGATAGAAAATTAATAAGCATCGTCGATCTTGTATAAGGTTGAAGTTGTTTTTAAAAGTTTCAAAAGTTTTAATTTATTGATCATTGATCTCAAAACTCAGTGAATCCCAGGCAATATATATATATATATATATATAAACAGCATGTTAATGTAAAAATCCTACGAACATTCGTTCTGTCAAAATTCGCTCTTTAGTTAAAGTATGAATAGTCGAGTCTACTCATTTCGCTCAGTTTTCTATACACCAGAATTCGACTTGTGAGATTAATTAGTCAAATATAAAATAAAGTAAAGAATCAGTACACACCAGATATTTAATAATAGTAGTTAATAATTCAGTTAATAATGATAGTTAGTAATTCAGTAAATAACCTGTAATAAATAAATAAGTAATAACTTAAACACCTCTCGTAAATCGTATTGTATCCAATTTTTTTGTCTGCTCCTATATAAGCAGGTTCTACCTTATTTTATTTTTGGTATGAAACCTGCTGTAGTGACATCGTTTTTCTTGCATTTAAAAATTATTTATGAAAATGAGAGTTAAATAAATAAATAAATAAAATGAATGAATAAGTAAAATAAATAATAAATAAACGAGTAGATTTGGTAAACACTCTTCAACTTTGATAAAACATGTCAAAAATTATAAATTAAGAAATTACATTAACACCTAGTGTATGCAAGCATTTATTTAACAAAACGAATTGAATATATAAAGAAGTGGAGAATGTCGCGTTATACTGCGCCATAAATTTCCTTTCCTGTGCTCAGACTCTTAATGCTAGAAAGTTTGTTTTACAGGGAGCGACAATAATGACTTTTCTTCTCCTTCTTCCTTATTTTTCTTGATTTTTTAAATTCCGTATGAAATAACCGCTCTTAAAATAGCTGTTTAATACGCTTCTAGTCAGAAAAAAAAAAAAAAAAAAGTATCAAAGACCATTTTGTTGTTGCTGTTGTTCTTCTTTTTAACACTTTCTGACAAAGATAAAAGTATTAACACTTTCGCGACCGCATGCTTTTGTGTTTTTTACAATAAAGTCCGCCTGTGGATGCTATTCTCCCAAGCTACAATATTTCAGAACAAAATTTTCTGCATTCACATTTATATTACAAATGGATATACATTATAATTATATTCTTTCTAATCAAAGTATTTGTATTCATAATATATTGATTGTACAAATAGGAATATTGGGTATATTTTTAAGAAATAAATAACATACAAACTGCGAAAGAAGCGCCCACTGGCGGAGTTACAGATTTTCAAATGACGTGAATCTATGTTAGCTGTCATGAAAGCGTTAATAAAAATGTAGCGCTTGTCTCTACGCGTTATCATTTCTGTAAATATAAATTGATATAGGTTATTCATGATCAATATAGCATGTTAGTCATTAAAAAGGATATAAACAGCACCACTGGTTTATGCATAGATATTCAGAAAATATTTGGGATACATTACGGTCTAGCAGTGGTATTTCATTAAAGTATATTTAACTGTTTTTCACAAAGCATAATGGAATTAATATGCACTATCCAAATTGCACAAAAATGTTTCCATATTGAATAAGGTCATAGAATTAGTGATTGGTTCAAAGAGTAAAAAATATTCATATGCATTTTGGGATATAAGTGGAAATTGCTGAAAAAGCATTTTCTGATTTTTTAAAAATTGCGAACTTTCAACTGAATTCGAAAAAATTCAAAATTGGCTATATCAATAACAATTGGTGAATTTTCATTAAAAGTTCAAAATAAAAATTCATTAATTATTTGAATTCGGCTAAAAATTAGAAATTTTTTTTAAAATGAATTGAAAAGAGAGTTTTTTCAAGTCACTTTGTACTGATGTTTTAAAACTTGGGAACTATCAATCTTCTAATTTTTAATTCTTGTTAGATTTAGGTGGTTTCACTTTCTCTTTCTTTCTTTCTTTCTTTTTTTTTTTTTTTTTTCTTTTTAATATCAACCGATTTTGACGAAAATTAAAATTTAGTTATAAAGGATGATTATGAAATCACAATTCAACGTTCTTGAAATTTGGTTGAAAATTAGAAATGTTGTAGCAAAATGAAATTTTCGTAAATTCAGAGACTACCTTACATTGACATTTTATAATCTGTAAGCATGTAAGCTAGCGTTCTTCCAATTGCAATTTAAAATAAATTTTATAGAATTTAATTAAATTCAACACCGGGAAGGGGAAGGGGTTAAAATGCTAGCTTTACCTTTATCAATTATTATAATTTAATAACAATACACTATAAACATATTTAGTATTACTTTATAGATTCTTTCGTAAGCTTTATTTTAAAAATAATTTTATATTTGAATGCTGATAATTTGCATTAAATTTCAGCATTCATTCCTCCCTTCTTCATAGCCCTGAACAGACTCCCCTGTCATCACATGCCTAAGCTCACTCACAAGGTGTGGCCTGAATTCTTCACTGACGTTGTCAAATTCAGCAATCAAACGAAATAAATCTAGTTGATCTAATGAGTAATGAACAGTACAAATACAATGTTGAAGCTCCTGGTCTGGATATCCACTAGTTTTATTCCCTTTTATATCCGAATTTGACAGTGTCAGTGAAGAAATCAGGCCACACCTAGTGAGTGAATTTAGGCTTGAGATGACAGCGTGTCTGTTTCTCTTTCCTCGTTTTTATTCCCTTTTGAGGCTCCATAATGCGTTAGTTGGATTTAGATAAGGATTTACTGATGATCACTTTGAGAGTTCATCGTATATCTACTTCAAATTTTTACCCCGATATCTTTCTCCGAGTTGTTGATTTAATGCTGTTTCGAAATTAAACAGTTGACATTCTCCCTGAGGCAAAAATTTGGCCTCAAGTGGTGATAGAAATTTTAAGAAAATAGTATGTTTCGGCTATCACAATTTTTTTTTCTGTATTTTCCTATATAAATTCAAGCAATACAAATTATTCATTCAAATTACTATCTGTTAAAATTATTTTCCACGAAGACGAGTTTCTTTGCCATCTCAGAAAAGTATAACACTGCCAATTTTGTGTCCTATAAAATATATTTTTTTTTATTTGCTATTTTTACTTTTTTCTCTTTTTTAAATATATGTATACATATCTTTATTTTAAATTATCACAAATATGTGGATCAAATGTTCGATTTAAAGATGTTGAGGAGTTATTTTGAAAAAACATTCTTATTGAAAGGAATTGCCCCCTGTGAAGGGGAGGGGGCAATGATGCTTTTACATGTATAATTTCTTTTCCATAATTGACTATTACAACTTTTTTTTTTTTTTTTTTTTTTTTTTTTTTTTACACTTCATAATGATTTGTTAAAAATAAATTCTCATTGCGAAAATTCATGAGAAATTTTGTTCTATACTGCCAAAAAATTATGAAAAAACGGGATGGCAACGGCACTTCTTGGACGATTTTCATCAAATGTTAACAGGCATTAATTTATGTCAAGGTCTTTTATTCAATATACCAAGTAATCCAAAAGTGACGGAAAAAAATAAATAAAAATTTAAGTAAAATCAAAGAACAGTAAAGAAAAGTCATAGAACATGCTAGAAGATTCCAACAAATATTTATACAAAAAGAATATTGTTCTCGAATGCTTTTTAAAATATTTTGAATATTTAAAAATTTTTATCTCTTGCAAAGTGAAATATTTATATTTTTCTTTAAATATTTATATTTTTGTGTTTCAACAATTTTCTTATAGAGCATTTCCTCGTGACGTCTGGTGGTTGGCAAAAAAGCGCGCTCGACTTTCCCGCGCCCCGCCCACCATTGATACTATAGGGCAGTTCCTTGTTTGTAAACAAACATCTCAACTTTTATGAGTGGTTGGCAAAAAGGCTTGGGAAAAGCATAGCGATGGCGGATGGCTATGCGGTTAGCAATGGTGGGCGGGGCGCGGGAAAGTCGAGCGCGCTTTTTTGCCAACCACCTGACGTCACGAGGAAATGCTCTATATTGGTGATCCGCCATCGCTATGCTTTTCCCAAGCCTTTTTTCCAACCACTCATAAAAGTTGAGATGTTTGTTTACAAACAAGGAACTGCCCTATTGTTAAAACTTTTATTTATTCTTTTTTTTTTTTTTTTTTTTTTTTTTTTTTAATGGCATATCCTTGCAAGAATATTTTTTAAATGCTTTCTAGGGCTACACAATAAAAACTTCCAGTTTCTTTCTTTCTTTTCTTTTCTTTTTTTTTAAATACATTTTTATTCTTGTGCGTTTTAGTAACTAAAAGAAGCTTCTTAAAGAAATAATCAAAAATTTTTACGACAGTGTGTAGACAATGTAGACAACAAAGGATCTTTATTTTATCATTTGACATCCTTCCTATTAATTATATGCAATAAAGTAACACATCGGTCTTCGAACTTACAACTATCGACTTATCAACATGACGCTCTTTCCAGTTGAGCAAACAAGTGACGAAAAAAATGTGCTAACATTTATATTAAAAAGGAGGCGATGAGGCGTTTTGTTTTTCAGTGTGACACGAAGACACGATGACAAAATACAATTTCAAGAAAAAGCTTCTAAAAAAAATATTTATGAATTTCTTACTTAAAACTTTTTATTTTGTGCTTTTCTAATATCTAAAATATTTTGTGTTTTTTAACATCTAAAAAAAAACCCTTTTTGAAAGAATTCTTTAAAAATTCTTAAGATACTGTGTAGTCAACGAAAAATTTTCTTTTATCAATTGACACCTTTTCTACTAATTATCTGCAAAAATTAACACGTCGGACTTTCGGGGATCGAACTCTCGACCACCGCATTATTAACTTGATGCTCTAACCATCTAAGCCAAGGAGCGACGAACGGAGTAGCTTATATTTACTTTAAAATGGAGGCACCTTGTTTATTAGCGTGACACGAAGACGCGATGGCAAAGTCAATTTCATATAAAAAGCTTCTAATATTATTCAAAAAGTACTGACTGTTGCTCTATGCGATTTTCACTAAAATGTACAGAAAAACATGTTTTTTTTTTTTTTTTTTTTTTTTTTTTCTTAAATGTATATAAGAAAAAATATTAGTTACATGTTTCACTAACACATCCCACTATATTCATATTATCTTCTCACATTTTAAACAGATACGTCTGACTAAAGGACGCCATACCAGGAATTCTGAAGCTTTTTTAGCAGAATTTCCGATTACATGACGTCTGACGGTCACTAAAATGAATATCGGCCGTCACATTGAACATTTATCGTCTTAGCTACGTTGTTAAACGTACTGCACCACTGTAAAAGAGTAATTTTACAATTAAAGTGTCACCTGGTGTAGGGTATTTAAACAGATTTTTTAATAAAACTTTTGTTTCCAAAAAAAATCCCATGTTTTTCTGTGCATTTCAGTGAAAATCGCATAGCGCTACGGCCAATACTTTTTGAATAATACATATTTTTATTTTTAGTTCACTATCATACTATAGGTATGGGGAACTTAGATAATCGTGAAAATTTTCGACCTCTGGTTTTGACTTTTTTACACGTTTTCAGGTGTGAGGAATCCGAAAATGACAAAGTTTGCATAGTGTCCGTCTGTAGGGTGTCTGTTAGTTTGTTAGTCCGTTAGTAAGTTTGTTAGTCTGTGCACACGATATCTCAAGAACAAATTACTTTCGACATTGGCAAGAACCCTATTCATATGCAACATTCGAATTAAAAAAATTCGTAGGTTATTATAAATTTACGATTTTCTTAACACGGGAGAATAGGGCAAAATTTCACTTAAACGTCCATTAAGTAGAAAATTTTTGCTGTAAAGATGTCAGGACAGTTTTAAAATATCAGTTTTGAATTTGAAATGAACATCATTAACTGCAAACATGCTACTTTGAAAGTTTCGTAAGTTATTTGGAATTTACGAATTTCTTAACATTCCAGAATAGGGCAAAATTTCACATAAACGTGAATTTTGAGGGATATTTTCATCGTAAAGATGTCAGACGACTTTTGAAATATTATTTAGGACACTGGCATGAATATTATCGACTATGAATTTTTCAACATAAAAATTTCGTAAGTTATTGGAAATTTACGAATTTCTTAACCTGGCAGAATAGAGCAAAATTTCACATAAACGTCAATTTTGAGGGATATTTTTATCGTAAAGATGTCAGACCACTTTTTAAATGTTATTTAGGATACTGTCATGAATATCATAGACTATGATTTTTCCAATTTAAAAAATTCATAAGTCATTTGGAATTTACGGTTTACTTAACATGGCAGACTAAGGCAAAACTGAGCATAAACGTCCATTTTGAGGATAATAAATATATAAGAAAACTTTAAAATAACATTTATGATATACTTATTTGAATGTGATTGACTACAAATATTCTAATAGGAAAATTTTTGTAAGTTATTCGTAATTTACGATTTTATCAACATAGCGAAATTGAAAATTTTTCATATAAATATGAATTTTGATGATTATTGCATTGGAAATAGTAGCATGAAAACTAAACAACGGAATCGACCATGATAAAATAAATTAATAGATTAGAATAAGATAAATATATCGAAGTGAACGGTGGATAGCCTATTAGGTGGGGATTTCATTCTGTCACTGTGTCAAGATTTGGTCAAATTCCTTTCTCTTAACATGATTATAATATGTCTCGTACTAGAAATTTATGAGAAGATAAAGATGATGGGGAACTGAGCAAGAGTCCACCTATGCCAACAAGTTTATTTCTGTGACTTTTGGATCACCCTGTAGAATAAAGTAAAAAATTTCTTAAGAAATACAAGATACTATAAGGGAATATTCGATGTTGCCCTTTTTTTTTCTTTTTTTTTTCAAAAAACTATCTTAGAATTATAAATGTTTATATATATATATATATATATATATATATATATATATATATGCTCTGAAATATAGCAATGTTAATTATATTACACTTTATCGAATATATTTAGATTTAAAAAATATATATTTTAAACTTTAATGTTTTTTGGTCATTTTTAAAATGCTTCTTGCTAAATTTTTTTTTTTTTAAATATTTTCCCTCAATTTAGATTATTATTATAGTTTAACATTATATTCTAAATAAATTTATGTATTACTTTATAGATGTAAGATAATTTTTTGAAAATATATTTATGTATTCTGAAATTTAATACATTTTTTAAACATTTAATCATACAAATATTTCGAAAAAAATTTTATCAATGGATCCACAAAGTGGATCTATTGATAAACCAAATTTTAATAACTTTACGCAAATCGTAATAAATTAAAAATATGTTATCCATATGCACAAAAGAATTTTACAGAATATAATATGATTAGCATTAATATTTACAGGGCCGCACAAAAATATTCAGTTACATTAAGGAATATCATTGGAAATTTGCTGGAATTGCCGTTTTGAACATTTTCTAACAATTTTTTAATTGTGAATATGATTTGAATTTCTGTATTTGTCTGACTGACTGCCCATTTGTCTATTTGTCTGTCTGCCCGCCTCCACCATCCACAAATATTTTCAGATTTTTAAAAAAATGATATATGTTATTAAAGTTCACTACAAAATGTTCCCTTTTTAAAAGGGAATTAATAGGTCCTTTATAACTGGATTGTGTACAGGGACACTAAGAAAAAATGTCGTTGCATTGCGTTTTAGACAGACATTTAAATAAATCACATTTAAGTATCTTTCAACGGCAAAAATCATAAAAATATTGACATTTTTTGTTAATATGCTAAAATAATGTATTATATAAAATAAACTGTAGTTAACCTTCAAATTTATGGGATTAAACTAAAATATTCAGATACAGTAAGGGCTGTAATTAGAATCTAAGGGATGCATTTTCTTTTGCGTTAAGTATTTTTAACATATTCCAATAATGTTCAAGGTTGATTATGAATTCAGATAGTCTATCTGTATGCCTTTAAGTCCTTCTCTGTTAATTGTGTAATAACGTAAGCATAGAACATTGAAAATTCTGCGTACAGTTGGAAAATGTTAATAATCAAGGAGCACCGCAAGATTTTTCGTTCTTGTTAACTTTTTCCTTGTTTTTACATTATTATAGCTCAACAATGTATTCTAAACATATTTGGGCATTACTTTGTGGATTCATTGATAAGTTAATTCTTTTTAAATATTCTATATTCGCAAGTTGAAAATTTGAATTAAATTTCAGCGTGTTTCATCGTAATATTACATAGTGATTCTGTGCAAGTTTTTACTTCTATTTTTAGAAATACACTCTGATGAAAAATATCTGGTTTTAATATGAATGTGGACATAAAAATAAATGTACTTCATTAATAATAGTAAGAAGAAGAAAAAGAAGAAATCGAAATCTTAATAGCAATTATTTTTTTAACTGATAGAAATTACTTATTTTCAATGTTAAATAACTGCTTATTTTTATGCATGCATTATACTATCTTTCTATTACTAATCTTTGTTATTTTTCTATTTTAGGTCTCTTATATGGAAGCCTTCGAACATTCCAAGCGCATGCATGCGATGGTAATGAATTGAAATTAAATTGCACGCACAACACAACAATTAGCATCAATTTCGTTCGCTATGGACGGGAAGCTGGCAGAGGAGATCTATGTCCTGGTCCAGGCACCTACGATGCGGCAACATGTCGGCTGGATAGCGCAATCAAAGTAAGTATTTCCAAAATAACCATATCGGAAGTACAGAGAATCGAACCACGGCCCACCGCGTAGTAGGCAACGACTTTACCTTACAACCACGTGATTAAATTTCACATTCTTAGTTCTTGTTTAGAACTTTACAATCCTGTGCTTTGATACCCTCTTTTCTGTATGCAAAACAGAAAAAAAAAAAAAAAAACTAGCTGGTTGTGGCCACCACATGATTTTTTTTTCTATATTCTCCTATACAAATTTATTCAGTGCAAATAATTTCTTAAAATTATCTTCCATGAGGAATGCAGACGATTTTCATTCTAAGGAAGTGTAACACTGAATATCCAAAGAAAGTCAATTTTATTCTCGATATGACATTTAATTTAATTTAATTTTTTTTTTTTTTTATGGGAAAAAAAAAGGATAACTTTATTTTAAATTATCACAGATATCTGTTTTAACCATTCATTTTAAACGTTTTGACGCGCTCTTTTGAAAAATATCCATAATGAAAATTTACCCCTTTCGGGTAAGGGGACTTCCAGGGAGGAAAATAATGCTCCTACATATACAAAAAAAAAAAAAAAAAAAAAAATATTCCCTGTTGACTATCACTATTATATATATATATATTAATTTCATAATGATTATTACAAAATAACTCTTTATGCATATTTGTACGAAATTTTGTCCTATACCGCCATGTTAAAAATTTAGAAAAAGCGGAATGGCAACGCCCGCTGTTTTAAGATTTTCCCCAAAAATTGATAAGTACCAATTTATGTCAACGTGGAACTACATATCAAATTTTGTGAAATTCTGTGCAGTAGTTATTGAGATACTGTTGCCACACAACTTTGTTACACACAAACAGACGACAGACATTTTCTAAAAATGGTCAAATCATGTTCTGGACCTGCCAAAGCGTGTAAATCGATCAAAAACCGGAAGTTGAAAATTTTTATGAATCCAATACTTTCTTCTGCTGAATATAGAAGAAAGTAATAAGTACCCACCAGGGAAAATTTGTAATCATTGACGCAGATTTTATTCGGTTACAGGAAAAGAGTAACTCTGGACAGATTGATAATGAATTCTATAGTAAATTTTTGTTGTTTTAGAAATTAGAAATTTTCTGTATAAAAGTTACCGAAATTACTTTGCAGCAGTTTTTTTTTTTTTTTTTAAACAGTGTATAAAGCATTGAAACAACAGCATATCTATTTGCAAACCTACTAAAAGAAACATTTTCTAAATACTATTTTGTAAAATAAGAAAATATTTAATGAAAAAAAAAAATAATAATAAAATAATTTTTCTGATTTATCGTTTTAAAAAATTCTAGAATAATATGTAAGTTAAGTTAATTTAAAATGTATGACTGGAAATAAAAATGTTCACTTATTAAACTAAATTTTCCTCGCTCCATTAGTAAATTTTTCAAGTATTACACATATCATACTGATCCAAAATATATGTAGACATCCACATTCGATTTTTTTACGTGAAGAAAGTAATTAGTAAAGAAATTGTTGACGAATGCACTTTATTCAAGGATAATTTTTGAAACAGTCCAATAAATTTCTTATAGTCAATAATTCACAAATATTCTCGAAACAGTCCAGTAAAATATCGTACTCAAACTCATATCACAAAACTCAAGTAAGTGTTAAATAAACCACAAAGCAAGAATTTGACTGATTCCTACGGGCCCATGTGCTGCGCAGTAAACAAAACAATGATCTAATGGGCTTCACTGATTCAGAAATAAAGATAAACTGTTCAAAATGCATCAGAGACGATCGCTCAGAACATCTACTCATATCTTAAAGTCAAGTAAAAAATGTTAAATAAATCACAAAGCAAGGATTTCATTGATTCCTATCTCCTATGAGTCCAGGCGCTGCGTACTCAACAAAACAACGGATTGATGGACTTCACTAATTCAGGAATAAGGATAAACCGTTCAAAGCACGATCGCTCAGAACATATATCTGAACAAAGAAGAACAAAACTATTAGATAGTATCTTTTCTCCTTTTATAGTCTCAGTCGTGATTTGGTGATCTTTCTAGGTAGTTTTGCAGGAGAAACCAGCAAAGAAATCCAGAAAATTTTAGAAATACGCTTCTATTGCGGATAGAGCTTCCAAATTTTGACAACCCTAAAGAACAATTCCTTGCAAAATTTGGTTCCCAAGGCCAATTTTCAACTCTCTCCCCCCCGCCCTCGTCCTACACTCCCATGAAACTTGAATTGACTGCAACTTTAACTGTAAATGTACTTTTACAACAACAACACATCTGATGCAGGAAAAAGGTTTACCCTTTGCATCAATATAATGACAAAATGTTAAAGCTTGTCTGATATTGTTGCGATGCGCTTGCACATATAAATAAGTTTTACCTTTTATGGTTGTACAAATAAATAAAATTTATAAGTATATAAAATAAGGACGCATAATACGAAAAAAAAAAAAAAAATCCTGAGACAATTCAACTTTTCTCTTTTTCTGAACTTTTTCTTTTTTAATATAGAAATATAGCATAAACAAATTTACAAATACATAGAATAGGAATATATAATGAATATTACTTGGTAAAATATGTTGTGGCCACCATATGACTTTCTTCGATATTTTCCTATACAAATTTTCTCAGTAAAAATAATTTATTAAAATTACCTTCCATGATGAATGCAGACGATTTCCATTCTAGAGAAATAGTATAACACTAAATATCCAAAGAAAGTCAATTAATTCTCTATATCTGGCAAAAATATGCATTTTTTTTTTTTTTTTTTTGTTAAAATTTGAAAAAATCGATAATTTTATTTTAAATTATCACAGATTGATGGTTCAACCATTCATTTTAAGGGTATTGACGAGCTCTTTCGAAAAATACCCATGGTGAAAATTTTCCCTGACTCGAGGGGAGGGAGGATTACCCCCCCTCAAAGCGGAAGCGATGCTCCTACGTATACACAAATTTTTTCCCGGTTGACTATCACTATTGTAAATAATTCTTTCTAATTTCATGATTATTAAAAATAATTCTTTTTATGTACGTTTGTGCGAAATTTTGCGCTATACTGTCATGTTAAAAATCCAGAAAAAGCGGGATGGCAACGTCACATGTTAGAAGATTTTCACCAAAAGTTCATAGGCACTAATTTATGTCAAGGCGCAATTACATATAAAATTTTATGAAATTCTCTGCAATAGTTCCTGAGATACAGTCGCCACAAAATTTAGTCACAGGATCTCTCTATGTTTAACTAGTATGTTGTGGCCACCACGAGACTTTCTTCTATATTTTCCTATACAAATTCACTCAGTAACAATATTTAAAAAATAAAAAAAAAATAAAAAAAATAAATCCAAGGTTTTTTTTTTTTTTTTTTCGTTAAAAGTAAAAAAAATCAATAACTTTGTTTTAAATTACCACATATTTATAGTTCAATCATTCGTTTTAAAGGTATTGACGAGACCTTTCGAAAGATACCCATCTTGAAAATTTACCCCACCCCAGAGGGTACTTCCCCCCAGGAGGGGAGGCGATGCCCCCACGTGCACAATTTTTTTTCCTAATTAACTACTACTATTAGCAATAATTCATATTAATTTTACAATCACAGGTTAAGAATAACTCTCATTATGTACAGTTATACGAAATTTTGTCCTATACTACCATGTTAAAAATTTAGAAGAAATACGATCACAGCGCCTCCTGTTGTGCGATTGATCCCCAAATCTAATCAGCACCAGTTTATGTCAGGAGCCAACTAAATATCAAGTTTTGATAATTTCGTTTAAAAAAAAAAAAAAAAAATTCTAAGGGTTTTTTTTTTTTTTTTTTGTAAAAAGTAAAAAAAATCGATAACTTTGTTTTAAATTATCACAGATTTATAGTTCAACCATTCGTTTTAAAGGTACTGACGAGACCTTTCGAAAGATACCCATCTTGAAAATTTTTGCCCTATATCACCATGTTAAACATTTAGAAAAAGCGGGATGGCAACGCAACCTGTAAGACGATTTTACCAAAAGTTGATAGGCACTAATTTATGTCAAGTTGCAACTACATACCAATTTGTATGAAATTCTGTCCAGTAGTTCCTGAGGTACAGTTGCCACAAAATTTTGTCACACACACACAGACAGACAGACATTTTCTAAAAATGGTCAAATCGTGTTCTACAGCTCTCAAAACGTGTAAATCCATCAAAAACCCGAAATCGAAAATTTTTACGAATCCAGTACTTTCTTCTAATTGAAGATAAAAGAAAGTAAAAAACGTTTCAGTAGACGATTGGAATGGAAGCATGGTAGTACTATTATTAGGCACACACCAACAGATGCCTACAAGAGGAAACTGCTAAAAAATCATTTTAGTGTTCGTGTTTTCTGTAATCAAACCTCTGTTACATTTCTCTGTCACCAATTTATCAGAAGTGTGTCTCTTACAAAAAAGGTACGTGATGGACTATTTTGGTTTTATATATGAATCAAATACCTTGTGTTTATATAGAATCCCATTAGTTTCACATAAAGGACAGGAAAAAAAGTTCATATTTGTTGTACATTGGTATTATTATGTTTGACTGTATTAAATGAATACATAAATAGAAAATATTACTTAGTGAGATGCACTTTATTTGATAGAATTTTGAAAATTGTTATATTTATTCGATCCAGAATGTCTTATTCTATCGATATAATGCCAGTTATGAAAAATTTTATTGTGGAAAGTATTTTTTGATTATTTTAGGTTTAGAAAACGATTGTTCCGCTGGTACTATAGGTGGCTATGACAAAATAATCTCGAAAACGGATATGCAATGTTAAAATAAACATTCTAATTATTTGATTTAATGTCTTTAAAGTTAGAAATTAATGGTTGACAATGCAAAATTTCCACAAATAAATGGTCTGCGTCAATGTCTGTTTGATTCTCGTGAGTTAATTTTTGTTATAACATTTATAATAAAATAATAAACATTCTTTATTTTATAGTGTGTTTAACAAATGTAATTTGTTGTTGTCGCCCTCACAAAACTTTCTTCTGTATTTTCTTATACAAATTCACGCAGTACATTTATTAAAATTAAACTATTATCAATGAAGGTAGACGATTTTCATTTCAGATAGTTTAACACTAAATGCAGAAAGAAAGTCAGTTTTGTTCCTGCAGACAACATCTTAAAAAAAAAAAAAGACTATAACTTTGTTTTAAATTATTACTTATCCTAGTATTCAAGTATTTCCATAGCAAAGAGGAATAAGCCATGCTCCTACATATGGAAAACAAAAATTAGTTGACTGTTACTATTATAAATTATCCTCTTTAATTTTGCAATGATTAGTTAAAAATAATTCTTATTGTACACTTTTAGAAGAAATTTTGTCCTATACTGACGTATTAAAAATTGTGAGAAAACACCAAAAATTGATATAATGTGATTGTGCAACTAAATATAAATTTGTATGAAATTCTGTGCATTATTTCTTGAGCTAGAATTGCTAAAAAATTGTCACATATATATATATATATATATCTTCTAGACATGGTCAAATCGTATTCTACACCCGTCAAAACGTGTAAATCCATCAAAAACCGGAAGTCGAAAATTTTTACAAATCCAATACTTTTTTCTATTGAATATAAAAGAAGGTAAAAATTGGAATCGCATGCTTTTTTAATGAAAAAAAACTTACCTGAACAGACCCCCATTTGTCATCTATAAAGCAAAGGGTAAAAAATTACTTTAAATGAAATCTCCATACCTATCATTTTCATTTTCCTAATCGAACTATGTTGTGTTTTTACGTAGCCTCAATGGTCTTTTACTAGCAGAAGAGGGGGAAAGGGGGGGGGGGGTTGCGGTTTACAAGGCATACTTTTAAGTTTGGAAAAAGAATGTTTTAATGTGTTAGAAAGGACGGAAAAAGTTTTGATGAAGGTAGGCACATCCTTACTAAGTTATTCCACTTAACGAGCCCTTTAGCAGTGCATTTTCTACACTGTTAAAAATTTCAACAGAAAACTCTGTGTAATCTATTATCTTAAGTCTTACGTAAAATTACACAGAAAAATAAACGGAGATGTTAAAAAACTCATTTTATATATTCACTTTAATAACTAATATTCATTTAATTAATTATTGGTGAGAATATATTTCGGACTTGGAATGCTTTTTCTAAAGTAGAAACAGTCATTTGTAATTTTAATTAAAAAATTAAATAATAAAATAATAAAATTAGGTAAAAATACAGAATAAAGATTGAGAATCACGATTATTCACTTTTAACTAAGAATTATTGTAAATTTACAGAAACTCTTGATAAATATTTACATTAAAATTACAGAAATTTTTATTAGTGTACTAAACTAAAACTATATTATGTATGAAACACAAGTTTTGCCAGTGCATATTTCGTGCCTCTTCATGTGGCTTCGGTCTGGTACTACAAAATACAGCGTAATAAAGCTATATAGATATTTTCTCATATAGTACCTCCTCGGCTGCCGCTCACAAAGCACACTGGTCGGCACTTTTCTGGCCCTAATTCCCGGTCTTATAAGCCTTCCTGTATAAAAGATTACCATTGAGATACACCCCATATAGAAATCTTATATTTGAGAACCTTCTTCTTACCTAGGTTGTTTTATCACATGCAAAGAATAAATATATTTTTTTCACAATTGTAACTTGAGTTTGCTAATCGCTCTTCAGTTTATTATTGGTAGCGCAGTTTTCATACTCAGCTATTTATCAATATCGGGTGTAGTTGTTGTGTAATTAATAAAACGGTGCAAAACATATTGATAAGTATGTTGTAATTTGATTGGATAACTGTTACCGAATTCAAGAGGCTGTTACGCAAAGTTATTTTTTTGGAACATACATGTCTCCCTGTCATCATGTGCTTGCTGTCACATCTCTTATGTCACTTCTGCATTCCTTTTCTTATTTTATTTTGTTGTAGTTTTCAAGAGATGAATTAGTTTTTATTATTATTATTATTATTATTATCTGCGGTTTTTTAAATTGACAGTTTTATTTTTTAAATTGTAACAAATTAGTCCTTGTCAAAAGTTGACGATTTGATAGCAAATAATATACTGCTACGTATGTTGTTAATCATAGAAAAAACTTGACGTGTGATCAAAGTTAGGAATTATGCAAAAGGTCTAAATTTATCTTAGAGATATAATATTTACAGTTTTTGAAACTATATAAGAATAAACAATAGGGTAATTCTATGAAAAAGTAAACTTCAGTGAAAAAAAAAATCTTATAAACTGTGACAGCTATCAGTTTTTTAATTGAACACAATTCTGGTTTTAAATAATAGCAATACACAATTATCGAATAAACAACAACAACAACAACAACAAAAAAGTCTGGCGTGAAACAACCACATGACTTTCATTACTCACTATTACACACCTATATGCATTTTTTGGAGATATATGAATTTTTTGGAATTTTCCAGTAAGAGAAACTTGATACATGTGTAAAGACATATAAAACAGAGTTTACACAGTGAGTTAAAAAATAAGGAAAAAAAAAATGATGACAGTTATTTTTTTAAACACTGGTTTATGAAATCTAAAACTGATCTATCTAATCAGAATGACCATTAATTTTCCTGTAATAACCACATAATACACGAGGAAGGGTATCCAAAATGGATTTACCTAACAATTTTCAAGAAAATCGTTAGAGCCGTTGAGATACCAACTTTTACAAAAACTTAGCATACTCAATTATTGACCGGGAAACAATAATACAAAAGGATATTTAATAAAATCTTTTTGTAAAAAAAATAGAACCGACTCCAAAAAGGAACTACTATTCAAACAACTAAAAATGACAGAAAATTGGCAGAAAATGAAACTGTAAATTGCGCCTAAAAGTATAAAATAATTTCCTTCGCCAAACAACCTCTAACACTACAATCAATCATAACTTTTGAAGTCGGCGCAAAATTAAATAAAATTTAATTAGTTTTTAAAAGTTTGTTTTTAGATCGGTAGCAACAAATGCTGTTGTCTCGAATGATCCATTTTCATGTTTCCTTTATTATTTTATCACTGTATACAATTGGTCCATTAGTAGCATCTACATCGAACAGTGAACATTCTTTACAATGCGGTATTTATGTTTCTACGAAGTTAGAGTTTCCTTTGCAAATTTGGTACAACTTTGATAACTATCATCCTTGATGGCTTTTGGATTTGGCGATTAAAACGTAAGGCAAAAATATACACGCAATATGTATATTTTCATAATATATATTGTACGATGTGTTGTTTCATATTCTTGATTACTCTCTTGATATACCTTATCGAAATAATCATGATATCCCAAAGAAATTAAATATGTTTGCCAGATAATTTTGCGATTTTTCTTAAATCAAGACGTCAGATACCAGCATCTTCGCCAACTTTTGCTGCTTACGAAATCTTATTTGTTTTCTTGAATCAAAGTAGTTTTCGGCTGCGTTTTGCAGGTAACAATGTGAGATGTGTATTTTGAATAGGATTTGATTTTTGTATTGAATAAAGGTATCAATTTTTTTTTTTAATTTTGCGCCGACTTCAAAAGTTATGATTGATTGTAGTGTTAGAGGTTGTTTGGCGAAGGAAATTATTTTATACTTTTAGGCGCAATTTACAGTTTCATTTTCTGCCAATTTTCTGTCATTTTTAGTTGTTTGAATAGTAGTTCCTTTTTGGAGTCGGTTCTATTTTTTTTACAAAAAGATTTTATTTTTCTCTTTTCAGTGAAAACTTATTTATATAGCAGAGCATTAGAAGACGTTCGACGGAGGTTTCACAAATCACAACTTCCAAGAAAAGTGACATTACTCAAAAAATGGTTTATGTCACTGAAAAATACATGAAATGCACCCAATGTGAACAAAAAAGTTACATCTCCATCTAGAAAGTTATCCACTCGAGAGACAGTTGTGCCAGTTTTATTCTAGTCAAGTTATTTTTAAATTGATTTTTCTCAAATGCTGCATTTTTAAGTTGTGTCACTTTTCTTGCCTTTATCGGATATGAGCAAAAAACTATTGAATGAACATACGTTAAGTTAAAAAGTCTTTAGAAATGTAAAGAACGGATACGCTGTATTCGTAACCAAAAATTCTGTTAGGCATCTATATTGAACTTTACAGTGAATACGTGTCACACGCTGCGCTGGAAATTGCGCAGCGTTAAGTTCAAACAAAGAGCAAAATATGCATTGCAGCTGACGGAACATCGATACTTACATACTGCTTTTACCAGTGTAGCTGCAGCGTTCAGCAGTTAGAGTGAGAACAGACTTTTGTGAGTATCCTGTAATTTGTTTATACCTTAATGAAATGATAATGAAACCTATTTCAGGCCAAGATCATTACGACAATAAAAGAAGTATTAAAATTAAATCATCTCTTACGAAGTTATAAGCTAACAAATTTCAACAACAACAACAATCAGATACATGGTTTGTATTGAGGACCTCTTCCTTTATGAAGTCGGTTTAAAACGTCTATGCGTTAATCGATGTAATCGCTTACAATAACCATACTTTGAATTTTACGTAGCATAAATGTCACCCGCTACGCTACAACATATGCAATGTCGTTCAAGTGTGCACAAAATAGGAAATTGCGAACAAACAAATGCACGTTTTAAGCGTTCTGTTTTCAGTATTAATGTCTAAACTATCTTTTCGTACTAAATCGATGATGCTCTGCAATTTTATAATTAACTTTTTTCCCCTGTCTTGAACCGTTTCCGAGATAGAAACGCTCGCATGAATGTCTAAACTATCTTTTTGTACTACATCAGTGATACTCTTCAGCATTGTAATTCACTTTTTTCTCTAGAACCGTTTTCGAGATAGGAACACTAACTCTGCTATTTTCCAATAGGTGGCGCTGCAAGCGGTTTAGCCTTGTACTGTATAGTCACTTTGCTATACTTACATGCCATTTCTATCACTATAGCTGCAGCCGTTTAGCTGTTAAAAGAGTTGGGACTGATTTTTTTGGGCACCCTGTATTTTCTTTAGATCGTAAAGATATTACAATGGGACCTATTTTAGACCAAGACCTTTTTAACAAAACAAAAAGTATCAAAATCGGAGCATCCGTTCAGAAGTTATGAGCTAACAAACATAAAAAAAACATACGGTTTGAATTGAGAACCTTCCTTCTTTTTTGAAGTCGGTTAAAAAGGAGTTAATATGGTGAGTTTGAAAAAAAAATCCGTACAGCCGTTTTTAAAGAAACGCACTTGCGAGACCTGAAATTGAGCTATTTATACAGGACTCCTATCACTTTTCCTGAACTAATCAACTATATCATTCGAAATGACATCTAATAGAGTATTTATATAGCAACTTTGAAGAAAATCGTTAGAGCCTTTTTAAGATACGGACTTACATTCTTTTTTCTGGTTTCCGATGACCCACTTCCGGTTTTCCAATTTTCACCAGAATCTAGAAACTTCATCTGTGCATCAGACCTGTGTCAGTTCGGAAGTCTAGTAGCTTTGTCTCTATTAGTTTCGGAGATATGATAGCCAGAAGATTCCACACATACACACATACATACATACATGCATACACACTGAACAATTGCCAGATACTACTTTTTTGGATACAGGAGGCCTTAAAACGTATAAATCAGGTAAAAACTCGATATCGAATCTTTGGTCCGAATACAATACTTCCATTACCTACGGCAGTAGGGTAATGGAAGTAACAATTCAATAAAAATATAAATTATTACAGTGTATATGATGATTCTGAACGGTGTCTAAGCCCTGTTATCTTATGTGATAGTGGTCTACTTACAAGTTCCTAAAATGCAATACAGGGAGGAATTGACCAACTTATTATTATATTTAAATTATTAAAATAATCCATACTTCGTGTGTCCCAGTACAGTTATAATGAAAAATTATAATTTCATCTAAGTGTGAATAAAAAGGATAAAATAATTACATTGCACCAAAAAAAAAAAAAAAAAAAAAAAAGCATTACGTTTTACAAGTGTATTATTTTTTCACTTTTTGTTACGTTTGAAAATATATTGTAGGGCTGTAAGTTTCAGAAAAATAATGTTGACAGTTATTTCTCTATTTTACTATTTTACAAGTGCTATTTTATGACGTTGAAAAAAATGTTATATTAGCAAAAGTTTTTAATTTAGCAAAAACAATTAAAAATTAATTCGCAATTCATTGAAGATAATTTTCATGACTTCTGAACATAGTGTAATGTAAAATAGAAAAGAACTTTCAGTATGTAGCTTTTCATATGATTATAAGTAAAACAATGGCTATTTAATCTATTGTTTTTTACCCCAGCTGATTTCTCATTCTTCATTTTCCTATAAATTTCCCTACGGTATACAAACATTTCTCTATGGAATAAAATATATATACAAACGTAAATATTATAATGTTACAGTTTGCCCTACAGTGATCACGTGTGAAGGGTTTCATGACGTCACACTGATAAAGTCCATTGTTCTAACTTACTGTAAATGACGTCGGTCACCATGTAATGATAAAAAAGTCATTTAATGTAATATAAAATATATCCTGCGCAGATAAAATCTTAAGTATATCTTTTTAAATATTGCATATATAATACCCAAACTTTACTTCTAGTTATCATTCCACATTTGGAATAGCGTCCCATATCTATTGAAAATAATCTGGTGAAATAGGTCATCTTTAAAGCTAATTTAAAATTGTCGTTGCGCTTTTATATTTAAGTCATATTAAAACTTCCATTAATTAAGAAACAAAAAGGATTACTTTGGATCATTCTATTATTTTTAAGGGGACGGTGGGCATTATAAATAAATATTTTTAATTTTACAGCAAAAGATTTAATTTTTTGTATATGTATGCATTGAAATATTACAATATTAATAACATAAAATAAAAATTATTTAGTTATTATTTTTTTTTTTTTTAATTTTTTAAAAAACTTTTAAATGTCTCTCGCGTTTATATTTTTCATATTTTTTTATTATTTTGCTTGATTATTATTCATTTATATATTTTAAATACATTTGGGTATCGTATTTTCTATTCGTTCAGAAGTTTAGTTTTAAGAATAATTTTTGTGAAATATACTGATTTTTTATGACAATTTCAATCTCGCTGCAATAATAAAACAGAGTCTTAAAAATCTAAATATAGGCGAAACTTAAAACGGATACCCAGATTTCACTGAAATGTAACATAAAACATATTAATGCAATTTTTATTCATTTTAAGCCAAAATTGTGACACGAGAGACATTTGAAAGAAGGGAAAATCGTTAAAAAACACATTAAGAGGAAACAGCATTTAAATTGAATTTCACCAGTTATCATTATTTTTATATCATTAACATTTTAGAAGGCTATATATTTTAAATTGTATGTTTTTTACTATTATTTTAACAAAATTAAAGTATTTTAAAAATTAAAAATATATTCTTCTCCGCCGACTATACCGCTTGTTTTTTTACATTATAAAGGGCATTTAATCAGATCATTATTTTTTTGAAACCCTTGTAATTTTTGAAACTATCAACTTAGAAGCATGCGGTTTGTTGCATATTGTTCAGAATTAGTTATAGAAAATAAATATAACAAAACGAAAAATCGATCTTTACCGTTGATTTTTACGATTTTTAAAGTCCACCATCCCCTTAAGAAAGATATAAAATGCTATTTAAAAGAGGTTAAAATTTGGTTATATTGACTGAGACCTTTAGTTGTACTGTTTCAAATGATATTAACAGAAAATATAAATTTCATAAAGATTAAACTATGGGGGAAAAAAAAATCTTTAAAAACCTATTTTCTATTAACTAAGAAATAAAAAATGTTCTTTTTTTAGGTCATCGAAGGGAAATGTCGGGGACAGATGCTGTGTCGACTTCTAATTTCACCAGATATGTTTGAAAGCGATCCTTGTCCCAGAGTCAGAAAGTATGCTGAAGTAGCTTATAAATGCAGACCAGGTACTTATCATTTGTGATTTTTGCGAAATGTGTGCGATATACAGAATGTCCAGAAAAACAGTATTTTGGCATGCGTTTTTTCTTAAATACACCGAGAAAAAAAATATTTATATATATATATATAACGCCTCCATCTAGAACGAATAAGTAGTCATTTTCTGAATCCCTAAACTAGAAATATAGATTTACGAGCTATGCATTTAAGGTAAACAAATAACTTGAATAGATGAAATATCGAGAATTTCTTGTCTGTATTTTTCTAGATGGTGAAAAAATATTATGAATCTTTTGTATTTCGAGAAATTCTTGCTTGATTTCCTAGAATTGGGTCAGAAACTAGAATTACAATTACTAAAACTCACCTCTTGTATTCGCATTTATTTCCAGAGATTTTTAAACAAGTTTGACCACGATAATATGAGAAAATGATCTAGAATATTAACAGGAGATTTTAGAGCTCGCTAGTACTATTTTTACTACAAATTTTTAACAAAAATTTTGAAGATTTCAAGTTTTAAACTTGTAAATGGTGATTTAATTGAGATATAAAAAATTCAGTGCACATATGTGTCCAGTTACATACAAAAGAAACGCAGGAAAAAAAAAAAAGGAACTTTAAAATAACTTAGAATTAGCATGAAGCATTTTGAAATTGTGCATAGTATTATTTTTCTCATAAAAGATGCCTTTACAACTCAAAAATTCCTTTTTATCATTTAAAACAGGCCTGTCCAATCCAAAACACTTGATGAGCCGCATAGGAAATCTATTTTATTCAGGCGGGCCGCCCCATATGCGCATATATGTGTATGTATATATAAGTTTGATTTTTCAAGAAATGCTTCAGGAATTAAATAAAGTACGAAAGCTCGTTAGATTGAAATGAACCGTGGTAAGACAAAAATTATGTCAAATTCTCTTTTCTCTTCACTGAAGATCACTATCGATATGAATGAATTAGAAACAGTATGATGTTATAATTATATGGGACAAGTCTTTACCATAAACGGGAACACAATGGAAGAAATTAACAGCCGAGTTAAATTTGCATGGAGAGTATTCGGAAAAAATAGCGCTATATTAAAAAGCGACCTCCCATATTTTTTTTTTTTTTTTTTTTTTTTTTTTTTTTTTTAAAGTTTTTGATCAGTGCTGTCTGTCTGTTTTAACTTGTGCTTCAGAAACTTGGACATCAACGTGTAGAACTGTACAAAAACTTTAAACAATCCAGAGGAGCATGGAAAGATGCATGTTAGGATTGATCCGAAGAGACAGAAAGCGAAACACTTGAATTAGGGAGCAAATCAAAGTTACTGATGTTATTTCTAGAGTTAAGAAGTTAAAATGGAGCTGGGCTGGGCACCTTGCTAGAAGAAATGATGATAAATGAACTACCAAAGTCCTATTTTGGATACCAAGAGATAAGAAAAGATCGAAGAAGAGACCACTATGTCGTTGGAGAGAGGAAATCAGGAAGTTTGGAAGAGCAGAGTGGAGAAAAATTTCAGAAAACAGAGCAGATTGGGATCACCTAGTAGAAGCCTTCATCTTGCAGTGGATTGATAAAGGCTGAAATTGATGATGATGATATATGTTTGTGAGTGTATGAATCATGTATGAATATACTATTTTCGGGGGAGGGACGGGTGAACATTCAGAGTAAAATACATTAATTTAAATTGTTTTTATTCATTAATTAAGAATAGAATTGTAAAAATTATAAAGTATAACTATAATAAAAAGAATAAATAATCGATCTAATTATTTAGAAATTTCCTTTATTAATTCATCAACAATAAATATTCATTTAAGATAAATTGGAACATAAGTTTCACTTTTATACCAACCATATGAAAAATGCCAGAGCTAGGAATCGAATCCGGGCCCTCTTAAAATGGATCTAATGATATTTCATTACAACAGAGTGATTCTTTAGTTACTATAATTGTTAAAAGGTATTTTTACTTCGAAAAGTCAGAACAAATTTATTAATTTTTAATCTGTTAACGAAAGTTGTCAAACTTTAAATGCCGTTAGTCTCCTCGCGGTCCGCAGAAAACTACACGCCGGGCCGGATGCGGCCCGAGGACCGCGGGTTGGCCACCCCGGATTTAAAACAGGCTATATGCATAAAAATGATAGTTTTCATTTGATAGACTTTATTTGAGAAGTAATACTGTAGAATGAAGAACAAAAATAATTAATTTCAACGTCCTTAGTCCCCTTAAAACACAAGGTTCCGATTAGCACAATAAGAACAAAAGGCAAGATTAGTATGATATTATATTGAAGCTAAAATAAATTGAAGACATCTAGTGAAAATATTTAAAATATGAAATTGTGTAATCTCGGAACGTGTAGCATAAAAACTTACGGATTAAGATAACATAAATAAAATGAAAGATCTTAAAGGAGTGGAAATTACATGCGCTATTAAATTTTGGAGATTATTTGAATCACTCCTAAAAGTTATTGCAAGTCATTTATACAATAAAGAAAAGAGTCTTTTTAGTGAATTTTTACTACATAACGACTGTTAAAATTTTTTTTGGTAATTGATTCTTCTCTATTTCATGTATATTTAAAAAATTCTAAAATGATAATAATAATAATAATAATCGTAAGCATTCTTTTTAATGTAGAAAAATCCTTATTCTGTTGCTAATCTGTTATTTATTTTCAGAATTTTTTAGAAATGAAATTGTTTGTGAAGGCGAACATATGAACTTAAACTGTCCCGCCGGACAAAGCATCACAATATACGCTGCCACATTTGGTACTACAAAGACAGGAGTTTTGGAATGCAGGCAACCAGAAGGACTGCAAACTGATGGTAAAGTACTCCCCCCCCCTTTTTTTTCATGCGAAATCCGGTATAATGTGTAACTATATTAATAAAATATATAGGATTCGGTGAAGAATTGCATGCATTTTTGTAAAGAAAGTTTTCTTATAAAATTTCTCACCTTGTTGCCTATAAATTGGGTGTATATTTTCTTCATACTGTAGCCGTATGTAACACGACTGAAAAAAAAAGTCCTTGTATTTCTGACAAAAAAGAAAAGAAAACTTTTCGTTTTCTTTCTTTTTCTGCTATATGCTAAATTAATTAACAGTTGACCATTTTAAATACTGAAATATTCAATGGTTTGAATCTTGGCAATCCTTTATTATATCTTCAATTCAATCCTCTTCCGACAATTTTTTTTTTTTTTTTAACATATTACGTTTTGTCTTATGAAGATTCTACGAAAAGAAAGTAAAAAACAACTCCTACCATTACAATTCAATCGGTTTTATTCTTAGTGTCGTTTCCCGCATCTTTTGACTTTAACCGCACTTACATTGTCTTCACTATTCTTTGATTATGAAATATAAAAGAATATTAAAATTTACTTACAGAGTTCATGGTATAAATTATGCACTTCTACAGAATTACAAAGAAGCACGGGGGGAAAATCTAGGGGAACATTTTTATCATAATTTTGAGGGTGTCTTCCTAGAACCGTTACCTGATTTAATCGGTCCACATTTTTGCATTGTAGACATAGTTTTTATTCTAATGTAACAGTACGCAAATTTTACGAACCAAACTATTAAAAAAAACACTGCATTAAATCATGATTATGTTCAATTACATTTTATATCACTTTTCCAAATTTTTTGTCATACAGAAAGTGTTCACATTTCCTTAAAAAGATTTCGTATCGTTCGATAATCTTTCTTTCTAGATTATAAATCTATATCATACTTTCTTTGATTGTAAGGCTTTTGTAAAACTTCATGAAATGAACACCATAAAATACAAGAACTTGCAACAATTGCTTCGGGTCGAAAGAAAACACAACCCTTCGCCAAGTGAACAAAGTAGGCACGAGTGCTTCAAAGCAAACAAAGCATTGCAGCAAACAAAGCGTGCGTTGCGTTTTGTTTGCATTACTCGTGCATACTTTGTTCGCCTGATGAAGGTTCGTGTTCCACCCGAAACAATTGTTGCGAGTTCTTGCATTTTACGGTGTTTATTCAAAGTTTTGTACTTATTATTTTTAAATGCCAGCACCGTGGTGCTTTCTTAAAATTTTTTATAATTCATGAAATACTATTTGATAGTCCTCTTTTACTAACGAGAGTTCATCAGCATGATGGGTTTGGTGTAAAAACAGTTATTTTCAACAGGTGTGTACTATAGTTTTTAGGTGTAATTTAAAGAGAACACACAAGAATGCCTTGAAAAGATTAGACGATACTTGTATTATTTTTAATTTTTTCCGGAAATGAAATGGAAGTTTCCGAAGCAGGGACGTTGTCTGTTTTCATTCTTCAGAATTTGTTTGTTTGAAATGGAATTTCTCCTGTAATAATCAGGCGTAAAACTTTTTTTTTTTTGAAATAATAGGATGAATTGATCTTACATTTTTATTTCCCGTTTCAACCCTTTATCAACTGACGGTACCATAATGTACTATTTTATAAAAAAGCGTATAAAATCGAATTGGTATAAGAAATGTAAAAAGGTGTTTACAAGAATAGAATGTATATACCTAGGTTTAATCTCATTACATGGCCACTAGACAGTAAATGTAGCCATTTTTGTTCATCAAAAGAATTTATAAAGTGCTATTGCTGTTTTTGATTGACATTTTTCGGATATTCATATGTGTTATAATTGAGTTATATATATCACTTCAAGAACCTGCCATCAATCTTAGAAAAAGGACATAAAAATTACAACATTTTTTGCATTATTTTTTAAAGGTTTTAGGTCTCTTTTCTTCGGCTTCTATGTACCAATGGTACACTGAAATAAATGCATCTCACAAAATACTCATTAAATACTAAGATGAGGTGATATGTATAGTTTTTATTGCATTATCTTTAAAAAATACCTTTAAGTAAAAGAGAAAAATAGATTTCAAGTAAATTTTTTGTCTTTCATAATGCACTAAATAGAGGGTTTTATGAGAGGTTTGTGACAACTGTGAAATCTTTAATGAAATTGTGTTTTAAAAGTTGGAAACAGGTTTGAATATCGTTTATTATACATTTTCGATAATCAATACATTTTTTTTTTCTTTTTTTAAGAACAGTTTTTTATATAAATTCAAGCTTCACTAATAGTAACAAACAATTTTATTTATTTCCTCCTAAATACTTTTCAAAGGAACTTTAAGGGGACTGACTCTTCACGTATCATCGTCGGCATACAAGTCCCATGTTATTCTATGGCGAAATTTTATACCAAATTACTCATTTTCTAATACATTTTTTAAATTTCGTTTTTATATTTAAAAAACTCCCAATCGTTTAATTTGTTTGTGTTTTTCAAAAATTGACTTTTAATTTTTTTATATTTCATTTTAAGATTGGAAAATGCATTTTTCATACTTTCAAATGAAATATTAAAAAAAAAAAAAAAAAAAAAAAAAAAAACTCTAATTTTTGAAAAAATGAACAAATTTAATTGCTGTTAATTTTCTGAATAAAAACGTGTAATTAAAAAAAAAAAAAAAACATTAGGTAATCAGTAATCTGCGTACCAATAACATGAGATTCACCTGCCGGCGGCGATCGGTGAATGGCAGTGTTTCCAATTCTAGGAACATTTTTGCTCATTATCTACCACTATTTTTTAATTATAACGGTTGCCTAAGCACTTCGAAGATTGACAGTCTATGTAAATCAAATATCTTGCTACAAAATTATTGGTGATTGATGAATAAAAAAGTCCCTAAGTTCGGCAACACTAGTGAAGGGTCCCCTTAGAAAACGTCTTCGATTCTTCCACCTGCCTCGGCAAAAAACGGTGATTAATATTGTTTTTAAAGTTACAAAAATTGTTTATAAGTGCTAGATGCTACAGATGTATCTAAAGATTTAGCGATTGAGTTTTGTGCCCGGCAAATCTCTGTTGTTGCCAACAATTTTCCGATAGAAATGTTTGAAACTGTATAAACATTTTTTAACACTTTTCAACAAAGTTTAAAAGTGTTTATGAATTCGGTTTATTTGTCTATTCATCTGTTTGCCCACGCTCTAATTTCTGTAAATATTTATTGAATACTATAAAATTGATGTATATTATTCATGTTCACTATAGCATATGTTCCCGATTGAAAATGATGTTAATAACACTACTGGTTTGGCCTGGGTGGTGTGCCTTCCAAGTGGGGTCTTTGTAAGGGATCTTATTCCTTGTTCATGAAAGTTTCGGAGAAAATGTCCAAAAACTCTGAACTCCAGGGCGATGAGCACAACCTGGGGTCGAACCCGTCACTTTCCGTCAACCAGATTCGAGAGAAGAACCTCTCGGCCACTTGCGATGCGCAAAGTATGAGAAAAAAGGTCATAATTCATTTGAGAATAGTAGTTATGCATTATAAATGACCATATAAAAAAAGAAATTAAAAAAAAATATATGTATCAAATATCGTAAAAATAAATTATTGAAAAGTAAAAAATAACATGAACAAATTGTCTTTCAAGTATCATTAAAAACGTAGGTTTTATTTTTTATATTTCGCAAACATGACAGGCAGTTTAATCATAAATTATTTTTTCAATGTTTTATTTTACTTTATTTTCAGATCAAACTACACATAAATAACAAACCAGAAATATCCGAATTTACAGTTGAAAAAAAAAAAAAAGATAAAAAATCTGAATGGCATCCCTTCTTCTTCAATAACGTTTTTGACGATTTAAATCGTTTTTAAGTTCACTTCTTATATCCGCTGAGGACATTAATAAATGTAATTTGTTAAATTTGTATCAGAAGGAAGGCTTATAACTTTGTTCATTTATCAATCAATTAGGTTCTTTTTATAAAGGAGAAACCCGATACTTTCTTCGTTTCGTGTTTATTCAGTCGTTCTCGAAACAGTGGTTCATCTATTCGAATTAGATAGGGAAATCACAAGGGATACTGAACGTCAATGGCTTTTTATATGGCTAACGGTTTTTCTTATTTTAAAACTGGCACTTTCATTGCTTGATTTTGTCAAGGCATGTAATTTGATACAGTTTTAAAGGAGCTGTCGGTGAGGCTTTAATGTTTTAAATCTTATTTCTCTTACTGTTTATTTATTTTTTTCTTCTTTTACTTAATTAGGAATAAGGCACGACGCAGTCTGCGTAAAATAAATATTCTGAGAAGATTGATAGTTATCTGAAATAAATTTAAAGCAGAAACAAAACTACTATATATTAAAATCACACAATCAACTGATTGGGAAGAAAATCATATTTATTGAAATTTATTTTTCCGACTGAGTGAAAATAATGCCTGGACCGGGAGTCGAACCCCAGATTAAACAAATGGGAGAAAGAAATATATTTCTTTCATTTTTAATGGTGTTTTCCTTTACCTGCGGCTTATTTCTGTCGAGCTATCTACATGATAGACCAGATGTTTCTGCCTAAAGGTTGTCTGAGTGAGTAATGTCCACCGGTTGTCGGCCTGGATAGCTCAATTGGTAGAGCCTTGACCTTGTAAGTCAATGATCTGGGGTTCGACTCCCAGTCCAGGCATTATTTTCACTCAGTCGGAAAAATAAATTTCAATAAAACTACTATATTTGAATATTTAATGTAGGGGAGAGTGGGGTACAATGGACCAATTTTGGAAATTTTAGGTGTTTACTCACAAAGTAATAATTTCTCGCTATTGAAAATATGTGCGCATATTACCTATGTATTAGGTCTTATGTGGCACTCAATCAAAAGCAATAATTATGTTTACTTTTTTTAATATAAAATTTTTAATAACAACTGAAAAAATGTTGTACCATGGACCATTGTACCCCGACCGCGGGGTACAATGGTCCATGACATGGGGTACTATGGACCACAGGTCAAATTTAAAAAGCATTCTAATGTAGTATGATTTTAATAGTATAAAATGTAGAATATATTATATTTGTTTATTTATGTCTTCGATTCATACAAATAATGTAAATTAATGAACATTAAAATTAGAAAATGATACGCCAAACAATTTTTGTGTCACTGAAAATCTGCTGTTTTCTTGTGAAGTTGTAGGGTCTGGAAAACTCATCATTATAATAGCTTGAAAATTTACAAGAGATATAGCAATATTCTCAGGAAAAAATGTAGAGATCTTAATTAAGTTTTCGTTGCAGGAATTTCACAAACACAGATCTTTTTATAGAAATTATTTTTATAGAACAGATTCTTTTTATAGAAATCTTTTATTTCTGTGATTAAACCAACAAAATATAAAACCGTCTTTTTCATCAAATTTATTTGTATTTTTATTTTTTAATTGCATTATTTAATTTAGTTTGTTATAACTGTGTGATATTTGTAAAAATATAAAAATACAAAAGTAACTGAATGGTTATTAAAAATAAAGAAGCAGAAACCTCAAAGTAAATTGCTTTCTTATTCATCTTTGAAGACATAATAGATCTAATTAAGGTTGGTTAACTCTGAAATTTTTACATATAATTTGTGGCTAACACTTCAAAAATGCAGGTTTCGTAAATCAGTTTATTATGACAGAGAACTGAGGTAAATGGACCATGGTCCACTGTTCCCCCGTTTCTTAGTGGTCCATTGTACCCCGTCTGGACCTCTGACAGCAAACGATAAAAAAAAAAAAAAAAAAAAAAAAGAAAAATCCTCTTAAAAAATATTTTAATGAGATTAAGTATAATAATAGATGACCTTAGCTTTTTATTGTGCTAAATAGCCTGTTCCAGATCATTATTCCTGAAAGACGAAAAGAAAAGTTGTTTAACTAAAAATATTTACTTTTGGCTACCGTAAACTAAACTTCACGAATAAAATGACTTAATTGTTAGTTGGGCATGAAGTTGCTGGCTAAATTTCATCATTGCAGTGCTGCTATCTATGTACCAAAATACGAACCATAGAAATAAATAAATAAATAAATTATAGGGAGCGGTCCATTGTACCCCACTGTCCCCTATGTTCAAAATAGTTGAAACTAGGTACTTTTTAACTTTTTAACTTAACCAATCAATGTCTGCATGCATACATAAATCAGTAAATTTGTATTTTCTGGTTTACAACTGATTAAAAGTTATATTTTTTAATAACTTTCTGTTTAAAGAATAATGCACTTAATTCTAATCCAAACTTTAATTTAAAATATTACGGCACAGTTGATTATAAATTAAAAGCTCATTTTAGAGTGTCTCGAATTATTGATAAAAATCATTTATATATTTTTTAATTATAAACGTTATGAATTATTTGTATTCATATTTTATACCGCCCTGCCCTCCTTATTTAAAAATTTCGTTTTCATATAAAACTCATTTTCAGATTTTTTTTTACCTACCTTTGACAATTTAAATAAATTAAGTTCAAATATTTTAAGTTAATTTTAAATGAATTTCAAAAATTAATAAACGCGATTTATTAGTTTTAATTTATATAAATTCGTATGACTTTGAATTTACACTTGTTTGTCTGTACTCTTTTAAATTCAATTCTCCCCTCCCTTTCCTGTAAAACGTAATTTCTATACTACTGGCCATTAAAATTGAAGAAGGAAGGGCGATGGCCTGGGATCTATCCTTAGGAGTAATCCTGAGACATGCTATCAAAATTTTGGATCTTCCGCGAATAGGATCACTCCCACCTTCGCTAACGAGTATTATTTTTACGGAATATGCAGCCACGAAGGATCACAACCACCATTTGTGTGCACGACATTCTTTGACCAGCTCGAGTATCAAACCCACGATTTTTCGATTACGAGTTAAATGCTGTACCAACTACTGTGGCTCCATAAACGTATACGAAATTTAAATACACTTTTGCGTATACATTTTATGTCATTGTGATTGTTATATTCATCAATCATGTTTTGTATTTTCTCTGTATAACAAGTTTCAACATCCATGTACTTAAAGAGGTGTCTTTATGCAAATGTAATAATAATAATATAATAACTAAAATTACAGTTTTTTTTTTTTTCTCCAGATTGCCAAGCGAGCTATGCTAGTGAAATCGTTATGAGGCAATGCAATGGTCGACAACATTGTTCGTTATTAGCCAATGCAAGAACTTTTCGTGACCTGAAGTGCATCGGAAGAAAACACCTGAAAGTGACTTACAACTGCAGTAAGCTTTTCTTTTGCTTTATACATGCTATTTTTCTAGAACTGCATCCGTTTGATTAGAATACACGTACTTATGAAGAAATAAGTCCCTATATCATATTGTTCCTTTAGGAAAACGATTAAAGGAAATATAAAGATTTAAGTAATTTTTCGTATTTTATTCTATTATATTTTAAGCAACCTTGGAAGCAGGGTTGCCAGGTGAATACTACAATTTTATTTTTGTACACCAAACAAAAAACAAAAAAGTCTAAAAAAAGTTTCCTTGTTCGAAAAAAGTTTGAAAAGTTTATTTCATGAAAGTTTCCTTGTTGTGAAAGAAACCTTAATATCTTTATGAAAGCCCACTTATAATTGAATACAGATAGGTCAAAGAACAGCTATAATCACATACTGAAGCAACAACGAATTTTAAATATTTTTTCTGAAACGTTATTGTTTTTTCTTTAATTATTATTGGTTCCCTTTTTGCTTTCGAAACAAAACATTCGCTAAAATATATAAATCAGATATTTTTCTTTACACCCCGTAAGTTTGGAAACTGAAATAGCGAAGAGTAAAAGCAGAAAGTAAGAAGTGTTAGTGTTTCTGCCTAAAGGTTGTCTGAGTGAGTAATGCCGACCGGTTGTCGGCCTGGATAGCTCAGTTGGTAGAGCCTTGACCTTGTAAGTCAAAGATCCGGGGTTCGACACCCGGTCCAGGCATTATTTTCACTCAGTCGCAAAAATAAAAAAATTCAAGGAAGTGTTAAGTTTCTGCGTTGACACCTAACTACAGGGTATCCTAGAAGTCTGTAGGCATTTTAAAAATTCATAACTCTATTGAAGGAATTGATAGAATTGAACGCGGTTTGCGAAAAAATCATTCTCGTGAAGGGGGACTTTTTTTTTTTTTTTTTTTTTTTTTTTTTTTTTTGGTAAAGAAAAAATAATAATTGATGTTTGTCGGTAGAGGGCGCTGTGCGTAAACAGATTACACATTTTCATGAAAAACTGTACTTATTCGCATGCAAACGCTTGCAGGTATATAAATCCTATTCTATGTGTCCGTCGTCACGACAAATTACAATTTGCAAACCAGTTATAACACTGCTAACTGCAGCTTCAGTCGGCGGTTCTTACCTGAGGGAAAACGTTTTCACCAATAATACTTTATCCACCAAGTCAGCATCGCAATTAAAACTTCATGTATGCATAAGTAGGAGGCAAAATAAGAAATAAACTGTTCGAATCGCAAAACTGTGCAATATAGGATTTTAATTTGCATATTTTTCTTTCACATCCGTGCCAAAAACTTAACTTTTTGTCTAACTATCGTTGACAAAAAATTCAGCAATATTTTTTTCTTTACCAGAAAAGAATCTCCCCTTCACGAGAATGATTTTTCGCAAACCGCGCCCAATTCTATCAATCCATTCAATAGTTATGAATTTTTAAAATGTCTACAGAATTATGGAACATCCTGTATATCTAAAATTTTGATTTGATAATTGTGACTGATTTTTATGTTTTTTGATGCACTGAAATCGAAACTGATGTCCGTTTTTCTTTATCATGTATAGATTTTTGCCAGTATATTGGGTGTCCGGTCCGCACACAAATTTTCCAGCGACTCTTCCACCAATACAACAATACGATAACTTTAATAGTATAGTTTTATAGTATATAAATCATGGAAACATACTAGAAGTTATCGAAAATGAAGAAATTGTGTCAGTAGACACTTTGTATTGGTAAAAATCTATACGTGATAACGAAAAACTGGCTTCAGTTTCGGTTTCAGCACACCAAAAACAAATGTATCAGCTGAAATTATCAAATCAAATTTTCCCAACATTATTTTTGTAGACCTGTGTAATTTGGAAAACTTCTCTACACAAAAAATTCCGTCTTTGTAAATTGCAAAAATACTTAATAATAGAGAATTTGCACGTTTTCTGATTTTATTCTTATATGATAGAAAATGAAAAGGTAAGAAAATAAATACATACATTTTCTTTATTTGAAATTTAATGACGGATTTATAACAATTTTAACATCGCACTCTTTACTCTATCGAGAAAACGCAGTATAATGTATCCTGACGTCACTCTTTATGACAACAAACGGGAGTAATCGTTGTTTACTTTCGATTTCGTGCTTTGCTTTGCTTCTTGAATCAGTGAAATAGGTTTTGTATTTTATAATAATGACGGATATTAAAAAATCGTAGTATAAATATTGTATTGTACCATTTTGCACTAATATAACGGCTAATGCTTCTCAAAAGTTATTCTTTAGCGTTCCACAGGATCCTATTAAACGAAAACATTGGACAATGCCATGAAAAGAAAACAATTAAAAATACTGATAATGGAAAATGGTGATAATGATATTAAATGATTATAAGATGAAAAAGAAATGCTCAGAAATCACATAAACGATTGATAATTACGTAAGTTAAAACGAATTGCTGCTTGCTAACTAGGCTAACAAAATGTAGACATTGAAGCATTATAAAGTGTGACGTCAGGCAGCGTTTTGAAGTCGCGTGATTTTTGGTTAATTTTAAAGTTATTTTTTAAATTAATGAGAACTTTTTTTGCATTTTTAATAAACTTTTTTAAATTTATGGGCCAAAAACTACCAGAAAAATAGGATTTTGTTCAAATCCCTCATTGTTTTGGAGTCCAAATAGTTCTTGATCAGATGAAAAAAAATAAGATATGTTGCATTCCTGTCTACTTTATTTCGGCTGATGAAGGATTGTGCTAAATTATAAACAATTATTGAGGTTTTTTTTCTCTTTCTCTTTTTCTTTTTTTTAAAATTCAAAACCTTTGCTTACAAAAGTCAAACGCTTTATTTCTTCGTCATCTTGGTTTCTATTTGATAATTTTTTATTTTCTTTCCAGTCAACAGTGACCTATTGATAAGACCTTCCTTCACCACTGAAAAAACAAGCGAAGAAACCATACATACCACATCCTTCCCAGGATGGGTCCGGGCTTTCGATACACCGCTACTCAACAGCCTACAGAGGCAACGAAGTAAGATATTTCATATTATCCTGAAAAACGCGTAATTCTAAAACAAAAGATGTTTACAGGATGCTTAAAAAACTGACAAAAATGTAAATATTGGTAAGGGACCACTTTCAGCAGGAATGTGACTGCGGAAATGTCACGATGAAGCGGTAGAAGGTACGGATGAGATCAATAAGTGAAATCGTCTCACGGGTTGTACACCGAAAAAACGTTTTGTTAGGATATTAGGAAAACCAAATTTATTTTGTTCACTGATTTTTAGATATATTTTGTCATTTTAATTTTATACAATTAACCAAACTTTCGTTGCTTCGATTGACCAAAAGAATAAAGTTGAAAGAAAAGTCACTGACAATGGATTGTCCGATAAGTTACGTCATAGTTCTCATTGTAAATAGCCAATGAGCGAACAATGTGCTGATTCAACAAAACTTTTATTTAAAACAATAAAACAATCTTGTTTAATATTTAAGCAAATATTATTTGAATCAACAAATATGTTAATATGTTTGGTAAAAAAAAAAAAAAAAAAAAAAAAAATGGTTCTGGTTAACAAAATATTCATTGAGGTTATAGCAATAAAAATATTTGGTTAATAATAATAAAAAAAAAAAAAAAATGTTGTTGTTCCAGCAAAACATTTCCTTCTGTACAATTGCCTTTCTCTCAATTTCCCCAGATTACAAAAAGAACACGCATCATTACAATTTCTTCCTTTGGAGTAACTTTAAGAGCATGATCTACGAAGTTTTCATCGAGTCTGATGAGTATCTGGAGTCAAACTATCCGTTGTTGCTGAAAATGTACGTGCAATGTTTTATTTTTTTGCTTATGAACGACAACCCGTCGTATACATTCGTCAGTAATGCAAGATTCACAGTGTCCGTCACTGTGAATCTTGCATATCTGACGGTGGCCGCTGTTTCAAGCATCAGTTCTAAATCTTGATTCCCTTTGACTTTACTTATATTCACTTATTTATCTTTATATTTCTTTACCTGCTAGCAAACATGCCGCCTTTCCACACCCACATTCATATGCTAAATCTACTTATTTCAGTTCTTTCTACATGACTTCACATTTTTGTGAGATATTTTTCAAATTTTCTGTATGTCACGGGGTTGTTATACCATACTTATAAAATTATTTGGGATATCGGGATAGACTTAGAGTATTCTTATCCTTTTATATGAAACGATATAAACGAAATAATTTAAAATAAATTCCATATTCAAATCTGTAGACTTACATTAACATTTTGATCTTGTCCCTGTATTTGAACTTTTCCTGATTTTTTATAACACGAAAACTGGAAGAATATCAGTTTTAAATCTTATACAGGAAGCAGACTGAAACATTACATTACGTTTTCCCTATGCAACAAAATTAGCTCTAGGTATAGCTATGGCTGAGTTAAAGTGAACAAATTAATTTAAAACTAGATATTTAGCAATAAATATTTAATGTTAAATATGTTTAATAAATAAGTGGGTTTTAAAAATAACTACTTAGATTTTTAATAAAAATTCTTAAAACAAATAATTTAATTTTTTTTTTTTTTTTTTTTTTTTTTTTTTTTTAAATCTAGGCTAGATTAGGTCTATTAAAATATTTAAAAACAATTCCAAGATATCGTTTGAATTTATACGCGAACATTAATATAATTTTTCAAATGTCATATGAAATGTTAATAAAATAAGGAGGGTTTTTATTTAAGATTTTAGAAAGATACAACGATTTCTAGATGTACAGATTCAAGCTTAACCATCTGACTGCTTCTGCTTTTTTTTTTTTTTTTTTTTCCAAAAATGATTCAAAAATTAAATATTTTTATTACATAATGTACACATATTTGGGAGTTTGCTTAATCAATGCAATATTTAACACATTTTTATGAGAAAGATTTCTTTAACACTTTATCAACCGATATAAATACCATAAGATTAAAAAGCTTATCAAATCAAATATGAGAAAGGAATGTAAAAAAGATATTTATAAGGATCGAAAATATGTACAATCGCACTGTTGTTCGTATTCACCATCAACTTCGACTCTCGGTTGAACGCGGAAACTTAAGGTGCCTGCCTACCTTTAAAACGCAATTTTCGGCCAAAACTCCGATTTTCTAATTTTGGGTTGGTTGGTTGGTTGGTTGTAGGATTTAAGGCCGATTGACTCCTGATGTGTCCTAGGCCTAGAGGGGGAATGCCCTCCGTGGGGGTCTTTCTAAGGGGTCCTAGCCCGTATTTACGCAAATTTCGGAGGAAACCACGGAAAACTCCGAACGGCTAGGTCGATGAGCGCGACCTGGGATCGAACCCGGCACCTCCCATCTATCAGCTTTGAGCTCAGAACCGCTCGGCCACTGGTGGGCTTCTAATTTTGGGTTAGTATTAAAGCCATTTTAGCTTTCTAAATCAGTTTGAATTTTGTTTCTATCTTGCTTAGAACATGAGTTACAGGCATTTTAATATCAGTCACTCGCCAGTTTTTGAAATCGGAAGTGACCGGAAATGACCCGTAAATGTTTGTTTACATAAATGTTTTACTCAATATAAGCATCAAAATTTGTTACTGAATATAAAATGAATTTAAAAAAGAAAAAAAAAAAATTGAAATAAATCAGTAACTTATTAAAATTGTTTTTTATTTAATAGGTAAAATCTGGTTTTTAAATATGTTTTCTGCCTTTTCTCAAAATGAGATTTTTAATATTTTACTTTATCCGAAAACATCATAACTCCAAAAGTTATGATTGAAACGTCATGAAACTTTGACAAAATACTCTAGAGGAGTTGTTTTAGGGATTGAACTACGACAATAAATCTAGCTTTTTTTTTTTTTTTTTTTTTTGTCGATAGAAATTATGAACTGTCATGTATATTCATGATTTTTTCGGCATGTAAAAATGTTATCTTCTTTAAAATATTAAATAACATGGTTATAGTTTTGAGAGTAGTTCACTACCTTAAGGACCATTCAATAATCTAAATAAAATTTACAGAATAAAAATATCGTAATTTAAATTTGACTTCTGATGTTTTGTAAAAGTGCTTTTTTTTCCGCAAATTTTATGCATATTTTGAGCCTAAATATTAAAATATTTAAAAAAAAAAACATTTTTTAAAGGTTATTCACTGTTTTTTATTATATTCTATCATATAAAATGCACATAAATAGGCAATTTTTCAATTATTAAAAAAAAAAAAAAAGTCACCTCCGACGGTAGGCAGACACCTTAAAAAGCGTTTAGGGACGGTGTGCAACTTTTCAACAAAATTTTACACGTTTCTGTCATCTGGGGACAAATATTCAAATGCTGTAAGATTTTTTTATTACCAATTAAAAACTGAGAGTAATAATGTCTCTAGAAGGCAGAAGCAACGCGCCAAATTTTGCTGGAAAATTGCACCCTGCCTTCAGACGCTTGTTAGATTTTCGTGTTCAACCGCGGTTCGAGGTTAAGGCTCTCACTGCCGTATTCACCATTAACTTCAACACCCGGTTAAACACAAAAACTTGAAAAGCCTCTAAAGGCAGGGTACATCTTTCCAGCAAAATTTTGCACGCTGTTTCTGCCATCTAGCGTCGAGGATTTCATATAATCTTTTATTGGTTATTTTCTCCTGAAAAATTTGAAAATAACTATACCGCTAGATGGCAGAAACTACACGACAAAATTTGCTGAAAATTTGCACCCTGCCTTTATACGCTTTTCAAATTTTCCTGTTCAACCGGGAGTTGAAGTTATTGGTGAATAACAGCCTCAATCAGTGATCGTCAAGGTCTTCGAAACCCCATGTTAACCTATGGAAAAATAATACATCTCATAAAACATATTTTTAAATTCTATTTTTCACATTTAGATAATTAACGACCGTTAAATCAATCCTTGTATTTCACAGTTTTTTTTTCCAGAAATTTTTGGAGTTGTAAAATGCAAAACATTTGCATTTTACAGCTTTAGAGTAAAATATTAAAAGTTTAAAAAATACGAGGCATAATTTAATGGTCACGAATTTTCTGAATGTGAAAACGGAATTTAGAATCATGCATTATGTGACGAATAAAAATGACGGTTATTTTCCACACACCGGGCCATTGGAACACCAATAAATAGCGTCCGCGACAGGAATCGTACCTGGGACCTTTCTGATTAACACGGGGTTCGAATGACCTTTACGACGCTCAGTGATAGAGTCAAATTTTCCCATGTTATTCTATGGAAAAATTCGCCACAATTACTCATTACCTAAAATAAAAAAAATAAAAAAAATTGAAAAATCAATTTTTCGTAAACGAGTATTAATTTAATGATAGTGAATTTTTTGAATGTGAAAATAAAATTAAAAAAATAAAAATAAAAATAAAAAAATAGGTAATGAGTAGCTGGGGAAACAAATTTTCCCATAGAATAACACGAGCTTTAGCTCTGTGTAATGATATTAGGCGCTACATGAAGCCATTTTTGTTCAAGAAAAGGTTTTGTAGCATGCCTGCGGACATCGCGAGATGAACAAGTTTTACTACATTTATTTTTCCCGTGGAAGTCGCGATATGAACAGTCAGAGGGTTAATAAAATTTTGATTTTGTTACATATAAGTCTTCATATATTGCAGATGAATTTGCCCTGAGGACGTCCACTCTTCCATCTAACATATTCAGGTCGGAGATGCAGAGTGACGAAGTGCCTTTAGACCTTAAAAAAGAAGAACTGGATGAAGATCGGCAGTTGGTCGGCTTCATGTCACAAATCATGTCAGCTCACAAATACGTGTCAGGTGATTATTGCATATAATTTATAATCATAATGCAAAACATTTTTTTTCCAGAAGTTATTTTAAATATTTCAAAATCCTATTGTTTTCAAATTGAATTTTTTTCCCCCTTAATAATATACATGGTGTTACATAAAGATTGACACGTAGTTTAATTCTTTATCTGTTTGATATAAGTGGGCGATATGGATTGCAAAAGTGTTCAAAATAAGGTAAAAATCGAAACCATGCTTATAAATATTTTGCCCCGTTAATTTTCAAAGAGTTACTCATTTTAAATTTTTATACGAACCCTATAAACTATAAACAAATTTGGAAAGTTTTTGTTTTTAACCTACTACTGACGATACTTTAAAGTAACATTAGTTTAAAAAGATTATAAAACCACACTGTAAAAAAAAAAAAAAAAAAAAAAAAAAAAAAACTGTTAAAAGTACAGGAAAAATCTGGCAGCTGGAATGCCAGTATTTCTCCGTCAAATATACAGTACAAAACTATATTCTTAACAAAAAACCTGTTTGATTTACAGGATTCCTGTGTAAAATATATGTCAGTGATACAATTTTACGGTTTTAAACTATATATATTGACGGAGAAAAACTGGCACCCCTGCTGCCAGATTTTCCCTGTACTTTTAACAGATTTTTTTTTTTTTTTTTTTTTTTTTTTTTTTCTGTGCATATTAATAGAAGAAATGTCAAAATATTTATAAAAATAGAGCGCATATACAGGGTGTTTATAAAGTCCCGGACCCATTTTGATGCTTAATAACTCATAAAATAATAAAGATAGATTAAAATTCATAACATAAATGGTTAGATCGACTCAAAAAGTTTCACGACCCTTGTCAATGAACTTCCACGTGTGCCCCCTTCGTCGCACGGAGAATATCAAGTGGATAGTCAATTTCACGCCAGGTAGCGGCAAGCATGTCGGCATCCACAGAGGCTATTGCGGTTGTAATTCTGACTTTTAGGTCATCAATGTTCGACACTCTCCTCCTGTAAACATTGTCCTTTACAAATCCCCAAAGGAAAAAGTCCAGCGGCGTTATATCAGGTGATCTGGGTGGCCAAGGAATTGGACCTCCTAGTCCAATCCATCTTCCTGGAAACTGGTCATTCAAAGAACTACGAACGATGGTACCCCAATGAGGTGGTGCACCATCTTGTTGCAAAAAGACATGTGGCTGAAGCTCTTCTAGTTGTGGAAATACGAAGTTTTCCAACATGTCTAAGTATACGACTGATGAGACCGTCTTTTCTGTAAAAAAGAAAGGCCCAATGACTCGGTCGTGCATTAGACATAACATTGCAATACACATAACATTGCAATGACATAACATTGCAATAGTTGCCAAAAACAGAAGAGAGAAAAATGCAATTAATAAGCAGACGATATTTAGAAAAGTACAGATATTTAGACTGGAAAATGAAATTATCTGAAATTAACCACACGCGCAGACGATATTTACAAAAGTAAAGATATTCAAACCTGAAAAGAAAATATATGAGTTATTCCATCAATAAATGCCATAAGTTTGTTTATATCTTCATTATTTTATGAGTTATTAAACATCAAAATGGGTCCGTGACTTTATAAACACCCTGTATATCTCACTTTAATGTCATTGCATGGAACTAGGCGATACATATCACTGTTTTTGTTCCAGAAAGGATTTTATAGAGTGCTCTCGTTGTTTTAACTTGGCATTTTTCGCGATCTTCACGTGTGTCGTGTATTATAATTAATTCTTATATTTCCCGAAGAATCCACTATCAGTCTCAGAAAAAATATAAGGAACATAAAAGATAGATACTTTTTTTTAGTCTTAATAACGTTTTCTAGCTCTATATGTACACTAAAGTGCACTGTTAAAAGTTTCTGTAAATTTAATGTAAATATTTATCCAGAGTCTCTGTAAATTTACAGTAATTCTTAGTTAAAAGCGAATAATGGAGATTCTCAATCTTTATTCTGTATTTTTACCTAATTTTATTATTTAATTATTTAATTAAAATTAAAAATGACTGTTTCTACTTTAGATAAAGCATTCCAAGTCCGAAATATATTCTCACCAATAATTAATTAAATTAATATTAGCTATTAAAATGAATGTATAAAATAAGTTTTTTAACATACCCGTTTATTTTTCTCTGTAATTTTACATAAGACTTAAGATAATAGATTACGCAGAGTTTTCTGTTGAAATTTTTAACAGTGTGTCATTTCACTAAATCCTCGTTAAGGGCCCTCTTCACTCACCGCCGCTGGAAGCCGAAGCTAATGTTATTCAATGTGAAATTTTTCTTTACAAATAACTTATTAAGTAATACATATTTTTAAATTCTGTTTTCACATTATGAAAATTCCCAGCTGTTAAATTGACGGACCGTTTTTTAAAAATTATTTTTTTAATTTTTTATATTTTACTTCGAAGCTGCAAAATACGAATTTTCAATATGCGGAATTTTTTTCATTTTGCAATTTCAAAATAAAATATTAAAAATTAAAAAAATACTTTTTCAAAAAAGGTCCGTCAATTTAACAGTTGGGAATTTTCTGAATGTGAAAACAGAATTTAAAAATATGTATTACTTAATAAGTTATTTGTAAAGAAAATTTCCCCATAGAATAACATTGGCTCGGGCTACCGGCGACGGTAAGTGAAGAGGGGCCGTTAATTACTAGGGTGATGTGATATGCATATTTTTTATTGCATATATCAAAGATATGTTTAAAATACATTTTCTGACTGTATCGCTTTTTGTCTGTAATTAACCCTTTGTCTATTGCATATATCAAAGATATGTTTAAAATACATTTTCTGACTGTAACGCTTTTTGTCTGTAATTAACCCTTTGTCTACTGCATTATGAATAATGTGGTAGATAAAAGGTTAATTTAACCCGTTAGTAGTCGCTATCGACAGCGCCACCTATTACAGATTGCGAACTTTTTATTTAACTGTCACCAATAATTTTAAGAAATGATGTGATCGACGTGAAATCGATTTTATTCGCGGTTTATGTATATCAAATGCCACTTCTAAACATTTTTGGTGGCTGTTGAATAAAAAAATCTGGAAAAACTGAAGGATGGGCGGCAAATCGACCGACTAGCGACTACTAACGGGTTAATAGTATCATTACAAAAAAACGCTTAACTGTATCTGAAAAGTGAGTGAGTTATACTTAATTAAAAATTCAACGTTGAACATAGGAACTCTATACCAAAACAAAAATGTAAAATTTTAACATTTTATAAAAAGATGAGATTCACAATAGAACTATTTATGCGTGTTTAGAATAGATTCACGATCCAGTCACGTATTTTGTATTTAAATAAAATAAAATAGCCAATGTATCCAAGTATGTAATGTTTTTTCAAATTTATTAGTACAACAGGTCGTACTATTTCTTTTAGACAGCATCGTTACCAATTTTATCTATCATTTTGTGTGATCTTGCAAACATCTTTGTTTTTATCTAAATATAAATAATCTGGTGTGAAACAACCACACGACTTCCATTACCTACTATTACATGTATTATATGCACATTTGGAGATAGTGTTATGAGAAGACATAGAATTGATTTAATGAAATAGACACCTAAAAATTACACGTGTAAAGACATACAAAACACAGTTTACATAGCGAATTTTTTTTTTTTTTTTTTTTTTTTTTTTTGAAACACAAATTTTTGAGATCTAAAACTGATCTATCTCATCAGGATGACTATTAATTTTCCTGTGATAACCAAGTGTAGCATGAGAAAGGATATCTAAAATGTGTTTATGTAACAATTTTCAAGAAAATCGTTAGAGCCGTTTTTGAGATACCGACTTTTACCAAAGCTTGATATAATTAATTGTTGACCAGAAAACAATAATTACATGCAAAAGGATATTTAAAAGAGGGTTAATATGGTAAGTTTAAAAAACATTCATACAGCCGTTTTGAAAGGAACGCACTTGCAGGACCTGAAATTAAGCTATTTATACAGGATGCCTATCAACTTTTCTGAACTAACTAACTATATCATACGAAAGGACATCTAATACAGTGTTCATACAGCAATTTTGAAGAAAATCGTTAGAGACGTTTTTGAGATACGGACTTGCGGCCCCACCTCCGGTTTTACAATTTTCACCAAAATTTGGAAAATTCATCTGTCCATCAGACCTGTTTACATTTTAAAGTTTCGTTGTTCAATCTTTATTAGTTTCCGAGATATAATAGCCAGAAGATTCCCCACATACACACACACAGACAGAGAGACATATTGCCAAAAAGAAAACGCTTTTTTGGACTCAGAAGACCTTGAAACATGTAAATCAGGTGAAATCTCGATATCGAATATTTGGACCGAATACTTCCATTACCTACGGTAGTCGGGTAATAGAAGGAAAAACTGAAAGTCTGTCACTGTATGTGTCTGGATTTTTAGATTTTATCAAAAACGAATACACTTATTAATCAGGACAAAATCTAGCTAATGCCGTATTTTTTTTAGTTCAATCGGATAACTGGTGTCGTATAGAAAATTATTTGCTATTTAAATTGCTTATAGAATATGAGAGATCCCGGTTCGAAGATTTCCAAACTGGATTGGCTGTAAAGAAACTGGACATCTGGATGAAGAGCTAAAAAATAGTTTTATTTGGCAGATAAAATAGCTGAACATCAGATATTAAGTATAGTGTCTCCATAATAATATAATAAATGAAACAGTACATTCTGTTTGGGAACCGCAAAATCGGAGAGAGAGAGAGAGAGAGATCTTAATCCAGTATTAAGAGATGTTTGCTTGACGGTGATCAGTGAGAGAGTGTCCAAATTTTTAGCAAAAATCGAAAATCATGAGTATGTTGGCACACACTATTTCGCCGCAAAGATCGCCCAAACAACGGTTTTCTTTAGATCCGTTGTATATTCATTTAGTTAATAATTTTTGAATGCAGCGAGCAGGTTTACCATATTACATTAACCCGAGACTTATGCCAAACTTTAGTTATGAGAATAGAAAACCACATACGGCAAATAATACATAGGAAAGAAATGTAATTAATTCTTTTTCAAGGATAATTTTGAGAAACAGATTAAAAGTATGTTAGCCGTTAAACTTTGATTTATGCAGAAAATAAGAATGGCCATGTGGTATTCTTTTAACACCGAAATGAAAGAATGAGGTTTTTGATTACAGCAAGATTTTCTTTTCCACATACTTTTTATTTTATTTTATTGAGAGGAAAAGGATTCAGCGGTTAATTAAAGACTATTATTGTATGCACGAATATATTATTATACAAAACATTAATATAGATTTAAATTTGAATAAAAGGGAAAAATTCATTAAAAATATGGGATTTCTATATCACAAACTGGTTCAAAGGAGTAACTAAAAGATTAGAGATAAAACCCCATTTTAACTTTAAATTTATTAAAAAATTAAATAAATAAAGAGCTAAGGTAATCTATTATTATATTTAATCTCATTAAAATGATTTTCTAAGAGTATTTGATATATTTTTGAACATTTGCTGTCAGAGGTCCAGACGGGGTACAATGGACCACTAAGAAACGGGTTACGATAGGCAATGGTCCATTTATCTCAGTTCTCTGTCATAATAAACTGATTTACGAAATCTGCCTTTTTGAAGCGTTACATATAAATCATGTATAAAAATTTCAGTGTTAACCTTAATTAGATCTATTGTGTCTTCAAAGATGAATAAGAAAGAATTTACTTTAAGGCTTCTTATTTATTTTTAATAACCATTCAGTTACTTTTGTATTCTTATATTTTTACAAATATCATACAGCTATAACAATGCAATTAAAAAATAATAATACAAACAAATTTGACGAAAAAGACGGTTTTACATTTTGTTGCATTAGTCACAGAAATAAAAGATAAAGAATCTGTTTTTGCGAGATTCATGCAACGAAAACTTAATCAAGATCTCTACATTTTTTCCTGAGAGTGTTGCTGTATCTCTTGTAAATTTTCAAGCTATTATAATGATGAGTTTTCCAGACCCCACAACTTCACAAGAAAACAGCAAATTTTCAGTGACACAAAAATTGTTTGGCGTATCATTTTCTAATTTTAATGTTCATTAATTTACATTATTTGTATGAATCGAAGACATAAATAAGCAAATATAATATATTCTAGATTTTATACTATTAAAAACATACTACATTAGTATGCTTTTTAAATTTGACCTGTGGTCAATAGTACATGTCATGGACCATTGTATCCCGCGGTCGGGGTACAATGGTCCATTTTGTCAGTTGTTATTAAAAAGTTTATATTAAAAGAAGTAAACATAATTATTGATTTTGATTGAGTGCCAAATAAGAGCCATTGTATAGGTAATATGCACACATATTTTCGACAGCGAGAAATTATTACTTTGCGAGTAAACACCTAAAATTTTCAAGATTGGTTCACTGTATTCCACTCTCCCCTACTGACTTTTTTATTTTAAGGAAAAATTAAATGAAAATTATGTTATAGTTTGAAAAATATTTAAAAAATCACCAAAAATCAAACAATTCAAGCTACAGATTTGAAATAAGTATTATTAGAAAGTTTATTCTTTACTGTTTTCGATAATGTAAAATGTAAAATTGTACTACAATATATGAAAGCAAAGGTCCTTTGGTGTAAAAAATAGCTTGTAAAAAAAAAAAAAAAAAATCAGCTCAATTTTAATTACTACTTTCCTGTTGAATTGAGATTAAGCAATTACATAGTTGGCGATTTATGTTTATTTTGGCGATATTTAGCATTTTTTTGGTAATTAAGACACAAAACTTTGATTTTTTAAGCTACATTTTATAAAAGCGATTAGCTAAAGTAATTATCCATCTGAAAAATCAGTTTTCAAAGAATTCTGCACATTTATAAACTCTCCAGCATGTTCTAAAAAAATTTCTTGATGAAGAAAAATTAAATTCAAAAAGTTGTCAAAACATCTAATTTTAAGATAATTTGAAAATGCAATCATTTTCTTGATATTGAACTTAGAAAATCTCAAATTAAAGCTCTCGCTGATAAAAATATTTTTACTTTTTTGTTTCATTATTCTGCGATGTTTGATTCTTCCAATTTTTAGAACTTTACGGAAAAAGACTTTGCTGATTTGTTTGTTTCTGTATAATAAGCATCTAATGGTCTTGGGTTACTTCCTGGCGATTTTATCATTGACGTGTTCTGTTTCTGTGTTAGTAGTTGTTTGTTTGTTTTGTTTATTGAGCGCGGCGTGGCAAAACGACCGTTTCTGCTTGATAATTGCTATGTTAATTTCTTTAAATTTAAACCTAAAAATTGCATGTACTACCTCAAAAATAAATAAATAAATAAAATAAAATAAAAAATAATATTCATAATAATAAAAATAATAATGCTCGTGCGCATCTTCACAGTCAGATGCACGCACACAAAAAGCTTATATGTTACATTAAACGCATGGCTGTTAGCGTAACCCGAGAAACACCACGAGGAGGTCGCCATGCATCGTTTCTCATGGGGAGTTTTGATAAGGCAGGCCCCCTTGCCTACTGCCAGAGGAGTTTTGATATTCCAGGCCCCATGCGTACTGCAATCAAACATCCCATATGATTTTAATTCTTTACACAAGGAATGCAACAACAGCAACACCATGTTTTAAAAAATTTCCTTAATTTTCGGAATTTCTTTTTCTTTTTTTTAACAAGTCGTTCTGAAATATACGCTTGTTCATTTTCATTTAATGTTCCCATTGCCTGAGAAAGAACTGAGTCCCCTTCGATTTGAAACAAAGGTTCGTCAGTATCAGTCCCAGGCAATGAAACAGAAACATGGTTATTTTTACTGGTTGCGTCCACTGTCTGAGAAAGAACTGATTTCCCTTTAATTTCAAACGGTTCGTCATTATCAGTCTCAGACAGTGATTCAAAAATAGTGGGCAGACTTCTAAATTTTGGCAGTCTTTTTATTTTGGGATGCTTGAAAGGACGGCCCCTATTTAAAGCTGAAATATACATTTCTTTCTTTCTTTCTAAAACCCGATTTTTATTAGTATATTTTTTATTAATGATTTCTGAAATATAATTTGGCTCTTCAGTTATTGGATTGAGTTGATTTTCATTTTGATCAAAAATATCAATAGTTTTAAAAGAAACATTGGCCGAAAAATTTGATTTAGAAAAAGATGGATGAATAGTTTTCGGACCTGGAATATCATCAAACTCCAACAATCCAGCATAGAAGACTGGACATATGTAAATTTTGCGAGCATCAATATCGGTATACTCGAAAAATTGAAAAAAAAGCCATGTGAGAAACTTTTTAAAAAAGTAAATCACAAAAAGCACTTCTAAGAATGGATACGCCATCTCAGATAAGGTCTATAGTTAGACTGAAGGGTAACGCTAAAAAGTTAAGCATTTGATTGTTGAAAGAAATAAAATTTCGTGCATTGTTCACATTATTTATACACAATTGTTGCAGGTGTTCGTACAATTGTTGAATTGCAATATTGAGTGCATTGTTCAAAAATGCTATTTATGATAAAATTAAAAAAAAAAAAAAAAAAAGCTATAATGATTTAATGTGTAAATTTAACATATTTTCATTTCAAGATATTTTGAAAACAAAATCAACATGTAAATGTTTCTTTTATGTTGGCAGCAGCTAATTTTTTAATATTTCTTTATTTCCGTTTCTATTATGGCTTTTATGGGGATTTTAATTAAAATGCTCAGATTTTAAACTAAAATTTATTTTATCAAAATTAAATATAGCCTATAACAATCAGGGATATTGTAACTTTTGGTCAGCGAAAGAAGTTTTTAAATCGGTTCAGTAGTTTCAGAGATTACCCTCCACAAACATACAATTTTTTGCTCTTTATATAATAGTATAGATAAAAACATTAAATCATTAAATTCTTTTTTTTTACTTATTTTTATTTCATAATATTTCACGCGCACTTTTTATTTCCTAATTCAAAATTATTAAAAAAAACTTTTTCGATATCGCTTGTAACAATACTAATTATTATTAATTTTCTTTTCTTTTTCTTTCAATAATAATAATAATAATAATAATAAAAGATTTTGATGAAATTCTGGCAAAAGCAGAATTTAGTTTAGGACGGAGGACTATTAGTTTTTTTTTTCTTTTTTCAAATTATAACATCGCTTTCAAATTATTCAATTATATTTTCGATAAATTTTAGATTTCGACAAATGTCCAACTATCGAAATCGACAACGCAAAAATCCCAGATTGAGACTAATAGGCCCTCAGTCCTAAAAAAAATGATGCCAAAAATAAATAAATAAATAAATATTTTTTTTTTTTTTAAATAATTAAAATAAAATTGAGAAAAAACGTGCTGAAGAAATGGAACACTTTCAGTATCCGCGTTTGTAATGATCGATAGATGGCGCTTTTTCAGATTTTGTTGTTAGTAAATATTATAGCCACGTGTATTTATTATTGTTCTTTTTGTTATTCTACTTAATATTCGTAGTATAATTTTTCCGCCATTACATCATGGAAAATTGATTGCTTTTGGAAAAAAATATTTCAGTTTATTCAAAGTTCGATCGGAAGTAGATATTTAACTGAAGCTGAACAAATATTAGTTTCAAATCATCTGATTAATTCTTTACTTCCATTATCCGAAGCAACTGAAATCTTAAATTTGTCATTTGGAAATAAATGGAAGCTTAATTCTGGATTTCTTAGTCCTTTGGAGTTACACTGGAGCACACAACAGTATGTGTTATCTTTTTACCGGATTTATTCATTTTTATTCAATAAATATATGTGAAACTAAACATCGGCATGCAATGGCGGCTTGATGAAAGTCGAATTAAAGCATGTTTATTGTAATTTCACCTTAGCCCACCAGAGGGCGAGCATTTCATTACAATTGCGGATAGAACCCCTAGGCAAATTTTTAAATTTGTCTCCGAAGAAGCTCGATCGTTTCTACTTAAGATATTTATTTATGCGATTGCGGTACCATTTTAATTCAAAAGTGTAACTTTTTAAAATTTAACGGGCGGATTTTTTCTTTAACATAGTCTTTTTTTCTGCCTTATGTTAAACATTTTTTTTTCAATTTACGTTGTCCATTTATCTCAAATAGATAAATTATTAAATCACATTTCAACCTTTTTGGAACATCCTGTCCAATATTTATTCTAAGTAGAATCGATAGTAATAAATCAACAATAGAATATCTGAATGAGATTTTAATTAGAGGTTTAGTATTTAATGTTGCTACTTTGACGGACAAATAAACGTTATACAGGGTGGACACAAGTGAAAACTTGTATTTTACAACATTTTTTTTTTTTTTTCTTTAGTGATGGCCTTGATTTTAATTCCTTTTGCAGCTTTGGCCAATCATAAAGTTTTTCTTGATGTCCGAAATGCAGGTTAACTGACTGCTTAAAAAAAAAAAAGTTTTTTTTTTTTTTTTTTTTTTTTTTTTTTTTTTTTTTGTTTCATTGTAAGGTTTTTGCGAATTCGCTAAAAACAATAAAATGAAAATTCCAAACCCACTATGGCAAACAATCACCAGATGTGAAGTTTTTAAATCTTTGCATTTTTTAAATCCTAAAAATTTTGCATTTTTTTGTGTCTAAAAATGTTTGAATGCAAATTTTATCGACTTCACATTTTGGTGGTTCTTTGATACAGCGAGTTTGAAGTTTCCGTTGTAATACCGCAGTAGTGCCTCCAGTGTCGGTCCTGAGTATTAATTTTGGATGCCAAGAAATATTTCATGCTTGGTCCAAAGTATCAGCAAAATAGACACAGAATCAGTGTAATCACAGTATATCCATTTACGTCCAACCTTCACTTCAAAAAGTTTATTTATTGAAATTTTTTAACCTTCCTTTAAAATATCGTATTATTAAAAACTTCAGATTTATAATAGAATAATTTACTAGTAATAATACAACATAACTAAATATTTTAATGCTTCGAGCATAATTGTATACTGACTAAAAGAAAAAAAAAAATCTATATAATATTTATCTAACGTGGACCAATTTCAATTAATTTTTGTTGAAACGATACGATAGAAGTGAAATTAATAAAATACGCGAGGATAAAAAATAATATTTAAAAATGAACAATATTTAAGCACGTGGACTAAGCTCAATCATCTAATGAGAAAACCAACGAGATAAATAAAGGAGTAAACATGACGACATTTGTGTGATGAGATTATTATAAGGAAAATGTATATTTAAAAGTTATTTCTTCAGAATCTTTGCAAGCGTCATTTCAAATCTAGCAATATTTTAAAGATACAGTTCCCGCCACTTATTAAAATCACATTCGTTCTGAGGCAAAATGATTTTATTAAGCGGCTGATTTTTATATCCGGCGAACGTTCCTGCACTCAAGGAAAAGGTATTACGCCCCTGAATTTGGAAAGAAATTTCAAAAGGTAACAAATAATGGAATTAGTAAACAATATTAATTAATTTTTGATAAATAATTAATTATTCCTCCGATATAAGTAAACTAAACGCATTCTAAATTTCTATGTGCTTTCCTTCAAAGAAAATCATCATTATTTTATTTTACCAAAAGTTCACGCTTTTCTTATAAATTTAAAATCTTTCCGTTTGAACTTCTTAATTTATAGCTATTAGCTATTTCAAAATATCTATATTAATAAAATCAGACTTTTGTCTGTAAATTTGTCGGAATCAAAAAATTTTGCGATATCTTCACGTTTCACACCCCATGAAAGCCGAAAATGACTTCAGAAAATTTTGCCTGTGTGTGTGTGTGTGTGTGTCTGTGTGTGTGTCATCGTGTCCGAATGTCGCTTTTTTTGTCCGGGCATCACTTGAGAACGGCTGGACGGAATTCAACAGCGCTTGGCAGGAATTTAGGTCTTCACCCAACTTAAAATTATATCTATCAACTTTTCAGAAATTCCCCCCCGTTCCCCCCCTATGGGGTAAAAGACTAAAACACGTTTGTCCGGGCATCACTGGAGAACGGCTGGACGGAATTCAACGGCGCTTGGCAGAAACTTAGGTCTTCATCCAACTTGAAATTATATCTATAGAAATTTTCAAAATTATGATTAGTGTTTAAATTGTGTGTAAAAAACGCCTGCGCATGCGCCATAAATATTTTTTCACTAAAATGCTTTGAATGAAAAAATAAAATATAAAAATTAATTTTTAAGTTAAAGACTTTTGTATTCGCGTGATTTTCACTACAAATTATGAAAAGATTGAAATGAAGTGTTGCCATCTAAGTTTCATACTTTAGTTAATTTTATAAAATCTAATTGTCGTATCGAAAAACTGTTTACACCCCAGGATTCAGAAAAATCACCTCTTTCATTTGGTACTGAATTTGTAATGATAGGTCTCATATTTCTAATTTGTTTTTCCCTTTATCCGTTTTTCCGTTGCCACTTAAATTTCATACTTTAGTTATTTTTTAAAAATCTAATTGTCGCATCGAAAAACTGTTTGAACCCCTGGATTCAGCAAAATCACCCCTTTCATTCGGTATCAAATTTATAAATATAGGTCTGATATTTCTAATTTATTTTTCCCTTTTTCCGTTTTCAACCCAGATTCGATATGGAACAACTTTAGTATTGGATCCCTTTGGCAAAATTTGAAATTCAATACCGAAGTAGCTCGGACATTTCTCGCCAAGATCTTTAATTGCACAATTGAGATAGCCAATTCAGTTCATCGCAAAAATGGCTTAAAATATTTAAAGTCACCAAAGGGTTCCGATACTTAAGCTGTGCTTTTTGTATTTATTTATTTATAATACTGTCTATTAAAGACTTCAGTGGTCACGAAATTTGTTGTGTAAATTGTTTGTATGCATCCGGCACTTATTGTAACTGCATTTCACGAAATTCGAAATCCCCCCTCCCCTTCTCGGAGTCGGAGGGCAATCAACATGTGCAAAAACATGTTTTTCCGTTTGAATTAGCTTTGAATTATCTTAGAATGGCGAATTTTAGTGTGTGTATATTGATTAAGTGTACGCATTATGTACATTAGTGGGATTTTGCAAAACTTCGAACTCACCCGCTGAGGAAGGGGAAGTAAGAAGTGGGCAAGTTGTGCCAAAGACAGTGGGAAATCAGACTCCTCACGTTGCGAGCGAGAAAACCTCTACCAATCACAGCGAGGTTATTAATAAAGATATGGCATTTTGACAAATCATTTAAGTTTAACGTCCAGCGAAGCGGGCAAAGCCTGCTAGTAAAAAATATAATCGAAATAGGTTTCTTTTCTTTTTTTTTTTTTTTAATTACGCCAAATTAAATAAAATGTCATTGTATTCTTGATGATAAAAATTTAAAAGGTGTCATTGGGGTCCTTTACTAAAACTGTACTGCCTGCGGAAGTATGAAAACTGAGTCATCAACCATGATTTTTATTTTGAAACTTTTCTTTGAATGATTTTGGTTTCACTATTGCACAATATTTATTTGGTTTTAACAATAGTTTGGCTTTTGGTAAATTAAAATTTTAATTAGGTGGTGAAACTGGTATAATATTTATAAGTTACAAATATTAAAGGTAAATAAGAAAAGAAATAAAGTGCGAAATTTTTGCACGGGTTTGCTAGTAATAAATAAAAAAAATACCCTAAACTTATTTTTGTTTTCTAAGTAATAGATATGAAATTCTGCACAAAACAGAAGTTAATTTAGTACGACAGGACTTATTTTAACCTATTCTTCCATATTATGACGTGCAATAACTGTGTTTCATTCCTTAGTATCGGTTACTACTTTCACTTCTAAAAATTTCTTTGGTATAGCATTAGCATAGAAGCCCCTTGACAGCTTTTAAATTTTCGTTGTCATTTTGGCGATGAATTATAGTAGTGATCACAACAGCGTAAGTAAGGATCTTGGCAAGAAACGTTTGAACTACTTTTCAGTGTCAAATTTCAAATTTCACCAAGGGGATCCATACCGAAGCTGTTCCATTTCCTTAGCACGATTTTTCTCAGTTTTATTTTAATTAATTAAAAGAAAAAAAGTTTGCCGTTCATTTTCCTTTTCTTTCTAACTTTCTGTATTTTTTCCTTTTTTTCCTTTTTTTTTTTTTTTTTTTGTGTGTGTGTGTGTGGGGGGGGGGCATAAAGAGAAATATACTTACTTGCTTTTTATTTATTTTTGGCATCAATATATATATATATATATATATATATATATATAATTGAAATATTAAAATGGGATTTTTATTTAATGTCTTTTGAAACAATTATCCCATTGAACTAAAAAATATGGCGTTAGCTAGATTTTCTCCTGACAAAAGAATGTAGCAATTTTTGTTCAATCTAAAAATCCGGACAGATGCAATGACAAACTTTCAACTTTATATATTTAGATAAAACAAAAATATTTGCACGTTTATTCAAAGTGACAGATTTAAAAATTAATAACGTCGCTGAAATCGCAATATGAAAGAAATAATACGACATGTCGTACTTAAAAAAAGAAAAAAAAAAAAAACTGATTGTTTTTATTTTCTGAATTGATATAGAATCTTTGCATTTTAAGAAAATGTTTCGACAATAGACACGAATATTGATAATCTTTGAAGTGAAAAACATTTTATATAATCGATTAACCCTTTAACGTTCATTTGTTTCTCAGCAAAACCAAACATTTGACATCATTTAACAATTTTTATTTAGCAGTTTTTTAACATTTCCCCCTTGTTTTAATCAGTTTTTAAACTATTGTTCCTTTTCTGTTCAGTAGATAGCAGCACTATTCCAAAATTTAACAAATAATGCTTCAAAGTAAGCTAAGTGCATAAGTCACTTGAAGTTTCTTAGTGGGTGCGAGTACCAATTGCTGGTTTGATGATGCACTCATGTCTAGTTTTTTTCATTTATTGAAGAGCTGGACTAATATTTTCAGCTGAAACAACTTTTACGAGTTTTTGTAGTCCATAATGTTTACTTACGTATTTTATTTATTAAATTAAATATTATTTGAATTTAATAAGGTTAACTTATAGATGTTTCAAACCAAAAATTTCTCGAAAAGAGACAATGCTAATTTTTTATTTATTAAATATTTATGATCAGCTATGATGTCTAAAAGACATTTTAAAAAATAGTTTAGTAATTTTTAAAATAAATTTAGTAGTGAATGTTAAAAGGTTATACAAAACAATCTTCTATATGTATAATAATAATGAATTAATGAAAATTTTTGTCATCTAATTTTTGATAGATTTACATTTTCCTGAAAAAAAAAAAAAAAAAAAAGTAAAATACATTTATTTTTAAAAGAATATTTAAATACAAATTAATAATCACTGAATATGTAAATCAAGCCAAATTTATAAAGATGTACAATAGAACTTCTTCATATATTTACTCAATGACATTCGACAATCTTTGAAGATTGCAGTATTGTGTACCTTCATTTCTTGTCTGTTTATTTACACTTATTATAACTTAAAAATACAAATTCATTAATTTCTGGTGGGTAAGCATTTTTAATTTATAAGTATGCAGGATTTTCAAAACTATTTTTTTTTTAATTCAAATTCCGAAAAATCTAATTATCCTGATATATTTACTGAAACTGGCTTGCAAAGCTGATTTTTTTTGACAAGATAGGGAAAGTTAAACATCGCAATAATATTATAATGAATGATTAAATTCGAAAAGTATCTCTTCTATAAGAAAATGAATAATATTGTTTTGTTTCTTAACACTACAATGGGCGATTTTCATACATTTATAAATAAAATAGCAATTCTACCTGTTCTTCACACGGGGGGAAAAAATGAAGAAGAAAAAATTCAGCAAAGACAATTAATTTGACCCGTTGGCAAGACACTGCTTATTCTGAGTTCCAATAAAGATCCAAGCTCTGTAAAAAACTATTTGCAAATAAAATTTTTTTAGAAAAACATCCAGAAGTAACCCACTCGTCTCTTCAAAACTGCATTTTGGAAGATCATTTTTTACCTTTATTATTAGGGCTAAAAGAAGACATTTTTTTAAGTATTAAGGGGGCCTTGGATACCAAATTTTTTATATTATTATTATTATTTATTGATGAATTGCAGTAATTATTTTTTCTGAAATTGGAGCTTATTTGACAATGAAATTGAGCAAGAAATAATCTTTAAAAAATTTACATAAAATTTTAAAAATTTAAAATTTTTGATAAATTTAAAATTTGTTATATCTTATGAACTAATGGTTCAATTTACAAACTTTTTTACCCTTATATACAGAAAAGATTTATCTTCAATTTATCTACAGGATTTATGATTATAATAATAATTTTTTTAAATATTAATTTTAATTTGAAAAAAGTACTTATTTCATGCATAACTTTTAGCTCGACATGGATTACCAAAAAATTTTTGCTCCTAATTAAAAATCCCGAAAACAAATTGTAGATAAATCTTTTCTGTATATAAGGGTGAAAAAAGTTTGTAAATTGAACCATTAGTTCATGAGATATAACAAATTTTAAATTTATCAAAAATTTGAAATTTGAAATATTAAAATTTTATCAAAATTTTTGAAAGAGTATTTCTTGCTCAAATTCATCGTCAAATAAGCTTCAATTTCAGAAAAATTAATTACTGCAATTCATCAATAAATAATGAAAAAAAAAATTTGGTGTCCCAGACCCCTTTAAGCATCTACTGGAAAACACTGAGATAATAAAGATAATAATGTGATAAGGCTTAAAAACTTTTGCACCACTTTTCAACCCCTTAAAGGTTAAATTTCTTCAAATCTCTTCTTAGACAGCCTCTGCGTTACGAAAGAAACTTCTCTCCAAAGTTTTTCGCTTCAGCGGTTTGGACTAGGCGTTATTAGATGAATCAATGAATGGTATTTCGCGTTTATATACATAGATATGACTACGTGAGTATGCCAAAAAATTTTGTATTAGTAAACAAAGAGTTAAACAATTCGCATTTTCTAGTCGGCAGCAAAATTATTGAAGCACACATCCCCATTTTCATATTTTTTTTTATTTGTTTGATCGCTAATTTTTATCATCAACTTACTTTTTTATAAACAGCAAAGGACTAAGACCATGACTGGACAAATATTTACTTTCGCAGTATTAGGTGCTAATTCTTTACGTAGACATAATCGCTGGCGCTTCATTAATTTTGCTATGACAGATATGACTAATACAGATATGACTTCGTGAATATTCCAAAAAGTTTTGTATTAGTAAACAAAGAAATACACATTTGAGTGCTTTAACTGGTAGAAAACTGTATTGAAATATTATATGGATCAACAACATTGAATGTGTGCCAATTATATTGAAATATTATGTGTGTCAGCAGCACTGAATTATTGTGTGTGTCATCTCAATTATATTGAAATATTATGTATGTCAATTGTATTTACTTTCTCTCTCATGAGATTTAATTATTAATTAAATATTTCATTGATATTTAATTAAATCATTACAGGTAACAAGGAGAGACTCATTTTGTACGTCACTCTTAGTATGGGCGTTGGTCTTGCCATATTTGCAACTGTACTCATTGCACGATTCGTCATTATTCACGTCCAATATAAACGCAACAGCAAACCAGAAATAGTTCCGGTCAGCGATGACCAGTTCTTCAGCGACAGTGATCTTGAACAATATGATCCATCAGATAGTTTACCTCCGCCGGTAATTAATTACACTGCTTCTTTGAGAAGACAGAGCAGTGATGCCCAGCCCAGAGCTCCTGTCGCAGATGGTGCTGAACTTAACCACTATTTCAGCTGAATGAATGAGATGCTTTCTGTCTAGAAATGTCAACAAATCGTCAAGCACAGCAGGACTGTTACAACACAGCTTGTTATTCACAGCGTGCCTTTTTAATTTAATGACTTGAGAGAACTCAATAGGATGAAAAAACTTCACCCTATATATCAAGCGTTGCAACGAATGAACTGTTTTTAGAAACATTGCCACTCAAAATCATTTGAGTAGAAATTCTTAAGATTCAAGAAATTGTTTTCTACTTGTTTTGCAATGCGTGGAGTTACAAAAGTGAAGAACCATAATTATGATGACTGATTGCTTCTTTTTTAAAGTTCTCACATTAATCTTCACTCTTTTGTAGTTGTTAATCGGACACAGGAAAGATTATTGTATTTTGTATATTTATATTTCTGTAAATATAGCAAGTAGTAGGCTCTTAATTTATAAGTAGATACTGAAATATATCTACATTTAAAAACAAGGAAATACATGTTTACATTTTCTTAATAGCAACAAAAAGGCTGAAGTTCTTAGTCTGTTCGAGAATGAAAAAATAAATAAATGAAATGAAAGCCTTTCTTAGAACACGGCTATTTGTTTTAATTCGTAAAATATGTTACATGCAATAGAGTTTAAATAATTTAAAATTTCATATAAAAAGCTTTATGATTAAATTTCACTCATAAAATATTTCAACAATAAATATTGATATTATATTTATAAATTGCTTTATAAAGTGTAAAAAATACAAAAGAATTGGTGATGCATACAAGAGGTCTGCACGGGGCGAGGAATAGCTCGACCCATACGAAATCTTTGCTTATCCGGCCTGGCTATTTTTTCTTTTATTTGCCCTGTATGTGGCCTGGCTCGATAAAAAAAAAAAAAAAAAAAAGATAAAAAAAAAAGTCATGTATTTTCATGCAATTTTTTTAAATATCTACTTTCCAGAGGTCATGCAATAGCCAAACAATATATCTGTACTGATAAGTATAAAGGATTTAAGTCCAAAAATGTCGATTTTGAGTTAAGTACATAATCAGACTCAGAAAAAAATTCTCTATCGATTGGTATAATGGGTTTAAATCCATGTAGTTTAGTCTTTGAGAAAATCCATTGGTAAAAAAATATTCAAGTCAGAAATTTAGCATTAATCATTGGAATAAAATATTTAATTCAATTTTTTCCCTTTATTAAAGGAAGGTTGACAATTACTGAATGGTATAAAGGGTATAAATCAACATAATCCCTTTTTCCTAATCGATTCTTCTGATTAGTTTTTAGTTAATTTAACTTTATTTTTCGTCTCCTGAAAAATCAAGAATATGGATTTAAATCCTTTATACTTATCAGTACAGATATAGCCAAGCAATAGAATACCCATTAACAAAACTACTGATCTTTTAGAAGACAATTATACATAAAAAGAAATTCCTTATTACGGTCGGACAGACGAGCAGAAAGTCAAATCGATACTATTAGTATTATTAAATAATGTAGAAAAGTATTAAAAATGGTTAAAACTACTAAATATCTATTTTCACCCATTTCCACTTATATCCTGTAATGTATCCGAATCCTTTTATGCGATCCTATAAATAAATGTAACCATTTCCAGTGGAAAAGATGTTTTGCACATCTGAAAAATGATGCTATTTCATTTCATTTAGTGCTCTGGAAAGTAACGGAAAAGTGCTTTCAAAATATTCTTCAATAGTCTCTAGATTCTATAGAGCATAGGACATAAAACTTGGTAGACAGTAACGCATCCAATTTCTTTTGTTTGTACACGTGCACAAATTAGTAGCGAGATGGATATACTATTTTGAACAGGATACCAGCTATTGTTATATTAAATAACATATATCAGTTTCGAAACATACAAAACTTTTAAATCGTGAACAGACAGTCAGGCAATCCATTTTAAGTTATAAACACTTTTTAAGAGAACAAAATTTCATGTGACATACTAAGCTTATAAAATTATGTAAAAAAAAAAAAAAAAAAAAAAAAACTAAAGAAACGTTTTATTATTTACGTTCTTCGTTAATTAACGATGAAAGTGGGAGAAAATTTACAGGCCGACACGTCCCAGAAAAATTTTAATCCAGGCACGACCTAGCCCGATTAGGGACCGCAGAAGCCCTGTTGGTAGAGCACCGAGCTCGTAAATGGAAGATTGTGGGTTCAATACTTGAGCCGGCCAAAGACCATCGTGTACACTAATGGTGGCTGATGCACGTCAAATACGTCATGGTAGCAATATTCTCCATGTTCTCATCCAAATTATACCTCTGGGGTCACCGAAGTGGGGGAGCCATCCTCTCTGTAAAGGATCAAAATTGTGATGGCATGTCTCCGGACCATCTTTAGGGGTGCGTCCCAGACTGTCACCAATCACCCATAATGCAGTACTAGTGCAACGTTAAAACCCAACCAACCAACCAACCCAGCCCGAGTATACAAAAAAAATTAAGCTCGAGCCAGGTCCGGCCCGAGGAAGAAAAAAAAAATACTGAGCCCGACCCAACTCGAGACCAAATTGAGAAATTTATCCCCGAATCTAGCCTGAGGGCCGGGCAAAAGTCGGGCCCAGGTCTCTAGGTCGGGCCCGTGCTGATCTCTAATTCATGTTAACACAGTGAAAACGCAGCGCTAGACTAAATTAATCTGAGCCGTGAAAATCGTTTTTGGGACTGATTTTTTGCGGTATTGATTGATTATTTGGATTATTGATTATAATTTGGATTGATTATTTGTGCCATTTGAAAATGTCTGCGTGAGATCAGCCAAAATCTAAAGTGCTCTGAGAGTTCATTCACGTAATCATTCCTGTATCTATTATTAATAGTTTTACTATTCTTAATTTTGTTTTAGCGATTGACGTTTGTCAAGACATTCATGAATTAAAGCTGGCACATCAGTTTTAAATTATAAAAAATATACTCAACAGAATCAATCTTTTTAAAAGGTTGTTTTAATAGTTTATATTTCATTGAATGATGAATAACAACTATAAAGATAAATAAAAACTTTGTAAACATTCACTATAAATAACAATAATAATAATAATAACAGCAACAAATAATTAAGCACAACTTTTCATCAGGCAAAAAAATCTGGAGTGACTCCACTCGACTTTCCGAACATTGAGTAATTAACAGTTTTGTAGATAAAGTAAAGAAAGAGAAGTTGCTAAACAAACAAAAGAGAGAAAACCATAATAGAGTATTTTTCTTCATATATTACACGATGTTTTATTTAACGCTACTGAACATTGAGCCCATAGATCATAATAACAAAGAATTTTTCGTTGTGTCCCTGTAAAAACCTATAAATGCTAGATTCACCAAAATGCTTATAGTTAGTGCAACAGTGATTTATAATATTCATATAAATTTTCAGCTCAATTGAATAAGGCGTTTAAATGCTATATCGCACTTTTAAAAATTTGGTCCCATAGGCCATAATGATAAAGAATTTTTCATTGTGTCCCTGTAAAAAATCTGTAAGCGCTAGATTCACCAAAATCTATACAGTTGGTGCAACTATGACCTATAACATGTGTAAAAATTTTTTGCTCAGATTAATAAGGCGTTTAGACGCTATCACACTTTTAAAAATTTGGCCCCATAGGCCATAATGATAAAGAATTTTTCTTTGTTTCCTGTAAAAAAACTAAAAGTGCTAGATTCTCCAAAATCTATACAGATTAAGTATCTGTGACCTATAATATGTGTATAAATTTTTTTGCTCAATTGAATAAGGCGTTTAGATGCTATCGCACTTTGAAGAATTTGGTCCTATAGACCATAATGATAAATAATTTTTCTTTGTGTCCCTGTAAAGAAACTATAAGTGCTAGATTTATCAAAATCAATAGAGTTCGTGCTACGGTGACTTGCAACATGCGTACCAACTTACAGTTCATTCGAGCAAAGCGTTTAGACGCTAGAGTGTTCACTCACACACATACACACACACACACACACACACACATACGTCATCGTAAAAATAGTGAAAACCGACTCAGGGGACCTCGAAACGTATAGAAACCTTATAATCTCAAATTCGGATTTTTGCCATGATTACAATACTTTCTTCACTATAGTGTTCGGAAAGTAAAAATGTAGGTACGAGATCAGAAAACGCAGATGGATTTATGTGCGTTACTTTGTTAGCAGTGCCCAATTAGTGGCTGAAAGTTTTTACTCTCTAAACTGGTAGACGAAAGATGCTAATTTCGAGCTCAAATCATGTTCGTCTATTCAGCCGTCTGGAGTTTTCTGTGGTTTACTACGAAACATGCGTGAATTCGGGTAAGGACATCTTTGGACCTCCAAATCTCAATGAAGGGCAACCAAAGCTTAAGACCATCGTGTTGAAATTGGCTTTAACCACCACATCACATACGTCCTAGTACTAATTGGTACTATAATTAAAGTTAAATAATGTTGGCTGCATTACAACTAGTCTCTAATTTAAAAGGGGTCGCGCATATTTAATCAGCCAGAACGAGAAGATAAATATGGATTATATTTTATGACAACGGAATTAAATATCTCTTGCACGAGTGCAATGTGGAAGCAGCTTTTACCCTCCACTTGTGCCTACTTTACTTGCCTGATGAATGTTCTTGCTTAATTGTTTTGACCAGAAACAAATATTGCGTGTTTTTGCAATTTAATGTTTGCTTAGTAAAGTAATATTCTTAATTATTCAAAATTTATTTTTTGGTGCTCTTTAGTACGTATACTAATATATTTAAGCAAAAGTCATATAAATTGTAAATTTTTATTTTAAAAATTTTAAAAATTTCATATTTTGTATTAGTGATTTTTGTAAAAGTTTCATACTTTAGATGTAGTAATAAGTCTTACATTTGTTAATAGATTTTTTTTTTTTTTTTTTTTTTAATAAAATAACTTAAATGAAAAAAAAAAAAAAAAAGCCTCATGTTTTGATGATAATATCATGACATTCCAAAACAGAAGTTTAAATTCACAGTAGTTTTCAGATTCATCCTAATGAAAGGTGCGAAGAGGACAGAGGTAAGCTGGAATTGTAGTGCATTTGGTGATTGAGTAGTGAACGCAGTATAACTCAGTGATGAACTCTGGTGTAAAGTCTTTAGTCGCCAGGGGCTGGGTTCGAATCACGATTTACACATAAATATTCGTAGTGGTTTGGAATCTACTACATGTCGTAGATCCCGCATCTATTCAGCTTTAGTGTGCAAAAAATGACCGTATGGCGACAAACCAAACCAAATCAGGTTGCATTTATCCAAGGAAAAATCTAGAGTGACTCCACTCGACTTTCCGAAAATTAAGTAACTAACAGTTGTATAAATAAATTAAAGTAAGACAAGTCGTTAAATAAACAGAAGAGAAAATTATAATAGGGTGTTTGAATATTTTCCTTCTGTATAGTATACTGTTTAATTTAACGCTGTTCCACTTCAAATAATTTGAGCTCATAAGTCATATAATGATAAAGAATTTTTTGTTTGTTGTGTCCATATAAAAATCCATAAGTGCTATATTCACCAAAATCTATAGATTTTACACGACGGTGATCTATAATCTTATAAAAGGCAATGTCTGTGTGTCTGTGACCCAGGACAGCGTAGCGCAAAGATGGCAGCTCGGACAGTCACATGATTCGTGATGCCCCCTGAGGTGTCCTAATGAACCTCGAAGACATATTTTCGATTAGATTTCTTTTAATTAATTAAAAAATGAAAACAATAATCTCAAAATAGCTTTAAAACGAGCCATTTAAATATTAGCAATAATTTAATTGTTGCCAAAAAAACTTTACGAGTTCTTTTTTTTTTTTTTTCTTTTGATATAAAAATAAATACATTTAATTAAATGTGAACAATAAAAAAAAAATATATAAATTAAATTATCGCATTTAAAAAAAAAAAAAAAAATGAGCCCAAGGACCATAATGATAAGGAATTTTTCTTTGTGTCCTGGTAAAAAAAAAAAAAAAAAAAAAAAAAAATCTGGAGTGACTCCACTCGACTTTCCGAACATTGAGTCATTAACAGTTTTGTAGATAAAGTAAAGAAAGAGGAGTTGTTAAACAAACAAAAGAGAGAAAACCATAACAGAGTATTTGAGTATTTTTCTCCATATATTACACGATGTTTTGTTTAAAGCTACTGAACTTTGAGCCCATAGATCATAATGATACAGAATTTTTCGTTGTTTCCCTGTAAAAACCTGTAAATGCTAGATTCACCAAAATGATTATAGTTAGTGCAACAGTGATTTATAATATTCATATAAATTTTCAGCTCAATTGAATAAGGCGTTTAGATGCCATCGCACTTTTAAAAATTGGGTCCCATAGGCCATAATGATAAAGAATTTTTCTTTGTGTCCCTGTAAAAAAACTGCGAGTGCTAGATTCACCAAAATCTATACAGTTGGTGCAACTGTGACCTATAACAGGTGTACAAATTTTTTGCTCATATTAATAAGGCGTTTAGACGCTATCACACATTTAAAAATTTGGCCCCATAGGCCTTAATGATAAAGAATTTTTCTTTGTGTCCCTGTTAAAAAACTATAAGTGCTAGATTCTCTAAATTCTATAGAGATTGAGTGTCTGTGACCTATAATATGCGTATAATTTTTTTTCTCAATTGAATAAGGCGATTAGATGCTATCACACTTTTAAGATTTTGGTCCCATAGGCCATAATGATAAAGAATTTTTCTTTGTGCTCCTGTAAAAAAACTATAAGTGCTAGATTCAGCAAAATCTATAGGGCTCGTATTATGGTGACTTACAATATGCGTACCAATTTTCAGCTTATTCGAACAAAGCGTTTAGACGCTATCGTGTTCACACACACAAATACATATATCACTGTAAAAATAGCAAAAATGAATTCGACCTCATAACGTATAGATACACCAAAATCTAAAAGTCAAATTGTTGTCATGATTACAATACTTTTCTTACATATGTATGTTCGAAAAGTAAACACTCTGGAGTGACTCCACTCGATTTTCAGAACATTAAGTAGTTGTAAGTTTAAAGTAAAGTAAGAGAAGTCGTAAAATAAATTAAAGAGAAAATTATAATGGGATGTTTCAGTATTTTTTCCATAGAGTATGTTGTTTAATTTAATACTATTTTACTTAAAATAATTTGAGACATTAGATCACAATGATAGTGAACTTTTCCTTGTGTTTCCATAAAGTGATAGATTCACCAAAATCCATGTAGTTCGTGCGACAGTGACCTATAACATGCATACCAGTTTTCAGCTCAATCGGATAAAATATTTAGATGCTATCGCACTTTAAATAATTTCAGCTCATGGCCCATAATGATAAAGAATTTTTCGTTGTGCCCCTGTAAAAAAATTATAAGTGCTAGATTATCCAAAATTATTGCAGTTTGTGTGACAATGATCTGTGATATGCATATAAATTTTTAGTTCAACCGAATAAGGAGTTTAAACGCTGTCACACTTTAAATGATTTGAGACCACAGGAACAGGACATAATGATAGGGGAAGGCGGGGTAATAAGAGACAAAAAATATTAATAAAATCTATACTGTTAATCTAAATAACTTGAAATAAATGTCTCGTATTAATTTCATTAAATGAACTCCTCTTGATTTTTTAGGGGATTTTTTAACTTAAATTTTTTGTTAAATTTTTTATTTATATTTTCATTAAATCCTTGTCTCTAATAACCCCACGCGGGGTAATAAGAGACCAGGCTTGTAACTGTTCAGATATAGCAATGTAAAATCCTGTGGGATAATAAAAGATATCTGGAAACAATTCTGAATCAGCCAATAGTTTTTAATTTTTATTATTTGCATCCATTCAAAAAATATGTTTTCTCGAAAATTTACTGTCATAAATGTGTTTCTGAAATTCATTTCTTTTAATATTAGGTCCTAAATAATATAATATTGTACTTAATGATAGTTCTACATAATCAACATAACCTAGGGATTAACCCAAAATATCAATATAATTTTTAAAATGGGCAGAAAATATTTTACGCATTTTCTAAAGTGTAGTCGAAAATAGGCAAAAAAACCGTATCTTTGAAGTGTATACAAGCGAACAAAATGTTATAAAAGATTTTTTTTAGTAATTATAAATAACCTATTTATTATATAATGAAGTATTAATGACTAAATACTAACTTATACACATTCTAAACATAAATTTAATAATCGTAACAACTAAATATGGTCTAGCCTAATAAGTAAAACTGCTTTTTGATTTAAAGTGAAAAAAAAAAAAAAAAAAAAAATGTTATCTTGGTAAACTTAGACTAGGCCTAACACTAGGTAAACTCTTCGTAAACTAATCAGGCAGAATTAACAGGAACTACAATGGGGGAGACACAGGAATTAACAGTGGGGGTAATAAGAGACTCATGTCTCTTATTACCCCCACAAAAAATAAAAATGGGGTAATAAGAAACGTGCCTAGAACATGTAAATAAAGAATGCTTTTGAGGTTTTAAAAAATTGTACATAAAAAGTCATAGTCTTGGTCAAAAGGTTGCACATTAATAAATCCCAAACATCTTACCTACAAAGAAAAATTTAGAAATAGTCACGAACTTTTAGGGTAAGTTCAAAGTGAAGGTTTTTTTCGTCGTAGAAAACGAATTCAAAATGTGTTATAAACTTCTCAATAAGTGTATTGTAGTAAAGAATACACATGATACTTAATATTACATATTTTTAAAGTTGTCTAAGTATATTTTTTGGTGGGTTTTTTGACTGTGTCTCTTATAACCCCTGTCTCTTATTACCCCGGCTTCCCCTAAATAATTATTCTTTGTGTCCCTGTAAAAATCTATAAATGCTAGGTTCACCAAATTCTATACTGTTCGTGCGACGGTAACTTATAACATATTTATAAATTTTCAGCTGAATCAAAAGAGACGTTTAGAAGCATCGGACTTCAAATAATTTGAGTCCATAAAGCCGTAATGATAAAAAAACTTAACTTTGTGTCTCTGTAAAAAAAAAAAAAAAAAAAAAAACTACAAGTGCTAAATTCACCAAAATCTATACATTTCGTGCAACGGTGACTTTTAACATGTATATAAATTTTCAGCTCAGTCGAATGAGGCATTTGGACGCTATCGCTTTACATATTTTAAGCCCATAGGTAATAATGATAAAGAATATTTTATTTTATTTTATTTATTTATTTATTTATTTTTTGGTCCCTGTAAAAAAAGTATAGGTCATAGATTCACAAAATTAAAAGAGCTCGTGCTTCAGTGACTTATAACATACGTACCAGCTTCCAGCTCATTCGAACAAAACGTTTAGATGCTATCGTGTTCACTTACACATATACATACATCACCTTAAAGTATCAGAAATGAACTCGGCATCGAAACGTATAGATACACCAAAATATCAAAGTCGAATTGTTGTCATGATTATAATACTTTCCTTACAAGTGTACATTCGAAAAGTATACAATCTGAAGTGAATCAACTCGATTTTCCGAACATTAAGTAAGTATAGATAAAGTAAAGTAAGAGGCAGTCGTAAAATAAGCAAAAGAGAAAATTATAATGGGATGTTTCAGTATTTTTCTCCATATAATATGTTGTTAAATTTAATGCTATTGTACTTCAAACAATTTAAGCCCATAGGTCATAATGATAATGACTTTTTCGTTGTTTTTCTGAAAATCTATACAGTTCGTGCGATAGCGACCTATAACATGTATATCGGTTTTCAGCTCAATCGGGTAAAGCATTTAGATGCTATCGCACTTTAAATAATTTCAGCCCATAGCTCATAATGATAAAGAAATTTTTTGTTGTGTCCATGTAAAAATACTATAAGTGCTTCATCAAAATCAATAAGGTTCGTGCTACTGTGACCTAAAATATATGTACCAACTTTCAACTCATTCGAACAAGGCGTCGAATGTGTATATGTGTGTGAGTGAACAGTATCGTGTTCATTCACACACCACATTACATATGTCACCGTAAATAGTAAAAATGAACTCCGGGGACCTCAAAACGTACAGATACTTTAAAATCTCGATGTCAAATTTTTGTCATGATCACAATACTTTCCTTGCACATTATGTTCGGAATGACAAAAACAATAGACGTCAGGTTCTACTGTCAAAACTGGAAGACAAGAGGTGCCGGATTGGATTTCAGGTCGCACTCGTCACCCTATTCGTTTGTAGTTTTCCGTAGTTTTCGCCGAAATATGGGCATAGCGATTTTCCCTTAGAAAGACACCGATGAAGGACATTCCACCTCGATCTAGTATCTTAGGTAATCAATTGGCATCCCCCCCCCCCACACACAACTACAACTTAAGTAACAAAGAGAAAGAAGGAAAAAATTGTTTTGAACTTAAAAATAGAACAATAAATTTTTTAATTTTTGTTTATTTGACTATGTAATCTTTCATTGTCGAGCTACTCGCTTTACAAGCGGCGTTTGCATGAATTTTTAAGCTATGGGTCCACTCTTAAAAAATTTGCCTTATTATTATTTTTTTTTCTGCTGTTTTTTTATTAATCTAACGTTTCGAATGCAGTGCAGTTGACAACAGATAATAATTAAAAAACTCATGTTATAAAAGTTAAATCTGCAAAATATTAAAAAAAAAAAAAAAAAAAAAAAAAAAATGCAAAGTTTATACATACTATGCTAAAATTAAATTCGTACAAAAAGATGTAAACATACGCCTAAATATTCGGAATGTCTAGTACAGTCATTTTAGAATTTTCAAGTCTAATTTTGGAAATGCAGATTTATTTCGCCTCTTCTTGACTTAACATACATTCAATTTGTGAAATGCACAATTTTAAAATATCGTTGCAATTACACAAATTAATATGTAATTGTAACCGTTAGTAAAAATTTATTTTTAGTTTAACATTTTCTCTCAATCTGAATGCTTTGTAACAAACTCTTGAATATTAAAACCCGAATAAACTACTACGTCAGAACCGCCAAAAGAAAAATATTTGCGATGCATACAGCTGTTCCGGTAGCCTTAAGCGTACCGTCTTCAGTGCAAAAAGAATTCTGAATCTGGAGAAATGCTCGTATATATAGGAGAAGGACCGAATTTAGTTCAACCAATAGGATTACGGTAAAGGTGGAGTGTGTGGTCAATAGGAATTTAGGAATATTAGCTGTGTAAACAGTAGAAAAATTAAGAAAATGTGGACTGAATGTAAAATTTCCAACAATCAGACAAATAGGGAACAGCGAAATCATAATTTACAAGGTTTTTAAAATTTTTATAAATATGAAAAGCTTCAAAGAAATCGAGTTCATGAATTTATTTAGTTCTGCAAATTATTTTAGCTGAATTAAATTTAAAATTATGATTTTCCTCCCAGCAATGTTTAGAAATAGCCCATTTATTGGTTTCTTGTTTGCGGACGTAATTCATATGTTCTTTTAGACGAAATTTAAGACTGCGTTTAGTTTGGCCAATATATGATAAACCACACTGACAGGAAATACTATAAATGCCCCAAGAATTATGCATATCAATGGGATCTTTTAACTGAGAAAAGGTGAGTTTATTGGAAAGCGAAAATATTATTTTAAAATCCTATTGTTTGAGAATTTTAGCTATATGATTTTAAAATAAAATAATAACAAACAATATGATTTTAAAATAATATTTTCGCTTAAAACAAAGTTATAGATATTTTTTTTTTTTCATTTTTTCATTTTTAACGGGGAAAAAAAAAAAAAAAAAAAAAAAAAGGAAGGAATGTAGCATTTTTTCTAATGTTGGAGCAAAATTGACTTTCTTTCAGCATTTAGTGTTATGATTCTGCGAGATAAAAATCGTCTGCATTCATTATGGAAAAAAAATCAATCAATAATAGTTTAACATCTAAATTGTACTGCATAAATTTGTGTAATCTATATAAATAAAGCAAAGAGTTTGTTGGCGGAACACATCCGGGTGGACCACTCCTATTTTTGATTGGTCTAGATTTAACTACTTTGGTGATGAAAGTCGGCCATTTTTTTTTTTTTTTTTTTTTTTGTAAAAACTGATAAATAATAATAATAATAAAAAAAATGCATAGATGCTATATCTTTTTAAAAAAGCTCTAAAAACTGTTTTTTTTTTTTTTTTTTTTTTTTTTTTTTTTTTTGAGGACACTATACACATCAAGTTATTAGATTTAAAGATATTACGTAGCAAAGTTTCACAACGCGATATCATTCGATTGCTTTTATCTTAAAATAAGAGTCTAATATTAAACAAAAAACAGTCTAATATTAAAGAATAATGAAAAACTTTTTTAAAATTATCAGTTTTGAAGTTCTAAGAGCTGCAATTTTTAAATTACAGCGTACTTATTTCCCATGCATAATCCATTAAATTTGTAAACAATTGTTGATTCATTCTTGAGAATCATTCACATAAGTCCATAGAGCATTGTTGGAAAACGAGTGCAAAACGGAAGAAATATTTTAATTAATTTAATTTGTAATATATTACTTTAACCTTTTGATCTTAAAAGGAATTTTTAATTATGTTACAAAGCCCAAAATGTGATATAAAAAATAAATAGCGATTCAATTCTTTTGAAAATTCATTTAAATTTAGTGACCAGCGAAGCGGGCGTAGCCTGCTAGTATTATATGAAAGAAAGTCTTGTGGTGACGACAACATGCTAGCTTTTATTGTAAGTAATACTAAAATTTATAGTTTTTACACCTACATGAAGCTTAATTAAAAAGGTTATAGTCCTACAGAAATTTTTTTTCTTATACGATATAAGCTTATATTTTGCACCATGAAATGTACACTGTTAAAAATTTCTGTAAATTTAATATAAATATTTATCCAGAGTCTCTGTAAATTTACAGTAATTCTTAGTTAAAAGTGAATAATCGAGTTTCTCAATCTTTATTCTGTATTTTTACCTAATTTTATTATTTAATATTTTAATTAAAATTAAAAATGACTGAATTATAAATATTTGAATAGCTTTAGAAGGACGAATTAACTTTAAAAAACGTTAAATACCTTTAACAATCCTTCATTTTTAGCAGCTTTAATTATTATATATTAAATAATCCTCTATGATTCAAAAACTCTATAAAAAGCGCTTAAAAACTTTCAACAAAATTAACGACGCTCAAAAAATAAAACCCAAGTTCACCACCTCCATTCCATTCTGCAATGGCATAGCAAATAAAATTAAAAACGAAGGTTCCAAGCACAATATACACATACCCATTAAACCCAATAAGAACATCATTCAAAGAATCCGAAATGAAAAAGACCTCATTGATCCTAAAGAAACACCGGGAATTTACAAAATCACGTTCGATCTAGAAAATAACAATAAACCTGCAACCTACATCGGAATGACGAAGAGAAAAATCAAGGACAGAGAAATGGAACATATTAACGATCTAAAATACAATAGAAGCTCCACCGCCCTATCACGCACACATAAAACTAACCCCATAATACTTAATACCCTAAAAACCGTTAAAATAGCCCCCTATAACTCCCACAACTACGCCATGAAACGCGAAGCTTTAGAGATATTAACCTCTAACACAGCAGTAAATGAGAGAGAGCATAGCATCATAGCAGATGACTGGCAACAGGTGATAAAAACGTACCGGCGGAAAAGTGACGTAAGCAGGAGGGAAAGTGATGTGGAAGAAGATGAAGACATTTTTCAATAGTGCAGCAAAGACATCTGAAGACGACTACGAATGTAGTCGAAATATATAATAATTAAAGCTGCTAAAAATGAAGGATTGTTAAAGGTATTTAACGTTTTTTAAAGTTAATTCGTCCTTCTAAAGCTATTCAAATATTTATAATTTAGTCAATACCGGACTTTGTTCCTAAAGGAATTAATTAATGACTGAATGATTGATCTTAAAACGATTTCGCATCATATCAACTTCGTATATCTCTTCATTATGAACGGCGCAATGCTCTCATCGATCCATTTACATGCTACCTCTAGCTATTATTAACCTTTTTTCAGTTATTTCAATTTTAGTTCCTAATATTGCTCTTATAACTTATGCTAAACGTTTTAACATTTGCTTTTTAACCTTTTAACCTTTTTAATCTTACTATTGTTTTTAATTTGAATGTCGCTGAAATTTCCCCAATCCTTACTCATATTAATTTTTATTTTTTAAACTTATTTCCGCCATTGCAACTTTTAAATCTTTGTAGGTGTTTGTCATCTTATAACTCTTAGCTATGAATTTTTAACTTTTTAGCCTTTTAATTAGCAGTCTTTCTCTTGTCTAGTGTTGCCTACGCTTGTTAAATCAATTTGATTATAGATAAAATATTTTCTTTTGGCAATGAATCCTTACGATATTTACCGGGAACTTAAGAAAAATACGAAAAAATTAAACCGCGAGCTCGCACATCGTACATTTTTGGAAGATTGCTTAAACTATAAAATTATTCCTAAATTCTTAAAAACACGCAATAAATTCATCAAACATTTTTTCAAGGGCATGGTCCGACACTTCGAGTTTTCAGTTTTAAAGAAATATATTAGACAGAAATCCAGACTTATCCATAAACTAAGGGAACAAAACAGGGATCTCTCCACTAAACTAGAGCATACAACGGACCTGCAGATCTTTAAAGCCTATATCGAGAAAATTAACCACTTCATAAATATAGATAACTCTAAACTGCAAAATCGTCATAATAAAAAACTCAAAATCTGGTTAAAACGCGAAAATCCCAACGTCCTCCAGGAAAAAACCCCACACACTTACCCATACCTAAACCTATCGAATTATAAATTAAACACTCATCAAGATGCACTCCTAAAAATGGGACCAAAATTCATACTTAACGACACCTTCAACCATCTTGACACCATAGCACACATTGAAACTGCTTTAGATCTTGTCCCCCCACCTAAACGCTCTCACATCAGGAATACTGCCGTTAAACTAATTGAAAAAGCTAATGTTTATACACACAGCGATAAAGAAGACATAAAATGCCTTAATGAATTAAAAAAGAACCGCGACATCACAATACTAATGACTGATAAAACCGGCAAAATAACTATACTTAACAGGAATGACTATAATAAAATGATGCTAGACACTATTAATAAACTTGAAGTAAATCTAATTGATAAAGACCCACTTAAAAAACTTATGGATAAAACTAAATCTCTAATTAAAACTGGCTCTTGGCCTGATGAGAAACCACCAAAACTCAACAATTTCGCCCCCATTATCCCCCGTATTTTTGGAAAATATAAAGATCACAAAACCCCTCCCTCACTTAGACCTATAGTAAATAAATCAGAAGACCCCACATACAATCTTGAAGTATATATGAAGAATATCTATGAAACCCTCCTTCCCCCCCTCAACTCGCAGTCTAAACTCAACAGAAGCCTTTATAAAATCCATACAAAATATAAATATAAACTATGATGACACACTCGTTAGTTTCGATGTAAAAGATCTGTACCCCTCAATAAACCTAAACGAAATTAATGATATAATACAAAACCAAATAATCAACCACTACGGCAATAATAAAATAAGTGAAACTTTAATCTCAGCCAACAACCTCTTACTAAATAATTCATACTTCACCTTCAATAAAGATATCTACAAACAAACGAAAGGCGTGCCTATGGGGTCCCCCATATCAGGCGCCATTGCAGAAATTAAACTCAGACATTTCGAAATATCCGCTCATGATATCATTAAAAACTGTAAAACATGGTTACGTTACGTTGATGACGTGTTCGCCGTCATCCCAAACAACATCGACCCACATGCTCTACTAAACAAATTAAACACCCTAGATAATAATATTAAATTTACTCTTGATAACGAAGCAAACAATAGCCTTAATTTTCTTGACGTCAAAATCATTAAAAATCGCGATAATAGCCTTGATACTACAGTCTATAGAAAACCAACTAATAATAACGAAATTATTCACAACAAATGTAAAACTCCGCTCCAATACAAAACCGCCGCCATACGCTCATACATAGATCGCGCCATCCTAATCTGCTCAAATAAAAATCTACTCAACACTGAAATAAAATTCATAAAAAACATAGCAATAGGTGCAGGATACAGCAACTCTATGATTCAAAAACTCTATAAAAAGCGCTTAAAAACTTTCAACAAAATTAACGACGCTCAAAAAATAAAACCCAAGTTCACCACCTCCATTCCATTCTGCAATGGCATAGCAAATAAAATTAAAAACGAAGGTTCCAAGCACAATATACACATACCCATTAAACCCAATAAGAACATCATTCAAAGAATCCGAAATGAAAAAGACCTCATTGATCCTAAAGAAACACCGGGAATTTACAAAATCACGTTCGATCTAGAAAATAACAATAAACCTGCAACCTACATCGGAATGACGAAGAGAAAAATCAAGGACAGAGAAATGGAACATATTAACGATCTAAAATACAATAGAAGCTCCACCGCCCTATCACGCACACATAAAACTAACCCCATAATACTTAATACCCTAAAAACCGTTAAAATAGCCCCCTATAACTCCCACAACTACGCCATGAAACGCGAAGCTTTAGAGATATTAACCTCTAACACAGCAGTAAATGAGAGAGAGCATAGCATCATAGCAGATGACTGGCAACAGGTGATAAAAACGTACCGGCGGAAAAGTGACGTAAGCAGGAGGGAAAGTGATGTGGAAGAAGATGAAGACATTTTTCAATAGTGCAGCAAAGACATCTGAAGACGACTACGAATGTAGTCGAAATATATAATAATTAAAGCTGCTAAAAATGAAGGATTGTTAAAGGTATTTAACGTTTTTTAAAAATGACTGTTTCTACTTTAGAAAAAGCATTCCATGTCCGGAATATAGTCTCAACAATAATTAATTAAATTAATATTAGTGAATAATATTAGTAAATAAATGTGAATAATATTAGTGAATAATATTAGTTATAAATTAATATTAGTAAAATGAATGTATAAAATAAGTTTTTTAACATCTTCGTTTATTTTTCTCTGTAATTTTGCGTAAGACTTAAAATAATAGATTACACAGAGTTTTCTGTTGAAATTTTTAACAGTGTAGAGCTCAGGCGTATTTTTGTAACTTTCACTAATAAACTTAAAACTTAAATACTTATTAATATATATGTGCGTGCGTGTGTGAGAATATAAAACAAAATTGCTGACCCGAATAAACAAAAATTATGGAGATAAGTAAAAGTGTAATTCACTGTTATTAAATGATAAGATAATGAAATTCAAAATTTTATAAAAATATTCATTGTAAAAATCGATAGTTCTGCACAAGCATTATTTTTATGCCAACATCGACGATTTTCATTATTTAATAACTAGCAACCTTCTGCTTTAGAAGAACTGGAGTTTTTAAGAGAGTGATTGCTTTTTAGCACTTGAAGCATTATCTTCGCTGCTAACCTAAGGTAAAACACAATAAATAAATAATTGGAGTATTAAGAGAAAAAGAAAAATGAAACACAAAATTTCAAACACTAAGCATTTTATTTTTCTTTACTTTTGCTATATAATTACAATATAATTTTTTTTTGAACAATATTTTCAATGAGTACTGAAATAATTCTTTCTTAAGATAAAAAGTTGTATTTATATATTTTCTTCTTGAACAGGACTACATTTTCTTCATTGAGAATATATATATAACTTTATATAATTTACTATACAATTATACGGCAGTTTTAATACAATTTTCTTGATATGCATTTACAATATATATATATATATATAATATACCATTTCTTTCAATCTCTACATCTAGGAATCAAAAAAGATTGGTGATCAGGTTCTAACAATAGAATATACAATAAATAACATATCCAAAAATACCTTTGTACTTATACAGTTTATCATTCTAAAATGTATACTCTTTTTTTAGGACATTATTTTAAAAATTACCTAAAATTCTGAAATATGATATGTTCAGCATCTCTCCTGATTAAGTACCTGTACTACAGTATATAAGCAAGGAATATTATTTAGTTAGTAAATGGATAGGCAGAGGTATCGTACAAATAAAGTTATATAAATAGATTGTTAACGTTTTAAAAACTTGCACATGAAGAAAAGTTTAAGAGTAATTTAGATATACATAAATTTTAAGTAATATTTATAGGATATTTTTACTGGTTCTCTTTTTAGAGGAGAAAAAAAAACTAGAACAAAAGTTTGGTGTTGATTTGAAACATTTTACAAGCTGTGTTTCGATTTAGTTTAACCCTATCAGCGTTAAGCCTGTCTTTTTCCGGCATTCATAGTCAAAATAAAAGGCTGGTGTAGCTAAATTTTGAAATATATGTTGCTTTTTTCAAGAAAATAAGATTAACCTGTGTAGTATACGGTATTAAATTATCATATTTTTATACTATGCATAGTATTAATTTTTTGAATCATTAAACAGATATACCAAGAAACGGATAAAGCTGAAAGGGTTTTAAATTACTTAAAAAAACAAAATTAAATAAGAGTCTTTTTTTCTTTTTAATTTAAGGAATAACACCAGAAGAAAGCTTTGACACGGATTCATTTTTTCGCTGAATAATATAATTTTAAAGAGTACATAGTGAATTTTACACCTGATGAGATATTTACAAATATAAAATTAAGTGCTTTAAAAACTGAAGGAAATATAATTTTTCGATTTTATTCTGGCATAAAATATAGGCAGTTTTCTATTGGTATTTTACTGTATAATAGTTTCTTTTTAACTTTAAAAGTTTAGATTTGAAGCATTTCTTAGTTAATGTTAGGAATACTTTTGTAATTTTCGTTAATTCAAGTTTCTTTTGAAACTTTTTACAAGTTTCGTTTTTATTTACATAAGATTTATGAATTTCATAAGATTTATGAATTTAAAGGTTCATAAGATTTATGAAAGGTTCATAAGATCATAAGATTTATGAATTTAAAGGTTCTAGAAAAGTAATTTTATTTCCCACATTACAATTCAGGTGCTACAAGAAAAGTCATAAATAACTTATATTTTCATTTTTACTTTCTTCTATACGTAATATAAAGCATCGGATTCGTGAAAATTTTCATCCCCCGTCTTTTGATGGATTTACACGTTTTGTGATGTTCTGAAGACGAATTGATAGTTTTTACAAAATGTCTGTCTGTCTGTGTGTGACACGATTTTTTTGGACGCTGTATCTTTGGACGCTTTCTATTTACTAATGTTTAAGCTGTTCAAAAGAATTAGTTTTTTATTTTATTTGTATTTATTTATTTTAAGGAATGGCATCACGAGCAAGCCTCTTGGATACGGATTCATTTTTTCCACTGAATAATATATTTTTAAAGATTGTATGGTGGATTTTATACATGATGAGATATTTACAAATATAAAATTAAAATATATAGTGCTTTTCAAATTGAAGGAAATGTATTTCATAGATTTTATTCTGGCGCAAAATATAGGTAGTTTCGTATCTACATTTCACTATACAATAGTTTCTTTTTAACTTTAAAAGTTTAGTTTTAAAGTATTTCTTAGTTAATGTTAGGTATACTTTTATAATTTTCGTTAATTCAACTTCCCTTAAATTTAACTTTCTTTCAATATTCTTTGAGCAATTTCATTATTATTTTGCATCCATTAAATTTCTTAGAAAGAATTTGTAAATCAATTTCAAAATTACACCCACTTCCAAAAGCAAGAACTTGTTTTTGCTTTCTTCTTTTGCGAATAACTTTTAAACAATTAAACATAAAATTTCAATGATACGCTCATTATCTAATAACTAATCGAATTTTACATAATTTTAATGTAAAAAATCATTTTTAAACTGAAATTAATTTAATTTTTCTCAAAATTACGCTTTTGAAGAAATGAAAAATTCAAACGTTATTAGAGAAGAAATTTAAACGCGATACAGTTTTAAGAATGGATTAAAAGGGCGAAAATACAAATGCTTCCAAGATTAAAATAGGATTTTTGTTACTGTATTCATTATTTTACTTTTACTTTTAGGACAGATTTTGATGAAAATAATTACATTTTAAACTGATCATTTCCGGAAAAAAAAAAAAAAAAAAAAAAAAATCAATCAATAAATAATTTTACAATGAACATTCCATAAAAATTGCTTGTTTGTATATATGTTTTAAAAAAAGTTATTTTACCCCCCCCCCCCCCCCCCGAAAATAAAATAAAATAAATAAATAAATAAATAAAACAAAATTCACTTTTGAAAGTAGATGTCTTTATTTAGTTTTCTTTTCTGAACTTACTTAAATTTTTCATTTTTTGAGAAAATTTGAAGTAATATCTGCTTAAAAATTATCACCAATGTTAAAGTTGTATAAAATTCCATTCATTATTAGATAATGATAATGAACACGTATTTCACATGCTATGGCCATTTATTCACTTGTTTAAGTATTATGGGCAAAAAAAAAAAAAAAAAAAAATAGAGGGGGGGGGGGCAAAATAACAAACTGTTGCTTATCTATTGGTAGTGAGCGTATATCTATACGAATATTTCACGAGCAGCTTCTGTAATTACTTAAAAATTCGGAAAACTTGTGTTTAAACAATAAAGTTGATAAGTGCATAAACTTTGGATAAACACCGTACAATGCAAGAAACTAGCAACAATTGTTTCGGGTTGAAAAAAAAAAAAAACACGACCCTTCGTTAGGCGAACAAAGTAGGCACGAGTGCTGTAATCACACCAATATTTATATTTTCATTCGACTTTATTTGTTTTTACTCTACAATTAAATGAGTTTTATGCGTTGCTGCTCTGATAGCAACACTCGTGCCTGCTTTGTAATCCTGACGAAGAATCGTGTTTTCTTTCGAACCGAAACAATTGTTGTGAGTTTCTTGTATTTTATGGCGCTTATCCAAAGTTTATGTACTTATTATTTCAAAACATCAGTTCTGTGGTGCATTTTGTTAATAAACTTAATGTTAAAAAAAAAAAAAAAAAATTATATATATATCCGAGTCATATCACAAGATTCCGATACTAAATGATATATTATGTATACACGGAAAGATTCTTTTGTACTTCTTTCAAACAATTCTTATAGAATCAGTTTTAACATGCTTTATATTCACGAGCATTTATTTCACAAGCAGTTCCTCAAAATGCTTGTCGAATCACGCGAGGAGTACTTGTATTTGGGATATAAAACTTATTATTTAGGAAGGGGAAAAATTTTTAGGTAATAATAATTTTCAAGATTCCGCTATGAAATTGTACTGATGATATATATACAGATATTCTTAGATATAAAATTAAAAAATACATTTAAAAAAAAAAACCCATATCTTGTAGTATGATTTTTATACATGTGACTTGGGTGAAAAGTAAAATTTAAAAAAAAAACAGAACTTTTTTGATAAAATTTTAATACTCGCTAATATGGAATACCAGGTCAACCTGAAAATAATTTAATAATGCGATTATCATAAATCCAATTATAAAAATTTAAGTTTAGTCTTTAAAAAGTAGACACTTTTGCCGAATTCTATTTTTTTTAAGTTAATATATATAAAATAATAATAATAATAATAATAATAATTTTTAAATAAAATTTATAAATATTAAAAACTTATTTTGTGAATGCATTGGCGCTCGACACATTTTTTGTTTTTTAAAAAATTAATTTTTATAAATTCATAAATAAATGAGTGGTCAAGTTTTTTATTTTACCCATAAATTAAAATGGAATTTTTCGTTGATTTAATGAAAATGGCACCTTAAATTTAAAGGAGGTATATGCATAACCAGGGTTCCAGGAATTTGAAAAAAAAATAAAAAAAATAATCTGGTGTGTCACTCACACGACTTTCTCTTACCCTGAAATTTAATACTATAAATACAGTTTACAGATTAAGAGGTAAGATAACGAGAACTGTCATGTAAACCTATGCTAAACAATTCAAATTAGGCTTCAGAAGAGTCTTATACGATAATTAATTCTGTGTGAGGGGGGCTACCGCCCCCCTCAACCCCCCGTTTCATTAATGCACCTACATTTATATAGAATTTAATTCGGTTATTAAAAAATAATTCTGTTTTTAAAAAATAATTTATTAAAATTATTATTTAAAAAAATTATTTTTTATGATAATGCAGACGATTTCCATATTAGAGAGGTACTGTAATACTAAATATCCAAAAAAAGTCCATTTTACTCTTAATATTAAAAAAAAAAAAAAAAAAAAAAACGATTTTTTTTTCTAAGTTTTTTTTTCGTTAAAATAAAAAAAAATCTATAACTTTGTTTTAAATTATCACAGATTTATAGTTCAACCATTCGTTTTAAAGGTATTCGCAAGCTCTTTTGAATGATACCCATCATGAAAATTTACTACCCTCGAGGGGGGACTTCCCCCCCCACCCAGGGGGGAGGGGAGGCTCCTACATACACAAAAATATTTTCCCAGTTAACTATCTCTATTACAAAAAATATATGTTCGTTTCATTTGGTTTAGTGCAGTCTATAGACGTTAAACTCTACTTACCTGCAATTTCCCCCATAGACGTAATGTATTAGAATTCTCTTGATTGTCCCTGTACACGAACCATTTGCTTGATCTTAACGAAAAGCTTACTGTAGCATCCCTATATGATACACATTTAGAATACCAAGTTTGAACTTTCTGCCATAATTTGTTTTTGAGATATGCTGATAACAGACAGACACACACACAGACACACAGACTCACAGACACACAGACCATTTGCTAAAAACATGATTTTCCTATTCAGGGGGCCTCATAACGTGTAAATATAACAAAATCTCGCGTTCGAAAATTTGACCCAAAAACAATACTTTCTCTACCTTATGGGTAAGAGAAAGCAAAAATGGTCGCCAGGAAAAATTTTTGGTAGCCATTAATAAATAACACCCCGCTCCACTTTATTTTTTTATTTTTTTTTATTTATTTACTTAAATATAGAAATTAAACTTTTGTGTATAAAAATTAAATAATAACCAGGACTGGACTATACACCAGTAAATACCTGCTTAAATCTAACATCCTCAGACCAGTTTTATTATTACTTTTGAATGAATATATTATCGGCATCGACACATCATTACACCGGCGCAAAAATTCAGCACTGGGTTGCAAAGAGAGTGAACGTGAGCGGCGTAAACTGCATCGATTCTGAACGCAGTGTAACTTCCCTATTGATATATTGATTCAACATGACGGTGTGCGAGACACGCACACATAACACGAGTCACTGTTTTACTTCTACTTGTTTCTTACACGGATTTATATGAATTACACCGCAGTTTACCATAGGTTTCGGCATTCGATTCTAGGCTCAATTTTTTCATCAAAATATTAAAAAAATAAAATAAAAATAAAATAAAAATAAAGGGGACTAATGTGCAAGTTGTACCTGACGGGACTAAAGTGAAAGTTGTACCCCAAGGGAATAATGTGAAAGTTGTACCTCACGGGACTAATGTGCAAGTTGCAACGAACGAACAAACTATTTCTTTCAACGAAAATGCCTACTAACCCTGGAAGATAGGTCTAATATATCGTATCATATTATATATCGTATTTATCGTAATATAACTCAATACTTATTTCGCTTCTTTCTTCGACTCGTTTTAATACGCATTTTTTATATGCATGAGCAGCCCCCGAAAAACAAAAACATTAAATCATTACATTCAATTTTTTACTTATTTTTATTTCATATTATTTCACGCGCACTTTTTATTTCCTAATTCAAAATTATTTAAAAAAAAAAAACTTTTCCGATATCGCTTGTAACGATACTGATTATTATTAATTTTCTTTTCCTTTTCTTTCAATAATAATAAAAAAAGATTTTGATGAAATTCTGGCAAAAGTAGAATTTAGTTTAGGACGGAGGACTATTAGTTTTTTTTCCCTTTCTTTTTTCAAATTATAACATCGCTTTCAAATTATTCAATTATATTTTCGATAAATTTTAGATTTCGACAAATGTCCAACTATCGAAATCGACAACGCAAAAATCCCAGATTGAGACTAATAGGCCCTCAGTCCTAAAAAAAAAAAAGTTGAGTTTTTGATGAAAACACAGTCGCTAGCTAAAATATATCGGTCGGGAATGGCGACCAGGCGACCCTATTTCACGAGCCCTGTGCATAATAATTTCAAAATATTGTGGCCATTTTATAGCAAGCATTTAAGTTCGAATAAATTAATAATCACGCCGTAGTTTTTTATTTCCTTCGATGAAATAAATAAAAAGGAATATCGTATCACACAAAAATGGGTAATCGTAAAATATTAAAATTTCATATACTATTTGAAACTGTTATAACATCTGACTGGCATCTAAAATTTTGGTCTACATGACTTTCCTGTATGGAGATATCCGTGATTTGACAAGTTTTCTCGTGGCTATCCATACTATTTTTCCACAGATAGCATGGAATTTTGGCAAACAGCTATTTAAGAATGAATTCATGATTTAGTAGGACTAAAAAAAAGCAGCGAGGAATTATTTATTTTGTGTATTTCTGATTTATTCTAACTCTTATCAACTCATTGTACTTTGTTTGCCTTATAGTAAATTTATAAAAACATGCTGTTCATTTGAACTATTAATATTTCGATTTATTTCAATATTAGTCTTATTTAGTCAAATAATCTATATAATCATGCAGATGTTCTGCGTGGAGTCTTAAATATTTTCTTTTTATTTTTATCATCTAAAAACTAAGTTTTTATTTTACTTTTACAGTCCGCAAATTAATTAAATGTATAGACGCTTTAACACAAAATTTTATTGTTCTTATTATTATTTTCATACGGAATTTCTTAAAAGTAAAATAAATAAATATATAATTTACTAAGTTTCAAAGAGCCAGATTAAACCAGATTCATTCATATATATATGAATAAATCTGGCAAACTGTTTAACTGACAATCTTGACAACTTAACAATCACTGTTTAACTGAACAGTGTGTGTGCATTTCGGATAGCTCAAAAACGGTTAGGAGTAGACTGTTAAAATTTTGAATTTAGAACTTCTGCAACATCTTGATGTACACCTTCCACTGTTTGGTCGTTACATAGTCTTCTGTTTTAGAGATGTCTACGTCATTTCAATTTTTTTCTTCTCTGCCTGACCTTCCGTTTAGGAAATAGTCACGATAACTCAAAACAGTTTAACGTAAAAGATTGAAATTTAGTATATTTTAAGATTTGTATGACATTTAGTTGTATATGTACACCTCCCTTTTCGGTCATCATACGACCTATCTTTTTAAAGTCTGAAACTAATATTTTATAATTTAATAATTAAAAATATGTACAGACGTAAAAGGAAGTCACGTAGTATCTATGCCAGTTTTTTTAAAAACATGAAACATATAATGGAATTGTAAGTTTTAAATTAATTGGAATATGTATGAACTTTTCTTCGTGCAAGTTACTTTTATTTATTTACTATTTTTTTTGTTTTTAACTCAACTAAATCTTAAAACAAAATATAGAGTAGGGGGGGGGGGTCATAAATGACACAGATATTAACAAAATAAAATTGATGTAAAGATTTGAATCATTCTCAAAAATTATACATATATTATATTTGAAAACTGGAAGCCAACCGTCAATTCATCCATGATAATATCATGTCAATTCATCCATGATATGAGATGAACTTATACAGTGAGGTCACCAAAATTTGTATCACATGTTGACAGAAATACATTCAACAATATATATGCTACAATGATTTAAATTTGAGCAGTTGTAAACAACTTTGATATGTTTAGATTAAAGGCACTATAAGGATATGCTACGTTGTTAGAGAGAACAAGCAAGAAATTAATTAAACATGAGTAAGATGGTAATATTTATAAGTGATATATTTTAAAACGAGTAAGGTTAAAGAAGATGATTGAAAATTTAATGAACATTTTTGAAATGAACCCAGTTTCCTCGCAATGATGTAAAACGGGTGGAATAAAGACAACATGTCTGCACTATTATTAATTAAATAAAAAAGAAGAAGAATATTTCGATCCATCCTATTATGTAATTATTTTTTTTTAAGTTTGATATTCGCTTCCATATCTATATTTTACATTAAATCTACAGAGCTGCCAACCTAATACGGCAAAATGTTAGTACCGCCCATTTTTCTACACCAGTCTTTTCTTTTAGCGAATTTTATTTCTTAATTCATCGCAAATAAATTTGACGAGAATTACTCTAAAATTTAAGTGGTGTGGAAAAAGGGGCGGTGCTAACATTTTGCCGGATTACGTTGGCAGCTCTGAATCTACGTTTTATAGGCAATGCCAATTATTATTATTGAGCAACTACTACTACTACTAATAATAATAATAATAATAAATGTCTTTATTGTAATTCTTAACACTGGTGTCTGTCACATACATTTAATTTCATTGTGTTTTGGTGAAAAAGTACGTCTTACTATTATTATTATTATTATTATTTTTTTTTTTTTTTTTTTTTTTTTATCGAATAACGTATTTATCAATAATCAATACAAACTGAATGCCAATTTTATTTAAATGCATGATTCGACTTAATTTGTTAATTGTTAAAATTTATTACCCTTAAAAAAAAAAAAAAAAAAGAAAAATGCAAAATGCAAAACTTCATTCTCACGAAAACAAAATCAAGTTATTTTAATAATAATTCGTATGCGGCTTTCGCTTTGACTTTTAATCCGAGTTTTCTTTTTCTTTTCTTTTCTTTTTTTTTTTTTGTACTAATATTGAAGAACTATAAAGCTTGGAAGACAGGCAGTTTTAATATAAATTAACACATATGCCTTTGCCACATGAGCGCTAAATAATTCTTGCTCCCGAAACTAGGTATTGTTAGGCAATTTTAGAATATTAAGAATGTTATTTCCTCTATTATGAAATCCTACCAATAATTGAAATATCCTGCTCTCAAAGCTGGTAGAAGGGAGCTACTGGGTTCGAACTCAAGTTGCGCTCGTTGGCCAGCATTTTGCAATTTCAAATGGTTTTCTTCGAAATTTGCGTTAATATGGGCTAAGACCCCAATGTAAAACTCTCACGGAAGGCATTCTACCCAGGTCTAGACCCCACGCGTAGACAATACGCAAGGGAAGTGTAACGTCACTGAACGTCGGTGGGGCCAAACCGAAGATTTTTCTATGTTAATTACCCATTGGATTTTTTTTTTTTATATTTATTTATTTATTTATTTATTTATTTATTTTTTGTAAAAAGATATTAAAAATTAAGAAAATTATTTCTCGATTTTAATCTCCATATTTGGGTACAATTATAAATTAGTTATCGTGTACATGTGTTAGATTAAGTTATTTTGCTGCCAAATTTACAAAATTCAGTTTTAAATTTCGAAACTCTGTCGTCCTTGACGTTTTTTTTGTATTTGGCGATCAAAAACGTAATACGAAAATATACATACCAGATGTAGATTTCCGTAATATGTATTGTACGAAATATTGTTTCACATTATTGATTTTTCTCTTAATATACGCTGTTAAAATAACCAGGATTTTTGAAAGAAATTAAACATGTTCGTCAGATAATTTGGCGATCTTATTTTTTGCCGCCAAGGACGACAGATATCAAATGGATTCCGCTGCAACATATTAGTACCTTATATTAGATACTTTATTTAGACATTTGAAAACAAATTTCACTTCAAATTATGATAGAATATTTATCATTTTTCTTTTGATTAGTATATTAGTTAGATATTTATTGTGTAAATATGAGTATCACCCTTTGAAATGAAATGTTTACGTTTTCATTCGAAAATGGAAGTTTGACTTTTTTTCCCTAGAGTTTTGAAATTTAAAATTAAAATTTTATCAATTTTACTGCGAAAATAATTCAATCTAACACAAGCAGACAGTAACTTATATATATATGGGGATTAAAATCGGGAGATAATTTCCCTTAATTTTTAATAATTTTTTGCAAAAAATCTAACGGACGATTAACATAGAAAATCTTTTGCTTGGCCCCACGGACGGCCAGTGACGTCATCACTTCGCTTGCGTATTAGGCTTAACGGCCCGTTTCTTTTGCTGTCGCCGGAAGCTCAAGCCAATGTTATTCCACAGCAAATTTTGTTTACTTAATAATTCATTAACATATTTTTAAATTCTGTTTTCACATTCAGAAAATTCACAACTTAAATTGACAGTTATTTTTTTTTTAATTTTAAATGTTTTATTTTGAAGCTGTAAAACACGAATTTTCAAAATGTGAAAATTTTCATTTTACAGTTTCAAAATAAAATATTAAAAATTTAAAAAATCCGTTTTTAAAAAACATTCGTCAATTTAACAGTTGCGAATTTTCTGAATGTGAAAACAGAATTTAAAAATATGTATTAATTAATGAGTTACAAACAAACAAAATTACCCATAGAATAACATTGGCTTGGACTTCCAACAACGATAAGCTAAGCGGGTCGCAACACTACACCCTCTATTATTATTGCCCCATATTGTCCACATGCAGTTCTGAAAACGTTTTTATTAAAGTACTTTTTTATCAAAATTTATAAATATGCGACTGACTTTTAAGAGCTTCATAATTATTCGTCACATCTTCATCATTTATTATTTCCACTATCACAGCAAAATTAATATTATTTACAGTAACTGGTTTGAGAATAATTCAAATCTTAAGATAATATCTGTGTCATAATTTTAAATAAAATTTTCTTAAGGTCAAAAACTCAAAAACTGTAATAAAAATAATGTTTATCACAATATATTTAGTAGAAAAGGATAATAATTCATAGAAAATGGTGAAGCAATTTTAAACAAAATAAATTAGAAATGTCATAATATAATATTATATAATAGCAATTAGAGTTAAATATCTTCTTTTGACAAATTATACAATATAGAATAGAGAAGTGATGTAATTTTGAGACATTTTCATTTTTTGATAAATAAAATCGAATGAACAATATAAACAATTCTATGTTCTAATTTTTATAATACTCACCAGTGAAAATGTTTAACAATTTTTAAAAACTTTAAAATATCATTAAATATTCAATACAAAAAAGAATGCATGCTATAGCAGTTAATATATTGTTGATATATTTATACTAAATAAATAAAATAATAATAATAAAATAAATACAATAAAATCTGGACTTTGAGAATTCATTAAAAAATTCCATAAAATTAAATAAAATTAAATAGCTATATTATAATTAAAAAAAAAAAAAATATTTTTTATTAAATAAACAGGAAATAAAGTAAAAATTATTCAAAATTTTAAAATAAAAAGAAATTATTAAAAACAAGTTTAAAACATGTTTTAAATCATGTTTTAAATATGATGTCTAAAACAAAGTGAAAAATAGTTATATACATTTGATAATTTAAAGATTAAAAAAGAAAATATTTTCAATATAATTTATTTGTTTTTAAAGACAGTTTGTATTTTTTTAAATATAAATTAATAAAATACTTTTGCAACATTTTACTATTTATATATAATAAATTATTCATCAACACTAATATTGTTCATACTGTTTCTCCAGCACAAAGATTATCTAGACACTAAAAGAGCGTTATTTCCATTCAACATAAGGCATTGAGGGGATTGATATGTATGCTTCATTGAGTGATCGTAATTGATCAGATATTCAGTCAGATTATGTAGTTTTCAATCTTGCTGACAACACAGACTACGTTTGATAAAAGCAGAAATAGGCTGTGGTGAGTTTTTTTTTTTTTTTCTTTCAAATATAATATGCAAATAATGAAAAAATTACAAATAATTATATCAACCGAAACAATTATTCAATTTTAGGAACAATTATTTTGATGAAATGTAAACAACATATTTCAGAAGAAAAGGTATGACTAATTCTAACAAGAGTGACCCGTTTTGTAAGACTGTACTATTTACTGTAGTCAGTGCAAGTTTCGGATAAAAAGAAAAGAAATTTTTTTTTTTTTTTTTTTGTAATTTATGTTGTTAGATTACAATGTTTTCAGTCATTTTTATTCAATACCAGTTTTTAGTATATTTTCTGCAAAAGAGAACAGTTTTTAGGGCAGAAATAGAACAAAGGTCTTTTGGCATAATGCCGAAATACTCTGCTACTGATTTAATCCTATCAAAACTAACTGGATATTTGAAAGGCCTGACTATGGCGGAGAAACTGTCCTGGGTCCCTGCATTGATGTGGGACCCCCCAAAACCAAAAGAAACAATAACTTCAATGCCCTCTTTGGTTGTATGTTCAAATAAAAAAGTTAAGGGGTGTCTTGAATAATGTCTACTCTAGGCCCTACTTAGGTTAGGTCAGGCCCTGGATATCTGAGCAAATAGGGCAGGTAATATTTCAACAGGATTAACTCAGAGTATAGGCAGGATATGCCAAATGCCCCAGGCTTTTATTCTAAACTGATCACTGTTTCTTAATGTTAAAATTAATGTGGTTTTTCCTTCCTAAATATATAAATTGTTCAATAACTGCTTATATAAATATATATATTAATTCTAAGAAAAAATAATAAATAATAATAAATTTGTTTTTTTTTTTTCCTCTTTAAATTTCTAAAATTCATAACTGTATAGAGAAAATATAAAATAATATTTATTGTGATATTCATATTATAATATATGAATAACTTATATAAATACATTTTAAGCAACTTATCATAGTCTGTAAGCATCGATTTAAGCTTTTATAATTAAATTCAAATAAACTAAATTATTCTGAACAAAGCTACTAAAATTTCAAATCAAATAACTATAATAAATCAAATAAATTAAAAAATGATTAATTCAGAAAATATTCGTTGAGACCAAATCCAGAAAAACTTTAGATTAAGTAGAATCTAACAGTTTTATATCTGATTGATATACGTCTTCAGTTTTTATCTACTTTAAACAAGTTATAAATTTACAGATAAAAAATATATTTTTAATAATAATAATAATAATAATAAAAAAAAAAATAAAAAAAAAAATAAAAAAACACCACAAGCCAAAAAACTGCTTTGTGCTAAAAATCTACAGTTTCTATTGTACTTTAAAAAGCACATAGAGAAGCAGAATGTGCTACTATCATCTAGTGCACAAATATTTACAAAATATGGTTGGCTAGTTACGTGCTCTATGAATTTGTACAAAGCAACACCTACACCATATGTGCTCATCTGTTGTCTTATGAAAACAGATGATTCAGATATTATTTAAAAAATATGGTGAGAATTACTCTATAGAAATAAAGAAAATGTAGAATTGCCAGATTTCATACAAGATATGATTATTTATATGAAAATATTTAAGTATATAAAGAGAGAACTACATTACTTTATTATAGAAGTGATTTTGAAAACAAGTGCCTATCGAAATTCTCATTAATATACACACCAACATTAGTTACATTAATAAAACAAATAAATAATAATAAAAACAGGTACAATATTATTATTTTTTAAGTCTAAAGAGCAGAAAACCTCACACAATAAAAGCAATACATAAAAAAATATATCTTTTTTTTTTTTTCTTTTTTTAATGCAATGAAATATATTTTCATAATTACTAGTGACTGATGAAAATTCAGATGAATGCAGTTGAATTTATTCAAAGATTATGAGTATTTTGATTTTTCAACCTATAAACTCCTTCAGGATTCATTATTTGTTAATAGCATAGCATATATATATGTATTTATGATAATTTAAATAAAAATAAAAAATCCAATAACAATGAAAAATAGACAATAAATAAATAAATAAATAAATAATAAAAATAAATAAATAATAAAATAAAATAAATAAATAAAAAGCATGAAAGCATAACAATAAATATTACTTCATCAGGGGCATATATTGCATTATTGCATGCAATTCATAGGTGTCAACTTTTTAAAAAATCTGGGGGGGGGGGGGCGAGTTTCAGTGGAGCTATGTTCAAATAAGATTTAAAAAACTTTAGAATTTATATATATCGCATGTGATACCCCTCATGTGGGCCCCTCGCATGTGATACCAACAATACGGCAATTAAAATGCATTCTTTATAAAAATTTTAACTTTCTATAAAGGGAAAAACACAACTGATTTAATTGTGAAGCAATGAACAAAATAATGAAACAAATCAGTAGGCAAGAAAAAGGAAAACTGATCTAATTGTGAAGTAATTAACAAAATAATGAAACAAATCTGTAGGCAAGAAAAAGAAAAATTTAATCCGAACTGATATCAATCTTATCAAAAAGTAATAAGGAGAAATACAATTTTCCTAACTTTAAATTAAAAAAATTCTAAAGGTAATAAATGACTGGATTGAACCTGGCTACTGAACTAATAAGTTCATTAATGAAAATATAGACTAATTTCTTTTCATACATACATATGAAACTAGTATGTTGTGGCCACCACAAGACTTTCTTCTATATTTTCCTATATACATATTCAATCAGTAACAATAATAATAATTAAAAAAAAAAAAAAAATCACGATTTTTTTCTAAGTTTTTTTTTTTTTTTTTTTGTTAAAAGTAATACATATTCAATCAATAACAATATTTAAAAAAAAAAAAAAAAATCGATAACTTTGTTTTAAATTATCACAGATTTATAGTTCAACCATTCATTTTAAAGGTATTGCCGAGATCTTTCGAAAGATACCCATCTTCAAAATTTACCCCCCCCCCGGGGCGGTACTTCCCCCCAGGGGGGGAAGCGATGCCCCCACATGCACAGAAATTTTTTCCTAGTTAACTATTACTATTATCAATAACTCATATTAATTTTACAATCACAAGTTAAAAATAACTCTCATTATGTACATTTATACAAAATTTTGTCCTATACTGCCATGTTAAAAATTTAGAAAACATGAGATCACAGCGCCACCTGTTGAGCGATTGATCCCCAAATGTAATCAGCAACAGTATATGTCAGGGGCAAACTAAATACCAAGTTTGGTTAAATTTCGTTAAAAAAAAAAAAAAAAAAAAAAAAAAAACGATTTTTTTTCCCCCCATGTTTTTTTTTCATTAAAAGTTAAAAAAATCGATAACTTTGTTTTAAATTATCACAGATTTATGGTTCGACCATTCGTTTTAAAGGTATTGACGAGACCTTTCGAAAGATACCCATCTTGAAACTTTGCCCAGTTGGGGGGGGGGGGGAACCGATGCTCCCACATGCACAAAATTTTTTTCCTAGTTAACTATTACTATTATCAACGAGACCTTTCGAAAGATACCCACCTTGAAGATTTACTTCCCGGGGAGGCCGCCCCCCGAAGATTTAAAAGTGGGGGGCCCGCCCCCCCTGACCCCCCCGGTAGTTTACGCCTATGATGCAATTATAGATAAATTTTTGTTAAGCAATTTGAAATGATACATATTAAAATTATATTTACCTTAGCCATTATTTTGGTAAAATATTTTTACTAAAAAATATAAATATAATTACATAAAAAAATACACACACACAAAGTATCTACATAGAGTGAAATGGAGTTTTTATATTACAAATAACTGTTTAATTAGACTTAAAATTTCGAAACATCTTGACATAGTAAATTTTTTTTTGTAGATGTGCTTAAAATGTGTAGACAACAACATAAAAATGTTTATTATGTATGTTCAGAAGATTTGCCATGATTAATATTTATTAAATGCAATACTGAATGCATTTTAAAATTAATTTCTTAACAAATACATTGTTACAGATGCACAGATTGCCTTGCAGTCGTTGTATAGAATTCCTCAATATTAATTGCACAATCTGTAAGTTGAAAGAGTAATGTATTCTTTATCAGAATAAAGAAAATTAAAATTAAAAATTGTTCAAAAAGTAATTTTAAAACTAAATATATGTAAAGGCCCTTGGCTCATAAAATAATAAACAAATAAAAATGTTAACTTTTTATTCTTTTTATAAAGCTATAGGGACACAGATGCTATATATATATGAAATTATACGTTTTCAGTCATAATAGTTGTAAATAAGTAACAAAAATAACCAAAGAAAAACTTACGAGAAAATTAATTAATGTGAAACAATTCATAAGTAAAACTTACTGCAAAAACATAAAATAAATGATTTAAACTGTCAAAAATGCCCCATATGACTTGAGACATATGTGTGGGGTTAAAGCATGCTTTTAATTGATCAAACTTTCCCTCTAGGCAGATAGTTTAATAAAAAAGCACATATATGGCTAAATAAAAGATCAATAAAATAAAATGAATAAAATAATATGGAAAAGACAAAAACTTATATGGATTAGGCAGAAAATTGATCAAACATTTACATAAACAGTAGCATGTATTTCATAAGAACTCCAGCAAGACAGCTAACCAGAATACGAAACAATCGAAATATATATATATATATATTTGTCATTCCATTTCAACCTAAGTCGCGCTCGTCGGCCTAGCCATTCGGAGTTTTCCGTGATTTTCTCGGAAACATGCGTAAATACGGGCTAGGATCCCTTAGAAAGAACCCCCATGGAGGGCACTTTCCCTCAGGCCTAGGACTGTAGTGCAGTCAATCGGTCTTAATTCTCACAACACAACACAACCTATTGCATTTCAAAGCATCAAAATTACCAATTAAAAAATGCAGAGAGAAATGCTTGTTTAAATTAAAATATTTCTATGTGTAAAATTATATTTAAAAAAAAAAAAAAAAGAAAGAAAAGGATGAGCCTTTACCAAAATTTATCTATCATTTGTCTGTACCTATAAATAATTTTATAATTATTTTCAAAAGAAAGCTGCTTACCTTAACAATAAAATTTCTATGAAATTCTAATCATTTTAGTGAAATTGGTACATATAAGAAATAGACTTGAAGAATAAACATTCAATTTTTTAGTATCTTAAAAGTTCAAAACGGGCTCAATAAATAAATAAATAAATAAATAAATAAAAATACAATAAAATAAAAACAAGATATTTCCGAAATTACAGATGAATATAGACAAAAATACATATTATACATTTGAGCATCTCTTAAGTACGTAATTTTTTAGTTTTTAAGTAGGAAATGCAATAGAAGTCTTGTATTGATAAAATCTGGCAATTCTACAGAAAAAAAAATATTATGTTTCATAAATAAGAATGAAACTTACATATACAAAGGATATTATAAAAAAAAAAAAAAAAAAAAAACCTTATATGTAAATGTGCATTCTTATTGCGAATTTGGCATACGAAATATTTAGTCTGACATTAAAAACTCTTACACATACATATGAAAAAAATATTCTTAGAATATTATTATAATTAACATCTCTGAACATTGATTCTGTGATGTACAACCAGGTGCCAACATGAAAAAGAGTTTCTTAACATTTATTTGTCAGTGCACAGAATAGAAAAATTAAGTAACACAATAATTTAACACCATTTAAGAAATGTGTTGTGTTATCACTTCACGATGTCGGAACAAATAATAAACATACAAAATATTCAAAATATGGATATAATGTTTTTTAAAAGATAATTGTAATCTGTCAAAGAATGCATCTGTTTAAAAATTGACAGTATGGCAGATCATTTTCTGAATTAGTATGTAGTCTTGACAGTTGCATAAATAAATTATTCCATCACAATTTATGTGGAAATTTTCAGAAGCCATCCCACATAATATATGCTTTTTATTCTTTTTCTTTATCTGGATGTTTACTTTTACTTTACTTATTCATTATTCATGTAAAGATCAATTACATTATTCCAGTTAATATATAGATATATTTATTAGTTTAAAAGTAATATTATAAATAATATGATGAAAAAGGGAATATTATTATTTCATCTTATTATTTAATTCTTCTTATTATTGTTTCCATGTTATTTTAAATTCTGTTTAGAAGCTTTTAAGTAGTTTGCAATTAATCAGTTTTTATCTGCTTGATTTTGTAAATAGAAGAATTAAACAAACCACAATTCATTTTCATAGAATTAATAAATGACAAGTAAAATCATATTACGCATAGTATGTTTTACAAAGTATATTAAATATTTACCCAACAATTTTTTTTTTTTTTTTTTTTTTAAATATTAAATCAAACATTTAAAAATTATATATCAGTTATTTTGTGTAAATATAAATTTGAATAATATCTATATTATTTTTGAAGGTCTACTTGATACTAATTATGTTAACTATTATGTAGGTAAATAATGTAATTATGTAACTTATATATGTAACTAATGTTATGTAATGTATGTAATACTTAATAATTATGTAATGCTTTAATAATAATTATGTAATGGTTTAATCCTTCCCTCTCTCTCTCTTTAAAAAAAAAAAAAAAAAAAAGTAGAAACCACAACTTTAACAAAAGGAAAGACTAATGTTTTTTTTTCTCAAGCATATATATGTATAATACAATAAACTCTTCAATTTTCAGTTTATTATTCTACTTACAATTAATATATAGTTGTATGTACTGCTTATAAGATTTCAAATTTAGGATATTCTATAGGTACAATAGCAAGTCTTTAAGATTTTCAAACCTTCCAAGCGATAAAAAATAATAGCACTAACTGTTAAGCACGTTTCAAATGACTGGATAAAAAAACTCTTTTTAGGGGCAAAATGTTGTACATATATATAAAAAAATATGCAGGATATCCCTGATCTTCCTGTTAAACTGAAGTTTAAACTGTTTTACATAGTACTTAAAAATTATATTTTTATTCAAATATTACAGAAATTAATCAGGTTTTATTCAGTTTAGTAATTAATAAGAAAATAAAAAACATGGTTTGCATAAATTAAAAAATACCTTTGTCAATTAACTGTTTTTACTAGTTATATTGTTTAAGCACTAGTGTACTTAATATAAGCTGTGTACACAGTTAAGTACATCTGTTTAGAGAAGAAGCTAAATATTGGAATATTAATAGAACTTCTAAAAGCCAGATTCATGCAGATATATTTTGATAATTTTTACTTCTTGCATACTTTTACTTAATTTCATTTGTTGTTTGTCAGGATAAAATCTTGTGAGCAAATTTTACCCACTTCTTTTCATCCGACTAAACGGAAATTTTGCATATATGTATAATGACTGCTGATGACAGTACATAAGCAGCAACAGGATTGGAAGGGGGTGATTCAAAGTTTTGGCCTTCCAACTCCAGTTTAAATTTTGTTTTTTTAATTTTAATCCCCTTCTTATCATCCAATAGAGTTTAAATTTTGCATGCATGTATTATTCTGATGACAATACATGCTTAAGTAGTAACAGACATGTGAGAGGGGAAGGATAGTCAGGACCACAATTTCAGTTCAAAATTTGTTTTCAATCACTTCTGCTTAGTTTTTAATACCTTTTGGAATAACAAGGTATTTTTAAAAATGTGGCATTATTTCAATTTATTTTATGCTTTGTGCAACAAAAATATTTTGTGTTACATATTCCAGATTACGCAATTTATGCAACTTCAAGACAACAACTGATTAGACAAGAAAGCATTGTACATTATCACACATTTTTTTTTTTATTATCACACTCACATTCTCTAATTATATTATTTCACCAACCAAGTGAGTTCCTAATCAAAGTGGAGTACCACATCTACCAGTAATGAAAAAAAATCTTGGCCACAGTAAAAAAATTGTTCAAGATGCAATCTTTGAATTTTACAAATATAAGCTGAGTATAAAAATTGATATGTTAGGTATTTGCTTATCACTTGAGGACCATTCCAAAGAAATTGTGAGGCACACATTCAACAAGGTATCAAAGGATCCTAAATTGCTTACATACTTATTTCAAGTTTAGCCTTGTTATTTCATTGCTGCTGTTCAATAACATTTTATATGACAGTTGATGATTTATTTTATTCATTCATTTATTTATCTATTCTAAGTAACAGACAATTGTTTTTGTAAACTTTAACTAATTTTTCAGCCTAAATATTTTTTCTTAATATTTTATATCAAAATATATTTAGCCTTACAAATCGTACTGTTAAAGTAGCCTTATCTGCAAAAATTTGAATTTAGTTAAAATAAATAAATAAATGGATAAATAAAATGAAAAATAGATGAAGTGATATTAAATGACTATTATACTTTCCAGACAAAAATTATAATGCAATGTTATTCAATAATTTTCACTATAATTATATTTTTGCCATGTTATTATTACAAGTTTCCTTCTTGTCAAAATTTTATTAGGTAATAATATGCTATAAATAAATAACAAGAACATAAGAATTTGAAATTTACGCTTTATCTCATGCAGGCTAATTGACTATGCATTATTAATATTCATTGACATCTAATTCTGAAGCTTTGTCTATTCCTGATGACATAATTTAGCATACATTTAATAATAATAATAATAATAAAATGGTTTAGAAATTGAGTTTGATGAAAAATCTTAATTTTTTATCACTGAAATTTAACAGTCATGACTTTTTAAAGATAACTTCTTCAGCACCTTTTCTAAATTCTCCAAAAAATACTGAAATATTTTATTTTTCTGGTGTTGATAAATATATGTCATCAGATTTTGCACTCAGTTAATACTAATTTTGAAAACTGCATATTTTTAAAAGTAAATACTAGATTAAAAATATCAAATATACATGCACAACATTTATGCATTACATTTATGATAAAATAAGAACACTATTAATGATTATAATAACTAAATATCAGTATATGCTAAAGACAGATTAACATAAATCCCCAACAATATATAAATGTTTCGTTAAAAATAAATATGAAATAACAAGGCTGTTTATATATAAAAAATGGAATACCTAAGTTATTCAGATACAATTTAAATTATTTCATTTTCCTTATTGCTCAGTACAACAGCAAGAATTTGTCTTAAAAATTCTTGATTATAATTATACTCGTGTAAAGAAACATGTAAAATGCATATACTTCACATCTTGGTAATTTTGAAACATCAGCTTCAATCATATCTGAATAACTTATAGTAACAAGTATAATTCTGAAAATACACCATACATATTGATATGTCTCAGCTTCTGATAATACTTTAAAAATATTAAGATTTTTGTAAGTTTCTTTATTAGCATCGTTTTGTTCTCAAATTAGCTTTAATCTTGGACAGTTTCATAATAAAGCTCTAAAATTTTTATGCTCAAAAGAATGACTCTAAGTACTTAATGCCTAGTACACAACATGACTAAAGGACAGATCATGAATAATTATTCACGAGAAAAAAATAAATGCCAAAAAAGTAAGAATCTAAAAATTATAACAAACAATACCAAGCAATATAAATATTACATTTTTGTAATTAAAATTATTTTAGTAAAAAGATATAAGGTAAAATGGCATGTGTGATAGTATTAAATCATGCAGTTATAAAAAATGTCGTCAATACAGTTAAATGTAATACAGTATTTAAAGAAATAGAAATAAAAGTAAATGCTAATAGATAAATATATTTTGTAAATATATCATTAAAATTTAATAGATTATAACTTCGTTGAATATATATTTAAACATAACTAATTCTGTCAAAAGTGGTATTTTGTATATTATGAGAATTCATATAATACCTATATATATGTATACAACTCTACTTCCGTTTCCCAATAAAATAACTTAATTTTTTTTCTCTCTAAATATATATCAATAAACAATGTGTTCCTTAAAAACTAATCGACAAGATTATTAATAAAATACAAGGGAAATTATGTATTCACTTTTTGAAAAAATCATTACTAAGATAAAATTTGTTTTCAAATAAGCATAGTTTTGATTTTAATTAAAACTTATGATTATATGGTATAATAAATGTTAATTTATGATATATAAATTTAAATTGTTTTTGTAATTAGGTATTAGAATTTATAATATATTTAAACAGTACTTCCTTAATCATAAATTGAAATATCATTAAAAACAAAAGTCTCTGAAAGAAAATGTACAATAGTACTTAATATACATTTTAAAAATAGTATTGGTTTGGTTTTCTTGTAAATTAATTAAATGTAGAATTATTTACAAAGTACAGTCAGTAACAAAAGTGTCCGAACACTAGCAAAAATTCCTATGTAAAAAAAGTACACTTAATACCGTTTTGTTAGATAAATCCTTGTCGAATCCTGTTCTTAGTCAGTGTAAGAACAGGATTCGACAAGGATTTATTTAGCAAAACTGTATTAAGCGTACTTTATTTATATAGGAATTTTTGCTAGTTTTCGGACACTTTTGTTACCGACTGTATCTTCAATAATAATATGAATACAAAAGGAGAGTTTTAAGCAATTTTGAATCAAATTTTTTTGGTTCATTTTTTAAATATTTCATTTAAATTTATTGCAAATAAATAGGTTTTAAGCAGCGTTGAATAAATTTTGCAATAATTTCTAGCTTATTATATTAATTAATATTAAATTAAAATAAAAAAATTTCAAAAAAATTATCCCTATTTTTTAAAATTTTAATTACGACTCATTAAAAATTATTTTTCTTTAGATCTCTTAATTTATATAGTTGTGTTTTAATATAACCACTAAAGATAAACAGATATTAAAAACATGTTAAAATAAACCAAATATTTCTATAACAAAACAAAAATAGTAATGTGGATGGATATCTTAGAGCACTGTATATAAACTTAGCTGCTAATCGAGCATTTAAAATATGCTATGGCATACCTATCAACTCTCATGGTTTTGGGCTGCCAGAAAAATTTAATAGATTTTTTTTCACTTTCTAAACATACACATGTAAGGAAAGTATTGTAATCATGACAAAAATTCGTCTTTGGGATTTTGGTGTATCTATAGGTTTTGAGGTCCTCCGAGCTCATTTTTGCTATTTTTATGGTGATGTATGCATATGTGTATGTATGAGTGAACACGACATCGTCTAAACGCTTAGTTTAAATTATCTGAAAGTTGGTACTTATGTCATAGATCCCAGTATCACGAACACTATTGATTTTGGTAAACATAGCACTTATAAATAGATTATAAGACTTCTTCACACACCATAAATTTTAAGCCAGCACAACCGGTTTCAAAAGGACGCAGCCTTTCTTCATCAGGTGCAAAAAACCACGTGCTACTGCCTTGGATAAGCAAGCTGCTTTTGCCTCCAAGGCAGTAGCACATGTTTTTTTGCACCTGATGAAGAAAGGCTACGTCCTTTCGAAACCGGTTGTGCTGGCTTAAAATTTATGGTGTGTGAAGAAGTCTTATAATCTATTTATCGTTTGTACACCAGTTTTGAATTTATCATAGCTTTGGTGATAGCACTTATAGTTTTTTTTACAGGGATCCAAAGAAAATTTTTTTATCATTATGACCTATGAGCTCAAATTATTTGAAGTGCAATAGCTTTAAATTAAACTCTAACACCCTATTATAATTTTCACTTTTGTTTATTTAACGATTCTGTTTTTTAATTTATTTAAACAATCATTAATTACTAAATGTTTGGAAAGTCATGTGGAGTCACTCCAGATTTTTTAAATATATTTCTATAACAGTTTTTCACTGATTAAATAAAATTAAAAATTCTGTTAAAATTTTCTGGCAGTCAAAAAACAATAGCAAAATTTTGATTAAATAAATTGTATGTATATTAGAATTAACAATGAATCTAATTATTAAATTAACACTATTATAATTTAATATTAAAACTGTATTAGTATCACATTCCATGCAAATGTAAAAAAGAAATAATGTATTCTCACAAAGGCTCTTTTCATATAAATAATAACCAATTCTTTCTTTTTTAATTTAGGATAATTGCTTTTATGCTTAGTGTAATTTCTTTTTTAGTATTAAAGTAAAATTAATGAATATATTCTACTAAAATAATGTACAAACTTCATCTTTTATCCAAAATATAAAACAAAAATAGATTAAAGTAATTTCCTAGACTAGATATTACTGTAAATATACTAGCTTTAACTTTTATAATAATCTAATATCTATAAAAATGAAAATGCATGACATATATAAGCATGACATAAAAAAAATTTACTATAATACAAATAAAATTCATTTCATATCATAGAAATAAATGATTCATTGATTTCATGACTATAATGAATATGGCAGATATAAACAATGAAAAAAAACTTGAAGTATGTTGATCATGAAATTAGTAGCATACATACATAAAATTATTTTAAAATCTTTGTTACAGGGGTTTTTAAATTCAATACAACTTCATCAAATTGATGTCTTAAATCTGCATTGGTTAGAAAAATTAAACATTATTTTTTCATTAAATATGTTGCAAATTTATTTTTAACTGCATTTTGAATTTAGATTTTTAAAGTACTTTTTACTTTTTGGGTAATTAATTAATTTAACAAAACATATAATATTCATAAATATATATTTTTCAATTTGTTAGTTTACTTTATTTATTTATTTTTAAAATTTTTACTTTAGTTTTATTAATTAAAAAATCTCATTTAATTACAATATACTTATAAATAATTTTTGATATCAATATTAAAAATATTAATTATTATTATTAATTAATGATTTCTATCATACATTTATTTTCAATGTATGTTTTGCTTATATTTATAAATGTTTAATTCTGTACTGATAAGTATAAAGGATTTAAGTCCAAAAAGGTCGATTTTGAGTTAAGTACATAGTCAGACTCAGAAAAAAATTCTCAATCCATTGGTATAAAGGATTTAAGTCTATGTCATTTAGTCTTTGAGAAAATCCATTGGTAATAAAAGGTTCAAGTCAGAAATTTACCATTCATGTATGGTATAAAATATTTAATTCAATTTTTTCCTGTTATTAAATGAAGGTTAACAATCACTGAATGGTATAAAGGGTATAAGTCAACGAAATCCCTTTTCCCTAAACGATTTTTCTGATTTGTTTTTAATTAGTTTAACTTTATTTTTCGTCTCCTGAAAAATCAAGAATATGGATTTAAATCCTTTATACTTATCACAACAGAATTAACAACACATTAATTTTTATATAATTAATTAGTAATTGACATAATGTTTCACTGTCAATAATATTAAAGCCTTAATATCAATATATCATAACACAGTCATAAATTAATTAAATTATCACATTATAAATAATTCACAGTATATCTTTTGTTTATTATAATTTTTGTATTTCATTTAATAATTCTTATACATCAATTAAATATTGCATTTAATATTTATGCATATTACAGCTATTTCTGCTTTTTAAACACTGAAAAATAAATAAGGTAAAACAAGAAAACAAAAGTGATATATTTAAGAAAAACTAACTTTGTATAACTAAAATGTCATATAAAAAAAGAAGATTTTTAAATACTAAATTTTATATTAAGTTAAGTAATTTAACTATATATAACTAAGTAGAAACAGTTCCAATATGTACATACAAAGAAAATAGACAAAATTAAATAAATAATAATTAATTAATTAATTAAAATTAAATACATAAATAAAATTCTTAATTGTAACTTTTGTCAATTACAATGTTAATCAATTATTTCAAGATTAAATTAAAACAATCTTTCAGTAATAATAATAATAATAATAATAATAATAATAATAACAACAATAATAATAATAAAATTGTAAATAATTCAGATAGTTTAAAATATAAAACAATAATGAAATAAGCAAAAAACTGTTTGTGCTAAATAAATAAAGATGAAAAAAAAAATTATTAAGAAATATTTTAATAAATATCATCATCAAAATATTCACTTGTAAATTTATATTTGGTCCAAATAGAACATTTTTAGATATTAGATTCATAATTAGTGTAATTACATCTTTACATTAAAAAATATCTAACTGGGAACCAGCCCTTAGTTAAAAATTAAAACAAGTTTAAAAGATAGATCAACACACAGCAAGTTATAAAAAATATGTGAAAAAAGTTATATACAAAAACAGACAAAATAATGTAAGTTTTCTAAAATGAATTCGAAACTAAACCCATGAAGATAATACACACAAATGCACTGAAGCCAAAATGCAATGGAAAAATTATTAATCTGATATTACAAACATTTACAAAAACATAAAAATTTGTCACAGTACAGAAACGTACTGCTGCATATTATATATCTTTTAAATCTACATTTCTTACCCTGTTAGTTGATGTAAGTTAAAATAAGAATCATTTTGATTTTAAAATAAAAATTGTTAGCAATACAGCCATAAGTTAAAATTTCAAGCTATATTTAAATTCTCTCATAGCATAAACATATTTACCAAAAACGTATCAGTATACATTCAAGTTTTTCAAGATTCATACATAGTTTTTGAGCCATTTTAATGTAAATATTATTTTAAAAATGTACTTCATATTGTAAAATAATAATAATAATTATAATGTGAGCATCTTGCATGTGAAATTGTAAATAATTTTTTATCAATATAATCGAAAGAAATAATAAAGAAATTTAAAGAAATATTAGTTGTAAAAATATTACTCCTATTTATAATAAAAAAAAAAAAAAACAATGTATTTTTACAAAACTCATTTTAAATATGATTTTTATTTAATTTTTGGAGTCATAGCATCGATTTTTGTTTCTAATTAATTTTTTCAAACAATGTTTTATCTTTAAATTTATTAAATATGTTACTCTTGACAACATATTTCAATATTTTTTTAAAAATAGAAAAAAAAAAGCTTTATAGCATATAAAAAATTTAATAAAATTAATTTTCATTTAGGAAAATCTGAATTTATTTTAATTGATTAAACAGTTGTCGAATTAATAATTTCTATCATTCTTTTAACAATTAATATATAAAATAAAAATAGACTATTTTTATATACCAAATGTTCTAAAATTTATCAATTAATTATTAATTTTTAAATACTGATTGTTCTAAAAAAAAAGTCGATTAATCATCAATGAAAATATTTTTTAGATACTGATTGCTCAAAAAAAAAAAAAAAAAAAAAAAAATTAATCATTAATAAAATTATTTTTTAGGTATCAATTCTTCTAAAATATATTAATTATAAGTAATGTAATAAAAAACAATTTCTCCATACAGATGCTTCTGAAATTTTCAAAAGAATTCATGTACATTTACAATATTGGGTATTAAAAAAAAAAAAAAAAAAACTATAAAATAATAATAATAATTTCATAATTTTTTAAGTGTATAAAAATAAGCTGAATTTTATGAAAAAGGTGTTTAATTTAAAAAAGAACAAAAAGAAAAAGAAAGAAAGAAAGACATTACAATAAAAACATTTTTCCAAATTACACATTAGAAAAATTTACATAGAAATCAGATTTTAACTAACTCATGGGATTGTCAGACACTAAAATATTATCCAGCAGAATGCAAAACTATAATAATCGAGAAATAATTTGTTTAAATATACCTAACAACTGTATAAACGTAATTTTATTAATAAGAGGTTGAACCATTTTTTAAAAATGAAAGATTTTATCAATAAATAAATATTTAACAGAATTTCTTATAAACAAATGCCACATTTAGAATCCTAAACGCATATTAAGTAATAAAATAAACTATACAAATTTAATACACTAATAAAATATTTAATTTGTTTTAAATGATAGAAGGTTTCATTTTTCTTAATAAAAATCTGTACTGATAAGTATAAAGGATTTAAGTCCAAAAATGTCGGTTTTGAGTTAAGTACATAGTGAGATTCAGAAAAAAATTCTCTATCGATTGGTATAAAGGATTTAAATCCATGTCATTTAGTGTTTGAGAAAATCCATTGGTAAAAAAAGATTCAAGTCAGAAATTTAGCATTAATCTTTAGCATAAAATATTTAATTCAATTTTTTCCCTTTATTAAATGAAGATTGACAATCACTGAATGGTATAAAGAGTATAAGTCAACGAAATTCTTTTTTACTAATCGATTCTTCTGATTAGTTTTTAGTTAGTTTAACTTTATTTTTCGTCTCCTAAAAAATCAAGAATATGGACTTAAATCCTTTATACTTATCAGTACAGAAATATTATAGAAAAATTTTAAATTCATTACAATTCCAGCAAACATATATTATGGCAGTCTTTTATATCGAAAAATCTAAGATAGGCAATTTAAAATACATGCTTTATTACAAATTAAGCGTGGCTAATTTACTGTGCCAATATATTTGTTATTACTGCAACTAAGATATGAAACAATCATTTTAATTAAATATTAAAATACATTTCTAAAAAATAATACATTATTAACAAAAACTAAAGAAAAAGAAAAAGAGGAGTAAATACATATTTAGTATAAAAAATAATTTCTCTTTACAATAATTTCTTTAAACAAAATTAAAGATGGGCAATTTAGAATCGATAAAACATAAGTAATATAAAAATTTAGAAATTATGTTTAAACAACACCTAAAAATTTTTCAGACAACAGAAAATAAAATTATTTAAAATACATAATATGAATATTAAAAATCATACTTTACAATAAATAAAGAATGCTTTTGTAAAATAAGTAAAATTGATATTGATAATTAATAAAATGAAATGTTAATAAAATAATTATAGAAAGCTTTTAATTAAAAAAAATATTTTATGAAACTGACATAATTAAATTTAGATTTGTTTTTCAGTGTAAAACAAAAAAGCTAAACAAATAGCGAATAAGTAATTTAAATAAATAATTTCTCAAATTAAAGAAAAAAAAAATTAAAAAATAAAAGCAGTTCAAAATAATTCAAATTTTAAGCATAATTTTGATAAAATTTTTAAATATTACAAAACATTTTTTCTCTTTCTTTCTTTTTCTTTTCACCAAAATTTTAAGTTTAGCAATATTTCCACATTACAATTTTTTTAATTTATCTTTAAAGTAATTAATATTCAGCAATTTACAACCCTTTTAATACATACTATGAATTTGAATTCACGTTTTTATATATTATGAAAAATTCACTAGCCTACAATATTATGACTAAGTTAATTACTTAAAAAGAGTATCTGTCTTTAAAAATAAACTCTAAACATCTAACAACTCTTCATATAATACCAGATAACAAATCTACTTTCAACTGTCTAAAAAGGTGATGTAATTCATCTAGGTTTCAGGAGCAATTAATAGCAACTTCATTGAAAGGTGGATTCCTCCCCCCCCCCTCCTTCCTATGTTTACATATATTATATACATTTTATTGGTGATTTATTTATTTTTTCCTGTCAAACATTTTTTTTTTAAATTATCGAGAGCGTTTTTACTTTCTTACCTCCTAAATTACTGTTTACAGTTTCCTCGTCTTATGTTATTCTGCGAGAAAATTTATTAACAAAATTTTTCATACCTTGATGAACCCCTCCTTGCAGAATCAAAATTGGGATTGGCATGTCACCGGACTCACCTTAGGGATGAATCTCAGATCGTCGCCAAACGCTCATAATGTAGCACTAGTGAAACGTCAACCTCATAACTTAATATATTTTTTGAAATTGCGTTCTCACACTCAACAATTTAATAACTGTTAAAATTTTTCCTCTTTTCAGAAAATAAATAAATAAGTAAATAAATAAATAATAATAATAATTTTTTATACTTAATTTTAAAGCTATAAAGAGCAATAGATGCACTTGGTGCATTTTTCGTAATTTTTAGTTTTAAATGAATAAATAATAATAATAATAATAATAATAATAAAAATGATTTTGTGTGTGTAAGAGAGAAACAGATCTTGAATTAAAAAAAAAAAAAAAAAAAAAAAAAAAAAAACATTAGGTAGTGAATGTTAACAAATTTCTGTTTGGTTTAACTGTTAAGAAATTTTCTCATGGGACAACAGTTGTGGCTGCCCTTAACGATAGGTAGAGAGTTTTTTTAAGAGGGCAAACTACTTTTAAAAAGAAGAAAAGGAAGAAAATTTTCGATCAACTTTCAGAATTAAAAAAAAAAAAAAAAAAGTACGAATGCATGTGCAAACAATTTTTTTTTCTTCTTGTGTATGTGTGTGTGTTAACTAGTATGACATTACTCTATTGATTAAAAATATTATTTTGGTTTATTTTAAAATAGAAAATTATCTTTACTGCAGGTTATTTAAAAAAAAAAAAAATCAAGAATGTTTTTTCATTACGCGGATGATATTTCAAAAAAGTATTTGAGATATAAACTTAAAATTTTTCTCAATCATACATTTTGACATAATGAATAAAATAAACTAAAGATGAGAAGTTCGGTTCAACAGAAAAAAAAAATTATGATTGTAGAAATATAAAAATTTTAAGGGTAATTAAAATTTTTACATTTCCACAATCATATATATATATATATATATATTCTTTTCATAAAATTTACAGTTGCAAAAATAAATGTTCATGGCATTATTGATGTAAATAAACCAATTTTATAAAAAGCAGGGCCCAAACAAAATCCTATGCAGATTTGTTTTCTTCATGTTTGACTACAGTAAATTAATTCTCTGGTGTAATAAAAAGCGGTATTAATTATTTCTCTCCTCCCCAAAGCTACAATTGAGTTCATCACGTTTTTATACAGTTGAAAGTAAACTTTATTCAAAGCTGGTAGCACTTTTCATTTAAAAACTTTAAGTCTTTCAGTCGTAAAAAAAATTTTTTTCATTTTGCATTCCACTGGACAAACAAACTTCCGCGATCTCCAATAAGCCCAAAACATGCTGTCTTAGAAAAACATAAACACACACAGTTCCGAAATATGAATCCTCCACTTTGTGCCACATTCAGAACAAAACAGTCAACAAACACAGTACGCTGCATCCGCTTGGACTATGAGAATTGACCAGCAATAATTTTAATATAATTATAAACTATAATACAATTATTAGCTGTAGTAGTAGTTGTTCATGGAATGAGAGAGAGGGGCGCGGGGCTGGCTCGTGCTGTCTTGCCGTCTTATTGTAGACATGTTGGTATAGCGAACAACTTCAACGCTTTGGTCCTGACGAGGATCGTATTGATCCAGATCGGAACAGTTCTCGTCAAAGGTGAGTGGTAAAGGTTCTGATATGTTTAGTTTGGCTTTCTTCAGTTGTCGTTGTTGCTGGGAATACAAACGGAAAGTTAACACGAGCAAGAATAGCAGGACGCCCACTCCTAAACTCAGGGTTACGTATAAAATGAATTTTTCTTTGTTTTCTGAAAAAGAAAAAAAGAAATATTTCAGGCATTTAACAAAATATTTAAAAAGGAATCAAGCATAGTTATTTGTTATAACTCCAAAAGCATTAAAAGCGAATAATTAGTATGACTAAATTATGATAAATGCACTTTATTAAGTTCAAATTAAAAGAAATATTTAAAGTATGGCATAATTGATATCTACTAAAGTAAAAAAATAACTCTGGAATGTTGGGTTAATACATTCTGAAATTCAAACTTGTGCTCTATTTTATTTTATTTTATTTTTTAATAATAATTATTATTTTTTTATTGGTATAATTTAAACAAAATAAAAGTTTTTATACGGCCTCCATAAAATAATAATAATAACTAGTATCGCCCAGTGGTCGAAACTCGACCATATTTTTTGCAAAGCGAGGCAAAGCAAAGTTATTGCCTTGTCCTAAACGGAATGCAATTGCAACACAGCTGCGGTAATTGTTTGCCGATATTCACTCTAACTGAATCAGCAGAGTTTTACTTAATATAACTATTTCTCTCTGTAGATGTTAGCCTTTCCTGAAATGAGAGAAAATCGCAACGCGAAAACGCCCCTTGTTGTGTGATACAGCCCAGAAGCTAATAGATACCATGTCAAACCAAGGCCCAACCAAGTATAAAATTCTGTTAAATTAATTCGATTGGTTCATAAAGTACAGCGTTTGAACAAAAAAAAAAAAAAAAAGATATTTTTCAAAAATGGTCGAATTGAGTTCGGGAGATTTCAAAACGTGTAACTTTATCGAAAACCAAAAATCTAAAACTTTTCTGAATCTTATATTTTCTATTTATATATGCAGAGGAAAGAATAATAAATCCACTTTTAAAAAAATAAAAATAAGTAGTCAATTTCACTTAATTAAAATGCAAGGAAATCTCAAAACGTGTAAATTCATCGAAAACCGGAAATCAGAAGTTTTTGTGTATCTTCTACTTGCTTCTTCTACCCACAAAAGCTAGCAATAAAGACACTTTTTTAAAAAATAAGTAGCCAATTTCAGTCAATTGAAACGTAAAGAAAGCTCAAAACATGTAAATTCAGCAAAACACGGAAATCGGAATTTTTTCCGTATCGTCTACTTATACATGCAGCAGTTAGTAACAAATCCATTTTCCTTTTATTTAGTATATTAGTTGAATATTTATTGTTTAAATAACACCCTTTGAAATGAAATGTTTATGTTTACATTCGAAACTGGAAGTTTGCCATTTTTTTTCTGGAGTTTTGTGATTTTAAATTAAAATTTTATCAATTTTACAGAAAAAATAACTCAATCAAACACATGTAGACAGTAACTTATATAGAACTATACCCAAATATCGGAATTAAAATCGGCACATAATTTCCGTTATTTTTTAATAATTTTTTACAAAAAATCCAATGGACAATTAACATAGAAAATATTTTTCATGGCTCCATGGACAGACAGTGACGTCATCACTTCGCTTGCGTATAGTGATGCTACATTATACAAATTACTGTGTCTATGGTTTTATTTAAGCTTTATGAAATTGCCAGATTCAACAACTTTCTTCTTTTAGGTATTTTTTAATGTAAAGGAATACGTGTATAAAAGGGAAAAATGGGGGAAAATGCATAAAAAATAAATGTATTTTCAAATACCTTCTTGACATCGTAAGAAAATAATATTTGTATTCGCACCTTCCGGCTAACCATACCTTTCGAATGATACCATTCTCAAATCTTTACTCCCATAATTAATATGTTAAAAAGGGACAACAAATTTTATGCTTGCCTATTAATATATATAGATAATAATAATAATAATCTTTGACTGAAATGTGTTTCTTACACTAACTAAAGATTGTTCAAAATTTTAGCGATGTATCATAAAAGAAATTTCGGAAATATGACAAGATAAATTTAACTAATTTACAATTCTAAATATAAGTTTTCAATAGGAGAAAAAAAAGAACATTGCGTTTTATTATTTAAGAACAAATTGTGAGTAAAAACAACATTAACGTAAATAAATACGTTTTCGTTCACATCTGCGATTTTTTAAAATACTAGGCAAAAGTTTTATATATGAGTTCATACAGGCACATATTACTCATCAGATTTTTCTAAATTATTTTATTTTACTTATTTATTTGTTTTTAATGGGGCCATATGAATATTTATATTTTGATGCAATGGGGAATTTGCACACATGGGGGATTTGAACAAAATCCTATTTTTCTGGTAGTTTTAGCCCATAAATTTAAAAAAAAATTATTAAAAATGCAAAAAAAGTTCTCATTAATTTAAAAAATAACTTTAAAATTAACCAAAAATCACGTGACTTCAAAACATTGCCTGACGTCACACTTTATGATCCTTCAACGTTTACATTTTGTTAGCCCGGTTAGTAAGCAGCGATTCGTTTTAATTTTCGTAATAATCAATCGTTATGTGATTTCTGAGCATTTCTTTTTCATCTTATAATCATTTAATATCATTATCACCATTTTCCATCATCATTATTTTCAGTTGTTTTCTTTTCATTGCGGTTGTCCAATGTTTTCGTTTAATAGGATCCTGTGAAAAGCTAAAGAATAACTTTTGAGAAACATTAGCCGTAGTATTAGTGCAAAATGGTACAATACAATATTTATACTACGATTTTTTAATATCCGTCATTATTATAACATACAAAACCTATTTCACTGATTCAAGAAGCAAAGCAAAGCACGAAATCCAATGTAAACAACGATTACTTCCGTTTGTTGTCATAAAGAGTGACGTCACGATATATTATACTGCGTTTTCTCGATAGAATAAATAGTGCGATGTTAAAATTGTTATAAATCCGTAATTAGATTTCAAATAAAGAAAATGTATGTATTTATTTTCTTACCTTTTCATTTTCTATCATATTTTCTATTTGATTATATTCTACCGATATAATGCCAGATACGAAAAATATTATTGTGGAAAGTATTTTTTGATTATTTTAGGTTTAGAAAACGATTGTTCCGCTGGTACTATAGGTGGCTATGACAAAATAATCTCGAAAACGGATATGCAGTGTTAAAATAAACATTCTAATTATCTGATTTAATGTCTTTAAAGTTAGGAATTAATGGTTGACAATGTTCAATTTCCACACATAAATGGTCTGCGTCAACGTCTGTTTGATTCTCGTGAGTTAATTTTTGTTATAACATTTATAATAAAATAACAAACATTCTTCATTTTGTAGTGTTTAACAAATGTAATTTGTATGTTATCGCCATCACAAAACTTTCTTCTGTATTTTCTTATACAAATTCCCGCAATACATTTATTAAAATTATTATCAATGAAGGTAGACGATTTTCATTTCAGATAGTTCAACACTAAACGCAAGAAGAAAGTCAGTTTTGTTCCTGCAGACAACATCTTAAAAAAAAAAAAAAAACTATAACTTTGTTTTAAATTATTACTTATCCTAGTATTCAAGTATTTCCATAGCAAAGAGGGGGAAGCCATGCTCCTACATATGGAAAACAAAAATTAGTTGACTGTTACTATTATAAATTATCCTTTTTAATTTTGCAATGATTAGTTAAAAATAATTCTTATTGTACACTTTTAGAAGAAATTTTGTCCTATAGTGCCGTATTAAAAATGAGGAATTTGCACACATGGGGGGTTTGAACAAAATCCTATTTTTCTGATAGTTTTAGGCCCATAAGTTTCAAAAAGTTCATTAAATATATGCAAAAAAGTTCTCATTAATTTAAAAAATAACTTTAAAATTAACAAAAAATCACGTGACTTCAAAACGCTGCCTGACGTCACACTTTATGATGCTTCAATGTTTACATTTTGTAAGCCCGGTTAGTAAGCAGCAATTCGTTTTAACTTTCGTAATTTTCAATCGTTTATGTGATTTCTGAGCATTTCTTTTTCATATTATAATCATTTAATATCATTATCACCATTTTCCATCATCATTATTTTCAATTGTTTTCTTTTCATGGCGGTTGTCCAATGTTTTTGTTTAATAGGATCCTGTGGAACGCTAAAGAATAACTTATGAAAAGTTTTAGCCGTTGTATTAGCGCAAAATGGTACAATACAATATTTATACTACGATTTTTTAATATCCGTCATTATTATATCATACAAAACCCATTTCACTGATTCAAGAAGCAAAGCAAAGCACGAAATCGAATGTAAACAACCATTACTTCCGTTTGTTGTCATAAAGAGTGACGTCACGATATATTATACTGCGTTTTCTCGATAGAATAAATAGTGCGATGTTAAAATTGTTATAAATCGGTCATTAGATTTCAAATAAAGTAAATGTATGTATTTATTTTCTTACCTTTTCATTTTCTATCATATAAGAATAAAATCAGAAAACGTGCAAATTCTCTATTAAATTCCCTGAAAGCTTTCGATTTTTTTTTTTTTTTTTTTTTTTTGATTTATTATCTATTTATTTATTTTATTATTATATATTTTACACATCTTTGTTTTTGTTATATAGGATTCAGATAAATATTTAAGGAATTAAAACCAAGCTAAAAGTTTTTCAAACACCCTATATTCTTTATTGATCTAAACGCAGTCATTATTTTGAGAGCAAAAATGTACAATTATTTTGAGTCGTATGCAAGTGCCATGATAATTTTCATTATTTTTTCACCATCAGGACAGAAAGGGAAAGAGATTATAAATATACGTTAATGAAATGTACAATTAAATAACACAAAAAGCATGATGGGGCTAAAATATTTCACCTCAATAACACTAAATTTATATGAATGGCATACACACACGCACAAAATAATAACTGAATTTGCTACATATTTATAATTTGGGTAAGAACTGAAATTTATTGATCTAGAATCTGATATTAATTACACAGCTTCGGTACTGTAATTTTCTGGAAGCAGTAACTTAGATAAAAGGTCGCCAAAGAGTTGATATGTTGCCAAGTTCATCGCCTATTTTAATTAATTCCAAACTAGGGAACTTTGCCTGTAAATGTAGTTTCACAGCAATAAGATTTCCTGTGCCGAAAAACTAAGTATTTCTCCACTGTCTAGGTCTTCTTCATTCTGATTAGAGAGAGAGAAAAAAAGAAAGAGAGAGAAAGTATAACAGGGTGGCTACAGATCTGCCTTTCCCCCTGTTTATTTCGTCATTATATTTATGAAAAATTTTCAGTTAAGTAATCGTACAAATTTACTATTAAAATATTCGAAAGAAAAATACTGGTAGAAGAATCAGAGGGAAAAAAGTTTTGCTTGTCGCCATTCTGTTTATGCTTATGAATTTGTAACTTAGTATAAAAATCTCAAATTCACGATATTTTTTGATATGGAATTCCATATATGACTACTTTAAATGAAATTTCTTTTCAATATACATTTCATCCAGTTAAAAGCACGAATGAAATGTAATTTTATTTAAAAGAGTTAGAGTGGTGTTGATGTATAGAAATTAAGGCCGATGGAGTACATGTGGGTCTTAAAGCGGGATAAAATGCTTTTGTGTGGATTTTTTTAATGTGTCGTAGTTCATATTTACGAGAGTTTCGGAGAATACTACGGAAAACTGCGAATGGCTAGAAGAAGACGAACGCGTTAAAATAGAGATAGACAAACAGGATAATCGATATCACTTCCCAACTTTGCAATAAAATGCACCAAAGTATCATGGCGAATGATAATGAATAAAAACTTGTAAGTCAACATCATAAATTGCAAAGCATAATCGTTTTATGTAGAAGTAAATAAGTTCGACACGACCTTCCCATCGAGCGAGAAAAAAAGTAAGCACTTTTTGCTTTAAACCTTTGAATATTTCACAAGATGAAAGACTGTGCTTAAATATTTCAACCTGAAGCAATTGATTACTGTTTTTAGAATTTATGGTGTTTGTTTAGAAATGCTTTATATTCATATTGAAATTTCCAGTATTATTGTTAAGTATTAATAAACTCAAATTTTATTAATTTAATTTTCCATTTTGTACATCTGACAGTGAACTGATTAGTGCTCTGGCTTTCAGTTCGTAGACGAAAGGTGCTGAGTTCGAAAGCTGGTCACGACCATAGGCCTAACTATTCGCAATTTTCCGTGGCTTTCTGCATTCTTGTATGAATTCGGGCTAGGGTGATTTAGAAAGACCCCCTACGAAAGGAATTCCACCGAGTGCTAGGTCGCTAGCGCAGACAATTAATTGTCTTTCATCCCTGCACCATCACCATCTGGTCTTCAATTCCTAGATACTGGGTTCGAGTCCCGGTTCAACCATGGACTTCGTAGTGGTTTGGAACCCCTTTTTAGTCGGCCTAGAGCAGTAAGTAATGTGATTAATAAACAAATAAATTAGAGCTAGAATCTCCTTATTTTATATTACAAACAAACCACTTGTATTTATAAATAAATATTCATAAAATGCTAAGTATAATTAATTTCTTGAAAACTAATTTCTGTTTGGGAATTTCCGAATCTATAGAACTGTTTAAAATATTCATATATTAATCTTCGTTTAAGCTGGCAATTTATCATATTCTCAGAGAATTAGATGTGAAACACAGACCATGCATTCATTTAATGGTTAAGATTTAAGATTTATTAATAAGATATACACACAGGATTAATTTTATAAATATAATTTCTAACGAATTTTACTATTCTTTATTTATTGTAACCAATCTAGAGTTCAAATAAATAAACATATAGACCAATTATAAACTACATATTATGCTCAATTTTATTTATTTATTTTTTTCTGTTTTATTTATCATTATTTTTATTAATATTTTCAAACAAATTTATAAAGTGTTTATGAATGCGTTAATCTGTTTGTGCGTACGTATAATTTCATTAAATATTTCTAAAATGTCTTGAAACTTATATATGTTATTCAGATTCAACATAGTACATTTTTTCTTAAAATGGTGTAAATAACATTACTGGCTTTTGTACAAGGAATCACAAAAGAATACAAATATATTACGGTCTAAAACAGATATTTCTTTTAAGCACATTTCGACATATTTATATTATGCTAAACATAAAGAAATTAATATACATTTTTATAATACAGGAAAGGATGTTTCTTACAGAAAAACTGCCTGATTAATATCAATGATTCGTTTACAGGGCAAAAGTAGAAATCACAAAACTTTTTTCTGTATCATTCTATATAACAGAGCCACCTACAGTTTAATACGAAAAAATGTTTAATCCATGATTCTCACAATAAAGATTTCAGATATACAGTTTGGTGCAATTTTAACCAACAGACTTTAATCCAGTCATGTGGAAAATCGCAGAAAATGAGTGACAGCAACGCTACCTATCGGCTGATATACACCTAAATTTAGATAGCATTTTTTTTAGAATGAATAACTCATATAGCTTCAAGTTTGGTGCATTTATACTCTGTAGAAACTGAGATATAACTTTTCGTACACGAAACAATTGCAGCTATTAGCACCCTCTGCCGGTCGATACACAACCAAATTAAATCGACATAATTAATATATTTAATATCAGTTTTTGTGCAATTATATCCAACAGAAGCTGAAACACAGCTTTTCCGCAAATGGGAGATATCGCAGCACAGCAGCGCTGTTGGACGATTTGCAGCAAAGGTTGATAGGTAACAGTTTATGTCAATGAGAACCCGAAGTGAGGTTTTTAGCGATTTTAATGGAATTTTCTTCTTAATTTTTATTTATAAAGTGATATTACAATATAATGATTACTATTATTTTTAACTACTTTAAATATAGTGACCTGTGCAGCGGGCAAATAATCAAAATTGAAAAATCAGTACCGCTGAATAAATTAATATAGAAAATAATTTGAAAACGTTAAATTATAAATAAAATTTCTAATTCTTTTATTTTCAGTAGAAATATCACAGTTAAATTTACTGTTTAAATTTAATATTATTTCTTATAGAATTAAAAAATAAATAAATAAAAAAGGATCTTTTAGTACACGAAGAGGAAAATTCAAATGTTGTTCTAAGAAGTTGTAATTATATTTGTTTTAAAATAAAGACCATATTAAATAAACAAAGGTAAACGCTAGCAATTGCTGTTGGTCATATAGCAATCAAATTAGAAAATAAAATAAATAATTTAAAAAAAGTTATTTTTGCTGGAGAAGGGGTGAATATTTTATTTATACAACAGAATGGCTAAGATTGTAAATAATAATAATAATTTTACATTTTTTCCTATCTTATTCCAGTCGCGTAAATTAAGTCTAGGAATAAGGTTAATTGTATCTTTAATATTTATTTTCATGACTTTTATTTCTTTATACTTACATATTCGATTTTAGAAAAGTGACGCATCAATTTTATTTAAAAAAAAAAATGAATTTTGGTACACTACAGTCTGCAGTAAAAGTATCCGAGCACTAGCCAATAATTCCGATTTAAAAAAAAGTACACTTAAAACTGTTTTGTTAAATAAATCCTTGTCGAATCATGTTCTTAGACTAAGAACATGACTCGACAAGGATTTATTTAACAAGTCAGTATTAAGAGCACTTTTTTTAGGCAGGGATTATTGCGAGTGCTCGGATACTTTTGCTGCCGACTGTATAAATACACTTATATAATTCCACCCCCCTTCCCCCTAGATGTCTTAAAATAAATATGAGATCATTTCTACAGACTAATTTATTCCCAAATTGCATTTTTAGAAATTCCAATCTCAGTTAGCAGAACGCTAAATTCGTAATCAGAGAATTGTGGGTTCGATACTTGAGTAGATAAAAGACCATTGTTTATATCAAAGGGGGCAAATGCATATAAAATCCGTCGGTGTCTGTAATGTCCTCCTTCTTCATGTTCTGTAAAGTTAATATATTTAGAGGTTATCAGAGCGGTAGGATCAAAATTTTGATGCTGTGTCTTTAGACCACCCCTAGTGGTAAATTCTAGACAGTCGCCAATTGCCAATTACGTAGCTTATGTGCCACATTAAACCTACTCAACCTCAATCATTTCTACACTATTTCAAATGCAATAAAAATTTTAAACAGCGGCCAATTTTAGGAAGGTAGTGTTTGCTTGTATTTTGTTCGTTATACGTAAAAGCTGAAGAACTGAAAAAGATTCATATTGAAAATTAAAAAAGTATCCGTTAAATAGAGATGTTTGCTATTAGGGATTGTTCGATAAAGATTTTTAGTAAACTATAATAGTTTGGATATAGGTATATTTAGCCACGGATATATTTAGTATGTGTATATCAGTTATGTTATAAAGTTATATTTGTTGTTAATAAACTTATTTTCTTGTAATAAATTTATTGTTTCGGTAAAATTTTACTGAACTTGAAACATGCTCTTAATTTGATCCGGCACGTTAAAAACTAAAACCTCATCGAAGCAAACAAACAAAATGAAAATTTGAATAAAATTAACTCGAACCTGACCTGAAAGAAAAAAAAATTAGTCAATCTGAGCGATCTTGATCTGTAACGAAAATTTTTAATAGCAAGAAATTAAAACTTCTTCACACACCATGAATTTAAAATCAGCACAACCGGTTTCGAAAGGACGTAGCCTTTCTTCATCTGGTGCAAACACGTGCAACTGCCTTGGAGGCAAAACAAGTGTCTTGCTTTTGCCTCCAAGGCAGTTGCACGTGTTTGCACCTGATGAAGAAAGACTTGCTTTTGCCTCCAAGGCAGTTGCACGTGTTTGCACCTGATGAAGAAAGGCTACGTCCTTTCGAAACCGGTTGTGCTGATTTTAAATTTATGGTGTGTGAAGAAGTTTTAATTTCTTGCTATTGTCTGTACGCCAGTTTTTGAATTTATTTTTGAAAATTTTTAAGTCAACTTGCTAGTCCAGTTTGGATAAAACCGAGTTACCTGATCCGATATAGGAGATTAGTGTGAAATGGAAACGTTGGACAAGTTAAACTGTATAATAATATCAAAATAGGTTACCTGTAATAAATTTATAAGCAGATATCCATTCTGATAAGAAACCAATAACTTTCTGATTGTCATCAGTTGTGGTACAATTTTCTTCGGCTATATTATCACTAGTTTCGTCACTTTGAAGTTCTGTCTTTTTTGTTGTTGTAATATTAAAATCCAAATAACCTGAAACAATTAAATGTAAACGAAGATTAAATTCTGAATACTTTTTATAATCTTATAATAAAAAATAGATACAATTATATTTTTGTCTTCTCTCCTCTCCATTTATTAATCAGATCTAAGGAATATTTTTCAGTACAAAAATTATGAAGCCTCGGTGTTTTTCTATCATTAAAGTTCTTGTTTTCATACTACATTCATGGCTACTTTTTTCTTTTCGTTCAATAAAGATTTCGGCTAAAGTATTTCGATCTAAAATAATTTTTGTACGATCTTGCAATTTATGTTATGTGCTAACATTCAGTTTTTTTTTTTTCAACTCAAGTTTTTTGGTTCATTATACTGCAAGTTGTTAAAAACTACGCACATAATTTATATACTAGCTGGCTTCAGCAGCTAGCTGACCAGAGACCCATGAAAATTTTTACCAAAAAACATGCTCTCGGGCGGCTGCGGCGCCAATTGTAATTTGTTCTCTGTAAAAGTCACATAATATTAAAATATTAAAAATTCAAATATTTTTAAATAAAATCTAAACGTAGCTCTAGTTCAACGTAAAATACACTCAAATCAATGAAAATCAAATAAACCAATCAAATCTCTCGTAATTCCTCAGAACGTAGCTCTAGTTCAACGTAAAATACACTCAAATCAATGAAAAGAAATAAACCAATCAAATCTCTCGTAATTCCTCATAACGTAGCTCTAGTTCAACGAAAATGCACTCAAATCAATGAAAATCAAATAAACCATTCAAATCTCTTGTAATTCCCCATAACGTAGCTGTAGTTCAATGTAAAACACACTCAAATCAATGAAAAACAAATAAACCAATCAAATCTCTTCTGAGATTCTCCATTTTGCGTCATTATAGAAATGGGAGGTTTTATTTTCATATATTTATTAATTAAAAGAAAACTAATCAAAATTCGAAAATCTGACTTCGATGTGCACAATGACCCTACGGAGGGCACCTTGTGTTAAATCACATGACTGTCCGAGCTACCGTTTTCGAGAACAGAGAAATATACATCTATATATAGGTACAAATATTGCTCACTTAATAGTATAAGATTTGAAGTAAATTAAAAGTATTTAAATTAAATTAAAAGAAAAATTGTTTACATTTCTAATAAAAATACATTGAATGCATAGGCGTAGCGTCGGGGGGGGGGGGGGGGCACCAGAATCATGGGCTGCCACTCTTGTTACATATGACGATGTACAGTCGGGAAAAAAAAAAAAAAAAAAAAAAAAAAAGCCGTTCCCCAACTGATTTTGTCGCAAATCGTCCTATAAATTTGTGGCTGATGCCAATCGATTAGTAATAATGTCTAGTTTATTTGGAGGTTATTTACATATTAAAACAGGCATCAATTTTTTTTTTTTAAATGGCAACCTTCCTCCCATCCCTTTTGACAATTTTGGGGGGTTATTTGGATCAAATGAGCCCGAAAAATGGTATAATTTATTTATTTCTCTCAATTTTTCATAAAGTTATAATTTGTTAAAATATGGTGAGGCTAATGTTAAATGAATGTGACAACATTAATTCATATCTTCCCGTAAAATTATTATTATTCAAATTTCATTTTTATTAATATTATTTTTTTAATGCGTTAGAATGAAGTAACCCAAACATATTCCAAGCATATTTTTGATTAAAAAACATATTTTGAATTATGAAACTTATTAATAAATTCCTAATTAAAAAAATTATGACCTATATTAGTTTTTGCACGAATAGAACGGGCAAAATAAAAAAATTTAAGCTCATTTCATTCCTATTATTATTTTTCGAGTTACAGTGATATTTCAGATTTTACTGCTTTCAGGGGGCTATTGTTTGTTATCAGTTTTGTCATCTATAATTTTGCCTACACTTGATTTAACATAGTTATTTAAGTAAGTTTAGATGCACACGTCATTTCTTAATTAGCATTACTTTAGTTTATTTTATGTTTAAAATTGTCAAATCCTTCCCGGACATTATCTGAATGGACATAGTACTTTTCTGTTAAATGGACATAATACTTTTCTGTGTGAGATCTTAATTTATTTTTTTTATATAGAGGGATTTACCTCTAACACATTTTCGCTTATAATTATACCAAGAATTAATTTTAAAAACCATACCTTTTTCCGAACTGTTTTGATTTCATAAATTCGAACATGCAGTCAAAAATGGTTGCTACCATTCGAAAAAATAATGTTGAGATAATTTTTATATGTATATACGACCCCTAAGCAAAATTTAATTATTGCATTAATGACTAGACGTTGTTATAAATCTATTGGCACCAGTCATATGTTTCTACAATAATTTACAACAAAATTAGTCGGGGGGGGGGGGGTTTTTCCGTCTGTACTAATATTCACCCACTTTTGCCCGAAATACACACACACACACACACACACACATACACACACACACACACACACACACAAAAAAAAACTTTTGAGCATTTTTGAAAGTATACGATGCACAAAATATTCCAGATTCAAAAAGTTTGCTGTTCGGTATACTTTTAAAATACACTTTAACTAGTATGTTGTGGCCACCATATGACTTTTATCTGTATTTTCCTATACAAATTTACCCAGTACAAATAATTTATTAAATTATTATTTAATAAAATTATCTTTCATGATGAATGCAGACGACTTCTTTCTGATAGAGATATAACACTAACTGTCAAAAGAATGTCGATTTTATGCTAAATATTTATTCAGATAAATATTACTTTTGTTGTTGAATAGGAAAAAATACAGAAATCTTTACGTCACACTTCTTTGTGTATATACACACACATACATCAAATATATACATTTTTTTTTTTTTTTTTATTTATTTATTTATTTTTTTTTGTTTAATAAATTTTTTCATAATTTCCTTTCAAAAAAGCGGTTTTTTCTTGGAAATAAATGCAGCTTCTTGCATTCTTGCAATGCACACCTACACCCCACAATAAAATGGACAATATTCCTGTGACGTCACCGTAGGTAAAATCGCCGAACACGTGGCCGATATTTTGTAAACAAATTAGATTCAAGATGCCATTTTATTGTTATGCATAACATTTTCCTAAATATTTCTGCAGTGAAACTTAATAATAACGTTCAAACAAGAACAAAAGAGAAATGTAAACAACTGAATCGAAAGATAAAGTTAAGACTATTCCATATCGTAAAATTGCAGAACATTTTATGTATACACACACATACATACATATATATAATGAATAAAAGATTAATAAGAACATTTTATACACACACATATATATAGACATCAAAGCTTAACTAATTAGAATTTCAATCACTTTAATAAAGGAATTTACTAAATGGAACGTCCATTTAAATATGTTAACATCGCCACAGTTCACAAGGCAACTTTTAATATTACATATGTTGATTAATATTAAAGTACATTACTAAAACTGGATTAAAAACAAAACAAAGTTATCACTATATCACCCTTACTTCAATTTCATATAATCTGTAACTCTTATAAATAATATTGCAAGATAAAAATTTGCAAGCCACAATGCTTTGTTATGGTAGAGTTGAGGATTGTTTCCCTACCCAGCTGATATTCTTGTAGCCTCGAACCCAAAGCGGGAATATGGTCCATTCCGAATTAAATAATATTAATTCCGAATTTTAATATGGGGTCATTTAGCTCTCTTTTTTGATTCCGAATTTCTATATGGGGATTCTCAATTCCTCCTTTAAGGTCTGAATTTCTATACGAAGAGTTTCCAATAGTTTGCTCAGATCATCTATAATAGGCTAATTATTTGTCTTTGTGCAAAGAACTGTTTTAGAATTTTCATTAGTTTTATAATTTTTTTCAATTACCAATGAAAAAATCTGGAGTGACTCCACTCGACTTTCCGAACACTGAGTAATTAACAGTTTTGTAGATAAAGTAAAGAAAGAGGAATTGTTAAACAAACAAAACAGAGAAAACCATAATAGAGTGTCTGAGTATTTTTATCCATATATTACACCGTGTTTTATTTAACGCTACTGAACTTTGAGCCCATAGCATAGATCATAATGATAAAGAATTTTTCGTTGTGTCCCTGTAAAAACCTACAAATGCAAGATTCACCAAAATGCTTATAGTTAGTGCAACAGTGATTTATAATATTCATATACATTTTCAGCTCAATTGAATCAGGCGTTTAGATGCTATTGCACTAAAAAAATTGGTCCCTTAGGCCATAATGATACAGAATTTTTCTTTGTGTCTCTGTAAAAAAACTATAAGTGCTAGATTCACCAAAATCTATACAGTTGGTGCAACTGTGACCTATAATATGTGTACAAATTTTTTGTTTAGATTAATAAGGCGTTTAGACGCTATCACACTTTTAAAAATTTTGCCCCATAGGCCATAATGATAAAGAATTTTTCTTTGTGCCCCTGTAAAAAAAACTATAAGTGCTAGATTCTCCAAAATCTATACAGATTGAGTATCTGTGATCTATAATATGTGTATAAATTTTTTGCTCAATTGAATAAGGTGTTTAGATGCTATCGCGTTTAAAGATTTTGGTCCCATAGGCCATAATGATAAAGAATTTTTCTTTGTGTCCCTGTAAAAAAACTATAAGTGCTGGATTTACCAAAATCAATAGGGTTCGTACTATGGTGACTTTGACTTACAATATACGTACCAACTTTCAGCTTATTCGAACAAAGTGTTTAAACGCTAGCGTTTTCACTCACAGACATACACACATACATACACACATACATACACACATACACACACACACACATACATACATCATCACAAAAATAGTGAAAACGGACTCAAGGGACCTCGAAACGTATAGAAACATCAAAATCTCAAATTCGGATTTTTGACATGATTACAATACTTTCCTCACTATAGTGTTCGGAAAGTAAAAAGAGGGATGTTATGAGCTATTTTATAGTATTTATGCTTTTATATGTTTGCGTCTGCGTAGTACTGAAGCTCTTTTTTAACATTAGTTTAATTGTAATGGATTTTAGCTACGATCGATTAAAAAGCTGTTGAGTAGATATTTTTAAATTATTTCAAATGTGTTATATGTATAGTTAATAATTGCAAGAACTTTATCATTACTATTAATTAAATTTAAATATAAACTAGCTAATAATATATTTATTTTTAATATTTCAATTTTTATTACACTGATTAGTTATACAATATAAATTATTTTTTAAGTTTATATTAATTATTTTTTTTTTCTTTTTACGAACTATAAATGCTACATCAACTTCTACTTTCAAATTATTTGGCATAGGTGGACTCTGCTCAGTTCCCCATCATATTTATGTTCTCATAAATTTCTAGTGGGAGACACATTATAATCATGTTAAAAGAAATGAATTTGACCAATCGCTTCACACAGTGACAGAATAAAATCCCCGCCTAATAGGCTATCCACCGTTCACTTCAATATATTTATCTTATTCTAATGTATTAATTTATTTTATTAGGTTCATTTTCGTAGTTCAGTTTTCATGCTACAATTTCCAATGCAACAATCCTCAAAATGCATATTTATATGGAAAATTTTCAATTTTGCTATGTTGATAAAATCTTAAATTAAGAATAACTCACGAAATTTTCTTATTAGAATATTTGTAATCAATCATGTTCAAACAAGTATCATAAATGTTATTTTGAAGTTGTCTGATATATTTATGATCATCAAAATGGACGTTTATGATCAATTTTACCCTATTCTGCCATGTTAAGTAAATCGTAAATTCCAAATAACTTACGAATATTTTAAATTAGAAAATCGATAGCCTATCATATTCATGACAGTATTCTAAATAAAATTTCAAAAGTGGTCTGACATCTTTACGATGAAAATATCCCTCAAGATTGACGTTTATGTAAAATTTTGTCCGATTCTTCCATGTTAAAAAATTTGTAAATATTCAATAACTTACGAAATTTTTATATTGGAAAATTCATAGTCAAGTATATTCATGCCAGTATCCTAAATGATATTGCAAAAGTAGTCTGACATCTCTACGATGAAAATTCACGTTTATGTGAAATTTTGCCCGATACTGCCATGTTAAGAAATTCGTAAATTTCCATTAACTTTGCGAAAGTAGGATGTTTATAGTTAATGATGTTCATTCCGGCATCAAAACTCATATTTTAAAAGTGTTTCGACATTTTTACAGTAAAAAATTTCTATTTAATGGACGTTTAAGTGAAAATTTGCCCTATTCTTCCATGTTAAGAAAATCGTAAATTTCAAATAACTTACGAAGTTTTTTAATTCGAATGTTGCAAATGAATAGAGTTCTTGCCAGTGTAGAAAGTAATATTTTAAAACTGATCTGACGTCTCTGCGACTATTTGTTCTTGAGATATCGTGTATACACAGACTAACAAACTAACGGACTAACACACTAGCGGACTGACAAACTAACAGACACCCTACAGACGGACACCATACAAATTTTGTCATTTTCGGATTCTTCACACGTGAAAACATGTAAAAAAGTCAAAAAACCGAGGTCGAAAATTTTCATGATTACCTAAGTTCCCCATACCTAAAGTATGATGGGGGAGTAAAGTGTAATGTCGCCTATAATAAGCAATTTAAACTTCCTATGGCAACGTTCCCCAAGAGTAAATTTTTCTAGTTGTAAATGATTCTTATTTATTTATTTATTGTTTCTTTTTTCATGTAAATTAGTAAGTAATTATGTCGCATTGGAAATAGTAGTATGAAAACTAAACTATGAAATTGACCCCAATAAAATAAAATTTAAATAAGATATCGAACTGAACGGTGGGTAGCCTATTAGGCAGAAATTTCATTCTCTCACTGTGTCAAGCGTTTGGTCAAATTCATTTCTCTTAACATGAATACAATATGTTTTGTACTAGAAATTTATGACAACATACGTATGATGGGGAATTGAGCACAGTCCACCTATGCCAACTAGTTTCTTCCTGTGAAAGGTTTGAAATGGATTTTCAAACACACACACACACACATACAACTATAATATATATACAGCAGAACTTGGATAATTCGAAGTTGAAGGGACCAGAGAAAAATTCGAAATATCCAAAAATTCGAATTACATATACTATTTTGTCAAAAAGAAGAGATAAATTAAGAAATTAAAACTCTACAATCAACGATTTAACACATTAACTTTATATCTAAGAATACTGCTACATTTTTTTCTCCCAGTAAATCAATATTTTTTACGAGCTTAATTAATCCACACTTTTTAAAAAATAGTCAGATATTTTTCGTTTCTTCTTTAAGTACAGTATTTGTGTCATAGCATAGGACTTCAACCTATCAATTGATACAAAAATAGAATCTTCTACATTAGACATGACTTTCAATTCAAAAAAAAAAAAAACCTCGAAGTTCATGTATGTGCACCATATCTTCAGATGCACTAGGTAGGGGCTTCTCTTGTATTTCCTTATCCTTCTTTTGAAAGACTTAAAATAAATAATGCACTTTAGCTGAGAAAAATCGCGGGAACAAATTTTACTGTAATTTTTAAAGGTAATCGTATGAAAAATTCGAATTATCCAAAATATAATTCGAATTACTCACAATTTTTTAACATTATTTTGATACAAAATTCAAGGGACCGAAGAAGAAATTCGAATTATCCAGAATTTCGAATTAAACAAGTTCGAACTATTCAAGTTTCACTGTGTGTATATATATATATATATATATATATATATATATATATTATTTGAGAGCCAGCGACCTTCCAGCTGATCTTAAACTAGAATCTCCAACTAATTTCAGAAGATAAGTCACATGATTTCTGGATTAAAGAATAAATTAACTTAAAAAAAAAAAAAAAAAAAAAAAAAAAAAAAATCGCGGTTTTTTACCCGATTTTGACAAAAATAAAAAATTTACTATGGATATTGGTTAGGAATTTCTCAGCGCAAAAATCTGTTGAGTCGTTTAACACGTTGAGCGCCATGTCAGCCATTCTAGACTCTAGACATTTTATCATATATCTCTAAGAACTGAAGGAATCATCTTGAAACTTTAGGCGTGTGCAAAACATGTTATACTTCAAACATTTCAGTGAAAGTTTTACCCCGAAAGTAAAAGCAGTACAAATAAAAAATTAAAACGTTGCGCGCCCTGTTAGCCATCTGTGACTGACAGTGTCAAATATAATATAAAGCCGCATCAACCATCGGTGGCGGATATAAAACTAAAAATATTACATTTAATGATTGAAAAATTATTAAAAATTTGCTTAATTTTTATTTATTACAGGAGGCATCATTATGGAATTTTAATGAATTTTAAGAATTTGTGTGTCGCTCAACGTGTTAAAAATTACAGATTTTAATTTTATTTTTTTAATCAAGAACTCAAAGTCAGCTTTAGCTGTTTTAATCGGGATGGTTCATAGTTTAACTGTTACGTAGTTCATGCTTTTTTTTTTTTTTTTTTTTTTTTTTTTAAGTACACATAAGCTAGCTTTACACTTGATTGTTCCTACTTTCTATTACCTCTATGATAATTGGATGGTGTGGTATATCTAATGTTATCTGATGGCTGCTTTAATGTATGGAGAATTTCTGAGACATCCGGTTCTTTGATAATGCTCGGGTAATCAACATCAGGTTCTTCTTGAAATTCTAAATCTTGAAGCGAATCTTTAGGAACTGGAAAGAAAGAAATAGATGAGTTTCATATGACGATAATAGTTACTAGAACAATTATTTACTATAAATATTCACTTTCCCAAATATTTCATATTTTTTTTTAAGTTATCAATATTTTATTTTTAATTATCTTTTGTTTCTAAAGATGATTAAAAAATTATATATGAAGAAAGAACAAAATAAATAATTTGTCCTGAACAGAATTTACTTCTGCACAAAAGCCTTTATTTATTTATTTTTCTCTAGATATTGTCGACATATCCATCAAGGTGGTCTAGAGCAAAATGGATGTGACGCTTCTTTATTGTCTGAAAGAAACAGCCCTCTCATCCCAATAAATCTATTTTTTTTTTTTTTTTTTTACAGATTTTAATCTCTGCCTAAAATGCCTCCTATTGTCATAATAAATGTTTCAAAAGTCTTCTAAAAGCCATACAAAAGATAAACTTATACTGGCAGATATCTAAATTTATTTCATATGGCTACAAAATTGCATTTATCCATTGGTTAAGTTTTTGTATGGTTGTGTCAAATAATGTAATTTTCACTCATTTTATGCAATTATTCTCATATGCTGAAAGCAAATAATATGACTTAATAATCCCTCATGTTTTACTTTACAGAAATTTTGTTAAAGTTTTAAAATAAATGAATGTAAATAAAAAAGGTAAAATATTTTAACAAAACACCAGTAAAAAAAAAAAAAAAATCAAATAAATCGATATGTTTAATTTGATGACTTAAATTATTATCCTATTTTATTTTATGAAAATTTTTATACAATATTTGAAATAATAATATTTACGTTATAACAAAAAATTAAGAAAACTATATTTCCATGTTTAAGAATGTAGATAAAAAAAAAAAAGAGTTAAATAGTTAAAAAAAAAAGATTATATTTTGCTTTTTGAGCAAAGCATAAACTTCATTTATTTATTTATTAATTTATTTTTTATATGCGTATGTACATATCTATGTATATGTAATACAACATATATGTATATGCTACATATATATAAATATATTTTACCTATATTGTATTATATATATATATATATATATTAGCAAAGCATATATATATATATATATATATATATTTTTTTTTTTTTTTTTTTTGGGGGGGGGTGTTATATACATAATAGATATATATGTATTAAATATATTGTATATTATATATATATATATATTAAACACGCAATTCGCATAATTAAACTCTACTTATTCATATTAATTCATAGTAATAAATTAAGCAAATTTTGGGCATGTATTAGATGACCCTTAGATTCGTAAATAATAAAAGAAGTCAAAAATACCCCCCCCCCCCCCAAAAAAAAAAAAAAAAAAAAAAAAAAAAACTATATTTCAACGCGGTTTGCAAAAATGTTATTCTCAGGAAGAATAAATTTGTTTTAAAGGGGAAAGAAATTTTTTAAAAATAATTTGTGCGAATAGAAGGCACTAGACAAAAGCAATCATAGGAAATAATAGACTAGAATTTTTTTTAATGAAGAATGTAATATTAAAAGCTATTGTAATATTAAAAAAGAAACAAAAAGAATGAAAAAGAATAAATTCGTGAGAATAATTTTTTTTTTTCAAAGCTGTATTAAAATTAAAATATATTACTTCTTCCAACTTTTATGGACCTTTTTTTCTTTCTTTCTTTCTTTTTTTTTTCTTTTTTTAATTATTTAGGAATATACAGTCGGTAACAAAAGTCTCCGAACACAAGGAAAAATTCCTATATAAAAAAAATTACACTTAATACAGTTTTGTTAAATAAATCCTTGTCGAATCATATTCTTAGTCAGTCTCAGAACATGATTCGACAAGGATTTATTTAACAAAACAGTATTAACTCTACTTTTTTTTACATAGGAATTTTGGCTAGTGTTCGGAGACTTTTGTTACCGACTGTACAGATCACCCGATATATTGAACACAGCACAAAATTGAAAATAAAGAAGGTAAGCAGTTAGTGCTCTCACCACAAGTATAAATAACTTTTAAAAAGGTTCGAGCTTTTGCAGAGCAACCAGTGAACCCGAATGTTGTGGAGTCGGCTGAGAGTGTACATTTTCTGCGTCCATGACAGATGTTCATTGCATTTTCAGTGGCAAAACTGGCTTCACAGTCTGGAAAAAGAATGTATATATATATATATGACATTGATGTAAAAATGCATCAAACGTAGGCAGTTTCACGAATATTATGCTGAATAAATTAGTTTACTTACATTCTCAAATTATTTAATATTTTTATTACATTAAAAAACTTATTTCAAGTTATTCAGAGAATTTTTACTCACACCACATATAGAAACTTACTTATCTTAGTCAAAATTTATAAGTAGCATCTATATATGATCTCCAAAATACTGAATTTAAATTTTCTTTATCTTCTTTATTTATTTCTTTATTATTATTTTACGTTGCACCAATAACAAATACACAGAGCGACTGTCAAGAGCCTTATTTTTGTATCCAAGACACCTCAAAACGCGTAATTATAGTAAAAGTTTAATGTTAAAAATTGAAATCTAAAAAAATATTTCGTTTACCTTATGAGTAAGAAAAAGCATTTTTCCTTACTCATAAGTGCTTTAGAAAAGTATAATTTGCTAAAGCACTTTTACCAATTATATTGGATTTAAAAGGATGTATTCACTTAATTTTGGATACACAAGTATAATGTCTGCGAATTGTACGCTCATCATGTAAGTAGTGTGTTTACATTTAACACAGAAATTGAAACACATATCATTTAAAATCTATTTCGAGGAATTTCCAGATATTGCCTCCAATAAATTCGAATTCCTTTGTGTGGCCCTGTAAACGAATATTCAACGCTTTTCCTACCATATTTTATATAAAACATCTTTTTGTACAATTAACCCTTTAAGAGGCAATGTGTAGCTAATTTAGTATGGAAAGACACCAGAATTTGCAAACAAAATTAAAAGAAAAGAAATACATTAAATTTTCTCGCTAAATTATAAAATAAATAAATAAACCCTATATATATATATATATATATGCGTGTGTGTGTGTGTGTGTGTAATGGATTAATTACTGGATAAGAGAGAGATGGGATTACTAGGATTACTAGGACACAAGGATTACTAGGATTTCTTTCAGGAAACATCTTTATTGCTAAGTCGAGACAGGGTAAGGCGAATGGAGTCTCTGACGCTCTGCCGATACACGGGCCGCAGAATCTGTTGGGGAGGCCTGTAGCACCTACGTAATTTCGGAGGAGCGACCAACGATAAGTTTATTAGGACTAGAAAATCGTGGCAAGACCTGTCCGTATGTATAACGCTTGACCTTTTATACCGAATTTTCTGAGCTGCTGACTGGTTCTTTAGATCGTCCGGGCGCTAAAAGGATTTCTGGGATTAATTAATATGCATGATCGATGCCGCGACAGTTGCAAATTGCGTTAACGTCAGCGAATTTCGACTTTCGAATTTCGTTCCTTTTCTGATTTCTGAGTTGTAAAGTCTTGTGCTGGAAAACGATCTTTAAAGGGGCAATTACGAATTATTCGCGATTATAATTTCGACTAGCGATTTTTACACTTTTAATTTGGGTTTTTTAATAATTTAAATTTATGTATTTTTATCCCTTTCACACACACACATATATATATATATATATATATATATATATATATATATATGAAAGAATAAAGAGAAGTAAGTTTTTAAATTATTATTTTATTATTTTAAATTAATAGTGAGCAATAACTTAAAGAAAACCCCATTAGAAAGTCTTAACTTAAAATTAATATTAAAGTTTCCCCTGTAAAGTAAGTTTTGTACAAGGCGCGAGCATAACGCAAAACTCATAAAAGTGAACAAATTTTAAGACAATAAAGTGCTGAATAAACGCAAGTTGCAGTTTCTTGTGGTTAGAAGCTGCATAATAGTGAATCCCGGTAATCTGGACCTCAGCTAAGCTGCCAATCATTGAGTTTATATCCAATAATCAGAGGTAGGAGTGGTGTGATTTCCCGCCAAAAATGCCGGTATTTAAGAGAAAGCGAGCGTACAGGAGCTCTCTTCTTCTTGTGCTCTAGTGCTTAGCAAAACCACATCAAAATAACGGCCCGGGAGGGGTCACGGGGATCGCATGATGTTTGATCGCGGGCTTCCAGTGGTCTCGGCTTCACTGCACTGCATCCACTTGCTCAGCCTTCAATTATGGACTGTATCCTATGATATGTTCCAGATGGTTTAATAAATGCCTGTGTCTCAATTTGGATTCATTACTGAGTGCAAGACTCTCTCCTTCATAGCTATTATGTGACTCCAAGTAAGTGAATACGCCACACGCACACACACACACACACACACATATATATATATATATATATAAATATATATAAATCCGGGATAAATTTTTGCAGTCTGGAGTTACCAACTGTGTCCGCGTGACGAGGACAATGCGCGTTAGCGCGTTAAAGGATTAAACAAATATATGTTTATTGTATTTTATTTAACGCAGAGAACCGAGGAAAAAAAATATATACCGCCTTCATCTAGAACGAATAAGTAGTCATTTTCTGAATTCCTAAACTAGAAATGTAGATTTTTGAGTTATGCGTATAAAGTAAACAAATAACTTGTATAGACAAAATGATCGAGAATTTCTAGTTTATACTTTTTTAGATGATGAAACAATATTATGAATATTATGAATCATTTCTGTATTGTGAGAAATTCTTGCTTGATTTACATAGAATTGGATGATAAAACAAAATTATAGTTGGGTGATTCCATGGAGTCACACAAAATGACAATACTTTCTCCTTTTTTTCCCCTAGCATTATTAACATACATAAATATTAATGGTACATTTATTGAAATTTTTGTGAATAAACAGGATAGTGATTATTGTTAGAACATATTGGTGGAAGCAGAAATATCTCTATGTGTGACGCCGTTACATTTTTCGTGGAATTGCTTTCTTATTAAAACTTGTCTTTTGTGTTTGCGTCTATTTTTCAGAGATTTTTTAAATGAGATTGACTACGATGATATAGGAAAACGCTCTAGAATTCTAATAGGGGTTTTTAGATCTCGCTAGCAAAGGGAATTAAAATTTATAAGAACGACATGGAATTATTTTTACTCTAGAGCCACAATTCAGTTTTTAGATGTCAGTCACAGAATTTTTTTTCAGTGAATGAAGATGTTAACATGTACCAACAACAAATTTCACTCACAGACATAATATATACGAATACTTTTGAATGTCCCTACAACCATGTATTTGATTTAAATGTAAATGTTGCAGATTTTCTGTAGACCTTATTATTCTTAAAAATATAAAAAAAAAAAATAAATAAATAAATAAATAAATAAATAAATAAATAAAATCTGCAGAATATCTTAAGTTGCTTGGCCTATTTCTTAAGCCTATATATTTTGAAGAAAATCTTAAGATTATATTCTGCAGATCGTCTTCAAAAATCAATGTGAAGAAAATCTACAGATTATAATCTTCAGATTTTCTTGAGAATATATACATTGAGAAAAAATTCTGTAACTGACATCTAGAATCTAAATTGTGGCTCTAGAAAAAATAGTTCCATGTCATCCTTATAAATTCTAGTCCCCTTGGAAAGCGAGTTCTAGAAGCCCCTATTAGAATTCTAGAGCGTTTGCCTATATTCTCGACGGCAAACTTATTTAAAAATCTCTGCAAATAAATGATACTACAAGAGGTGGGTTTCTGCAACTATAATCTTGGTTTATTACCAAATTCTAAAAAATGAAGCGTGAATTTCTCGCAATATAAATGATTCAGAACATTTAGAGTATTCAGAATATTGTTTTACCATCTAGAAATGTGTACACTAGAAATTCCCGATAATTTCGTCTATTCAGTTTATTGGCGTGCCTTACGCGCATAGCTCGGAAATCTATATTTTTAGTTAGGGGATTTAGAAAATGGCCACTTATTCATTCTAGAGAAAGACGGTATATTTTTTTTCTCAGTGTAGGCTTAAGAAGTGGGCGAAATAACTTAAGACAGTTTGCGAACAATCTTAAGATTATTTTTAGTGGGGATGTACACGCACTATTCGTTATATTCCAATAAAAAGGTCAAGAAACATTCCTATATGATAAAAATTTAAGATACTGAATTTGGACATTCTGCTAATATTGGTTTTTATTTATGCTGATAACAGAGGTACAGACAGACACACAGACAAACCACTTAAAAACAGTATTTGAGTTTCAAGGCACCTCAAAACGTGAAAATATATCAAAAACTCAATTTCGAAAATTCGACAATAAAATAATGTTTCATTATACACGGATAAGAGAGAGTAAAAAAAAATGTGATTTACAATACCTTCATATCTTTTGTGTGTGTTTTCTGGGCATTTGTCAGCCCCTGACGAAGAGCTCCCAAAGAATGCGCTGAAAATAATAATACGAAGGGATTTGTGGCACCTTATCCTTAATTTGTCGTATTCACAGGCAACACGGGTGTAGAATTTATCTGAAAAATAACAGGAAAAATAGTAAGGAGTTTGCTAATCTTTGCAGTTTTTGTTCGCTAAATAACACATTAGTTTCTAAAAGTTAAGCAACAGCCTTCTATTTCAGCTTTTTTCTTTCGCACATAAACAAAAGAATGCGGAAAAATGAAACTCTGAATTGAATGAAATGTTTGTTATTAAATCCCACAGGTATGTAACCAATAAATTGCATATATATGTATATATATATATATATATATATTATTTCTTATAGATTTTTATACACTAAAAAATAATAAATAAATAAATAAATATATATATATATATAAATAACATTACATCACTTCTTTCTTTTTTTTTTTTTTCTGTTCTTAGAGGAACGGTGTGAAATATGGAATACAGTAACTGCCACTTAATAAACTCACTGGTTAATAAAATCAGTCGCTTAATCTGATCAAATTGCCACGACCGGAATCAAATCAATACAAACTACTTTTGAAGCCACCCTTAATAAATTCAGCATCGCCGATTAATAAACTCAAAAATATTTCCTCAGCAGCCAAAAATATCATTTATGCACAATATATATATATATATGTATTTTTTACTTACATTGTGATGTATTTTTCAAAACGCAGTAATAAGGTGTATATTTGATTTGAAATGGTATATATTTCTTAAATTTCTAATTATTAAAAGGCGATTTCTTGTTCTTATTTTGAGATTACTATAATTTATGAAGTTTAAACGGAAAGATTTTATATTTATAAGAACAGCATGAACTTTTGGTAAAGTAATGATGACTTTCCTCAAAGGAAAGCGCATAGGAACTTGGGATGCATTTAATTTACTTATATCGAAAGAACAATTAATTAATTATCCATCAAAAATTAATTAATATTGTTTACTAATACCATTATTCGTTACCTTTTGAAATTTCATCCCAAATTCAGGAAAGTAACTTTTTTTTATTTGAATGCAAGAACGTTCGCCGGATAAAAAAATCAGCTGCTTAGTAAAATCAATTTCGCTCGAAACAAATGTGATTTTAATAAAAAGCGGGAGCTGTATTCGAGTAAAATGGAATACCATTATATCTTACGTGTACGGAGCTGCAACCTATCGGAAGCACGTCAAACTAGAGATCTGCATGGGCCGGGCTTACGGCCCGAGCCTAGGCTCGGGGTTAAAATTTTTTTTTCAAGTTCGGGCCGGGCCGGGCCTGAATGAATTTTTTCCGGGCCGACATTCTGGTTTCTTCGTTAATCAACGAAAAAGGAAAATGATAAAATATTTCTCAGTCATTTATTTTACGTAATTTTACAGGCTGGTATATTACATAAAATTTTAAAGAAATGTCTGTAACTTCAATTCAATTGCTTATCAATCTGTCTGTTCGTGATCTGATTTTCCGCAAATGTTCTTAGCATGTCTCGAAATTAACATATTTTATTTCAAATAATATTACATGGTTTCCTATTCAGAATAGTATGCAGGTCACTACTTGTTTGCGCACATAAATTAGATACATTAATATGTATAAGGCTTTGTGCCCTATGGTCTGTAGAGTTTAGGTGGTATGAAGGCTTTAAAAATCCTTCCGCTGTAACTTTTTCTCTAAGACTCCTTTTTCTTTTCTCCAGTGCACTGAATGAAAGTAGCATCATTTTTAGCATGTGCAAAAGCCTCTTTTCTATTGAATATGGTTAGATTACTATTAAAAGTTTGTTTACCGGATCACATGAAATATTCGTATACATTACGGTATACAAGAGGAAATGGTTGAACGTGCAATTTTAGTAGTAATAACCATTTTAAATACCGACCGATATTGTTTGATGAGTGCTAATATTTTCGATTTGACTTTCTGTCTGTCTTTGTGCCTTCTGTACGTTTGTAATAATGAACTTGTGTTTATATATAATTACCTTGTAAAAGTTCAGCAGTTTTAGGTTTAGAAGATTCTATTGCTTCGCTACATAAAACCTCTGCAAAACACATACTAAAAATCTTTTTCATAGAAAGGCATGCATTTTATTTTTATTTTACATATTTTTGAATCGGGCCGGGTCGGGCCTGATTTTATCGTTTTTTGTCCGGGCTGGGCCGGACCGTACACTGGCAAAAAATAAACGGGCAGGGCCCGAGCCGAATCTTTCCATTTCATACCGGGCCGGGTAAGCAAAGCTTTCGTACGGGCCGGGCCTGGGCCTCGAAATTCCGGCCCGTGCAGACCTCTACGTCAAACATCTTCACTGAGCCTCAAATATGAACAGTTTAATTTGTGTCAGTGAGAAGAGCAGTTTCTGTGTCATACAACTTCTTTGGTTTATCAAGATTCAGACTTTTTTGGAGGCAAGTATTACGAGTTCTTTAATCGATTTACGAAACAGTAAAATGAATGGAACCCTAGTATCATTTCGAGTAGGGAAGTTAAGTTACTTAGTTGTCTGATTCTTACGAATTTTTTCTACCAGTAGGAGATTGAGGTTGAATTATTCTCCAAAATGGCGATTCGGGTAATTTGGAATACAAACTATTCCATATTATTTGCTATTTTTGTAAACACTGTAAAAAATAACGGTAGATTTTACCAGCAGAATGCCCTGGCACCTATATTGCCAGCACATTCTGCAGTAAAATCTATCTTTTTTTTTTTTTACAGTGAAACTTGAAAGTTGATAATTTTTCAAAATGAAATGTTAAATTGTTCATTATTTTCTGTAAAAATACTACTCTATTTCATATTATCCTTTAAGGTAATGGGTATTCCATATTTACTTTCACAACTATTCCATATTACCCGCTTGGTCTATTACTAGAACTTTTTTTTTTTTTTTTTTTTTTTTCTTAACGAAAAATTTTGCAAGAAAACTGGTTTTTGTAACATAAAACCATCAAAATACATTAACAACACATGGTAATTTGAAATAGTCGAATCCGTACAATGATTCAAAATACTTCTGCTTATTATGGTTAGTTCATATAGAAATGGTATTCCATATTTAACTACTTTCTCCTACATTTTCAGTGCAATTTTACGTGTAAACGTGGAATCTGGTAATCTATTATTAAATATAAAAACAATATTAAATAATTATTTCTTACTTTAAAACAGTATTTAAAACAGTGAATAATAATAATAATTATTATTATTATTATAGAAAATAAGCGATGGAGTGGTAGTAGAAAAGGTGTAAACGAAAACGTGTTACGAGGATATTAAAAATAAAATTGGAAATTTTTCTTAAGAACCCGCAAAAAGCCTGCATCTGATACGAAGAAATAAAGGTCATTTTTTGGATTCAACATCCTCGAAAACAAAAAGTTGATGAATATATATATGCAGCTAATCATTTCTTTTCCCCCTATAGACATGTGTGATTAATCGAAATTTATATTAGTAGTGACTAGAGTTGCACTGAATACATATTTTTGCCGAATACTTAAACTTCAATGTAAATATTCTTTTACATTTACATATATGTGCATAAACTACTAAAAATATGTTATAAGATCCAGAGTAAAAAAATAAATTAAATTAAACAAAATTTTATCTAATAGATATTACAAATTCAAACACAGACACACATACCCTATGGCAGAATTTAGGTGACAAAGTGACATTGTCGCAGAAAAGAAATTGTAACTTGCAGAAAGATTTGCCCATAAAAAATATAGAAATTCTTAACCCTTAAATGCCGTATGTACCAAATTTTGTCTTCTAAAGTATTATTAGAATAATATTGAAGCTCTAATGCCTAATGTTTGCCTATTTGCTGCAACAAACTGCTTTTTAGGTGTAAACCATAGTTAAAATAAAGTATGATTTTTTAAAAGTATTTTTTTTTTTTTCGAGATTTATTTAATAGAGGAAAGAATAAAACATTTTTAAATTGATTTAAAAAAAAAATAATCAGACATTTAAGGGCTAATTTCAGTAGAAAGCAGAAACCCACATATCTTATGTTTAAAAATTCTTTTACAGTAATATTAATAATATAGATATCTGTATAATCAAATGTACATATTATGTATAAATTAGAAAATGTGTCATTATGAAATAACATTATCTTGCAGAAAAGGTTTATACAAATAAAGCTCGTCGCAAAAAGAAAAGAAAACGAAAAAAAAAAAAAATTCTGCCACAGGACACACATGTTCAGATAGCTGCCAAATGAATAAGGAGCATTGTTAATACCCGCGTCTTTTTCCACACCACAATTTTTATAGTAACTCTCTTTAAATGCGTTTACGATTAAATAAGAAGAAAAGTACTCTAAAAAAGGAGTGGTGTGAAGAAAAAGGCGAGTACTATTTATCCTCCAGATTATTAATTAGAATGTTGGCAGCTCTGTATATTGTTGGTAAGTGCACTATGCATTTGAAAATTCAAAAATAGGTTTAAATATAATTTCTTTTTCTACTTAAATAAACTGGTGTGTCACTCACACGAATTTCTCTTACCCTGAAATTTAATACTATAAATACAGGTTGCAGATTAAGAGGTAAGATAACGAGTACTGTTATGTAAACCTGTGTTAAACAAATTCAAATTAGGCTTCGGAAGAGTTTTATATGATAATCAGTTCTGTGTGAGGAGGGCTACCGCCCCCCTCAAACCCCCGTTTCATTAATGCATCAAAACTGATATTTTAAAACTGGTCTGACATTTTTACAGTAAAAAGTTTCCATTTAATGCACGTTTAAGTGAATTTTTGTACTATTCTCCCATGTTAAGAAAATCGTAAATTTCTAATAATTTACGAAGTTTTTAAATTCGAATGTTGCAAATGAATAGGGTTCTTGCCAGTGTCGAAAGTAATATTTTAAAACTGATCTGATCTCTCTGCGACAATTTGTTCTTGAAATATCGTGTACACAGACTAACAAATTAACGGACTAACACACTAACAGGCACCCTACAGATTTTGTCATTTTCGGATTCCTCGCACCTGAAAACGTGTAAAAAAATCAAAAATCCGAGGTCAAAAATTTTCATGATTACCTGAGTTCCCCCTACCTATAGTATGATGGGGAACTAAACGCTTACGAGCTGATTTAAAATTTTTTTTAATGAAAAAAAAAATTCCCGCGTAAATATTAAAATTGATATAAAATTTTTCTAAAGGTATTTTTTTTCCCCTGTTTTCTATAAGAAATGGTTACCTTTTTATCTTTGCTCACAAAACAGAGGAATTTTTGTTGTATACTTCTATATTATACAAAATATAATAATAATAAAAGTAATTCTACCTTTTTTTTTTTTTTTAATTTTTGCATGTTAGCTTTATTTTTTTTTGTACACAAAACCATCAAAATACATTAACAACACTTGAAAGTTTGTAATAGTCCCTAATGATCTAAAATACTTCATTTCATTGTGGTGAATTCAAATACATAGAAGTGGTACTCCATATTCACCTATTTTTCTCTATTTACAGAACTCACTAAATATATAATACAGTTGTTATAACATATTGTGCATATAATAATTCTGGATAAAAACACAAGAATTAGTTTTATCTTAATATCGTTTATAAAACTGCGGTCATTAAAAATATAAAGAAACCTAAAAAATCAATTTTTATGTCAGTTTTGCATGACTACATTCATTATCTTTTCCGCAGTCGCTTAAAAATAAGATTTATTTTACATTTTAATAATTATAAAAGTGATTATTTTGAAAATGTTGTACAAATGTCAAATACATGCATAACATTCTATAGTTATTTTTGAATTCATAGGCTTAAATATATATTTCATGTTCTCTTTCAACATTTTCTCTTTTCTTTCGATGAAATACAGTCTAAAGCTATAATATATAATGTTTTTTCTTATTTACATCGTAGAGGGTAGGGGGGGGGATGCTAAAATACACCACAAGATGCAGATAAATAAATAATAATAAAAAACACGAAACCTTTGTGCGGTGAATTTTAAGCGTGTTCTAAATAAACGTGCGATGTATTTTAAAGGAACACTGCAGTAAAAGAACTCATGCCATTTTACAGAATAAAGTGCTGTAAATTGCTTTAGACTATCTTTTAAGCGGTTACATGGGCTTCGAAGGCTGAATATATATATATATATATATATATATATAATCCTTTTGATAGTAGAAGCAAAGAATGAGAACGAAGAATAGTTAGTCAAACAATTCATCAAAGAGACATGCGTGGGACATAATCATACACACGCCAAACAAAGCAACAAGATTTACCCAAATTGATTTAATTGTCAAGTTCAACAATAGTACTGTTGCCAATCCACTGTGCAACAATACCTGTTGATAATTGAAATAGGACCGTGTAATTATACTCTGATGAAAAGAAGGTTGACTCTAGGACAATATTTCAAGGTGAAAAAAGAGAACCCTGTAATGAACAATAATGACCCATCAAGCGCAGTAGAAGCCAAGCAACAGACACAAGATCATCAAAACCACAAAGACCAATAAGAATGAACAATTTCTCTATGTAGGAGAAGCTCAGAAAGGTTAAAAAAAAAAAAAAAAAAAAAAATCATCAGGGGATGAAATACGCATATTTAAAGAAACCAAATATAATTTTTAACAGCCCGCAAAACAAAGGATACAACAAACCAACTCAACCAAATCCTAACAGAAAAACTCAAATTAAATCGAAATCCAGGGGAAAAAAAAAAAAAATCCAAGAAAGGAAAGAAAGAGGCAAGCGGCAAGACTTGTGACTTGCCTGTGGGGTTAAACTAGTTTTACGCCGGCAACACTCTCCCACCCTGCCAAGATCAGATTAGGAGACACATGGATGGAAAAAAAAAAAAAAAAAAAAAAAAAAGCAAAACCCCTTAGCAAATAAAGAACAATGAAACCATGAAATTTATTGATTGATTACGAACCCACAATAAAAAAGAACCTCTTTCTCTCTCTCTCTCTCTCTTAAAAAAAAAACTATAATAAATATTTTTTTTATTTCAAAAAATTGAGCATATAAGACAGCAACATTAAAAAAAATATTTTATAAATTCCATTAAAAAATTTGGAAAATTCAACCGGAGGGTTTTGATTTCCGAAGTTACTACAGAAAAGCGATGGATATGATTTCTCAAAAACTAATGTACCGATGTTATTGAAAGTTTGAGCACTCCTTTAAAATAGAATTGACTAGTGCTTAAACGAAGGTTTTTTTTTTTTTTTTTTTTTTCCAATTGAAATTTGAATTTTTGACAGAGTTGTATTCAAAACAGTACAATTTTCGGTATATTTTATTACACGTATAGAATTGTAAAGCTAGTTGTAATCGAAAAAAAGAAAAATCCTTCGTTTAAGCACTAGTCAATTTTATTTTGAGGTGCAAAAGTTCAATAAGGTCGTGCATTAGTTTTTAAGAAATCGTGTCCACCGCTTTTCTGAAAGGTCTCCGGAAGCAGGACCCACTGGCTGAATTTTGCAAAAATATTTTAGGAATATTTTATGCACTACTGTTTAAATGTTGCTTAAAAAAAAAAAAAGATATATATATATATATATATGTATATAGGGTAAGTGCTGCAGCGATTGACACTTTTAGAGCAGTTTTTGATGTTTTTAATGTTTTAGTCATAAGAAACCATTTTTAGAAATCTTGTTAATATATATGGAATGAAAAACTTACAGAACCACATATATGTGAAATTACATGTATTTGATAATTACTATTCCCCCCCCCCCAAATTCTTATGTACTTACTGTCATTCACTACGCTATGTTTGTGAATCTCAACCAAATAAAACATGCGCCTCTATTTTAAGTTAAATACAAGCATTTCAATTTGTCTCTCCGTGGCTTAGTTGATAAGAGCGCCATGTTAGTAATCTGGTGGTTCCGCGTTTGATACCCTGAAGGTCCGGAGTGTTAGTTTTTGCAGACAATTAGTACAGATAACTGATAAAAGAAACAACAACTGATAAAAGAAAATTTATCGTTGACTACACAGTATTCTAAGAATTTTTGAAGAGTTTTTTTAAGAAGCCTTTTTCTTACATCTCTTTTTAGAAGCAAAAAAGAGTTTTTTGTGGACTACAAGCGCCCTCTGTTAGGGGGAATATAATATTCACTAAAATGTCAATGAAACAATTAACAATACAAAATAAAAATGATTAGGAAAAACACATAAAAATTAACGAAATCAGTAAAATGTTAAGTTATAATATAAAAAAAATAATAATAAGCTAAAATAATAATAAAAAGGTGCCTCAAACAAATAATTAAATTGCAGATATTGGCCCTTAATCAGAAAATGAAATCACAAAACTTATAGGGAATGCGTGGTGCTGCCATCTGTTGTGAATTTTAAGAAATAATTTCTCTTTTCTTAACACAGTTCAAATTTCCCCAATTTTGGTTAAAAAACAAAAAAAGTTACATTTTTTTTTTTTTTTTTTTTTTTTTTTTTTTGCAAATTAAATTTTATTCTAACTTTAAAAAGATTTATATGATACGCTATAATAAGAATTTGGGTTTTAAAAGTTTTTTTAAATAGATTATTTATGAATTTTTATTTGACACCCACTCAATGTTCCAGTAATCAACACTGCCAGTTTTTCATTTTACCAGTAATTAGCATCCTATGCTCCAGTGTTTGGCACTGCTAGTTTTTCATTTTACCAGTGATTGCCATCCTATGCTTCAGTGTTTGACATACAGTGTTAAATTTCTTATTTGTAAAACATGTGCTTTTATTCTTTTTCTTATTTATTAATTATTTTGGGAAAGATGTCAATTACTGGAGCATGTTAATCACTGGAGCAGCTACCCTATATTATATTTATAAATTTATTATGTTTATGTTTATGTTATTTATTTTTTTAATTTTCGAAATCCATGTAACCCCTTAAATAAAGGAAAAAGTTGACGTGAAAAACATTTTCAGTCTATAAATTAAAAAAAATAACTATTGAGCGTTGAATTTTCAATAGTTGCTTTGAATAGCCAAGTAACAATATAACACTTGGATGGTGGTCTCTTGATATCTTTTTCGCCTCCTGCATGGATAAGATGGTCCCAGTTTGATTTCCGGTTGGACTATTTTATTTAATGTGTACCCTTTTTTTTTTTTTCCAGCAAATTCGTAGCACTTTATTCTGTAAAATGGCACGGGTTCTCTTATAGTGTTCCTTAAAAGTCCAATCACACATTTATTTATAATACGCTTGAAATTTACCGCGCAAGGAGTCAGCGATTTGTTTTTTATTCACACGTTGTGCACTGTAAAAAATTTTGTATAAGAATACACAACATTTTTTACAGTGGTGTAAGAATGTTTTTTTTCTCTTAATGTATACTAATTATTGTTTTATTCAATTCAACAACAAGAACAACAGTAATAATAATAATAATGATCAGTTATAAGATTAAAAGCATTGCTGACTGAATTAATATTTTATTAAAGGGTACAAAAATGAATTCATACAAATTACGGCCTATGGACTCAAATTATTTGAAGTGAGTTTTAGTATTGTTAAATTATCAAAATTGATATACATTAAAAAATCTCTCTAAGGCCAAATACCTTTAAGGACAGTTTTTTTCTGTTTCCAAAATTTTCTATACCATTTAATATTAACTCCATGAAAATCCCTCTGCTAGGGGGAAATTCTAAATCTTCCTCTAAATTTTGCGAAATCCGATCATTTTATTCCTTCTCAGACTTGCACTCACCTATATTCACTTTATAACTGATTTAATATCTCTATGTGCGTTGTTATAATCTATCTGTAGACAAAAGACTATAGTTCTGAATGAGCATGCATAGAATATTAGGCTTAAAAAGCTAAATTTTGTGTCATAACTTTATTTAGCTAAATTTAATGCACCCGCTTCTAAATGAGTAATATTGACTTTAGATGAAAAAAAGAAGTATTAAAACAAAAGAAGTATTAGAATAACATTAAAAAGAAGTATTAGAATTATTAGTAAGTAGAAATAATAAGATTGAAAATGAAAAGTAGTATATCCTGTTAAGAATATTTAGTGGAAATTTATAAAATAATAAAGACGTCTTTTTCACGCAGAAATGCTCTAGTCTGAATATTTTTTTTTTTTTTTTTTTTCCAGTATATGAAATAATTTTAGAAAAACAAAATTGTTAAAGCTAAATATTTAAAACTCAAACAAACTAATATAAATGATTATTAATAAGAAGTCTATATAGATAATGCAAATTTCAAGAATTAAAATTATTTAATTTACGGAATCTGAATTCTGAATTGTTTTGAGTAATCGCTTATGATAGGCCACCTCTCTAAAGAGCCAAGTTTCTGAGGCACGGTGGATGGTGGTGTTCACTCTGAAAGAGGTTTCATTGTATATGTAATATTGTTTTGATCTCATGGCCATATTCGAAATGGTGTACGACACTTATAAGTTACTATAAAAGGGAATACCAACCAATTTACATACATTACGTTCTGTGTGACCTAATTATCTGAAGTGAGTTAAACTGCAGTAAAACTTTCCTAAGAGATCATCCACCGTGCCATAAAAAACTGACCCTTTAGAGAGGTGGCTTTTTAATAGAGGTCATTCAGAAAACTACATGTCAGATAACGAATTCTACGGATTAAGTGTTTGATAAGGCAAGAGGCATATGACCATACGGGAAATAGTGTGCGTAACGCTTAAAAGGAAATATGAACAGATATACATGTATTACTTTTTTTGCGACCCACACTGTAAATAGAAGCGTCTTAAATTCAGACAGAAATGTGTCTGAAATGCCAATTCAGACACATAAATGTCTGAAACACTTGCGCATGCAAAATTTCAGGCGCATGTGCTGTCTTAAATTAAGACAGCACATAAATTAAGTGTATTTTTTATAAATGAGCTGAGATAAGTGTCTAAATAAGGTTGATATGTCTGAAATTAAGACATATAACATTTTAAGACACATAAAATTTCAGACATTTTACAATTTAGGCCCTTAAAAATTCAGACATTACAAATTTCAGACACTTAGAAATTCAGACATTTGTATTACTTAACAAATTTTCTATGTGGAATCTACTTTAAGCAGCATGTGTATCCTGTTTTAACATTTTTTTAAACAAATAAATTTGACATTATTTTATGTAATATAAGTAGTTAACTTATTTAAAATACTTGGCCACGGATCTTATTCTGTTAAAAATTAAAAAACAAAGTTAATTTTTATTTAAAATTCTCACATGTAATAAATAAAAAAAATATTAAGATAAACGAAGCATGTAACTTGTAGCTAAGAAAGCGAATTCGTAACTAAACAATCTTAAACAATTTGTGCGTAATTGATTTTTTTTTTTTTTTTTTTTCGCGTTTTAAAAATTATTTTATGTTTCCCTACACTTCAAGGCCCACCAGCGGCCGAGCGGTTCTGCGCTCAAAGCTGGTAGACGTGAGGTGCCGGGTTCGATCCCCGGTCGCGCTCGTCGGCCTAGCCGTTCGGAGTTTTCCGTGGTTTCCTCCGAAACTTGCGTAAATACGGGCTAGGACCCCTTAGAAAGACCTCCACGGAAGGCACTCCCCCTCAGGCCTAGGACCCCAGTGTTGTCAATCGGCCTTAATCCCTAACACCAACACCAACACCCTACACTTCAAAATGTAAAAGAGCATCTTTTTGGTTTCATGTATATATAGTTTGTTTTATTGCAAATACCAGTTTAAAAAAAAAATCGTTTAAAATCCATAGGCTACTATTTTTTCATATTTATTACGCATTTTACAAAAAAAAAAAAAAAAAAAAAACTCTAAACCTCTACACATGAAATTTAAGATAATATGTATTAAGCTTTACTTCTTATGGACAGTTTTATTGCAAAGACATAAAACTTCGATTTGTTTTACGGATACTAGAATATATTTCATTATACAAGGAGAGTTCAGCGTGAGCCCCGATGGCTTGATTGGGAAGACGCTCGACTTTGAATCTGTTGGTTGTCAGTTCGATTCCCGGCGGGGGCAACGGGGAATATTTTTGTAAAAATTATTAATATATTTTTTTTTATGCTCTAGGAGATTCTAAAATCTATTTTTCACAGGTAAACAGTATAAAACGCATCTTTTTATTTATTTATTTATGAAAAATATTCACTGTAGACAGGATCAAAGATGGCGGAATTTCAGACGTTTCGAGTGTGAAAGGATATGCCTTTTAAGACACTTTTTAGCATCTTAAAATTGAACACCCGTTTCAGACACAATTGTGTCTGAATTTCAGACACTTGTATTTACAGTGCAATTGTCTGAAGTGCATAAACTATACAGTAAAACTTTGGAAAAAGACCAGCCACCGTGCTATAAGAAACTGTCTCTTAACACAGGTGGCTTTTTAATAGAGATCGTTCAAAAAAAAAAAAAAAACTATATCTCAGGCAACGAATTCTACGAATTAAGTAATTTTAATTAATCCAATTTAGATTATTAGTTTATATAGTTTTATAATAATCATATTAGAATGTTAGTATTTAAAAAGCTGTTTAACAGTGATTTTGTTTTCAAAAGATTATTTTATATCGGATGAAAGTGTTCACCTTAGTACCATTTCTGAGAGGAAAATGAACCATCTATTAATTTCCGTTAAAGTTTCCTGAATAGAAATACCGATTTTCCTTTCTATTTTTAATCTTTGCTGAATTTATTATTTTGATTTTGCTATCTATTAACAACATAACTCGTTTAGAAACTGTTGCATTTTAATTTATTAGCTAAATAATGGTATGGCACAGAATTCCCCTTTCCATGCTTTAGCTTCATCTCTAACTGGGAAGGTTTTTCATTCATTCGATGGCGATTTTCTTGAAAAAAATTACTGACTAAAGATTTAATGGAGTACAGTATTTTCCAGAAATATTAGTTCCTGAGTTACATATAAGTCCTGAATATAAATCAACTGAGTTACATGTAAATGCTGAGTTACAGCAGAAAAAAATTAATAAAAATGAGTTCATGTTTGCAAAATCTGCTAATAAGCGTTCTATTGGATTTAAATTTTTCAAACGCCAGGCATATGTTAATTGCTTGAAAAGTCAAGAGAGGGGCCATTCATTTTTCTCTTTTTCAGAACATACAAATTTAAAGAGGAAAGTACTATACTTACTTGGTCTACATTTGTAAGATATATCTAGATACCGCAATACACCAGGGCACTTGTCGTCTTTTAATAATTTAGGTGAAACTTCTAACCTACATTCTTGCTTTTCACGACATTTGGCTTGAAGGCTCTAGAAAAAAGAAGTTTAGGCTCAATGAAAAATTTAAGTAAATCTTAAGTACTATTTATAATCAAGGGTAATAATAATTATTAACAGATTCAAAATAGATTGTTGAATAACATTTCAAAACTCGAAATCTGATAGGTTATGACAATCACAAAATTTTCTTCTATATTATCCTAAACAAATTTACGTAATTTCGAAAAAAAAAAAAAAAAAAATCGGTATTTAACTTTTAGTTTATAAAATTGAAAGTCGGGAAAGATGAATTATTTTACTTTCAATTTTCTAAGTACACTGAAACCTCCGTATATCGAACTTCTATATGTCAAAATTCTTTATAAATAGAAGTCTTGACGAATCTTCATGGTAATTACATAGAAAATTATTTATATATGTGAAAAAATTTTTATATATAGAATTTTTTATTAAACAAATACGGAATTATTTTGGAATATTTAATATTGAAAAGGTACGAGGAAAATTTAACACTGAAAAAGATAACGACTGCTCCCCACACTAATAACAAGCCTAAATCCGCTCTTGATGTATACTGAAAATACTGATGATTGCACATACTGAAGTATTGAAGACACCCAACTGTTGTGCAAGCATAACGTAAGAACCTTTGTTACAAAAATGTAAGTACATATGAATATGAAAAAATACAAAAATGTTTTGTAAGGTGTGACGTTTTCTGATTTTATTCCTATATAATAGAAAATGAAAAGGTAAGAAAATAAATACATGCATTTCCTTTATTTGAAATCTAATGACTGATTTATAACAATTTTAACATCGCACTATTTACTCTATCGAGAAAACGCAGTATAATATATTGTGACGTCACTCTTTATGACAACAAACGGAAGTAATCGTTGTTTACATTCGATTTCGTGCTTTGCTTTGCTTCCTGAATCAGTGAAATAGGTTTTGTATGTTATAATAATGACGGATATTAAAAAATCGTAGTATAAATATTGTATTGTACCATTTTGCACTAATACGACGGCTAATGCTTCTCAAAAGTTATTCTTTGGCGCTCCACAGGATACTATTAAAGAAAACATTGGACAACCGCCATGAAAAGAAAACAATTGAAAATAATAATAATGGAAAATGGTGATAATGATTTTAAATGATTGTAAGATGAAAAAGAAATGCTCAGAAATCACATAAACGATTGATAATTACGAAAGTTAAAACGAATTGCTGCTTACTAACCAGGCTAACAAAATGTAAAGATTGAAGCATTATAAAGTATGACGTCAGGCAGCGTTTTGAAGTCACGTGATTTTTGGTTAACTTTAAAATTATTTTTTAAATTAACGAGAATTTTTTTAATATATATATTTTTTTAATTTATGGGCCTAAAACTAAAAGAAAAATAGGATTTTGTTCAAATCCCCCATGTGTGCAAATTCCTCATTCATTTTTTTCTTGTTTTTAATTACGCGTCTATATGAACGTAACTTAAACATAATGTGACTGGCGCACACAAAAGATCGTTTTCATAAAACTATTAAACGTATTCTATGTAGCTCATGAATAATTGTTCAAAATTTGGCATAATATAGATTATTACGTAACATTGTCTTTTGTAAGGCACATATTAATTATTAAGTTTAAGCACATATTTTCCGACAGAAAATCAGAAAATATGCTTTTAAGCATCTCGATAATGTATGTTAATTTTATTTTGTTGACTATTGTGTAACTAGTTAAAATATGTTTAAACAAAATTCTGTTCATAGGCCATAATGATAAGAAATAGTTTGATGTGTCACTGTCCACAAAACATATAAAATAGAGGCACTAAAAATTATACAGCAATTTCTGTATGGCGCGTAAACACGTGTACCATTTTGCAAGTCAATCGAATGATTTTTTCGGCTACTATCGCGGTACAGACAAATTCTGTCTAGAGGTCGTAATGCCCCTTCGAAAGATCTTCACAGAAGGCATTCCATTTATACCGTCTAGGACCCAAGTGTTGACAATCGGCCTTAACTCCACACAACCACATCCAACCATAGGCCGTTATGAGAAGAAAAACTTTAGAGTGACCCTGTACACGAACTACAAACAGAATACACACCCAGAGACATACAGCTGATTCTGTGTGGTTTATGAACATGTGTACCAATTTTCAAGTCAATAAGTAGATTTTTGCGGCCAGTATCGCGGTACACACAGAAACCAAAAACTTTTGAGTCTTCGTGTGCAGTTCTTCATTGACATTTCGGCAATGAAATAAATAACATTGTTATGCAGCGGATAAATCCACAAAACGAATTTTAAAACAATTACGAAATACACATACGGAATTTTAAAACAAACTACGAACTTTTTTGATAGTTTGTGAAAAATGAATTTAAAGCGATGAATTTTGAGGCTTAGGTACTATCTTAACTCCGCGTCATATATATATGTAACGTATTTAATTACTTGATGAAAGAGAGATGACAGGCGCAGCACACAATAACGACTAGGCTTTCTTTCATGAGACATCTTTATTGCTTCATCATTTCAGAGTAGGGACCGGGCAAGACGAATGGAGTCTAATCCGTTCAAGCGGCGCCCGGACCGCGGGCCGCGAAATCCGTTGGGGAGGCTTGTCGGACTCCGTAATTTCAGAGGAAGGGCAGCGTGGAATTGTTTATCAAGTCAAAATCGTGGCAAATCGTTCCGTTTGTTTAATGTTTGGGCTTTTATACCTAATTTCTGGAGCTGGTGATTGGTTCATTAGATCGTCTTGGCTCCTAAAAGGAATTTCTGGGATTAATTAATATGCAGCTCAATGCAGCAAGATTTGCAAGTTGCACTAGCGTCAGCGAATTTCGACTTATAATTTCGTTCCTTTTCTGATTTCTGAGTTATAAAGTCTTCTGCTAGAAAACAAACTTTAAAGGGGCAATTACAAATTATTTGCGATTATAATTTCGATTAGCGATTTTCACACTTTTAAATTGGTTTTAAATTATTAAAAAACCCATTTATTTTTATCCCTTTCATATATATATATATAAATAAAGAACAGAAAGAAAGAAACATTTGCTGCTGCTAGACAATCGCACTGCAAGTTTTATTCACCAACGAAGTTCTTAAGAGACCAGTCATGACACTAGCTTCATGTCAAATTATTACCTACATAAATATTATTGTATGTTTGTATATAAATATATTTATTACATAAAAATATTACGTAAATATTATTATAAGTAAATATACTTATTACATAGAAATATTATACATGCACATAAATATAGTAATTTATAAATACCCAAGTCTAACTATTATTGCACATGCATACCTTTATTTCGACGTGTAGCATGGAAATTCATTTCTTGCAAGTTTTGCTTTAATCTCCAGACATTTCTTTTAAATGAAAAGTAAATAAATAAAGCAAAAAACTTATTTTATAATTAAAAATTAAAATTATTTTTCTAGTTATACTATTCATTTTGATATTAGTAATAGCTCCGGGTGTTTCTTTTAGCAAAATGCATTGTTGTATTTTGTACATTGAACTGATGGGATGCTAAATAACAGCTGAAAAAGGCAACGGATACTGGAAAAATCTATAATTAATTGAATTTCGATTAAGTACATTTATAATTCACATTCCGAATCAGAGAAATTATTAAAAGGATGATTTTTCTCGTCTGGATAATTCAGACAAATACTTATTAAATTTCGAGCAGGAATGATTTATTCGGAATATTCCTCCAGGCACAATTTGATAAATGGCAAATATTGTGATAATTTTATTATTTTGGAAGGAAAAGCAATTTTGAAACTTCTAACAATCGTTTGTTTGCATTTATTTAATTTACTAAATGCTGTTTAAGAATACACGCTTAAAATTCAGATAATTACATGACTAATACATAATCTTTAATGAAAATAACAATTCAATTATTAGCCAGAGAAGTTTTGATTCAGTAACACCAGTACTTAAAATAAAATTCTAAATAAGGGGAGAAATAGTTTATTGTTTTAGTAAAGAAATTCTTCAAACAGAAAAAAAAAAAAAAGATGAGAAAATATGTGGTGATGTTGGAATTAAGGCCGATTGACTACACGAACGTCTTAAACCATTTTAGAATATTCTCCATGAGGTGTTTTTTTAAGTGTACTAGCTAGCATGCATGCGAGTTTCGAAGAAAATCACGGAAAACTCTGAATAGCTAATTAGAAGAGCACCATTTGGGTTTGAACCGATATTTCCCGTTAAACAGCTTCACGAGCAGAACCTCTTGATTACGTTTTGGGTTAGATAAGAAAAGAGTTTTCAAAAATGAGAATGGATTTTTTTTTTTTTTTTTTAATACAATAATATTTTTTTCTAACATCGCACTGTAAAAACACACTGTTAAAGCTGTTATTTCAAAACTATAATCTTAAAAACAACTTCAAGGTTTTTATCTTAACCATTTAATTGGAAAATCATATGGTTAAGTAAGTACAGTGTACAAAAAAATCCCGTGAGATTACGGGGAAAGCCCGGCAGCAGAGATTCCAGACAAAGTCCGTAAAAAAAAACAGTGGTTTTACGTGCAAAATGTTTCTTTTACAGGCATGTAACGTAATTTAAGGTTATTATATACTTAATGTACGGTCTAAGAGTTTCTTTTTATGGGCTTTGTCTGGAATCTCTGCTGCCGTGCTTTCCCCGTAATCTTATGGGATTTTTTTTTTACAGTGTATATAATTCGCCAATTAATTTTAATTTGCCAATTATTAAGATGGCGATGCATGTACAGGTCAGTACTGTCTAGTAGATCTTAGAGACCCTGTATTAGATAATCCTACTATAGGGTTTCTAGTAGATCTTAGACACCCTGTATTAGAAAGAGACTAGACATTGGCGCGCTGTCTTTTTGACGAAATCCTCCATTTCAGTGGCAGTTGTTCCATTCCTTACCATTATGTTGAGATAAAATTTCGATTATTTTACGTCATAACTAGAGAAGAACTTATTTATTACATTTTTACTTTGTTGGGGGAATAAATTACTGTAATTTTGAAATATTTTTAAAAGATAAAAATTCATTATTATTTATTTTATAGCATGTTTTAAATACTTTAAACTTTAAATTATCTTATTTCATGTTGTTTTACTTATTTATTTTCTAACGTCTTTTGTTACCGACTGTATTATTACTTCATACAATGATTATACTTAATCATGTGTTCCTGTAAAATTTATAAAATGCCTAGCGCTATCTTAAAGCTTTTCGAAGTCAGACAGTGAGTCACTGATGAGTATTTCAATAACAATAAATATTCCATCTCTTTTCTATTTTTATTCATTCGCAATAAATTCGACACAACGTCCAAATGAAAAATAATATAATTTTCTGTCAAAATTTTTAGAATTTTAATTCGCGTCATTAATCGAATTATGGATTTCGTCCTCAATTTAAATGACCCTTAACCTTTAAAATTAAATAAGGACTTAAATGCGGTTGTACATTTCATGTCGAATGTTCACGGCACTTGATACACTTTAAAAATAACGAGCACTCTAAAATTAATTGAATTTTATTTAAGCGTTTTAAAATTTATTACATCGAACGGGAGAATATGTTTAAGAAAACATTACTCAACTGAATAATTAAGACAAATTCTTCATAAATCTAAAATACTAATAATTTATTTAAGTTACTCTAGCAGGCATAATTCGATTTGTGCGGAAGATGCTGCAATCAATCGGACGGAATAGCATTTTGAAAATTTCGTTACTCCTTTGTTTACACTTATTTAATTTATTAAATAATACATACTAATATGGGTTTTAGAATTAAGATTACATATACATATAGAACTTATGCATCATTTTAGTAATTAAACAAGCTTCTTTACACAGAGAGCTCTGTTATAATATAATGAGGAAATATGATTTCTTTAGTCTTAACCGTGCTTGACTTTATTTAGATAAAACTAAATACTATTAAAAGAAAAAATTAACTATTGGATGGTTGCGGTTGCGGTTGCGGTTGTATGGTTAAGAGCGGACTTTACCTAATCTCGCCGGCAGCCTTCGCCCATGTTATTCTATGGGAAAATTTGTTTACATAATTACTCATTACCTAATGAATATTTTTCAATTCTGTTTTCACATTTAGAAAATTCATAAGCGTTAAATTAGTACTTGTTTTTCAAAAATTGATTTTTTTAAATTTTAGTATTTCATTTTGCGATTAGAAAACGAGAAAAATGCATTTTGTGAAAAATCCCATTTTTGAACTCAAAATTAAAATGTAAAAATTAAAAAAAAATTAATTTTTCAAAAATGAGTACTCATTTAACGGTTATGAATTTTCTAACTGCGAAAACAGAATTTAAAAATATTCATTAGGTAATGTGTAATTGTAGCAACAAATTTTCCCATAGAATAACATGGGCGAAGGCTGCCGGCGAGATTAGGTATTGTCCCCTCTTAAGTAGTTGAGATAGCGGACCAGCAAGCTGGTGTATTGTTGTAATGAACAGCAATTTTTTTTTCTTGAACAAATGAGGGTGCGTTTCTTTCAATTTCGTATAAAAATGGTCTAATAAATCCGGATAATTAAGACAATATTGCGGTCCTAGCCTATATGTGGATGCCCTGGGGTCTTTCTAACGGGTCCCTATTTAAATAGGCAATTGAAATAATAATAATAATAAAACATAGTATGGTGTAAAATTTTGTTTAACTTTCCTTTTTTTTTTTTTTTTTAAAGGATATTAATAATCTTATGTGTTATGCAGAAATTAGGGGGGGAGGACAAACAACAGTATCGAGGTATTTATGCCTCGCATATTAAAAAATTTGACCATATAAAAGAGCAACATTTAAACAATATTTTATAAAAATTTCGTTACAAAAGTTTTCCTTTCAGAAAAGCGGTGAACGCGAGTTCTCAAAAACCAAATGCGCCGCAGTGAAAAAAAAAAAAAAAAAAAAAAAATACTACCTTCATCTAGAACGAAGAAGTGGTCATTTTCTGAATCCCTAAACTAGAAATATAGACTTCCGAGCTACGCGTATAAGGCACACCAATAAGCTGAATAGACGAAATGATTGACAATTTCTAGTCCATACATTTCTAGATGGTGAAACAATGTTCTGAATATCATACAGTATGAACCCTTTGCATTGCGAGAATTTCTCGCTTGATTTTCTAGAATTGGATCATAAATCGAGATTATAGTTGCTAAAACTCGCCTCTTGCATTCGCATTTATTTGCAGAGATTTTTAAGTAAGTCTGACTTCGATAATATAGGCAAACGCTCTAGGATTCTATTAGGGGTTTCTAGAACTCGCTTTCAAAGGGGACTAGAATTTATAAAGATGACATGGAATTATTTTTACTACAGCCACAATGTAGATTCTAGATATCAGTTACAGAATTTTTTCTGAGCGCGATCTTGCACACTTCTTCAAAATAGAATTGGCTAGTGCTTGAACAAAGGATTTTAAATAAAATTCAAATTTATATTTTTGGCAGAATTGTATGCAAAAATAGCGCAATTTTCGGTACCCCACGTGTAAAATTAGTTGCGAAAGAAAAAAAAAAAAAAAAAAAAGAAAAAGAAAAATCCTACATTTATAAAAAATTTCAATAAGATAGGTGCATTAGTTTTTGAGAAATCGTGTCCAACGCTTTCTTGGAAGGTCTCCGGAAACTGGACCTACTGGCAGGGACCGATTTACTCACTTGGAGGCCCAGGGCACTCATGTTTAATGCCCCTCCCCTCCCTGTACTTTAATATTTACATTCTGATATTATATTAATTATACAGAGAAAATATTTTTTCTACACAGTATTATACACTAAGGGACTAAAAAAAAAAAAAAAAAAAAAAAAAGCTGCACTTGGATGTTTTCTTTTTCTGCAATCGCCAATTTTAATTTTAAAAAGCAAATTTTCGAACAGATTTTACGTCTTCCATGTACACTTCAGGATTGAACCAAGTGTTAAAAACAAAATTCAGTTTTCAAGAAAATTGTAATTTTATAAAGTATTACACTTTTCAGTATTACTTTTTCAGAGCTTAGTATAAATTTTCAAGAAAATTTATATTTTTGCAATAATGAAAATGTTATAATGAAGGATTAAATGACCGCTGATTTATAAAACAGCACAGTAGTATCGCTGTCTATTGAAGAAAAAATGGCAAACATCGATCATCATAGCAAAATTAAGGAAATTTTCAATTTCATTTTTTTTTTTAATGTATGGTACAATTTCTTGGGGCCCCTTCAGTGTGAGGGCCCTGAATGCCCTGCCATAAATCAGGCACTGCCTATACTGCCTACTGGCTGTATTTCCTAAATTTGTTAATAAAAATTTTGTAAAATGTTGTTTAAATGTTGCTCTTTTATATGCTAAAAATTTTGAGTAAAGATTTTACTTATTTTATATGCATATAAAACAGTTAAAATAATATGATTTTTTTTTAAAAGCCTTATTCAAAACTTACGTAGCTTCTTAAAACACAGACAAAAATTATTAGATAAAATATTACTACACAAGTTATTACATAAAATGATTTTGATGCATTATGCGTTATGTGTAGTATCTTCTGGATATTTATTTCACACTGAGAAAAAAAATATGCCGCCTTTCTCTAGAATGAATAAGTGGCCATTTTCTAAATCCCTTAACTAGAAATATAGAATTCCGAGCTATGCGCATAAGGCACGCCAATAAACTGAATAGATGAAATGATCGAGAATTTCTTGTGTACACATTTCTAGATGGTGAAACAATATTCTGATTATTCTGAATATTCTAAATATTTTGTATTGCGAGAAATTCTCGCTTGAGTTTCTAGAATTGGGTCATAAACCAAGATTATAGTTGCTGAAACCCGCCTCTTGTAGTCTCATTTATTTGCAGAGATTTTTAAATAACTTATCCCTCGATAATATAAGTAAACGCTCTAGAATTCTAATAAGGGTTTCTTGAACTCGCTACTAAAGGGGACTAGAATTTATAAGGATGACATGGAACTATTTTTTCTAGAGCCACAATGCAGATTCTAGATGTCAGTTACAGAATTTTTTCTCAGTGCAGGTAGTACAATATTCATATTGTATAAAGGAAGAAAATATTGAACGAAAGTTGAGGGAAGCAATAGCTTCCCCTTATATACAAATATATTTCAGTAAACAAATTAATAATAACACACACACACATATACATATTACAAAATACAAAAGAATGAACTGTTCAATATAATGAATAATACAAATGATCTGTCGAGGTTTCTGATTTGTAGATCAACTATCTAATTACCTAAAGCGTAAAATACACTTAATTTATTTAGAAATAGTTTAAATTCCATAATTAATTTAACATTGTTTAAGCGTATTAAAATTCGGATTTAAAATCGGTGAAAATATTCAGGCGTATAATTGACAAACATTCCATGAATCTAAAATGGTAACAGTTTGTTTTGAATATTGATGAGCGTAATTTGATTAAAATATGCAATGTTACACTCTTATTGTTTTAGATAGAAAATAACTTTCAAAGTCTTTTGTTTGCATTTATTTGATTAATTAGATGGTACTTAATGACAAAAGTTTAGAATTTTGATTATCTTGCATTTAAGAATTATTCATCCGCTAATCAGAGAAATGCTAATGATACAGATCAAATGAAATTATAAATTCTTAAAGAAGCATAGGAGTTACATAGATCTAAGGTTTTTTATTTTCTTTCTTATAATACACATTTTTTGTTTGTTATTTCTTTTTACATACATAAAAAGAAAGTACTAAATTCGTAAAATAATTTCACTGGTTTTCGATGGATTTACACGTTTTCAGATGGCTTGAAAACGATTTGACTATTTTTATAAAGAATCTGAATGACCTGTGTTAATAAAATTTTGTAAACCCCGTGTCTCACGAATCAGTGAACAGATTTTAACAAACTTTTATATTTAGTTGGACCTTGATTTAAAATAGTGCTGGTTATATATCGAGATATATCGCCCCACAGGTGGCGCTGCTATACTGCAATTTCCTCCTTTTAAAGGGAGACTATATCTCAGCTTCGGTAGCGTATAAGTGCACAAAACCACAAAACCTGATATGTATGAGAGCCATGATGACATCTTACGATAAAAATATTCCTCGTGATGCCCGATTAAGCGAAATATCGCCCCATTTCCCATTTTTAGAAAATCGCAAAGTCGTGATAATACACGAAGTTTTCAAATTAGAATGTTGGAAATTTATAGAATTCTAATGATAGTTTAAAAATCTTTACGAATTTTTATGATGATCTGTTCTTGAGATAGTTTTTACACGAATTAACTATTAAATGGAATAATAAACTGATTAACCTACGTAGAGTCCTACCCGACCCGAACCCGACTAGTGAATTTTAAAATCAATCCGAAACTCGACCCGAACCCGACAAATAAATTTTAATCGATCCGAAAACCGACCCGAAACCCGAAGCTAAATGAAAATTAATAATTCATTTAAAAATCATAGAAAACATTTTTAATTTGTAAAATAAAATAAATTTTCATTGTGACACTGCTGGTAAATCATTTTAAAAATAATTAAAAATATAATTACTAAAACACTAAGTTAAAAATTAAAAAATATGAAAAATGGATTAATAATAGTCTTTAACTATTTATGTGTGTTGTGTACTTCAAGTGTACAAAAATGGGTTTCAAGCTTAGTGTTTGTAGTTTTATTGTTTAATGCACACACAATAATATTACATTAAAATAATACAATGTTATAGACGCCAACTAAACGTCCGCTAGACTCATCTAAATATACATTCTTATAACTTCTTAAAAACATCTGCAAGGAAAAAAAAGTATTATTATCAAAATAGATTAATCATACATCTGGTTACAGTGGGAAAAGTAGCCTGTTTTCCATAGCTTATATTTTAAATAATTTAATATTATAGATAGATTTTTTTTTTTTTTTTTTTTGTTCATTGCTTTAGTCTGATATAGATGTTTATTTCACTATGATAATTTGGGTAAGCGCATATTCATCATGGGTATATAGACCAAACGAATTTCTACTTTATTAAGATAATATTTTTTTGAAAGATGTTCTCAAGTCGACCCGATTCGTTGAAAACTAAACCCGACCCGAACCCGAACCCGATCCACAGTAAAAATAATCCAGTCAACTCGATCCGAAACCAACCCGCAGGGAAAATAAATTATTCAACTCGACCCGAACCCGACCCATAAGAGAAAAAAATGTAGTCGACCCGACCCGATGCAGGACTCTAACCTACAGTAGGACACATAACTTTTAGGGTTTTCGAATTCCTCAAACCTCAAACGTGTAAAAACGTTAGAAAACAAAAAATTCTAAGTAATAATTTTTTTATGAATACCCAAGTTCTCCATAACTATAGTACGATTAAGAACTAAAAATGTACGTAGTGTGCCTAAAGAAAGAGCGGGGCAGTGCGCAGTTTGGGTGGAATGGTGGATGGATTGGTTATACTTACTTGCCGAATATCGTGTCCCGAGCACCTGGATCTGTCTTGTAAGGCGGGGTTTTCTACTTGTGTCCTGCAAAGGATATCTCCGGACACTGGCCTGCCGTAATCCGCCTCGCTGATGCTGATGACGGTGTCCGGCCAGCATTCTATAAGGAGCTCTTCGTCATCACACACTTGACGCTGGAAAGTGCGCAGTGTTCCTGGAGAGAGAGAGAAACAAAAAAATTCACAAATAATAATAATAATAATAAAATTTAAAGCATATGGAAAGCAAAATTGAAATATATTTCCCGTAGAATCTTGCAGTTTCGCTCACTATGGCTATTTTTACTTCTACAAATATGAGAAAATGCTTCATAATTTATGAGTGATGTTTGAGTATTGATGACTGTTATACTGATTTCTCTTGTACTTGTGTAAATATATATATAATTAAATAAGTTCTTTATTTTAAGTTTCTATAGCTATAATCCCTGATATGGAACAGTGTTTTATTCAACTTTATTTCAGCTGACCCACTGGAAAGGTGACAACGCTTTTATCGCAGATTGAAAACAATAGACTTTGAGAGCTAGCAAGAAATAGAACAGTGAGAGGGGAAAAAAAACATTTTTTTTTTTTTTTTTTTTTTTTTTAACAACTTGTAGAATAGAATAATAGTACATATAAATTTTTGTAACCCCACTCAAACTAAGTACAGTCACACCATACTGTTCGTAGCAAAAAAGAATAATACAATACAAATGCACTAGAGGACTGGCGTTCAAAAGTAACAAGTAAAAAATCTTCGAATAAACAATATAAAACGGGGAAAAAAAAAACCTCACAACAAGATGCGTTGCCGCTTTGTTTGCAGCATTCATGCCTACCTTGTTCGCCTGACGAAGGGTCTTGTTTTATTTCGACCCCAAACAGTTGTTGAGAGGTTTTTATTATTTTTATTTTATTTTATTGTGTTCATTCAAAGTTTTTTTTTTTTTTTTTTTTTTACTTAATCACACTGTTTATAGTGTTTATGTGTGACAACTGTATTTGCATAACTGTCAAATACTACGATTTATTGACTGCAATAATTTTTATTAGCTGCCATTTATATATTTTCATAGCAGTTTTCTGTGATGAAGTATATTACAAATTTTTATATAAAAAAAAAAAAAAAAAAAAAAAAATTGTAGAAATCGTAATGACGTCAAATCATATCTATGTGCAAGCTCCGTGAGTAATCACTATTGCACGTATATATTACATGGGATTGTCTCAAAAAAAAAAAAAAAAAAAAAAAGAAGAAGAAGATTATAAACCCCCCCCCCTTCCTTATAAACACCTTAATTACATTTTACGGTTTTAGTTGCAGTTCCCATTAATGTATTACATACACGCATGTATTATTAATTTTTTTTTTAAACAAATCTTTCAAAATCTCACCATGTAATAATTATAAATAAATTATTGCAACAATATCTTAATGCAGTCTAATGTATCTACGGAATGCACACTAATATTACGATTGTAAATTTTTTATTGATCAGGAATAACATCTCCAAAAAATCTTAGCCCCTTCCAAAAATGAAGTTCTGGATCCGCCACTGAGGCATTTGTTGTCTAAACTGACGGTTTCTTTATTTTTCCGACTTTTTTTTTACAGCACATTTTATTTCATTACAAGAAAAGAAAAAGAAAAATATTTTTTTTAAGCAGATCAAAGTAAGTCCCCGGAAGAACAAAGAGATTTCGAAAAAAAAAAAAAAAAAAAAAAAGAAGATGAAGAAGTACCCGCAACGAATTACATAGGCTAAAATAAATTGTAAATAAATAAAGAAAATAATAAACCTTGTAATCAAACTGCAAAAATAAGAGAAAATGGATCAGAAGTCAATATGGTTCTTTCAGAAGATTTTATATCCACTGAAGGATAAAACATTAGATGAAACCTTCGATGGAAAATAATAATTCCTTAATTTCCCTTTTTCGCTCTCTATTTTTCAAGATAATAGGATTTTGATTTTCAGAGTAATATATATTTTATAATTTTTTGTCTTCCAAAATTACCAATTTACTTTTACATTGTAGGGATTAGTTAACTCCTAGACTGCCGAGGAAAAATTAGAGGATTCTCTTCCCAGTGTCACCGTTCTTTCTCAAATCTGAAATGAGTAAATCCTTCTAAAACACCGACAAGATCATTTTACTTTTTATTAACTTCGATTCTTGTATGTTTGTTTGTTTGTTTGTCCAGTACAAATCTTGCAATCGATTTTTAACTAACTTCCCGACTAGCTAGACATTTGAAACTTTCCGGACGGTTCACAACACGGTGACAATACGTTTTTTAGATACTTTTAGTCAACTGTTTCAGGTTCCGCTACCTTCGGCAGCGTTTATATGATTCGACAGAAAATTTATTTAACTAACTTCCCGACTAGCTAGACATTTGAAACTTTCAGAATTTTCGGGATCCTGCTGCCTTCGACAGCGTTACCAGTACAAAGCTTGCAATCGATTTTTCACTAGCTTCCCGACTAGCTAGACATTTGAAACTTTCAGGATAGCTAAGAACACTGTAACAATACATTTTTTAAATACTTTTAATCAACTGTTTCAGGTCCCTACTGCATTCGGCAGCGTTTATATGATTTAACAGAAAATTTATTTAACTAACTTCCCGAGTAACTAGACATTTGAAACTTTCAGAATAGTTCAGAACACGGTGAAAATGCATGTTTTAAATATTTTTAACCAACTGCTCCGCGTTTCTGCTGCCTTCGGCAGCGTTACCAGTACAAAGCTTGCAACCAATTTTTAACTAACTTCCGGGCTAGCTAGCCATTTGAAACTTTTCTAATAGCTCAAAACACGATAGCAATGAATTTTTTTAATACTTTTATCCAATTGCTCCGGGTTCCCGCTGCCTTCGGAAGCGTTTATATGATTCAACAGAAAAATTAAAAACATGATATACAAAAAGTTATTTTTGTCTTGTAATTATTTTAGATTATTTTATTGCATTGTCAAGCTGTGTCAGTAGTTTCTCAGTTAGCAATACAATACAAAGGATTGTACTTCAGTAAAACGTATATATACGCCCCGGGAAGTTAAGGGGTTAATTTTATAAGCTACAAGAGAAATAAATGTTCAGAATTTATTTTTGTATGAATCTTTATATTATAATGTACATATAAAATAAGAATTACATATAATTAATTTTACAAATAATTAAATTTATATATAATTTACTATTCCTTTTTTCATAAAAACTTATTTTATATTAAACAAGTAAACCCGTGCGAAATTTTCGCTTTTTATTTCTTTTCTTACTTATCTTTAATATTTGAAACTCATAAATCTTAGGCAAATATCCCCACCCAAATTTAATTCATCAGAAGCGAAATTATAATTAGAAACAAAGTAATACTGTAGATGAAACGCTAATGATAATAAAACCAAAATCATTCAATAGAAGGATTAAAAATAAAATTCCTGTTTGACGACTCAATTAACATACTTCGCCAGGCGGTGTAGCTTTAGTGTAGGATCCCTATGATGACTTTTAAGTTTTTGTCGCCCTGTTGTCGATGCATTATTATTAATTAATCAGAGATGAGAGTGAGAAAGACACAAAAAGTCTGAAAGTATATGCAAAACTCAAAGATAATTTAGTTGTTGATATAAAAGAATAAATAGATACACAAAATCATACTTTCTCTAAGCAAAAATGGAGATTATATGAAAATAAGTTGTTTAAGAACAGTGAAAAGAAAGAAAATTAAACAAAAATAAGAATATTTAGAAGAAAAAAACCTGAAAATTGCTTAAAAAAAGAAAAGAAAGAAAGAAAGAAAAAGAAAAGTCTGAACTTCCCACAAAAGTCTGAAAATTTTCATCCCTGATTAATTAATTTATTTTTGGCATTTTTTTTTTTTTTTTTTTTTTTTTGTTAAAAAAACTTAGTACCTCTTTTGATTATATTTTTTATTATTGCGTTTTTATTTAATTTATGACAACAGTTCATACTCTGTTTATATTTTCAAAATATTGCTAGTTTTGAAATGATGCTTGCAAAAATTGTAAAAATACAACTAAAAAACAAACAAACAAACAAAAAAAAAAATCTATAAAATTATCAAATGACGAATAAACCGAGTTCTCGAGCTTAAACATTATTATGCATAAATATTATTTTTTATCCTCGTGTATTTTACTTATTACTTATTTTACTATCATATCGTTTCGACGAAATTTAATCGTAACTGATCCATGTTTGTGTAATGTTATACAGATTTTACTTCTGAAATACCGACACAAACAATATTTTATCACCCTATGTGCAAAGTGTTCGACGAAAACACAGTCATTCTTTCCTCCCAAACCGACAATTTCTTAATTATTCCTCTGTTCTTCTAAAGCAGGCATGTCCAAATCAAAACTTTGGTGGGCCGCATTGGAAATCTATTTTACACAGACGGGCCAGGTCGCATTATATAAATGCAATGAACCATATACATGTAGTAATTCTTTTTCCGGTGTCTTGAGGATTTAAAACAGAAAGTATGTATATTAAATACATTTTTCTTTATAAAATAATTATAAAACAGTCAAAACCATATGATTATACATTGTATAATAGTAAGAATCAGTTACTGATTCGATAATATTTTATTAACAACAATGCGCACGATATTTGTTTCTTTAGCTACCTTCATCGCTATTTTCATTAAGAAAGGCAGAAACAATTTATTAACTTTAGCTGTTTTAACCAATGAAGTCAAATTATAATTTCCTGAATTTTGTCGCGGGCCGCAGAACGTTACACGGCGGGCCGCGGGTTGGCCAGCCCTGTTCAAAGGCACATCCTTTCATCATAAAGAGAGAAAACTAGTTTTCATAGGTGGACTCTGCTCAGTTCCCCATCATATATATCTTATAAATTTCTAGTGCAGGGCATATTATAATCACGTCAAGCGAAATGAATTTGACCAAACGCTTGACACAGTGATAGAATGAAATCCCCGCCTAATAGGCTATCCATTGTTCACTTCGATATATTTATCTTATTCTAATCTATGAATTTAATTTATTAGGGTAAATTTTGTAGTTTAGTTTTCATGCTACTATTTCCAATGCAACAATCGTCAAAATGCATATTGATATGGAATATCGCTCAATTTTGCTATGTTGACAAAAACCTTAAATTACGAATAACTTATGAAATTTTTCTATTAGAATGTTTGTAGTCAATCATGTTCAAACAAGTATCATAAATGTTATTTTAAAGATGTTTGATATATTTATGATCTACAAAATGGACGTTTAAGTTGAATGTTATCTTATTCTGCTATGTTAAGTAAACCGTAAATTCCAAATAATTTACTAAATTTTTAAATAAAAAAATTCATAGTCAGGGACGTTCAGGTCAGTATCCTAAATGATATTTTAAAAGTGTTTTGACATTTTACGATGAAAACATTCTTCAAAATTTACATTTATGCGAAATTTTTCCCTATTCTGCCATATTAAACAAATCGTAAATTTACAATGACTTAGGAAATTTTTAAATTGGAAAATTCATAGTCAAGGATGTTTATACAAGTATCTTATATAACATTTTAAAAGTAGTCTGACAACTTTACAATGAAAATATCCCTCAAAAGGTACATTTATGCGAAATTTTGCCGTATTCTGTCATGTTAAGAAATTCGTAAATTTCTAATAATTTGCGAAATTTTTAAAGTAGCATGTTTATAGTTAATGATGTACATCCGGCATCAAAACTGATATTTAAAAGCTGTTCTTACATCTTTACCATAAACATATTTCTTTTCATTCACGTTTAAGTGAAATTTTGTCCTATATTCTCATGTTAAGAAAATCGTAAATTTCGAATAACTTCTGAAGTTTTTTAATCAGAATGTTGCAAATGAATAGGGTTCTTTCATGTGTCATAAATAATATCTAAAACTGGTCCGACCACTCTGCGATCACTTGTTCATGAGATATCGTGTACACAGACTAACATACTAAAGGAATAACATACACCCTACGGACGGACACCATACCCATTTTGATATTTTCGGATTCCTCACACCTGAAAACGTGTAAAAAAGTAAAAAAACCGAGGTCGAAAATTTGCAGGATTACCTAAGTTCTCCATATGATGGGGAACTAAAAGGGAAAGAGGGAAGAGAAAAAAAAAATAGTTTACAATCAGATCAAAATAAATCCCCAGGAAAACAAAGAGATGTTGAAAAGAATAATATATATTCGGAATGAATTATAAAATCTAAAGCACGTAATGAAAATGGAAAAAGTAATAGAAAATGGATCAGAAGTAAATATGCTTCCTTTCAGAATGTTTTATATCCACCGAAGGATATAACTATCATATAAAAATATTCGACGGAAAATAACAATACCTTTATTCTTATTTTTCGTTAAGTATATTCAAAGATTTTATTTTGATATAAAAAGGAATGTACATTATCATTTCTTATATTTCAAAATCACTTATTCCTTTTTATATTTTCCGTCCATTTCATATTTTCATAAGTTACTTACTTTTATAAGTTACGGGAGAGATAATGTTTACCATTTATTCTCGGTAGGGATATTTTCAATTATAATACACATATAAATTACCTATAATTATATTTACATATAATCAAAAATTTACACATAAATTCCTTTTTTCATATAATGATATATTTCACATCAAGTTTTATTTCTAAAATGGTAACAAACAATACTTGGTTGGATATATAATATTAAACAAAGTTTTTTTAAAGCATTCTATTTAAATTCCTTTTATTTAAAAAGCAAGTAAATAAAAAATGAATATAAATCTCATCATGTGCAAAGTGTTCGACGAAAGCATATTCATTCTCCCTCTATCTTTATTTTTCTATTTCTTTTGTAAAGCATATCCTATTTCAGCACAAGAAGAAAAGAAAAAGAAATTATTTTTTCTAAACAGATCAAAATAAATCCATGGAAGAACAAAGAGATTTCCAAAAGAATGATATACACCCGGAATGAATTATAAATAAATAAATAACACACTTAAACTGTAAAAATAAATAAATAAATAAATAATAAAAAGGATCTGAAGTAAATATGGCTCGTTTTATATTCACTGGATAAACTACTAAGATGGGCATTCGACTGAAAACAATATCTAAATTCCTATTTCTTGTTGTGTATTTTCAAAAATATGATTTTGACACTCAGGTTAACTTTATAAGAAAAGAAAAAGAAAAAAAATGTATATATATATTTTTTTTGTTTGGGACAGAGCGGGCCTCGGAATTCCATCAAGTACGAGATAGCTTTTAGATCTTACTTTCCCCTTACTTTACGGCCTTCCTCAGTGGCTTGGTTGTGTGTTTTTTTTTTTTTTTTTTTTTTTTTTTCATCATATCATCACGCCGAGCTCTCAGAGCTCACTTCATTCAAGAAGACCGATTACTTGCTTGACTATGCAACATCTCCTCATGCTTTTACAACTTCAGGTGGAGGTAAGCGGTGGTCTCGATCACTGCAGGTACTCCCTAAGATCCCGTGATGATGATGATGATGATGATGATTTTGATATAAAAGGGAATATACATTATCATTTTTTGCCTCTTAGGATCACTTATTTCTTTTAACATTGCAGGTCTCAGTTATTTCATAAAGTTATAGGAGATATAAGTTTTGCTATTTTTCACAGTACGAATCTTTTTATAATAATATATACATATAAATTACTTTTTCCTTAAATATATTTAATATTAAATTTTATTAAAATGCTAATAAACAATACTTTGATAAAATGCAAAGGATTATTACAATATACTCATAATTTGCACAAGGAAAGATTAAAATTGTACATTAATTGTAAATAATTTTACATTTTCATATGCAGTTTTTGAAAATTTCATTAGATTTTGCATAAATCTGATTTTCTGGGATTTTTTACACGCTTTTATTAGCTTCACCTGTATGTATGTATGTATGTATGTTTGTTTGTAACTTCTCTGAGAGCAAACAAAAAATTTATATTGTAAGAGAAATACTCTCTCGACGTGAACGTTGTGGCGCTGAGGTAAGACGCTGCGCTACGAACCTAAAGGTCCAGCGTTCGATCCCCGTCAGGGGAGATTTTTTAAAAATGGTTTTTGTTCAATTCTAAGTTATTGTTATTAAAGATTTAAATGTATGTAAATATCACGGTGTGTCACTCACACGATTTTCTCTTACCCTGAATTTTAATACTAAGATAGATATTTTGTGCTTTTTAGTTCACATTTCTATAAAAGCGTGTTCTTTAATTTTTTAAAACTATAATATTATTATTTTAAATTCAAGATTTGTCATTTAACTGCAATCCGATGACCTATCAGTGGCCGTGAAGTTATGCTCTCAGAGCTCGCAGACTGGAAGTGCCGTGTTTGAACTCGGACCACACTCGCCAGCTTAGAAGTTAGAGGTTTTGCCACGATTTTCTTCAAAATTCACATACATACAGTATAGGATTTCTAAAAAAAAAAAAAAAAAAAAAAAACTCATCTGTCCTACTACACACTACATCTGGTCACTAGGAGTTAATGGAAAGTCTAAAATTAGTTCATTTAGAAAGTATATTAATTAAAAAAAAAAAAAAGAAGAAGAAGAAGAAGAAGAAGAAGGGGGGGGGGCGGAAGGGGAAGGTGAAGACTGTTTAAATAAACATATCTAACATTAAGAATTATATTTTTGCATGATAATCCCTTTTATTTACATTAACATCTGAAGAATAAAACTGCAGTATGTGCTGCTGCAGATAGTGGGGATCCAGATCCGGGATAGTGTAAGCGGAGTAGATGCTACTGAAATCAATGAAGTCCTAAGCCGAAATTTTGACTATTATCAATGGCATTTATAAAATTATATATAAAATAGTGATTCATTTAAATATAGTCACATAGTAGCAGACGAAGCTCGCTAATTTACATTAAACAAATAAAGAACGAAACTGCATTTTTTTTTTTTTCTTAATTCCATTTTCATAATAATATTCAGCAATACTTCTTCAATTTTTAAGGATATTAACTAAATTCTTTATTTAAAAAAATATTTTGAGCGATAAAAGTTATTATATTGTAAATTATTCGACGGTAACAGTTAACCCTTCTATATATATATATATATATATAACTTTTTTTTTTTTTTTTTTTTTTTTTAAGAATATTTTTACATTATATTTCACCACAAAAAAAAAAAAAAAAAAAAAAAAAAAAAAAACGTTTCTTTCTTTTTTAAGCTGCGATCAAAATAAATCCCGAAAGAACAAAGAGATTTCGAAAAGAATGTATAATTCATTCCGGATATATATCAAACTAATAAATAAATAAATAAATAAAGCACGTAATCAAACTGTAAGAATAAGAGAAAATAGATCAGAAGTAAGTATGGTTCCTTTCAGATAGTTTTATATCCACTGAAAGATGATGAAACATTCGACGGAAAACAACAATACCTCAATTGTCATTTTTTCGTTCTGTATTTTCTTAGATAATATGACTTTGATATATAATGATAGAAGTGTACATTATATATATATATTTTTGTCTTCCAAAATCACTTATTTCCTTTTACAGTGTGAGGCTTAGTTACTTCTACAGGCTACAGAAGTGATAAGGTTTAACATTTATTTACCGTATGCATATTCATATTATAATATTAATATATACATATTATAGATTCCCTTGTTTTAATATTACGTATCAAATTTTGTTTCTACAACGACGTTAAACGATATTTTGATAAGGTAAGTGATATGCAAAAAATGAATAGTTATACTTTTTATTCGCTTTACCAGCATAATTCGCACAGGTAAAAATACAAATTGTTCATTAAAAATTAAATAAAAAAGAGAAAAAAGCTACAAGTTTCTCATGAATTATAATGTCATGAAAGTGACATAGGTTATCCAGGTTCGCTATAGAACGTTCCTTATTGAAAATGGTTAAGTAATACTACTGGTTTGTGTACAGGGATATCTAAAAGAATTCCAAAACAGTACTTGCAATGGGATGTATTTCTATAAAGCATATCCATTAGTTTGTATACAGGAACATCTAAAAGAATTTTAAAGCATTACGTGCAATGAGAGGTATTGCTATAAAGCATATTTTAATCTATTTATAGCGCACAAGATATAATGAAATTAATATACATCATTCATATGAACAAAAGTATGTTTTCTGTAAAATATAATAGTATTAGCGTTAATAATTGGTTTACAGGGTCACAGAAAAATATTTAGATATATTACGGGATATAATTACATGAAATGCATCTTCAGTTGTGCTATGATTTTTTAACACTTTCCAACCGTACCAAATATAAATGTGATTATAATTTTGATTCGCCTGTCTTAATCCGTGCTGTATATTTTTTCTTAAATATGTTTAGAAACTGATTCGTGCCTTTGAAGTTCACTATATCATGTTATATTGTTCTATATTGAAAATATTATAACTAGCACAACTGGTTTGTAAATAGTGACTTAAAAGATTAAAGACGGTTTATGAGAGGTAAATTTTTAACCCTTTATCTACTGACGGTACTTTAAAGTACCATTACTTTAAAAAGAGTATAACATCGAATTTATAGAAGAAATGTCAAAGATATTTATAAGAAGGGAACAGATGTACTTCCCTTTAATCTCTCTACAAAGCATTAGACGATACATATAGCCATTTTTGTTCCATAAGGGATTTTGTGGAGTGCACTTGCTGTTTTTGCTTGATATTTTTCACGATCTTCATGTGTGTGATAATTATTTCCTATATTATTGCAAGAATATCCCACTAATCTTAGAAAAAATATGAGGAATATAAAGAGTAAATATTTCTCTACACTTTTTTCATGTCGAAATAATTTTTTCGACCTCTATGTACCAGTGGTACACTAAAGTATGACCTCACAAAATTCTCATTAATTATTATAATGAGGTGATATACATGATTTTTAACATATATATTTATAAATAATGCACATTAGTAACTAAAAATATATGTTTCAAACACAATTTCTGTCTGTATCATAATGCAGTAGATAAAGGGTTAAAGCATAATATGTGTGATTATCGTTAGTTGATTGGTTTACAGGGCTACAGAAAATTGTCCAGATACATTAAAGGAAAATAAATAAATAAATAAATAAAAATAAATAAACAGAAATTTGTCTAATAGAAATTTTCAGTGTTTTGAGGATTGTTTTTTGTACTTTATGTAATTTTTTAGTGCGTATACAAACTTTAGATGATATACAAAGTTTAGCAAAAGCAATCATTTTAACGCTTTTCTTCTTAGAAATAAAGCTTTAAAAATACTTTCGTGAAATTTCTTTCGCCACCACTTAAAAGAAAAATATAGTCATTCGTAGAGACAATAAGTGCTCTACAAAAACAATAGATTGATTTTTTTTTTAAGTAAAAATCCAAAGATAGCTTTTAGTTTTAAAGAGTTACCTTTCTCTTAAAGAAAGAAAAAAAAAAAAAAAAAAAAGTCTATTTTTATTTTGTAAGTAATAGATATAAAATTCTGCACAAAACAGAATCTAATTTAGTACAACAGGACATCTTTTAATCTATTCCTCCATATAAATGCTTGGAGTAACTGTGTTTCATTCCCTAGCATCGGTTACTATATCTTGGAGAGAAACGTCCTAGCACATGAGTGTTAAATTTGAATTAGGGTTTCTATATTGAAATGATTCCATTTTTTTATCATGAATTTTCTCAATTTTATTTTAATAAAACAAAAAAAAAAAAAAACAAAAAAAAAAAAAAAAAAAATGTTTGCACGTTTTTAATGTATACAGTAACCGCCGCTTAATAAAATCACTGGTTAATGAAATCAGCCGCTTAATCTGATCAAATCGCCAGATCCAGAATCAAATCAATACAAACTACTTTTAAAGCCGCCGTTTAATAAAATCAGCATCGCCGGTTAATAAACTCAAAAATATCCTCAGCAGCCAAAAATATCATTTATACACACTAAAAAACTTTTTTATTGACATTGTGATTTTTTTTTTTTTTTTTTTTTTTTAATAAAAAAAGAAATTAAAGCACAACAAACCCTCCGTAATCGTTCATTGTTTTACATTTTATACTTGCTGCACAGTTACATATTATACACGCTCCTCAACTTATCTCTGTAACAATTTCAAAGAACGTATTTTTCAAAGCGCAGTAATAAAATACAAATTTGATTTGATTCCCCCCCCCCCCCGCTAATTATTAGAAGATAATTTCTAGTTCTTGTTTTGAAATTACTATAATTCATGAGGTTTAAATGGAAAGATTTTAAATTTATAAGAACAGCGTGAACTTTTGGTAAAGTAATGATGATTTTTCTTTAACGAAAGTGTACGGGAACTTACAATGCGTTTAATTTACTTATATCAAAGAATCAATTAGTTAATTATCTACCGAAAATTAATTAATATTGTTTACTAATTATATTATTCGTTGCCTTTTGAAGTTTCTTTCGAAATTCAGGGAAGTAATACCTTTTTCTTAAGGACACGAACGTTCACCGGATATAAAAATCAGCCGCTTAATAAAATCACTTTGGCTCAGAACGAATGTGATTTTAATAAGCGGCGGGAACTGTATATATATAAAGAAACAATACATTTATTTATTTATTTTTGGCATATTTATTTATTTATTTTTATTTTTTGTAAATAATTTTAATATTAAAATGAGGTTTTCGTCTTGATTAATAAGTGTACCAATTTTTAATAAAATCTAAAAATCCCGACAGATACGATGATAGCTTTATAAATTTTAAATAAAACGAAAATTTTCCACATTCATTCAAGGCGAGATAGATAAAAATTAGTAACGATGCCGAAATCTCTGTCTGAAAGAAATAGTACGACTTGTACTAACAAAAAAAGTATTTTAAGTATATAACAATGATAAAATATTTGAATGTTATACGATATAACGGCTCACAGTTGTTTAGTATTCATACTGTATGCGAACGAAATGAATTTTATTTCTTGCTTAAATACAAAATATATTTCCTATATTATTATTATATTATACTATCAGATCTCCCCGGCACTGCCCAGGTTGAAATAGGGCTTATAGAATTTTGAAATCAATGAAAGAACTGAAGGTGTAAAATGAAAAAAGAAATGCATGAAACATTTCCCGAAGTCTTTAATAAAAAATATTATAAATAAATAAATAAATACAAAGGCACAGCTTTAGTATAGACCATAGACCTCTCTCTCCCCCTTGTCGACTTTAAATATTTTTAGCCATTTTTGCGATGAATTGACAATTGCGTAAGTGAAGATCTTGGTGAGAAACGTCCGTACTGCTTCAGTGCCAAATTTAAAATTTTTCCAAACTAAAGATGTTCCATACAAAAAAAAAAAAAAACTTTTATGATATATACAAAATAAAAATTAAAAATTCTAATAAATTCGAAATTATCACTACTTACAATCAAGGTGAAAACATAAAAGAACCTTTATAAGTTACATATAAAGTATCAATTAAAACGAAAAATTTTGTTTTACTGTAGAAAAGAAAAGTAAGTACTACTAAATTAAATAAAAATTTTAAGCTAATACCAAGTATCTCATGAAAATATTTATTTACACGCGAATATTTTCATAGTATATTATTTTTTTTTTCTAATTTTTATTATTTATCACGCGAAATTAAAAATATTTTATTTCCGGAAAAAAATAAATAAACGTGAATTTTGTTTGTTTTGGCATCAAATATATTTTTCTTTTTAATCATTTTAAAGTTAAAATGGAAGTTTTTATTTAATATCTTTTGATCCAATTATCCGATTGAAGTTTGAATTAAAAAATACGGCGTTAGTTAGATTTTGTCCTGATTAATAACTATACCATTTTTCGCAGCTGTCGGTTGAGCAGTGTAGATTTGTATAGCGGACAGACAGACACACAGACACACAGACTCTGTTCTTATATATATATAGATTATTTTAATAAAATTGTAAATATACTTCTCTGGTCAATATCTTAACTTCAATTCAGCTAATCCTTTATCGCATAAACTTGCTGTCATTCGTACTCTTTTACATCGTGCAAAGCATTATTGTAGTAATCCCGAATTATTAAATAATGAACTATCCAGAATCTTTTCTGATTTAAAAAATAATGGTTACCCCCCTCGTTTTATTAAAAGAATTTATAAAGAAGAGTTTTATTTTTCATTTAAATCAGTTTATCCTAAAGTTAAAAATTCCACTTATCGTACTACTATCCCTTATTATAAAGGTATCTCTGAAAATATCTCAAAATTACTTAGAACAGTTAATATTTCTACTAGTTTTAAACCTCAACTCCGTATTAGTAACTTTTTCTCAAACTTTAAACCCGCTGTCCCCCCTCTTAAACGTCTTGGTGTAATCTATAGTATTCCTTGTAAAAATTGTGATTCTACATATATCGGTGAAACTGGCAGAACAGGTGAAATTAGATTAAAGGAACATAAACGCTCTTATAAAATAGGAGATTTAAGATCTAAACTTGTAATCCATTCTCTCAATAGTGATCATATACCCGATTTTGTAAACTTTAAAATTTTAGCTTCCAATATAAATATTTATGAATCCCGTATTTTTCTAGAGGGCGCTTTCACTAAAATGCAACATTCTGCCTTGAACGAGGCTAAAGCTATTCCTCCTGAATATTTAATCTTGATATGATGTATTTAGAATTTTTGTAAATGTTGTGTTTGTATGTTTGACACTGAGGAGGGCTAGTGTTCTAGCCGAAACGTCTGTCTTGTGTTTTAATGTTTTTTAATTAAAATGCATTTTTAAAGTTTTAAATTTTTGTAACTTTTATCTCATTTTTAAGTGTTACATTGGTTTTTTATATAGATTATATTTATTATTTTATTATTATTTTTATTTATTTAATGAAATTTTGACACATTTCTCCGTAACAACGGATCGAATACTGAAAGAAAGAACTGAAAGAAGATATTTATTATATTATTATTATTATTATTTATTTAGTGAAATTTTGACACATTTCTCCGTAACAACGGATCGAACACTGAAAGAAAGAACCACACTGGACTTTAAAATATTGAACACGTAAGATAAATTTATCACTATTTGTATCGGAAGTCTAATATTTACAGAAAAATAAAATAAAGATGAGAAAATTTTTGGAAGCTCCATATGGGAATAATATTGCTCTATATAACATATCGTCTGTAGGTCGGAGACGTAGAAACAAAAACGAACATTTTATCCTGAAAAATGATGATGTCGATAAAATAAATTGCCATTCTGGAAATATATGTCCATCTGTAGAAAAGAAAGAAATATTTCATGGGACGTTTTAACCACCGCACCATGTGATTTTTAGATAACGATTTACACGTGCTTTGATCAAAATAGTTTAATTTTATGACACTAGATGGCGCAGGTTGTCGATCAAAATTCAAATTATTGCCAAAGAATAAGCATTATTGAACAATTTGTTTGGAAAAGAGCGATCAATGAAATATAAATGATCTATTTTATTAAGGGCAATTTTCTCTTTTAATTGGGATCAATAACGATTTATTAAAATTGTATTATCAAATAATTATTAAATATAACGCATCCAAAATATTCGTTAAAAATAAATCATCTATTTTTAATAATTTTTAAAATTATACATAATAATTATTGACCAATATATATATATATATATATATATATATATATATATATAAGATAAAGGACAAAAAGAAAAAAAAAATCGATTTTATGACAAAAAAAGCAAGCATTGAAAAAATTAAATATGAAGTTAAAAATTCAAAGAAAAATTACGGAAGTTTTGAAACTATCCGCATAAAATTCCGTACGTGCATTTTTAAAAACCGTTATTTACTTAATAATATCTTTCTCGATTTTAAACAATCTTTTTTTTTTTTTTTTTCTTTTTTTTTTTACTTTCTCTTACCCATAAGGTAGAGAAAGTATTGTTTTTGGGTCAAATTTTCGAACGCGAGATTTTGTTATATTTACACGTTTTGAGGTCCCCTGAATACGAAAATCATGTTTTTAGCAAATGGTCTATGTGTCTGTCTGTATGTCTGTTTGTATGTTTGTGTGTCTGTCTGTTATCAGCATATCTCAAAAACAAATTATGGCAGAAAGTTCAAACTTGGTATTCTAAATGTGTATCATATAGGGATGCTACAGTAAGCTTTTCGTTAAGATCAAGCTAATGGTTTGTGTACAGGGACAATCAAGAGAATTCTAATACATTACGTCTATGGGGGAAATTGCAGGAAAGTAGAGTTTAACGTCTATAGACTGCACTAAACCAAATGAAACGAATATATATATTTTGTAATAGAGATAGTTAATAGGGAAAAAATTTTTGTGTATGTAGGAGCCTCGCCTCCCCCCCTGGGGGGAAGTCCCCCCTCGAGGGGAGTAAATTTTCATGATGGGTATCTTTCAAAAAAGCTCGCCAATACCTTTAAAACGAATGGTTGAACCATCGATCTGCGATAATTTAAAACAAAGTTATCGATTTTTTTTACTTTTAACGAAAAAAAACCTAAAAAAAAAATCGTACTTTTTTTTTTTTTTTTTAGTTTTGAGAATAAAATGGACTTTTTTTTTGGATATTTGGTGTTATACTACTTCTCTAATATGGAAATCGTCTGCATTATCATGAAAGATAATTTTTTTAAATAATAATTTTAATAAATTATTTTTAAAAAACAGACTTATTTTTTAATAACCGAATTAAATTCTATATAAATGTAGGTGCATTAATGAAACAGGGGGTTGAGGGGGGCGGTAGCCCCCCTCACACAGAACTAATTATCATATAAAACTCTTCAGAAGCCTAATATGAATTGTTTAACATAGGTTTACATAACAGTTCTCGTTATCTTACCTATTAATCTGCAACCTGTATTTATTATATTAAATTTCAGGGTAAGAGAAAGTCGTGTGAGTGACACACCAGATTATTTTTTTAATATCAAAATGAAAGACTTTAACAGTGAAAGTTTGATTTTTCATTATTATTGATTATCATTCATGCGAATATTTTAAACAGTAATTTTGTTTAGCGAGAGAGGGCCATTTGTACAACATTTTTTCTAGTGTTTTAATATTTTCTTTAAATTAAATATAGATACAGTTTTTTTCAAATAAACAACTGAAGCCTGTATCGAGTTACAGAAAGTGACTTCTCTGTATACGTACATACATACATATTTTTATTTATATGTGTGTGTGTGTGTGCGGTATGTATTTTTCTGTATATGATTTGAGTTTACTTCTTTTCTGTAGCGAATTGTATTCGGGTTGAACTGATTTCAATTTTTTCATGTGTGCTTACTTTTATCACTTTCATGCTGCCTCTAACAACTCGGGCACAGTATGAACGAAATTTTTATACAAGAGCAAAAAGCTAGAATACTATTATAGATGAAAAACTACGTATTTAATTAAATAAAAAGTTTTTATTAATTTCATTTCAGAAAGGACAATAAATATCGAAAATGTAAATGTTATTGGTCAGATTGGAGGTAGATTGTAAGTCAACAAAAAATGTTTCAGTATGACATATTTTTCACGCTGCACTCATACCCATAGTCTGTGCTCATACCTACTTTCTTTTCCTGATGAAGAATCATACTTAATTATTTCGATTCAAACAGTTACTGTGGATTTTTGTATTTTATGAAGTTTCATTCTCTAAGAGGAAGACTAATTCCCAATTCCTATTCCTCACTTAAATCACTTAAAATTTAATTTCGCAAAAGATCAGTATCAACTAAGAAAATATAAATCTCTCTCTCTCTCTCTGTATATATATATATATATATATATATATATATATATGGTCTATCTGTTTGTGCTAGTGTGTCTGTCTGTGCTGTGTCTCCTCTGGAGCTCAAGCTACTCAGCTACTCATAGTAAATTTACAAAATTTGGCAGCGGGTTGGCAGTAGTGCACCTCACCGAGATATTTTCACTTTTCGAATTTGAATTTTTTTAATTATTTTTCTTTCGAGATATTATCCATTGATTTTTCTACAAAATTTCCTTGAACTTATTATTTTATTTCTGTCGGCTGTATTCCTTAGCAACGGTTACTATGCTATTTGTTTTGTATTTATTTGATTACTTTTTTTCTTCTTCACCTTTTTTCGTACTCAGTAACATGATTAAATATTGTTTGTATAGAATCGCGATTTTAATGTGGAAGTATTGCTTTTTTTTTGGATGCCGGTATTGAGAAAATTTTTCACGGTTTGCGGACAACATTTGCTACTTACTGTGATGGTTATGTTTATTTATTTACTTTTAATTTAATAAATTGTAATATCTCGGCTTAATAGTTGGCATTTGACAATAACTGTTTATATGGAGACTTTTTTTTATTTTTTATTTACTGTATTTATCAGAATCAAATAGTAATATAAGAGGAAAGATTAAACTTATTAAATTTTAAAGCAATTAAAATGTATAACAATGAAATTTATTTATAAATTTTATAATATAATTCTACACTTGTTATACTTATAGTTTATTATCTCACAGCAAGGGCTAAAACGCCCCTGTTGCTAGGTTCTTTCTAATGTATGGTGCTAAAACTAACATTTTCAGTAAATGAAGTTATATAGCCATCTGTAAAAAATAGTTTTTGCACAATAGCAGCACCACCTCTCGCCCGATAAACATCCAAATTGAAGTTCTTAGGTAAGGCATTGCCACAGGCAGTGGGATCTCGAATTCGACATAGTAATGCCGGCGGGGAAACCGCTGCCTAAGGTAGCGGGTACCAAAAATGAAGTTTTGAACAATTTCAAAAGGATGTTTTGGATTTTATTTAAAAAGTGATATAAAATATAATGATTCATTTAATAGAATTTTCATTTAAATGTAGTGATCACAGAAGCGGAGGCGGGCAAAGCTTGCAGGTAAATAAATAAATAAACTGAAAACTGTACAGTCTACGAGACGTCTTTTAGCTAGTAATGATTTATGCGTTTATTTAACATAAATATAATAAATATTTTTACGATATTCAAGTTCACAAAAATAAAAGTTCTCAAGTTAAAAGATAAAGGGATAATGTAATTAATGCGATAAAAATAGTTAATAAAATAAATATATTAAATATTTTTACGATATTCCAATTTACAAAAATTAAAGTTTACAAGTTGAAAGATAAAAGGAAAATACAATTGTTACAAGTCAATTATCGTTATATGTATAAGTTAAAAGATAAAGTAAGAAATATAAGTTCAACTGTACAAAATAAAAAAGGTAGATACTAGCAAAATAGAAAATGATAGCTTTAAAATGGGAAATTCGAATGGCAACATCTTTTACCATGTCAATGCTATGACATAAACGAATTTAACACAATTCATGGCGCATTCTATGGCGGTAGCTAAACAGTAAATCTTTACGTGATAAGAATGTTAGAATTCGCCATTTTCATTCATGAAACTAGAAAGCTATCAAAGTGAAATAAACGTATTTTAAGTTATGTTATACAAACGTCTTACTGTACAACGTAATACAATAATAAAAAGAACGAAAAACCGCGTAGTTTGCAAGATTATAAAAACATTTTCCAGTTGTGTTTGCCCTTCAATGTAGTTTAAATAAGCCATAAGCCCTTAAAATAAATTTTGTTTTTAGTTATGAATGACGAACTCTCATAAAAGTTATCGTTAGAAAGTAATGTTTAAAGGGAAAGCGTAAAATAGATACATTTTGCGTAGATTCCGTATATAGCCTGAAAATTGTATACACATCATACAGCGTGCTTTAGGGAAAAAAAAATCAAAATCAAAACAGTATTAAAATTCCTTTTGAACAATTTCCACTTATACCCCCATATTTTAATGCTTATATAATGTAGTTGAATATTTTTGTGCGGCCTTGTAAATGATTGGTTAATGTTATTCATAATAATATACATAATCTATATAATATTTCTCTAACGTGGACCAGTTTCAATTATTTTTTGTTCAAACGATACGATAAGCAAGGATAAAAAAATAATATTTATACTTGAATAATATTTAAGCACGTGGACTTAGCTCAATGGAATAATAAGAAAAAATGACGACATTTGTCTGATGAGATTATTTTACGAAAAAAAATGTATTTTTTACAGTTGTTTCTTCAGAATCTTTGCAAGCGTCATTTTAAACTAAGCAATTTTTTAAAGATATATACAGAATATGAACTTTTGTGTCATAAATTGACTAAAAAACACAATCATAAAAAATATAATCAAAATAGGAATTTATTTTATTTTATTTTATTTATTTATTAAAAAAAATATATATATATATATATATATATATATACCAAAATTGTACTACCTGTGGAAGTATGAAAATTGGGTCGTGAACCATGAATTTTATGTGGATACCATACTTTGAATGATTTTGGTTTCACTATTGTACAATATTAATTTGACTTTATAAATAATTTAGCTTCTGGTAAATTTAAATTTTAATTAGGAGGTGAAATTGGTATAACATTTATGACTTTCAAATTTTAAAGGTAAATAAGAAAAGAAATAAAATGCGAATATTTCGCACGGGTTTGCTAGTAGTAAATAAACTCTTTTTTATTTGAATAATACATACAATATTTGTTAACATCGTCAGAATTTGTTCAATATATATATATATAAAGCTTTAAGTAAATACTCTTCACAGACTGCAAAGAGTTAAATATTTTTTTTTCTTTAAATTTGTTTATTTGTTTATTCGTTTTTGTGAAGGTCTGCTATCTATATAATTTGTGCAGTATAAATATATTAAAAAAAGTTTTAAGTAAATGATCCTGAATGACCACAAAGAATTTATTTTATTTTATTTTATTTTTATTTTTTTGTTAATTTGTTTATTTATTTTTGTGAAATCCTGTGCACAATACAATAGAGTTGTTCATACCAATTTTAAATAGAAAACATGCTGTATTAAATAGGAATATATCAGTTTCAATGTATTCTAAAAATATGTAGGGAAATGACAACGTGGGCGCGGATAGAATAAAATACTTACGAGAAATTCGAATGTAGAGTATTTTTGTAATTCATAGTGTTTGCTTACACAGTTCTTACTCTTTATTTATTGTTGTTTATTTTTTTAAATGCGTTGCTACTTTGTTTGCTGCACTCGTGCTTACTCCATCCACTAGATGAAAGTACGTGGTTTTATTTAGATCCAAAACAATTGTTGCGAGTTTCTGCATTTTATGATGTTTACACAAAGCTTTTTATTTATTACTTTCCAACACTAGTCCTACGGGGCATTTTTTGAAGGTATTTTTAAGATTAAAGCCTAACGTACCATTACCATTTTCTCTTCTTTTCTCTATCACTAGCCGAAACTCTTACTACAGATATATATATATATATATATTTAATTCAGGCACTTTAGCTGACTGCTAAAAAATATTTCCAGTAAATATCTTGTATGCATACAACAGAATTCTATTATTATACCTTTAAAATAATAACAAAACAATAACAATAAAAGCAGCAGGGAAAATGTCTCTCGGGACTAAATTAATAATAATAATGATAATAAATACCTTCAAAAGTTAAAGAAAATACCATCTAAAAAGTTAAAAAATAGCGAGTTTAAAGGCTATACATCTTTAAAGAAAAAAAGAAAAAAAAACATTGGAGTATAAGAGAAATAGAAGTGAGAAATTTAAAAGCTGCATTAAGTATTATGCCAGTCGTGTCTTGACATATAAAGACATTTAATTAAATTCATCGCGCATTCTGTGGCGGCAGCCATAAAAAGTAAATCTTTTAAGTGATAAGATAGACATTGTGTTTCTTTTTTATAAAACAGAATGAACTAATAAAATAAAATAAAAGTACTCAAAGTAAGTTAAACAAATGTTACATTGTGTATAAATAAGTTATATAAATGTTTCACTGTATTCATCTACTATACGTGTGGTAAAGGAGAAGGAGAAAAAAAATTGTATTATCAAAAGATATTAAACTAAAAGTAATTTGAAATGTGTGTGCTTCTATAGCATGTTTTCTAATTTAATTTACATGCTTCCATTTCACGAAAAAACAAATAAGTATTTTACAAATTTAAAAACAAGTAATGCATCTATCTCATAAAAAAAGGAATTTGGTTTTATACAATGAGATTAACAAACATAAAATGCAGTTAAATTCAAAAGTTTTTTTTTTTTTTTTTTTTTTTTTAATTACATATATCGTTGAAAACAACTAATTATAAGTATATAACTATCCATTTTATTATTATTATAATACGTTTTTGAAAAAAAAAATATATATATATATAAATAAAGAATAAAGAATAAAGTACACATAAATAAAATGAGATTTCAACAAAATACAGAGTGAAACATGGAAACAATTAACTGCTCTCACATTGTTTAAGATGGACAAAATTTTGAGAGAGAGGAGGAGTGGGGCAAACTAATCATAGGAAAGAAAAAATTCAGAGGCAGATGAACATTCGAATCAATGTAATGCTAATACATGTTATTCCCAAAGATATGTTTTACTTCCAAACACACACACGAAAACACACACACACATAAAAAAAAGAAAGAAAGAAAGAAGAAATGCTTTTATTTACAAGGAGAGGAAAATATGGAGTTTCCAAAACTAACCAAGGCTAATCGTCTAAATATATGTTATTAGCATTCATCTTATTTATTATTATTATTATTTTACTAAAATACCGTTATATATAACAGGTGAGCTAAAAGTTCGTTAAAACTTTAAAAAATTGTAAAAAAGGGGAAGGAATAATGATAAATATGAGAGGTTTGCAAGAAAGAGGTTAAAAAAATAAAAGTCGGATTTTGTTTAGAAGCAAAAAAAAAGTTCCCATCTTAAAAAAAAAAAAAAAAAAAAACTGCAGAATAACTGCAATTTAAAAGAAAAAAAATTGCAGTTTGGAAACAAGTAATTTTTTTCCTCTTGAACTTGTTCCAAATACCTTCAGATTATCTGCAGTTTTGTGCAGTCTTTTTTTTTTTTTTACCTTTTAAAAGTTTTCCTGAAGTTTTTTTTTTTTTTTTTTTTTTAAACTGGGGTTGCTTAAAAAAGTCACTGATAGAGGGCGCCGACAACCCAAAACGCAATCGACAGGATAAAGGTAATAAAAAAGCACCACAGAACTGGTGTTTTAAAATAATAAGTACAAAACTTTGAATAAGCACGATGAAATGTGAGAAACGCGCAATAATTGTTTCGTGTCGAAAGAAAACACGACGCTTTGTCAGGCGAATAAAGAAACAAGGAATGCTGAATCTTTGATTGCAGCACTCATGCTTACTTTGTTCGCCGGACGAAGGGTCGTGTTTTCTTTCGACCCGAAACAACTGTCGCGATTTTCTTGCATTTTATGGTGTTTATTCAAAGTTTTATATTTTTCAGTCACAAAAATAATTCTATCCAATTCTTCGTGCAATAACAAGTGTTATCATGATCTCCAGCGCATTTTACGACATTACTAAGTCGACTTACAACACCCGTTATAGCTGAATGTAACATGTCGGAAGAAATTGCAGACATTTCGCGATAGGCAGAACCTTTGAGTTCGGCCATTGTTGAAGGGGATGAACGGTACACAAGTGATTTCAAATAACCCCACAACCAGAAATCAGTTTTTTTGCCTTCTAAACAAAATACAACTTCTTTTTTATCCCTTTCTTGCAAACCACACATTTTTATTATTAGTCGTTCCTTTTTTTTTTTTTTTTTTTTTTTTAACACGCTTTTATTAGCTTCACCTGCATGCATGTTTGTATGTTTGTTTGTATGCATAATGTATGTTTGTAACCGCTCTGGGAGCAAACAAAAAGTCTATATTGTAAAAAAGACTTTCCCTACGTGAACGCTGTGGCTGTGAGGTAAAGCTCCACGCTACGAACCTAAAGGTCTAGCGTTCGAGCCCAGTCAGGGGAGATTTTTAAAATATGGTTTTTGTTTAATTCTAAATTACTTTAATTAAAGATTTAAATGCATTTAAATATTATGGTGTGTCACTCACACGATTTTCTCTTACCTTGCATTTTAATACTAAGATAGCTATTTTGTGCTTTTTAGTTCACATTTCTATAAAAGCGTGTTCTTTAATTTTTTAAAAATATAATATTATTTGATTATAGATTTTAAAAGTTTTAAAGATTTTTTTGGCTCACCCGGTATATATGTATATATAGTGAAAAACTTTTTAATCATTAAATGATATATTGCGTGAAGAAATGGAAAAAGAAAAACAATCATGAGAATCCTTATGATCAAAACATACAAAACGAATACTTTGTATTAATTTATATTCAAATTATTTCATTATATTCAATTTCATATCATTATATTCATCATTATATTCATTTATATCATTATATTCAAAGCATCAGGGGCCTTGATTGAATGTTGTATGCAAATAGGTGTAATTTCTGTTACTCTGTAAGCTTATTGCCAAAAAATTTATAGAGTGCAAAGCCCAATTAACACCTAATAAGACGTTAAAAATGAAATCAAAAGCAAGATTTAAAACACAAAATTCATAGGGAGATGAAATATAACTAAAAGAATAAAATTTCGTAACATAAATGAAATAAAACTTACAAAGTAAAATCTACATTTATGAAAAATATCAGCGAGTCACGAGACGTAAGTCACGAGACGTAAGCTTGCAATTTAATATAGATATGTGTGTGTGTGTGTACACAAAATTTTTCATATAAGGCAAGCTGTATTTTTTCTAAATACATTATTTGCTGCAAACCACAAAATTAGATAACCACTTAAAAGTAATTCCCATTAATTCTATATATATAAAAATAAATAAATAAATAAATAAAACAATTTGCAAGCTTCATCTAAGATAAAAATAAATACAATAAAGTAGTCTAAAGTTATCCAAATTTCCAGTTTAAAAGTAAAAAATAAAATAATAATAATAATAAATAAATAAATAAATAAGAAATTACAAGTTTGCTCGGAAAAAGGTTACTGTTATTGGCAATAAAAACCATGTAAAGTAAGAGGAGAGTATTGAATTGCGAAATTTAAAAGCTCTGCTTTAAGTATTATGCCAGTCGTGTTTTGACATATAAAGACACTCGGGGAAATTCATAGCAAATTCTATGGTGGTAGCTAAAAAAGCAATCGTTGAGTGATAAGAAAGTTAGACATTGTATTTCTATTTTATAGAACTGAAGAAACTATCAAAAAAGAATGAAGGACTGAAAGAAGCTTATATAAATGTCACATTCTAGTGATGTATAAATATGATAAAGAAAAGAGAAAGAGAGAGTAATATATTGTGTGGTTAAATGATAATAAACAAAAGTAATATCAAATGCTTGTATATGTTAAATTTGCACAGCTAGTTTTCTAATTTAATATGCACACGACTTTAACCTCTCGGAAAAAAAGGGGGGGGGGGTAACACATAATGCCACAAATAAAGTTCATTTAGTTTTATAGAAAATATTAAGAAATATAAAAAGCAATTAAATTCAGATTTTTTTTTTTTTTTTTTTTTTTTTTTTTAACGCCACTCACCATATTTTAAGTTAAACGATTAACTATAAATATATATTAAAAAAAAAAAAATCGGTTTTATTATTATAGTTATTCATTTATTGCTTTATTATCATTACTAGTATGTAACCCCGTCAAAAATGACGGAATGTGAACGATAAATCTTGAAAACAATGTTTAGATCATGATGGCTACCACGTGATCATTTAAATGTATTTTCAATTTTTGTTTATAAATGTGTTTCGATATTTTATAATTTTCGTTCTGAAATTAAAAAAATTCTACCCGATCAATAAATATGAATGACAATAAAAAAACTGCTGGTTGACAAAAAATATAGGCCCGACAACACAACAGCAACAACACATCCCAGTGTTCCATTAAGTGCTCTATACGCAAGCGAAGTGTGACGCCACTGACCGTCCGTGGATGCAAGAAAATGATTTCCTATGTTATTCGCCCATTGGATTTTTTGTAAAAAATTATTAAAAAAAATTATTTCCCGATTTTAATCCCCATATTTGGGTATAGATATGTATTAGTTATCATGTGCATGTGTTAGATTGAGTTATTTTGCTATCAAATTGACAAAATTTTAATTTTTAATTTCAAAACTCTGTTGTCCTTGGCGTTTTTGTATTTGGCGATCAAAAACGTACTACGAAAATCTACATGCCAGATGTATATTTTCGTAATATGTATTGTGCGAAATATTTTTCATATTATTCATTACTCTCTTAATATAAGTTTTTAAAATAACCATGATTTTTGAAAGGAATTAAATTATATTCGCCAGATAATTTGGCGATATACAACCTCTGACAATAAAGTTCGGTGAATAGTAATTTAACATTAATGTAGATGAAATATTAACGAAAATTACTTTATTGTCCTTCGAAATAGTCACCTCCCATAACTATGCACCGCTGAGATCTGCTATACATGTCCTGGAAACTTTGCAAGAAGTCTTCTTTTGGGATGGTGTTCGAAAGCCTCGTCACGTGTCGTTGGATGCCAGGAATATCGTCAAATCTCTTTCCTTTCAAAGCGAGTTTGAGTCGTGGGAATAGGAAGAAGTCTGGAGGATTGAGATCTGGCAAATATGGTGGATGTTCAATTTGCACCACCCTCTAAACGTGCCTGCTTCTGGTCGTCAGTCAAGTGATGTGGCACAAGACGACAACACGTTTTTCTCATCCCTAAATTCTGGGTAACGATTTGTCGCACGGATTCCCCAGTTATCTGCAGTTCATCAGCTATCATGCGCACAGTTATTCGACGATCTTCCGTGATTAATTTCCTCACTTTCTCAATGTTTTCGTCACTGGCGGAGATCGTCGGTCTTCTGCTACGGGAGTTGTCAGAAACACTTTCACGGCCTTCTCGAAAACGGGTAAACAGCTTGTATACACACTTCATGGACAGTGCTTGATCTTCATAAACACGTACCAGCATCGCATGAGTTTTTTTCGGTGTATTGCCAAGCTTAAAACAAAACTTTAAATTGATCTTTTCATTTCCTTGTTCTCAGTTAAGAACCAACGCACTAAACAAGCACTTTGTAAAACAAGTCTTACACGGAACACAAACGATGCTCAACTGAACAACGGTGGGGGCAGATGGTCAAGACCTGCCACTACACAGGTGCAGCGTTTTGTTTCGCTAATGCTGCCAGATCGGCCGTTCTGACTTCATTCATCGAACTTTATTGTCAGAGGTTGTATATATTTTTCTGCCAAGGATGACCGATATCAAATCTATTCCGCTGCAACATGTTAGTATCTTATATCAGATACTTAGACATTTGAAAACAAATTTCACTTCAAATTATGATAGAATATTTATCATTTTCCTTTTAATTAGTATATTAGTTGGATATTTATTGTGTAAATATCATCCTTTGAAATGAAATGTTTATGTTTTCAATGGAATATGGAAGTTTTTTTTTTTTTTTTATCTAGAGTTTTGAAATTTAAAATTCAAATTTTATCAATTTTAGAACAAAAACAACTTAATCTAACGCATGCACATGATAACTAATACATATCTAAACCTAAATATGGGGATTAAAATTGGGAAATATTTTCCCTCGATTTTTAATAATTTTTTACGAAAAATCCATTGGGCGTTTAACATAGGAAATATTTTTCTTGTGTCCACGAACGGCAAGTGATGCCATCACTTCGCTTGCGTATTTAAAGTCCTCATAATAAGAAAAAACGATTCACTTCATTTTACCAAAATACTCTTTTTTAAGACTATCGTAGATCCTGTTTTCAAATTTTCTAACTAACTATCCAATAACTACAGACACTCCATGCTAACCCAAATTCACCTCTACTTGATACCTCCAACCAGCTATCTCACCCACAACTAGAGATGGGAATGGTCCGAAAAAAACCGGAAATTTTGGGAAAAAAACCAGTTTTTTTCAGTTTTTTTCCGAATGGGTTTATTTCCGCCCGGAAAAATTGAAAATTTTGAAATTTCTAGAATGAAATAACGTGTTTAAAAATTTATAATATTTGCATTCCGATGCTTTTTTGTGAAATAATTTTTCATGTTCAGTATCTTACATGAAAACACTGACTCTGATAATGTTCATATTTCAAAAATAAAGTTTTAACCATGTAATGAAATGGTAATCCTGAAATATTTAAGTATTACAGTGACCTCCCTCCCATCACATTCATTTGAAATTACTTATTCTTTTCAAGTTTCTTTATACTTTCGTCTTTTCTCTTTTTTTAAAATATATATCCTTAGACTTGTCTATTATTTTAATGTATGTGGATATGTATTACACACACACACACATACATATAAATGCATGTAACAGTAAAAAAAAAAAACCTAAGCAACTACTTTCTATCAAAAAATTTATTTCACAATTTATAAAATTTACACGTGCAAAAGCCTACTTGATTTATGTCCTTTACATCTTAGTTAATAAGTTTTATATTATATATATGTAAATAAATAAATAAATAATAAAATGTTGTTTTAAATTTCTGAAGTTCAATTAACTTTAAATTAAACTTTAAATTTTATCTTGTGATTAATTTCATTTTCAGTGAAAATCTGTATTTACAGTCTAGCATTACGTCCAGTGTCTAGTGTAAATTGGTAAGCCTGACATGTATTTAGGTTTAGGTCTAGTTGACTAAATATTTTCTCTTGCATATTAAGCTCGGTTCAGGTTAACTGATTTATATTTCTTATGGGTCAGATTGACTTAATTTTATTCCTGGGGGCTGGGTTGTCCGATTTATTTATTTTTATTTTATTTTTTTTTTTTTTTTGGGGTCGGGTTCGGATTAGGCTGACTGAATTTTTCCCCTGCAAATTAGGTTTAAGTTTCCATTTTTTTTTTTTTTTTTAAATATATAAACGTTCCGGAGGAGGGGCCTAGTATAGCTAGAATCGCTCGACACCACTCATAGAGTGGTGTACGCTCCTCCCTGTTAAAGTTGACCCGACTTTAAAAAAAAATGATCATAATAAACAGAAATTTTTTTGATATAATTATAAACATGCTACATATTCCTATGATTAAATATACATGCACACAAATTATTGCATACATATTGCTGAAAGGCAATAAACAAAGACTCCGAGCGATTTCCTGTGCCCCTTGGGGCGCCCTGCTCAGCTCTTTTTTCCTTTTCACCGACCAGACTGTCTTCGTCAACGCACGCAGCTGTTTTCTGCTGCACTTATATTTTCAAGGAGATTTTAAATTTTTTTTTTTTTTTTTTTTATTTATTTATTTATTTTTATTTATTTTTTTAATCTCCTGCTGCTTTACTCAGGTTAATTCCCCTGCTAACGTGGGAGAGTTTCTGAGACTAAATTCTAAATTTATTTTTTAATTAAAAAGCCTTCGGCTTTTTAATTTTTTCTTTTCTATAACATTATTTTTATGTTTTTCGGCACTTTCGATGGAGGTAAGCAACGGTTGCGACCGATTGCAGGTACTCCGAATCAACTACGTTGACGTTGAATAAACAAAGAAAAATCATACATGTATAAATATATTATATACTAAACTTGAAGCATATTTTTGTACTCGAAGTGCATAACACACATAAATGGTTAAAAATTATTAATCTATTTTTTAGATTTTTAAATATATAACTTAGTGTATCAATTCCATTAAAAAAAAAATTAAATGATTTACTAACTTTGTAACAATAAAAATTAATTTTATTTTACAACTTTAAAAAGTTCTGCATGATTTTCAGACGAATCATTAAATATAATTTAGTTTTCGGGTTTCAGATATGAAAACATCAGGTTCGGGTCAGATATATATATATATATATATATATATATATATATATTTGTTAGTTTGATTCTAATCTAAATTCATTTTATCAATGCTGCTGGGAGATGAACATTCCATAGGAATGCACACCCTATGCAAAATTAATGGTTGAAAGATGATTTGACTAGTTTTTGGTGTTTTGTATAAGGAAAGGTACTGGCAGTTATGAAACAGAAAGGCTCATTTTTAATAGTAAAAGCTCTCTGTACGTTTCTGTTAAGAAAAAATAATATGGATTGCATGTATTTTTAAATATTTAACACTTCATATTTTTTAAAATATTATAACTATTAAGAAACCCTATTTTAATGTGTAAAAATTCAATTTTTCCCATTTTTTCCAATTTTTCCAGAAAAAAACCGGAAAAAAACTGGTTTTTTTCCACTGCCTCAAAATTTCCGGAAATTTTACATCTCTACCCACAACATCGCCAAAATATCCAGGATCCAGCTAGGGACTTTCTCATTCTCAACCGAACATTTTACCTTGACTCGACATTATCACCTTAGACTACTCTACTTTCAATACTCATTTCAACTGGTGACTTTTACTTGACCAACCAAACATTCTATCCCAACTATAACTTTACACTAATTTCAAAACTAAAATCAACTGGCAACATTTACGTACTAAACTCGACGCCAATCATACCTTACAATGTAAACAAACAATGAAGTTTGATAAAAATATTTAAAGGCTTTAATGCGTTTTTACAAATATTTTAAGATTTTTAAGGCTTTAATATGTTTTAGAAATATTTTAAGCGTTTTTTTTAATTAAACAGTCAAAGAGTCGTTCATTCGGAATTAAAAAGTTGTCCATTTGGAATTTGTATTTTCTGAATGGCAACAGTTTTGGTTTGTTTTTATTTGGTATTGCATTGTTTATAATCATGCCGCCCAGACGGTGGAGTGGTTAGCGTTCCTGACTTCTACACAATTGGGCCCGGGTTCGAATCCCGGAGAAGGCATGGATGTCTGTATTGTCCTTGTTCATGTTCTTGTATCTGTTCTTGTAATAAAAACTTGTAAACCCTTGTGGTGTGGATTATTCGAGATATAAGCGGCCCTAGAGGCAAGCAATAAATATCATGTACTCATCAAACCAAACCAAACCAAACCAAAGTTTATAATCATGAAGTTACATAATTCTATTTATAGGTTCATGTTTATAACAGTCAGTGTTCCGTTATATTTAATTTAGACATGTAAACATTACAATTGAATAGTTTTTCAAGGTTTTATAGGAAATAAATAAGTATACGTGCGATACAAAACATGTATGAAAATGATATTTATGTTTCCTAAGTTGAATTAAACAAACGGAAAAAAAATGGCTGCCAAAAGTTTCTGTTTTGAAGCGGTACTAACCGGATTCGTTCATGACAGATGAGGGTCATTATATATATTAATTATTATTATTATTATTATTATTATTATCACTCTTAGGAGGTAGAGACTTTATACACTAAATAATGAATAATTTGATAAATAATTTGAAAATAAATATATATCTTTAGTAGATTACATTAATTATTATTACCATTAGTTTTATTTCGTAAGTTTTTTTTTTTTTTTTTAAGGTTTAGAAATAAAATACATATAAATGATAAGTTTATTTTCTTTCTTTCTCCCCCCCCCCCCTCTCTCTCTCACTCTTTTTTTTTTTTTTTTTTTAATAAATAGTTCATCTTCATATATATATTATTTCTTCCACATTACAAAGATATATATTTACTTAAAAGTAATTTCTCATAAATTTCCTCTATGCAAACAAACTTCTTTACACCTTTTCTCGATTAAAAATATAAAAATAAAATAAATCAACCAAATGAATAAAAAATACTCTCAAATTAAAGAAAATGTCAGGTTATAAGTTAAATATGCAGATTGTATATATACACATCTATTCAAGTTTATTCGTAAGGAAGTTATAAATTTGGATAATAAAAAAACATGGAGAATATAAAAAAGATAGCTCTGAATTGAGAAATTTAAAAGCGGCATTAAGTATTATGCCAGTCGTGTCTTGACATATAACGACATTTAATGAAATTTATCGTTCATTCTATGGCAGTACCTAAGAAGAAGGAAATCTGTAATTGATGAGAAAGTTAGACATTGTATTTCTTTTTCATAGAACTGAACAAACTATCAAGACAAAATAAAGATGCTTAAAGAAAGTTAAATAAACGTTAGATTCTAGTCATATATAAATGTGATAAAGAGAGAAAAAAATAGTAATAGTTATTTTACAAAGCATAATGCATGTAACAGTTATATATACACAAAAAGTATATGATGTTATTTTAATTTTTGTCATTTAAATTAACAAAAATAAACTTCAAAAACTCCAGAAGCTTTTTAAATAATAATATATACATCATATATAAATGAAAGCAAGTAGCTGTAATAAGTACAGGGTGCCTTATAATTCTGTAGACGTTTTAAAAATTGATAAAACTTGAAGGAATTGGCCGAATTAAACGCAGTTTGCAAATAATAATAATAATAATAATAATAATAATAATAATATATACATATATATATTCTCGTAAAGATTTTTATTTTTATTTATTTATTTTTTATTTATTTATTTATTTATTTATTTTTTTTTTTGGGGGGGGGGGGTAAAGAAAAAAAAATAGTTAATCGATGTGTAACGAGAAATACGCAGAATAGAGTTCTATAAATTGCACAGTTTTACGATTAAAATATCTTACTCGTACTTACGCATACATGTAGTTTTAATTGCGATACTGAATTGGTTGATAAAGTGTTATTTTTGAAAATATTTTCCTTCAGGTAAGAACCACTGACTAAAGCTGCAGTTGACGGTGTTGTAACTTCTTGGCAAACTGTAATTTGTAGTTATGGCGGACACACAGAATAGGTTTTATATGCCTGTAAAGATTTACATGCAAATAAATATAGTTTTTCTTGGAAATGTGTGATTTGCACACGGACGCACATTCGCCCTCTATTAACGACAAAAAAAAAAAAAAAAAAAAAAAAAAAAAAGAACCCCTTTCACAAGGATAAATTTTCGCAAATCGTGTTCAGTTCTACTAATTCCTTCAACTTTCATGAATTTTTAAAATGTCTACAGACTTATGAGACACCCACTATAGACAACCCTACAAACACACTTATCCACAGTTCATCCTAAAGTAGGCTGACCATATGACCTTGAATCTGGAGGACAGCCCCCGAAAACAACCTTCGTCCCCCAAAAATTACAACACATTTGGGGACGCCGCCGGTTATAAAATTATTAATGTTTTATTACAATAATTTATTATACAGACGGTAACAAAAGTCTCCGAACACTAGCAAAAATTCTTATATAAAAAAGTACACTTAATACAGTTTTGTTATATAAATCCTTGTCGAATCCTGTTTTTAGACTGACTAAGAACAGGATTCGACAAGGATTTATTTCACAAAACTGTATTAAGTGCACTTTTTTTTACATAGGAATTTTTGCTAGTGTTCGGAGACTTTTGTTACCGACTGTACGTATAATAAATACGCTGAAATAAGTTCTTTTAGGTGCTTTATACAGAAAAGTTACTAAAATTTTACAATTTAAGGTGGTTTAATTAATTATTTATTTTTTGTCCACGAAATTCGAGGACACCGCCGCATTTGTCCTCGAATTCAATGAAAAAAAAAAAAAAATGGTCACTCTATCCAAAAAATATCCCTTTCATCCACATTACATCCTAAAGGTGCCTGTTTCATCCTCAAGATGTCCTATAAATGTCCCGGAAAGAAGATGTGTTTGTAGGGTATACTTTTTAATAATTATTATTTTCGTTCTTATTATTATGATTAACTTAACCTTAGGTTTATTGATGCATTAAAAATCATGGATAATTTGGTTTTAATAATTGGAAAGTATAGTGAATAGATTTCTGTACTAAATATTATTTATTATTTTTTTTGAATTATAAATGTCTTATTATGATTTTTTAAGATTTATTCAATAAAGTACGTAAAAATAAAGTTATTGATTTTAAATCTTTGACAAGCGGTTAATCTTTCGATAAATATTTGTTCTAAATCACAAAGTTATATGATTACCTAATAGTATTTCCTATACATGTTCTCTGTATAAGTACGTGTTTTCTTTTACATCGATAAAAAATAAAATAAAATAAATAAATAAGTGACTTCAAGTTCACGAAAATGCCAGTTTACGTATAAAATAATAATAATGTCATTATTAATAGGTATAAGCGTTTTCTGCACAGTTAGTTAGTGATAAAAGCAACAAGGCAAACTACTACGTCTAGAGAACCAAATAGAAAAAAATGGAAAGCAGACAGCTGTTTCAGTAATATTTAGCGTACCGTCTTCAGTTCAAAAAGAAATGAGGGAGAAGTGCACTTATATATAAGAAAGGAATCTAATTCTAATCAACCAATAGAATTACATGGGATGTGGGGAACTGACCAATAGAAATTTAACAAACACTAGTTGTTAAATTTCTAAATGCTACCGAAACATCTGTTTGTTTTTCAATTTTTTCTATTTGGCGTTCTAGACGTTGTAGTTTGCCCTGTTTTATAACCTCACGCCAAGTCACCCATTAATAAAATAAAAGCAATTCAAATAAATTATATAAACGTTACACTTATCTACAAGGGGGATAAAGTAAAAAAGAGAGAGAGACAGACAGATTAATTATGTATAAATCCCATTTTAAGAAAAGCAGCTATAAATATGTAATTATTTATTCTAAAAAATCCGAGTGTAAGATTCATTTTTATACCAACTATGTGAAAAATGCCAGGACCAGGAATCGAACCCGGGCAGTTCGCTTAATGTGAGGATATTTTACCACTGAGCTATCCTGTGTGATGACCAAATCAGCACTTCTCCCAGAATATCCGTTGGCAAAGTCACCGTGTCTGCAAACGCAGATATAACAGGTGAGAATATTAATCGTGGCACAACTCCTATAGACCACAAAATTTTAACTGAGAAATTTTATTCATTAGATTCATCAACCATGAATATTCATTTCGATAAATTGGAATGTAAAGTTGATTTTTATGCCAAATCAACCTCACACTCCAGTTTAACTAAATGGATGTTCATGGTTGATTAATTTACGAATAAATTTTCCCAGATGTAATAATTTGTTTTATTATTATTATTATTATTATCATTATTATTTTAATATTTGACGTGCTCAAAATTAGTTCGAAATAAAGTGAATACAGCATATCTTTATTAAATTACATTTTCTTTTCTTTTCTCCTCTCTCTCTCTCTCTCTATATATATATATATATATACATAATTTCGTAAGTGTTTTATGAAGAATTTTTAAAATTAAGGAATAAAGTGCAACATGAATTTTTTTTCTTTTTACACTTTTTTCTTTTTTCGTTCGTATACCTAAATTCTTCTAAATAGATTTGTTTTAAATCACAGCATTAGATAATTATTTAAAAAACATCCCAATTAATTTTCGATATGCATTTAACTCTTATACACCTTATTTTAGTGCAGATAAAAAAATAAAAAATAAAATAAAAATCTTCACAAAACAAATGAACAATAACTGTTAAGAAGTTGATAAAATAGAATATAAGAGATACAAGTTCATTCACACAAAGGTTACAAATCTGAATAATTAAAACGAAGAAAGATACAAAATAAAAGGATAGCATTAAACTTAGAATATTAAAAGTTTGCATTCTTAAGTATGATGCTAGTCTCGACACATAAAATCATTTAATGGAATGGAAACGCGAGTTCCACGGCGGTGGCTTAAAAATAAATATTTACGTGATGAGAAAGAAAAGTTGGAAGACACAATTTTTATTCACAGTGCTGAAAAGCTATCAAAACAAAATGAAAGCACTTAATGTGGTGTTACAAAAATTTCCCCTCTATTCATTTTTAAGTGTGATAAAAAAAGAAATGGAAAAGAAAAAAGTGACAGAAAGTAGTTATTTAATCAAAAGATAAAATAATAATAATAATAATAATAATAATAATAATGTACTGTTGGTACAGCAGCATTTTTTATTTTTTTTACAACCTTCGATGTTCTAACAAGGAAACCATCCCATACTGTAATCATACAAAAAAAAAAAAAAAAAAAATTCCGAACAAGCATTAATCGAAAGAGCATATATAAATATGCTTTTTGACGCATAAAACAATAACCCTCGTCAGCTCGTTTTCGAGTTATAAATTCTGAAATTTCGCCAATAATCGGGCAATCACGCCTTAATCGATAACACCACGCCGTACTGAAATAATGAATGAAATCCAAAACAAGCAGAAATCGAAAAAGAATCGACAAACGTGTTCTTTGATGCATTATTCAATTGCCCATTTGAGCTTTGAGATATATTCAATCGAAATATAATGTCTACAAATTCGCTCTAAGATAGAAGCTACAAATTCATAAAAGTCATGGTTCTGAGAGGTTTTAACGGGACTTCTCTGCCACTCCTTTCTCGTTACTACATTTTTACTCAAATATAGATAGATATCTCGAGAACGGGCTTACGAGGGCTAACAAATTCCTTTACGTTAATTACAAAAGTAAAGAGATATTACATATGAATTAACACATACTTAACCAATGTGACTTTGTTCCCACACATTGCATTATTTAGGTCGCTATTCTATATTTAAGAAATTTAATTATCAACTATTACTATTCAAATTCTACATAAAATTTTAGGCTACATTAATTGGTAAGTAAATGTTTCAAATTTTTAAAATCCAAACTCATAATCATTCAACAAATAGAAGCCATAAAGATATATAATTTGGTGACAAAACTTGAAATTTCTGATTTGGAGGCAAAATTTGATAGTTGACGACGAAATTTTTGACTTGGCGACGAAATTAGTTATTTTATGACAAAATTTGGCGAGCTTGGCGATGAAAATTCGCAGCTTTGGCGTCATTATATTTTCTTCCCACGCAAAAATCTCATGTTCTGAACTATTCCTCATAAACGATATTTTTACCAAGACTAACGCATTATTTTAATTTTATATTTTAAAATGATTAATTAAAACTTTTACCATGGTTTTTATATTTTCAGCTGTCTTTTCTCCTCATTGTTTGCACGTGACGTAAGCATCAGATTATAAGTTTAAGTAATTAAAGCTAAAGAAAAAGTCGGCTTCACTACAATTGACGAAAAATCACTTTTTAACTTGTAACTTTTAAGCAATTGATGTTATCGAAAAAGTTTAAATACAAAAATTGTTCTTTAGGGTAAGGCGGTAATTTGCCTGATTTGAAGTATTTTCCTATTTTCAATATTAAAGCAATTATGGGCAAATGAAAATTTCCACCCCCTTTGAGCTGGATACCCCATCTACGAACTCGACCGAGATTTTTACTCTCCTGACAACATATCCCGAGCTGGTTAAATTTAAATAAAAATTACTTCAGTCATCGTGTTCTGTATATATATATATATATAACGCTTTTTATACATATGTATACCTATATCTATATCTATATATATATATATATATACTTTTGAACGGAGGGTGGTTTTGGGTTCTAGGGTTCATGATCGGTGAAGATATGAAAAAATTTTCCAGAGAACCATTGCCACAACCAATAGGTAGATCTCCTATAAGGAATCTACCTAAAATAATTATAAAAATGACGGCGGGGGCAAATAGATAGACGAACACAAGTTAGAAACATCTTTATACTTTGATTGTAAAGTGTTAAAAATGCATAATATAATTGAAAATGCACTTCGAGTGACTCCCACTCATATACCATTAGGTATATAAATACTTTTGTGTTGTTAATAAGGTTAATCCTCAATGTTATTAATGTTGAGATTCTTTAAATATTATGCCAGACTTAACAAATATGTGTATTTAATGAAATGCAACGACGTTAAAAAGATATACTAATAGCTGTAAGGAAAAATCTCTAACAGTATACTCTATAATCTCTAACAGTAATGCTATAAAATGGAGGTTGTACGATTGAGAACTAATTTTTTATGATAAACACATAGACGAGCATACAGTGAAGCCACATATTCTAAAACTAGTAGTGAGGACGCGTCCAAAATGTAGGAGGGATGCCAGCTTGACCGGCAGTTTGAAATTTGGAAAACATCCAATAATTCTGCAGTCTGTTATTGCTCATTTTCTCTGAGTCAGATGACTGTCACCCCTATTTTAGCAAAGGACTCATTAAGTTAGCACTTGCGCAGATGCTTCGATGGTTTCATGAAATGTGGTCGAAGAATATCAAATAGTTCTCTAACGTTGTGATATGTTAGTAAACATTTATTTGTACTAAAATAAACATAATTTTCCAAGGAAATTTGCAATAGTTGCTTTGATTGTAGCGCCCTTTTTAAATAGGTAATTAAACTAATTTTTTTTTTTTTTTTTTTTTTATTAAAAAAAAAAAAAAAAAAAAAAAAAAAAACATTGTGAGAGTAAATCTTTTGCAAACCGCCTGAAAATATACATTTCTTTCTATTTAAAGAATTTTCAAACTATTTTTCATTTTATGACTCATCCGTTATTTTCAACTTGTAGAATTTTATAACATGTACTGAATCTTTAACAACTATGACGTGTTTTACAAGAAACATCAAAATATACTTGAAGAGTAGTAAAGAAAATAATATTTTTTCTTAATATTTCAGCTACGCTCGTGTAAAGGAAAACAAAAATTAGTGCATTCGAATTCATTACTACAAAATGCGCCGTTCTCTTTCAATGCTTTATGAATTACTTAAACTACTACTTTAAAATTGTTCTTTCGGGACGAATATCCGGAAATTTGCCATTTTTATTCATGGGCAAGAAATAATTTAGTAGCTTCATAAAAAAATACCTTGTCGTTAAAGCATCACATTTAACGGGGAAGAAAAAAACTTTTCTGGTTAAACATAAAAAAAAATGTGTATTTTTTAAAACTTTCTTTACATTCAGCAACATCAATGCGCGGTTTTGTTCATGATTATCATTTTCATTATTTTTGCGATTACGGTTGCATTTAATGTTCTAAAATTAAGTCAAAAGTGGTAGTTTTTTTCCCTTTTGTTTTGAAGAATACGCAAATACATCTGATTAATGTCTATTAATTTTGTTACGTTTTGTGCATTATATAAACATTGAAATGAGCTTAAATGAAATCCTTCCCACACACCGTAATGAATTCGATTTATTTTTTCAAATCGGATATTTAACGGTCCAATAATTGTGTAAATAGTACTACTGGTTGATTTGTGTAGACCTATACACAAACCAGTAGTGCTATTTATAAAATTTAGTGAACTTGAACAATGATGCCTTGAACAATAATGTTCAACACTGTAAAAAATAGGTTTTTAAAAGTAAGTATATATTGTCTCAAAATAGCCCCGAAACAATATATACTTAAATTTGAAAATTCATGTACTAATTTTTCAGTATATCGACATGTTCAAAAATGGGGTTGACCAATAAGAATCTCAATATCCCCAAGTTTGACACGTCAATATACTCAAAAATGAGTACATGGGTTTTCCAATTTAAGTATATATTGTTTCGGGGCTATTTTGAGACAATATATACTTATTTTTAAGAACCTGTTTTTTACAGTGAAGGCATTTAAAAAATATTAACGAAAATGAGAAAGGAAGAAAACTAAGTTTATAAAAACTTTTTTACTTTGTTGAAAAGCGCTAAAAATGAGGAAATTAGAAAACTAGTATGCCGTGGCCATCACAAAATTTTGTTTTATAGTTTTCTATTGAAATTCAAATAGCGCTCTGTGCAAATGGTTTATTATAATATTATTAGTCAAACTCAATTTTCACAGTGAGTTGCAGATGATTTTCTTCTCAGAAAGGTATAACCCTAAATATAGAAAGAAAATGAATTTTATATCCTATAGATGGCATCTTAAAAAATGCATACATATGCAAAAATGTTATCCTTATTGATTATTACTATTCCTTTTTTTTTTTCTTAAATTTACAATAATTGGTTAAAATTGATCCTCATTGTGTATGTTTATACGAAATTTTGTCCAACACTACCATACAAAAAGTATGGCATAATATGATGAACCGGAACGAAGTACCACTTGTTAAGCTATGTGTATCAAAAGCTATTCGACATCAATTTGTGCCCAGGTGCAACTAAATGTAACTTTTTATGAAATTCTGAACAGTCAGAAATTTATTCTCACACACAGAGACATTGAGTTCAGGAAATCTCAAAACATGTAAATACATCAAAAACTGGAAGTGAAATTTTTTTACCAATCGAATACTTTTTTCTATTGAATGTATGGAAAAAGTAGAAAAATGTTTCATGTAAAAATGATTTGCAGCTGTCATTTTCATTCAACATAGCTCCATACATATGTTTGATGCATATTTAAATGGCGTATGTACTGCCAATTATTTTCCGAATTGTTTTACAACTTTACTACTTAATAAATAATAATAATATATTACTTTTTTACAGCTGAATTAACTTAAAAAAATTCCGTTAATTACTCAGGGAAGATCATTATCTCTGGATTCGTCTTTTTATGGAATAACTAGTGCTTTTAAAAGCTTTTTTCGAAAGCAAAAATAATTATCCAGTAAAATTCACTGATTAGTGAAAATAAATTAATGTAACAGCGTCTAGAAAATTTTTAATAAAGCAGAATTATTTAATTTTTTAATTGCGGATACTTTATTACTTTAATTTTTATTATCATTTGTTCAAGCATCACGCAATTAATTTCGTATAAATTTTGACAAAATACTAAAATGATTGCAATAGGGCAGTTCCTTGTTTGTAAACAAACATCTCAACTTTTATGAGTGGTTGGCAAAAAGGCTTGGGATCTCTTGATTACTTGATTACTACCAACGGAAAATCAATGGTGGGCGGGGCGCGGGAAAGTCGCGCGCGCTTTTTTGCCAACCACCAGACGTCACGAGGAAATGCTCTATATTATGGTTGGAATAATTTAAGTTTATTTATTTATTATTTTAAGTATAAAGATTCCAAGGAAAGAAAATAGATTGAAATTATTTAAAGTATAAAATGTATTATGCACTATCTACCAATATGTATTTGGACACTTTCGAATTTAGACATTTTGGCAAATATCTAGAAATGTTCTTTAGGAATCATTTTGAAACTTTGGTAGTGTAAAGAACATGGCATACCTCATACATTTAAGTAAAAGTTGTGTTCTGAAAAGAAAAAGGGGCACAATAAAAAATTAAATAAAAAACAAAATGTTTTGTAATGTCCCTGTAAAAAGTAATGCTTTAAATACGTTTTGGCTGTAGTATGTGGTTGGTTGGTTGTGGGGATTAAAGCCGATTGACTGCACTTGGGTCCTAGGCCTGAGCAGGAGATTTCACCGTGAGAATCTTTCTAAGGGGTTCTAACCCATATTTATGCAAGTTTTGGGGGAAATCCCGAATGGCTAGGCCGACGAGCGCGACCTGAGATCAAACCAGGCACCTCACGTCTACTAGGATCGAGCGGAGAACTGCTCGGCGGCTGTAGCATGTGATTATGAAGACATTTCTCATTATCTGTATAAATTTGTGTGAGGCTACCACATATAATCTTGGAGATAACTTTTTTTTTTTATCTTTAATTGAAAAAAAAAATAATAATAATCCACATTTTTAACTATAACATGTAAGTGCAAAGACATTTTACGAAAGTTTGGCATACTACATTAGACACAGCATACTGCAATCAAAATGCAAAAATTTTCAATATCTTATGAAATATGAGCATTTTCACTAAAAAAATTTTGACTACGCATGCGTTAGCTTAAAAAAAAATTGCATTTGCATAATTTAATAGCCAAAAGTATTGAGAAACGTATATGAATACTCCACACAAATATCAGGTAAACTCAAAAAGTTATAAGAGATAGAATGAACAGAATTTCAGTTCTCTAAAAATAAAAGTTAAACTATAAAGGGTTTTATTCACATTTTTATTTGATTCAATCAATGCCCAGTGGTAATAACGTGTTCGCTGATTTTCAATAAATATTAATAAAATCCCTCATCATCTCCCTTTTTTTTTTTTTTTTTTTTTTGAGAAAACTGAAATTCTGTTTCTTCTACCTCTCATGACTTTTTGAATTTACACAATAATTTTTTGGGGTTTTCCTATAATTTCCTCAATACTTTTGGCTATAACCTTATGCAAATGGAATTTTTTAGAAGCTAGCGCATGGGTAGTTAAAAATTGTTTAGTAAAAATGCTCATTTTTCGTAAGATATTTAAATTTTTTGCATTCTGATTGCATTATACTGTGTCTAATGTAGTATACCAAATTTCCTAAAAATAGATTTGCACTAGGTTTAATAACCTACGAGTTATAATTAAAAAGGTGGATTTTTTTTCTTTCTCTTACCCATAAGGTAGAGAAAGTATTGTTTTTGGGTCAAATTTTCGAATGCAAGATTTTGTTATATATACGCGTTTTGAGGTCCCCTGAATACGAAAATCATGTTTTTAGCAAATGGTCTGTGTGTATGTCTGTGTGTGTGTCTGTCTGTTATCAGCATATCTCAAAAACAAATTATGGCAGAAAGTTCAAACTTGGTATTCTAAATGTGTATCATATAGGGGTGCTACAGTAAGCTTTTCGTTAAGATCAAGCAAATGGTTCGTGTACAGGGACAATCAAGAGAATTCTAATACATTACGTCTATGGGGGAAATTGCAGGTAAGTAGAGTTTAACGTCTATAGACTGCACTAAACCAAATGGAACGAATATATATATCTTGTAATAGAGATGATTAACTGGGCAAAAAAATTGTGTATGTAGGAGCCTCGCCTCCCCCCTCCCCTGGGGGAGAAGTCCCCCCTCGAGGTGAGTAAATTTTCATGATGGGTATCTTTCAAAAGAGCTCGCCAATACCATTAAAACGAATGGTTGAACCATCGATCTGCGATAATTTAAAACAAAGTTATCGATTTTTTTTTTTTTTTTTTTATAACTTTTAACGAAAAAAATACTTAGAAAAAAATCGTATTTTTATTTATTTATTTTTTATTTATTTTTTTTTTTTTTTTTTAATATTGAGAATAAAATGAACTTTTTTTGGATATTTGGTGTTATACTACTTCTCTAATATGGAAATCGTCTGCATTATCATAAGAGGTAATTTTTTAAATAATAATTTTAATAAATTATTTAAAAAAAAACAGAATTATTTTTTAATAACCGAATAAAATTCTATATAAATGCGGGTGCATTAATGAAACGGGGGGTTGAGGGGGGCGGTAGCCCCCCTCACACAGAACTAATTATCATATAAAACTTTTCAGAAGCCTAATATTAATTGTTTAACACAGGTTTATATAACAGTACTCGTTATATTACCTTTTATTCTGCAACCTGTATTTATAGTGTTAAATTTCAGGGTAAGAGAAAGTCGTGTGAGTGACACACCAGATTATTTTCTTTGCAATTTTCAAAAAATCCGTTATATCTCCATAAATATAATACGAGGTAGCCTTATAAAAATATATACCGATAATGAGGAAAATCCCCATAATCACATGATACAACCGAAACGCATTTAAAGCATCACTTTTTACAGGGTGATGCAAAACGTTTTGATTTTTGTTTAATTTTTCACTGATCTTCTTTTACTCTTCAGGACACAACTTTTATTGAAATAGATGAGGTATATAACATGTTCTTTACACTGCCAAAGTTTCAAGATGATTCCTAAAGAAATTTTCAAGATATTTGACAGAATGTCTAAATTCGAAAGTCTCCAAATAATTATTGGTAGATAGTGTAGAATGACTAAGAATATAGATTTTCAGTTTATTTTACAATTAAAAACAAAATATTCGCAGTTTTACGGTTCGAATAATTTAAGTTGATTTACTTTATTTTTAAATATAAAAATCTGTAGGAAGGAAAATAGGTTAAAATTATTTAAAATATAAAAAGTTACGAATTAGAACTGTTATACATATATGTATGTATATATAGTATTAAAAAAGTTATGTATTAACAAATAATATAGATTTTTCAGAATATTTTGCAATTAAAAATAAAATAGAATACCATAAAGTGCCATCACTGCAAAATACATTGAGGATTAAATGATATAATGAGTAAGTATAGTTGGAACGTGTTTTTTAATTCTTGCTAATTGCATTTGTTGTTTTTCTTTCTATCTATCTTTTTATTTATTTACTTTTTTTTTTCTAAAGGGGTTAGGTATCTTTGAATGATGGAAATATCAGCAAAAAATGATCATAATTTCATTTATGAAATCTAAAATATTAATAATAATAATTTTTAAATTGCAATTTTTAACAGAATTTAACCAAAGTTTTTCCTCTCTATCATAGATTTTACAATAATTGTACATTTTTAATTTAAATTCTTTTTCGTAAAAATATCAGAGCTAGTTTTCTGTTGATGCAAACCTTGAGCGCAATTTTACATGCAAATGATACATCGCATAAACCTGAAAAATTTATACATATGGAAAAATATCCCACATTTAAAATAATAATAATAATGATAATTTTACTGAAAAGCTCCCTTTTTGTAGGAAGGGGGGGGGGGAGATTAGTACTATTAAAAAATTACCACTATTTCTAGTGTAATTATGCTTACAATTTGAAAAAATTAATGTTAAAAGGCTAATTGTTTGTCACTTCTTATATTTACATTTACATGTCACGTAAAATATGTTAAACTTTCAATAAATTCTGGTTAACCATCATGGAGATATTGTACGCGAGAGATTATGCAAGCAATGTGCAAAAATGTCAAATGCATGCATATATATAAGAAATGAATACATATATTTAACTTAAGAACTGAAAATTATGTGAAATAAAGGTTAATTCCGAGCAAATGAAACTAAAATAACAATAAGGAGCAGAGGCCACTAAGGTTTAAATATAATTAATACATAAAAACTGTAGAACTATTTTTAAAACTGTAGTAGAGAGACAAAACCTTTCTTAACATGTGTTAAAATTTACAAGCTTTTAAAAGTAATTACTTTTTCAGTTATTACAAATATAAAGTTATGGTCATTTTTTTGTTGCTATTTTCGCTGTTCAAAGGCCCGCCTGACACTTTAATATAAAGTAGGAACAAAGTAATATCTTCAAATTTTTCGCATGTATATATAAAAAATTATTTTCGAAATTTGTCAAAAAACGGGGAAATTGAATTGGGGAACGAACAACTTTAAGATGATTTTATAAAATCACTAAGAAAGAAGAGTGACGCATAGTACATTTACGCCAACGTATTTTATTTTTGAATCAAAGGTGTGAGAGGCTTGGAGTTTTATCGAAACACACCTTTCTCACAAAAAAGATAAGCGAGGAAAATAAAGAAAAGAAAACACCCACTAAACCAATATCACTTAAATCGGCAGGTGGTACACCATAAAGATAAAAGATAGGCTTTAGCCTTCCAATTTCCGTAGCTTTATTGATGAGGAGAGGATAAAGGAGTACACTGAGTAATTTTAACTCGTAATATATCCCATACAGGAATCGTAAAAGCAATCTATATTATTGCTCCATAAAAACAAGATACTAACGATTGAACAGTGCAAAAATTTATTTATTTACTTATTTATTTTCATGAAATTTGCAAAGATAAGTAAACCCTTCAAAGATAATAAAACTTCATTAAAAAAAAAAAAAAAAAAATCTGGAGTGACTCCACTCGACTTTCCGAACATTGATTAATTATCAGTTTTGTAGATAAAGTAAAGAAAAAGGAGTTGTTAAACAAACAAAAGAGAGAAAACCGTAATAGAATGTTTGAGTTTTTTTCTCCATATATCACACGATGTTTTATTCAACGCTACTGAACTTTGAGCCTATAGATCATAATCATAAAGAATTTTTCGTTGTGACCCTGTAAAAACCTATAAATGCTAGATTCACCAAAATGCTTATAGTTAGTGAAACAGTGATTTATAATATTCATATAAATTTTCAGCTCAATTGAATGAGGCGTTTAGATGCTATCGCACTTTTAAAAATTTGTCCCATAGGCCATAATGATAAATAATTTTTCTTTGTGTCCCTGTAAAAAAACTGTAAGTGCTAAATTCACCAAAATCTATACAGTTGGTGCAACTGTGATCTATAACATGTGTACAAATTTTTTGCTCAGATTAATAAGGCGTTTAGACGCTATCGCACTTTTAAGAATTTGGCCCCATAGGCCATAATGATAAAGGATTTTTCCTGGTGTCCCTGTAAAAAAACTCTAAGTGCTAGATTCACGAAAATCAATAGGGTTTGTACTATGGTGACTTACAATATACGTACCAACTTTCAGTTTATTCCAACAAAGCGTTTAGACGCTAGCGTGTTCACTCACAGACATACACATACACACATACACACATACATACATACACACACACACACATACATCCTTGTAAAAATAGTGAAAACGGACTCAAGGGACCTCGAAATGTATAGAAACATCAAAATCTCAAATTCGGATTTTTGACAGGATTACAATACTTTCCTCACTATAGTGTTCGGAAAGTAAAAACTATTAATTTACAAAATATATAAAGTTTTAAAAAATTCTTTCAAACACACACACACATACAGAAAAACATCGTTTATACATTTTTTACTCTTTTTTGAGAAGTCTCGATTCATTCTTATTCAATTTAATGCAAAAACTCTTCGTTTATACGCCGCTCATATCGGTTATACGTCTTTTCCATTTTTCCAAAATACTCAAAATTTCTTGACAGGTCATTATTTTTTCATTCTAAATATCAATTTTTATGAGTATGTAAACTGTGACCAATAGATATTATGACTTCGGAATTATTCACAATGGATGAATTAATTGAAGAAAAAAATAAAAAAATCTGATGCTAATTTAAGCGATGATGATGGCGTAGAATGTAAAGAAGTTATCCCCCCCACTTTATTTTAAAGACGTAATGGACTGCCTTAAAAAACTGCAAACTTGTTTTATTTGTGAAAACATAAGTGCAAAAACGTTTAAGATTCACAAACAATTACCACGCCGGGTGAGTCATAAAGATTTTTTTAGTGTAATTAAGTAACTACCTGTATGAACATAAATCGTATAATACTTATTATTAAAAAATACACAATATTTATGTTTAATACTCAAGATCTGTTGATATTTCAAAACATGTAATACTCAAAATATGAGATATATAATTGATACTCAAGTCATGCAATAACGGTATGATATTTCTTACTTTTTTTTAAAAATAATAATAAACCTTTTTATTTATTTATTTTTATTCATTGAATTACAGTAGAACTTGTATAATTCGAAGTTGAAGGGACCTAAGAAAAATTCGAAATATCCAAAAATTCGAATTACATATACTATTTCGTACTTGCCAACATACTAATTAAAATTCCGTAGTATTGTTAACCCCGCCTTCTTTTTCACACCAGTATCCGTTTTAGAGTATTTTTCTTCTTATTTAATCGTAATTGCATTTGCAAAATATTACTTTAAAAATTTACTGGTGTGAAAAAAAAAAAAAAAAGGCGGTATTAACAACACTACAGAATATTAATTAGGATGTTGGCAAGCATGCTATTTTGTCAAAAAGAAGAGATAAATTAAAAAAAATTAAAACTCTACGATCAAGATTTAATATATAAATATTATACCTAAGAAAACTGCTACATCCCCCCCCCCCCCCATTAAATCAATATTTGTTACGAGCTTAATTATTCAACACTTTTTTAAAAACTAGTCAGATATTTTTTATTGCTTCTTCAAGTACAATCTTTGTGTCATAGCATATGACTTCAACCTATCAGTTGATACAAAAATAGAATCTTCTACATCAGACATGACTTTCAATTCAGAAAACCCTCAAACTTCACGTATATGCACCATATCTTCTGATGCACTAGGTAGGGGCTTTTCTTGTATTTCCTTATCCTTATTTTGAAAGACTATTAAAATAAATAATGCACTTTAGGTGAAAAAAATCTTGGGAAAAAATTTTACTGTAATATTTTAAAGTTAATCGTATGGAAAGTTCGAATTATCCAAAATAGAATTCGAATTATCCACGATTTTTTAACATTATTTTGATACAAAATTCAAGGGACCGAGTAAAAAACTCGAATTATCCAGAATTTCGAATTAAACAAGTTCGAAATATTCAAGTTTCACTGTATTATCTTTATATATAAGTTCTACTATAAAATAATATCCGGTTACTATTTAAAAAAAACTTTATTAATTGATATTTTTCACAGAAATTTTGCTTCAATGGCATTCCATTAATAGTAATCAAAGTTTCATAAATTATTTTTTTCGATTATACGTCTTTTTATTTATACGTCCTTTTAATTTAATGTCCCTCGAAGGGCGTATAAACGGTGCTTTACTGTACATATTTATATTTAACTTTTAACGATAATATTATACACTCATTTTTTATTTCTTCACTTTATTATTGTGATAATATGTAAGTAAATTTTAATTCATGATATATCATGCACCGTAACAGTAATAGCGATCTATATTTGTATTATTACTCCATAAAAACATGCTACAAACGATCAAACAGTGAGAAAATTAATTTTTTTTCATTGATATTCTGTAAATATAAACTAACTTTTCTGTGCAGATAAATCAACTTAATAAATAAATAAATAATTTATTGTTTTATTAGGAAAACATTAAAGGTGACATAATTATGCGTTTAGACAATTCAAAGCACTAAATGTCTATGTTTATTAAACTATTAATATTCCTTTAAACAAAAATTTTCCTATTAATTTTACTTTTTTTTTTTTTTTTTTTTTTTTTTTACTTTTCGAACATACATATGTAAGGAAAGTATTGTAATTATTTCAAAAATCCGAACTTGAGATTTTGATGTTTCTATACGCTTTGAGATCTCCCGAGTTCGTTTTTGCTATTTTTAGGATGGTGTAGGTATGTGCGTGTGTGTGTGTGAGTGAACACAATAGCGTCTGAACGCTTTGTTCGAATGAGCTGAAAGTTGGTATGTATGTCACAGGTCATCATAACACGAACCCAATTGAATTTGGCGAATCTAGCTTTAATAGTTTTTTTTTTTTACAGGGATAAAAAGAAAATTTCTTTATCATTTTGGCCTATGGAAGCAAATTTTTAAAAGTGCGATAGCGTCTAAACGCCTTACTCAATGGGCTCTTCCCACCGTCGTCTGCTCAACAGTGATGCCAGATGGTCGAAAATTATTTCCCCAAATAGGTCTTAAAATTTCCCCAAATCAAGGGGTTTTTTCAAAAAAATCCCCAACTTAATTTCTACTAAAAAGGGAAAATAAAGAATTTTTCATAAAGAAATATCAAGCAGATTTGAATGCATTTAAGCGCAGATTTTTCCCCAAATGAAGGCAATTTTTGAAAAAAATCCCCAAATAACAATAAAGCTATTGAAAATCCCTGATCGTAGGGATAAATCATTACGTTGCCAACATTGACAGAAAGTTGAAGAATTCCCCAGATTTGTCCCCAAAAATTTTAGAATTCCCCAAAAAAGTCCCCACAAACATTCGGTCCCCAAAATTGTCCCCAGAAGCCTCAAAACTCCCCAAAATGGGGACAAAATCCCCAATCTGGCATCACTGCTGCTCAATCACGTGATAGAGGAAAACGAATAATCGAATTCTGAAAATCGAATTCAATTAAATATTGTTCTTAAGAACAAAAGTGTTAATATTTAATATAAAATAAAATAAAAGTAATATTGTGCATTTGTAAACCGTAGAATAATTGTATTTATAAATTTAATAATTTTTAAAAAACATTTTATGTGTTTATTTATTTTTACCTATAAGAATCGATTTTTGTATATTGTAGTGTAACTGTAACATTAACTGATCTTTCAATAAATAACAGCTTCTTATGGAATGTTTATGGATTATAATTTGAAATGTTAAAATGTTTTCATTTAATTTATTGCATAAAGGTGTTACAACAAGTTAATTAACTTAGTTACTGGTCTAAATGGATTTACGCAGTACGATATCGCACTGTCACTGATTTAAATACCAAAAATATCAGAGTATTAAACATGTTCTTCATGAAGATCAGTAACAAACATAAACTAAATGATGATTGTAAATCTATACAGCAAACAAAAGATGATGAATAATGATATAAAATGGATTAAAAATGATGATGTATAGAAAAAATAACACAGATTAAATACGATTGATTAAAAATAAGAATAGAAAATATATTATTTCAGCAATCGTTATAGATAAACAAGACTTAGTCTGCTATTTGTTTTTCCTCTATCATGCGACCTCTGACGTCAGGTGGGAAGAGCCCATTGAGCAAAAAAATTATATACATATTATAGATTACAGTTGTACGAACTGTATAGATTTGGGTGAATCTAGCACTAAACAGTTTTTTTACAGGGAGACAGAGAAAAGTTCTTTATCATTATGGCCTATGGGCCCAAATTCTTTAAAGTGCGATAGTGTCTAAACGCCTTATTCGACTGAGCTGAAAATTTATACACATGTTACAGTTCACCTTTGCACGAATCGCATCGATTTTGGTGAATCTAGCATGTATAATTTTTTTAACAGGAAAACAACGAAAAATTCTTTATCATTATGCCCTATGGGCTGAAATTTTTTAAAGTGCTATATCGTCAATACGCCATATCCGATTGAGCTGCAAAACTTATAGACATGTTAGAGATCACCGTCGTACCAACTGTGTGAATTTTGGAGAATCTAGCCCTTATAGTTTTTTACAGGGACAAAAAGAAAAATTCTTTATCATTGTGTCTTATGGACTCAAATTATTTAAAGCGCGATAGCGTCTAAAAGCGTCACTGGATTGAGTTGAAAATTTATATACATATCATAGGTCACCGCAACACAAACTGTATAGATTTTGAAGAGTCTAGGACTTAGATTTTTACAGGACACAACGAAAATTTCTTTATTATTATGATCTATGGGCTCAAATTATTTTAAGGGTAATAGCGTTAATTTAAACAACATGCTATATAGAAAAAAATACTCATTCCCTAATAGGATTTTCTTATTTGTTTATTTTATGACTTCTCTAACTTTATTTATACAACCGGTAATTACTTAATGAGGTCGAGTAGAGTCTCTTCAGATTTTTTTTTTTTTTTTTTTTTTTTTTTGTATTATACTTTAATTTTTTTAAACTAAATATTCATAGGTGGGCTCTGCTCAGTTTCACATCATACATTTGTTTACATACATTTCTACCATAAGGCATCTCCAATAATTATCTGGCACAACCACAACACACCCAAGGATAAAATAACCCGAGGACAAAAAAGCTCCAACCAAACAGCTCCGACAAATTCGTCCCAGGACAAAATATTCCAGACAAAACAATTCCGATAAATTTGTTCCAGGACAAAATGGCCTCGCCAAAACAGTCTTGACAATTTAGTCACAGGACACAACAGGCCCTTTAAAACAGACCGAGGTCAAAATAATCCAGCCTTCCAGGCGAAATAATCCCAGGATATTATGGCCCGAGGACAAAACAGCCAGACAAAATTTTGTCCCAGAACAAAATAGTCCAAGGACAACATAGCTTCGATGAAATAGCCCCAGGATAAAATAGCCCGACAAATAAATACAAAATAGACCAACAAAACAGTCCCAATCCCGATGGTCCTAATTTAAAATCTGTTCAAGAAATAATTTTATTTTTCTTGTTTATTATATTTTGTTCTTTTGTCGTGTGGAAATTTTAAAAACACGTCTTTATCTAATCAATACTTTCCTTCCAAGAAGAACGAAGAAAACATTTTTTTTTTTTTTTTTTTTTGTTTTTTCATGACTATTAGGAACATTTTCAACGACAATCTTGGTCACGATTCAACGACTTATTTACGTCTTCATAGATAACGAACTATCAACTTTATCCAACAACATCCAAAACTGCAACTTCAACAGCCTGCTTCAGTCATTCGTCACTTAGGATTAAAAGCATTTTTTTTTTTTTTTTTAAACTATTCCATCAGGAACAGGTAGGGATTAACCGTCTTTATCTGTACAATCTTCGAATTTCCTTCTGCATCTTCTTCTTCGACAAAAAAGGTATTTGTTCGACCAGGAAAATAAAAACTTGCTGTTATCTTAAACGAAGCACGTGGTCGAAACAATGACAACGATTACAACAAAAAGAAGAATGGGGAAAGAAGAAAGAGAAAAAAAAGAGTCTACTGCTTTTTGGAAGAAGCGTGTCACGTTCCTTCCAAATTGGCATTCTCAACAGAGAATCAAAACTCGAGTAGAATGAGATGAAGAAGAAAAATGAAAGTACAGAGCGTGGGTCGTCTGGAACGTCGAGTGATTAGCGGTCAGCAAGCAAGAGATCAAAATATGGCATTTCTATCGTAAAGATAATGGCTTTATGATTACAGCGCTGCTGAAATATTTTATTGTGTAAATAACTGCAGGAGTTTTAAAGGTCTTTTTAAATAATAGTGGGATGAAATGTCACACAAATTTGTGAGAATTTAAAACACAAATTAAAGAAAAAAGAAATAAAATAGAGAAGATTAGAAGGAATATGGTTATAAAGCGATGATGAAGCTACTTCTTTGAAAGTTATTACTGGATAAAGTTACAGTTTATGATCAAATTTGAAAAGGGATGAAACTATCGATACGTGGGGAACATTAAATAAGTTTTTATCATTATCATTATTATTATTATTTGTAATAAATTATTCGTTTTCAATTTGGAGTGTTACTACATTTGATTCACCAGGAGTTCTGCTCATTTTAAGGCAGATTTAGATTATGGAAATTACAAAGAAAAAAAACATGATCTAGTTTCACATACAAATTATTATCAGTAATCTTTCGAAAGGAACCGCACTGAGGGCATTCAAGCCAGACCTATATTCATATTGCAGACAATTAACCTTAAGCATTACACCACTATCACAGCGATAATAAGCCAGTTCTTTATAGGAATTGTTATATCCATGTTACAACTTAAAAAAAAAAAAAAAAAAAAAGACTAATAGGAGAGAAAATAACTGTGGTACGTCAAAATAAATATAAATACAGTAGAGCTGCGATTATCTGAGCCCCGATTAACCGAGTTCCGCGTTAACCGAGGTAGTTCAGAAAAGGCGGAGGAGTCGTGGCTTTTGACAAATGGTGTCATTTTACTCCTAAAACCATGGGTGATCCATGTCATTTTTTTTTATATGGATACTATTTGATACTAACAAGGAAACATTCAAAAGATGTCGTCTTCAAAAAATATTGAAAAATATATATGTGATTCTACTCTTCATGAAACACCAGAAAGTGAAAACATTATCGGCTGAATTGAATTACAGCGACCCCAAAAAATTATCGAAATTAAGCATTTTTGGAGCTTTAGCCCTGTTAGGCGATAAGTTCGCTAGCACCGAGATTGCCGTGCACGAACAGAACCATGTTTTGCTTCTCCGCCAAGTACTCAAAATCAGTCGCCTAAAACAGTGTGAAATCGCCTCGCTGTCATTTCAGCCGATAATTTTTTCACTTTCTGGTGTTTTATGAAGAGTAGAATCACATATATATTTTTCAATATTTTTTGAAGACGACACCTTTTGAATGTTTCCTTGTAAGTATATTTTAGTATAAACAGTTTGGTAGGTCACTCATGGCTTTAAAGGTCAAGGTCATTCGAAAATGCAGTTTCCGTTGTTTTTTCCATGTTTTCAGCCTGAATATCTGCTAACGCCATAAGTGTTCCATAGAAATATTTCTGGGGTTAATTACACACCTTAGTATAGATTTTAAAAATATTTAAAACATGGTTACTCTTGGCTTTAGTAGGTATGCGGTCTCAAAGTTGGAGATTTTCAAAAAAAGGTCAAAGTTGATGATAAATTACTCTACAAGACATGAATCAATAATTCTGAGACACAGTTGTAATTACACTCCAGATGGTCTAGTTTTAGACCCAGGTTACAAACCTATGGGGCTTGCAAGAATTTTTTTAGATACAGTCTATTTTATATCGCCAATTAATACCTGTTCTATGTAGTACAAAAGACTTGAGACCCAATTTTGTAATATATTAATGCTTGTTTAAAACTTCCCATTTTACATTATAGAGGACAGCATCAAAATAAATATAAAATAAAAATCACATAGAGGAGACCGGGGCTACTTGAAACACGGGGTAAGTTGAAGCATGGAAATAAAAAATACAATTTTTAAGTTTTTATTTACCGCCAATAAAGGGAAGTACAGATACACTAAACTTACTTTCCAACGTAAAAAGAAACGTGTATGTAAACATCTCTCGATTTCATGAGGAAAAAATTGTTTTCGAGTACTGTGAGTAAAAATTCAAATTTTTAAATGATGTCGCATTTTATGTAGCATAAATTAGTCAATGTTTTTGATTAATTCAGCGTTTATAGTATATAGTTACAGCTTGCTAATCATATGATCTGAAACGCCCACGAGCATAACTACTGGTAGCATAACATCTCGTGAAGTGAAAATGGCGGGCAGGAGCAAGTTGAAACAAATATAGGGGGGGGGGGGACTACTTGAAACACGTGTTTCAATTAGTCCCGTGCGCAATTTTTTTTTTTTTTTTTTTTGTATACAGGCTTGTTTTCATCGCCCTACTTACAACTGTGTCTCAAAGTTATTGACGCATGGCTTATAGAGTAATTTACCATCAACTTTGACCTTTTTTTTTTTTTTTTTTTTTTATAAATTTTCAACTTTGAGACCGTTTAACTACTAAAGTCAAGAGTAACCCATGCTGTTTTAAATATTTTTAAGTTCTATACTAAGGTGTGTAATTAACCCCATACATATTTCTACGGGACACTTATGGCCTTAGCAGATATTCAGACTGACAACATAAAAAAAAAAAAAAAAAAAAAAAAAAACGGAAACTGCATTTTCGAATGACCTTGGCCTTTAAAGCCACGAGTGACCCACCAAACTGTTTATGCTAAAATGTACTTAGTATCAAGTAGTATCTATATTTAAAAAAAATTGACATGGGTCACTCATGGCTTTAGTAGTAAAATGACATTAAAATGACACCATTTGTTTACAACCTCAAACTTTGAACCCCTCTCTAGGTCAAACAAATGAAATTCAGAAAAAAATAAATTTCATTTTTTCTTATCACAGTACTACTAACATATCCTAAAAGTTTCGGGAAAATTGAAGATGTCAATTATCACACCTCCATAAACTTCGTTCAGCTTTAAAAAAAAAAAAAACTCCTTATCTGGAATGTCACTAGATTTGATTCTATAGGAGTCTTGTTCCTTTTAAGGCAGATTTATATTATCTCAATTAAGAAATATCGCACATGATTAACTTTCTCACAGTGTTAATAGTGATTACGGGTTGACAACCTTTAAAAATGCAGACAGTTGGACTCAATATATACAACGCTAGCATAGCGTTAATAAATGAATATGTCTTCTTTATCTATATATAAATAAAATTCCCTTCAACTCTGCTGTTATATCTACAAAACATCTTAAAAGAAACCAATAGCAGAGACAATGACAGCTGAAATGTTTTTATGAATAAATAAAAGAACAGGGAATATTTTTGTTATTATTATTTTTACAGTGGTAAGAAGTTTCATGAAATCAAATTGTCACACGATTTTATTTGAATTTTAAAATTCTCAAGAATGTTAATAAAAAGCTAAAGAAAGGGAAGATTAGACGAATATATTTCTGTGAAGCGACAGTTAAGCTACATTTTTCAAAGATTTTATTTCATAAAATTACATTTTAGACCAAATTTGGAAAATGAAAAAAGTACAGGTAAGTATGAAATGCATTAAATAAAAATAAGTTTTATTAACGATTCATAACACGTCATTGAAATGTTATATTAAAGTATAAAAATATATAAAATTGAACAATAAGAATACATATAAAAAATTTACACTGTGAAAATAAATATAAATAAAAGTAAATAAAGAGAAAAATTTTAAAATAGAAAAAAATAATTCTGTTTAATAAAAACCCATTAAGGTATGGGTTTATAAACTCCCAAAAAATTCTAGATCAGAGGTTAATCCAGAACAAATTTAGTACCCCATTGAGGCACTTTCACAAAGTCAACTTTTGGCAATGAGGCACCTTCACAAAGTCAAATTTTGGCAATGAGGTACCTTCACAAAGTCAACTTTTGACAATGAGGTACCTTCACAAAATCAATTTTCAGCAAAGAGACACCTTCACAAAATCAACTTTCAGCAAAGCAGCACCTTCACAAAGTCAATTCTCAGCAATATTTTTATAAACTTCGCTGCATCAAACATATAAAAATACCCTCAGTTTGGATATTTACTGGAGAAAATGGTAAATATCTATGTAAGCACCTTTTTATCTTACGCATAGGAAATAACTGGTCAACATATATATTTATTTTACAACTGTTCCATTTTATTTTTTAAATGTATTTAAAAAAAAAAAAAAAAAAAAAAAAAAACTTTTTGTCTTTGCGCATTTTGGTTAATTGTTCTGAAGCATTATTTTCACAAACTTACTTGATTTTTTCACAAGTTCTTTTATAAATTCACAAATGGGGTACCATTTTTAAAATGCTGGATTAAACCCTGAGAATATTCTAAGGGAAAGAAAAGTAAAAGCGCAATGTACAACGAATTTGCTCGTATGTGGTGCAGGAAAAACGCTTAAGTTTTTCAAGTTGGAATCGGCATAAAGAGCTTTTGCAGAAAGAGGCAAAAAAAGGAAAGATGAAATGAGACAGCTGGGAAGTCGAATAATTAGAGTTTAGCAAATAAGAGACATGACATTTCTGACGTAAAAATAATTGCGTGATTATAAGGTTTTGCTGAAGTATTATAGCATCGTTAAATAAAATAACAGATGCTTTGTAATCACCGAGATTAACTGTGAAATAAAATGTGCAATGATTCGTACGCATTAGATTTAAAAGGCATTTGAATCTATATATATACTAGCAGGCTACGCCCGCTTCGCTGGTCACTATATTTAAATGAATTTTTGAAAGAATTGAATTAATATTTATTTTTTTACACCACATTCTTGAAAAAACCAAAAAAAAAAAAAAAAAAAGAAAATGAAATTGCTCCAAACTTCGCTTAGGGTACCCGCTGTCTACGGCAGCTTTTTTCCCGCCCGCACTGCATCAGGTCTAGATTTCCCGTGACTGTAGAAAGATCTTTTCCGGGCACTTCAATCTGGATATTTATCGACGGTAGGGGGGATCTGCTACAATTTAAGAACTACGATTTTAAAGATGACTGTATCTCAGCATCTATTAAATATTTTAGTTTTGAACCATGTATTTTATAGCCCATGCTATTTACACTTTATTACAATTTGATTCCGACCAATGAAATAAAATAAAACAAAACAAAAAGTTGATTAAAAAATAAATATAACATATAAACAAATAAATTTTAATCATTTTAATCCTTTTTACTACGTATATACTACTATTTTTCCCGATAAATACTGCAAATTAAAAAAATTAACAAATAAAAGTTTTTTCTTTTAAAGGAATTAATTAAAAATTGAAAAATAAGAAGTTGTTCTACTATAAAAAATTAAATATAACTGTTATAAATTTTTTCTGCTGCATTACGATTAATAAATATAACAAATTAAAAAAAAAAAAAAAAAAAAAAAAAAAAAAAAAAAAATTCGCCTTCAAATGAATGTATTCAATAAAAATAAGTTGCGTAATAGCCGTTGCTAAGATACGCAGACGATAGAAGCAAAATAATAAATCTATGAAAAATGAAGCATTAAAGCCAATATTTAAAATCGAAAAAACTTTAATTTAAAAAATTCAAATTCGAAATTCGAAAAAATCTCGATGAGGTGCACACATGCATGGTCCCAGGTACCTATATGCCAAATTTGGAAGCTCTGCGATCAGTAGTGTGAGCACCAGAGCGCAGATACACACACAGACACACACACAGACACACACACAGACACTTCTCTTTATTTATATAGATGAAGATGATGAGGTCATTTTATAGTAAAATTATCCATTATAGCATATATTATATTTCACTCCTCCATAAAAATTAATTTTAAAATCGTCTGCTTCTTTTATACTTTTATTTTAATAGAATTTTAATATAATTTAATTTATATATTAGTCATTTTAGCATTTTTATCCTAAGTAGCATTAGCAATAATATATATCACTTCTCCATTAAAATTTATAAGACCCTACAATAAAATTAATTTGTGCTTAATATCAACTCTACGAAAATTTTTATCAATCGCTTCCAAATTTTGACCTAAGGTTCAAATCTCAATCCTGTGGGTATTTACATCAGCTACAACGTTTTCGTCTTTATTCGTAAATAATAATTTAACTGTATTAAATAGTTTACTGGAATATAATTCAACGTATAACTTAGTCACAGCAACGCGTGACCGGGTCTGCTAGTTGAATTATACGAAATTTATTAATAGGTTAAAAAGTTGAAGATTCTTTGTGTAGATGGCAGCACCAAATATATTTCAGCTTTCATTTCAACCCAGTCGAAAGGTATCGACATCTGTTAGAATCATTTGGAGTTAACAGATAATTGTGACTGTCAAATAATAACAGACAAATAATTAGCAATAAATTAAAATTGCGACTATAAATTGAGATTTAAACTATCCTATCTCTCAAGTTGGATCGAACTGCACATGGTGTGCGAATTTTATTATAATCGGTTAAGTGGTTTAGCAGTCCATTGAAGATAAACATTGTGACACGAGATTTATATATATTAAGATATATATATAAATGTATTCTAATTTTTTTTGAGTGTCTTTTTCCTTGGTTTTAAACAAACAAACAAACAAATAAATAAAATTCTCACTAAAACTGATTATATATATATAATTGTAAAATGTAGAAGGATTTTGTTGTGATGCAGTAATAACATTATAACTTTCATATTCCAAAAATGTTTTAATCTGTGGGATTTAAAAGCGATAATGTTATTTCTTCATCACTATAGAATCTTTCTATCTCTTTCTAATATATATATATACTGATTAATATCTTTGAAATTTGAAAGCCATATTCTTATTGCTGCAGTTTTTCTACCTCTTTGAATTATATTTTTCTTTTCTTTCTTTCTTTCTTTTCTTTTTTTTTTTCTTTATCAACACCTTAGGAATTTCGAAAGCCATAATGTTATTTCTGCATCACAACAGATTCCTTTTTCGTCTTGCGATTATATATTCCATTTCTTACCTTTCTTATTGTTTTACCAATTTTGGTGGGATATATTTTTCAATTTAATAATTTTTCTTTTCAGGCAAGAATCAAAAGTATTATGAGCTTATACATTTAACAAGCATTTTTAGAGAATGGTTGCTTTGCACCGCTAATCTAGCAATGGTTAATTATCAAAGGATCGTACGTAAGGCAACTATTTTTAAAATTCAGCGGCATAGGTGTCTAGTCTTCAGTTTTTCTCAGAAGACTTTATACCAGGAATTTTCTGTAACAATATTCTTTTCATTGATACGTAGATAAATCAGTATGACAAATTTTAGTTAAAAATGGTAGTGACAGATCTGTTTAAAGTCTCCCAATGTTGTTCCACATACTGAGACGTAACTTATCTTTGACAGTTTAATGTAATAACTGAGACTAATATATAATTTATACCGTTAAATGCCTGATTTTTAAAACCAATTTAAAAATGTTCTACGGTTTTTCACTCTTAAATAAATCACCGAAAAAATACCAAAGCAATTTGTTGCCGTTGCCAATCAGCAAACATGAGCAGGGTCACAGCGCTCCTATATTTTTACGATTCCTTTATTGAACTCACACCACAACTTTCAAAAAGAAAGTTTTTCTAAAGTTATTCATGCTAAAATACAACAAAAATCTTTAAGAAAATTTTCATTATAAAAATTGTGGTGTGAGTTCAATAAAATAATAGTAAAAATATAGGAGCGCTATGACCTCTGCATGAGGCATTGGAGCTTCAATATTATTTTAATAGTATTTATAAGAAGACAAAATTGGGTATATTACCGAAAAGCGATACACGTCATTTAAGGGTTAATATTAATATAATATGAGTTTTCCGGGTGTTTTAATTTGTTCTATCAGGGGGCTTTTAAATTACATTACCATTACCATTGAACTTCCAATCACGAAAAGTCACGAAAGTGGAATGGAGGTACAATTTATAATGCTGTACGTTTTATAAAGGGCCTTATAGTTAAAAATAAAAAAAAAAGGAAAAAGAATTTTTAATGATATGATACAGTATACAAAAAACTCATAAAAATAATAAAAATGTATCATTCACAAAAATCATAAGATGCACCATTTATAAAGAGCATAAAATGCATAAAATGCATGAAATGAAATTTGATATAAATAGTAGAAAAAGAAAACTTCAAATACTAACTTGCTACTAACTTCACGTGAAATAGCAAATCGATTTTCGATCAAAGATGCTATTCATGTAGACCTAACACATGAAAGTCCTTAGTTTCCCTCTGTTGACACTAGTGGTGTTACTATAGCCCCGGTTCGCGTTTTAGTTTCACTGCCCTATCTGTATGATAATCTGTGATCTACAGTATTTTTACTACGATCCTAATCAGGATATATTTACTATTATAAATAATTGCTTTTAATTTCCCTACGGTTCGTTAAAAATAATTCCTATTTTGCACATTTATACGAAATTTTGTCCTATAATGCCATATTAAAAGCTGTCATAAAACAAGAAGAAACGCTGTCTGTAGAACGATATGCACCAAAATTTGATAGGCACTGATTTCTTAACAACTTAATCAAGGTGCAACTTAGAGTCGAGTGGGTCGAGTAAACTTGACCCGCACCCGACCCGAAGCTTCTGACCTGCGACCAGCAAAAAAATATTATTCAATTAAGAAACTGAATTAAAATTCTATTTCACGAAATACAATTATATTACTGAAATATCTTTTACAGAATTAATTAATTCATAAGTATTACAAGTATAAATTACATTAAAATTAGTGTATATTTAATTAAAGTTATATTAAAAATAACCAATCTAATTATAATCAAAACTCCAGTGTATAATATAACAAAATTTCTTCTTTCCCTTACTTAAAAAATCCACTGTTTTAAACATTCCCATTCCCAGTATATATAAAAAAGTAAAATAAGGAAACAAATATACGTTGGAAGGCAAATAATTTTCTCATATAACGTTTTAAATGTCAAGTATTAATATTTATGCATTTCTTGCTTATGAATTAAATTTATGTTGAGAGGCTTTAAACTGCTATGAAGGAAGAGAATGTCACCCAATCTCTGCATTCAAAAGATTATATTCATAAAAAATTCTTTGAAGAAAAATATATTGCTGGTAGACTGTTTTACACGCGGGTGAAAAATTGATGCTAACTCTACCCGCATCCGACCCGCAAGGCGGGTAACCTACAGGTACTCGACCCGATGCATGACTCTAGTGCAACTACAGATAAATTTATGTGAAATTCTGCGCATTAGTAACTACAGTTGGCGCAAAATTTTTCGTACACACGTAGAGATAGACATTTTCTAAACATGATAGACCTCTCAAAACATGTAAATCCATCGTACTCAAGAAGTCAAAATTTTTTACAAATCCAATATTTTCTTCTATTAAGTATAGAAAAAAGTAAAAACTAGATTTTTTTTTTTTTTAATTACAAAGTGTTTTGAAAATATTTGAAGTTTTACAATTAGTAATTGAAGCAAAGATAGATGACATAGTTAATCTTCTCACGATGAGTTAGTTATCTTAAGTTTTACAATTACCTTTCGGGCGAAACTTCAAGCGTTACGGAAATATTATTTTGTTTTCCAAATACAACATTCTTCTAAACCAAAATTACATGCACACAAAGACAAAAACTGAAATTAAAAACTAATTATCTTTTTTTAAGCATCCGGGTATTTTTTTTTTTTTTATGCAAGTTTAAGGCATGAGAAAATAGCATATGTTGAACTAACCATTCTGTGCAGATGCACGATTTGGAACATGCAATATACAAGAAATTTATGGTAAACTCATTTGTGTATTCATGAAGTAATTTACGTAGTGTGCGAAGTAAATATTTAGAATTTGAAAATATATTAAAATATATAAAATCCTTACTGTATTATTTAGAATTTTAACATTATTGTAAATTACTATAATTTATTGTAAATTTATCCTGTAAAAAATATTTAAACGTTTAAAATAATTAAATAATTAATTAAATCTAAAATGTTCAATGAATGCGAAAATTATATTAAATAATATATTATATAAATGAAGTTAAAAAAAAGGAACATAAATTTCGTGTTAAAAATTAATTAATTATACAAAATAATCAAATTTACTTTTTTAAACAAAAACTTATGTCCACAGCTGTACATTTTATATACAACTAATATACGGCAAAAAAGTAAGGATTCCAATTTTTGACATGTTCGGAGCTATCCTTTTTCCGAGATATTTTTATTATTTTTGGCAAAAAAGCTATTTTGATCAATTAAATGTATTAAATTTGGTGCAATTTTATCAGTATAAGTAATTCAAATTGTTTTTTCAAATTTAAAACAGTGAAAAATGTCCACTCTGTTACCAATAGTAGCAGAGAAATTTTAGTCGACACCAAACGGCGAGTAAATCTAAAACAGAAAAAGCGATCAGGGTTGCCACATGGAAATGTAAAACTAAGAGGCAAAAAATTAACTTCATATAAACTATAACAGCAATCAGTTTTTGAATTAAAACTACATTCAACTTGAAAAAATAAATAAATAAATAAATAAATAAATAAATAAAATAAAAAAAAAAAAAAAAAAAAAAAAAGCAATGCTACTGTTAATTGCCTAATATTATATAAAATAGTAGAGCAATAATAAAAATATTGCAGTGTATACTGCTGATAAATTACATCTAAGCAATGTTATCTATACTGACCAAACGTCCCCATTTTCTGGGGACAAATGGGGACAAAATGGGGACGCCTTTGTTTTTTAAGGCATTTTTCTAAGTTTTAAAGAATTGTAGAAACTAAATTATTAATCAATAACACTTTATTTTTAGTCCTTGTTTATCAGGAATGAAAAAATGCATCCATAATTGGATAATTGTAGCAATTTTTAATGCTTCTCTCTTATAAAGGTACTTTGATCTGGTCAGCCTAATGTTATCTCATATGATTGAGAAATTAAAACCTCTTAAAATGAACTACGGGGTGCATAGCTCTATTCAAAGTGATATTTCAATTCTTGAAAGAATGTGCATGTTGCATGGATGCAGTTAAATGAAAAATTAATATTTCATTTAAGTGTAAATTATAATAAAATAACTACAATATACAAAAAAGAAAAATATTAAACATATACATAGATGGCAGCACTATTCATGTTACAATAATTATGAATAATAATCTGAATCCTTATTTAAGTTAGGATTCTACCTGAATAGCTCTGTGAATTCTTTATTTTACTCCTAGTTCACTGCTATTTTGAACTGACTAACTGTGCTTTTAACTGATATCTGCTTGTTAAATTTTTACATATGTCTCGTTTATTATAACTTTGAGTTGCATGTTTTTCAATAACAATTTTTTAGTAATTTTGAATTATTATTTGTAGTGGTGAGTTTATTTTGATCTACGATTTTAAATGGTTTTGGATTATCATTTTTAGTGAATTGTTTTATTTTGATCTTCGTTTTTTCTGGTTTTACTATGGGTGTTTCGGGCCTGTGAACAAAGAAATTCTTAGCTTTTGCTTTCTTTGTGACAGAAAAACATCCATTTTTTAGCATATTTGCATTATACCAGGCCCTTGAAAACGTTAGAATGCAAATAATGCTTTTTTTCTCATTCCAATTTCCAATAATTCATTTCGATTTTACTTTATTTCTCTTTTGGTTTGATTTGGGTAGTCTTCGCTTATGATCCGAATAATTGTTTTAATACTGAAATTAAATCATCTTTAAATTTCAAATTTTTGCACTGATAATATTGTATTACTATAAATAAATAATAATAATAATAATAATATATATATATATATATATATACATTTTAAGAGTACTTTAGTGTTAAGTTGTGTGTAAAGGTGCCTTTATAGTGGCCGTTCCGTTCCGCTGTCCGCAAGCACTGAGCTAGAATATAAGGAGTGATAACTATCTATTGAATAAGAAATTGAATATAATTGAGCTGAATATGAAGTTATCACTCCTTATATTCTAGCTCAGTGCTTGCGGACAGCGGAACGGAGCGGCCACTATAAAGCCTGCTTTAGTTGTGTGTAGTAAGTTTAGTGTTAGTACGTTGGTCACGTTACGTAGTCACATGAATTTTTATTATTACTTTCACCTAGTTTTCATTTGGGATGCAATTAACATTTACGATCATATTCATTCTTAAAACTGCACGCCACTCAGATTCTCTTTTTCTTCCTTTCCACGTTCTACTATGGAATTTTTGTTGCTTTGTGTTCAAGGAGTCTCTTTCAGAAAAAAAAAAAAAAAATAGTTTTTCGAATTCAGTTTTTTGAATAAGACTTTTTGAACATTCGATTAATGATCACTAAAAATAAATAAATTATTGAGCTAAAAGGCAACATGTTAAAAGAGAGAGCATTAAAAAAAAAGTCGAATTCGAAAAACTTCATTTTTGAAAGAGAGATCCTTTTAATAGAAAGCATAAGAAACATAGGATAACGCTGGAAGGAAGAAAGGGGAAATCTGACTGATGTACAATCTTAAGTTTGAAAATATCTAAACATAGGAATGTAGGACAGCAAGTTTCAGAGACATTTTAACATTTAAATTGCTAATTTATGAAGCTGAAAGAATGCTTACGTCATTCATGATAAATATTTATTTTGCCAAAAACCAATAAAAACTGATTCGCAATTTAATATTCAAGGTACTATTTATAATTTTTGAATATACTATTATACGGTAGAAATAATACTATAAGATAGAAAAGATGTTTCAATAATATATGCAGCTTTTCAGGTGATTATAAGTAAAATAATTGGCTTAACTTGTTGTAAATGCAACTGTCGGTAACAAAAATGTCCAAACACTATAGGAAAAATTCCTATGTAAAAAAAGTACACTTCATACGTTTTTGTTAAATAAATCCATGTCGAATCCTCTTCTTAGTCAGTCTAAGAACAGAACCTATGAAGTGTACTTTTTTTACATAGGAATTTTTGCTAGTGTTCGGACACTTTTGTTACCGACTGTACGTTCGTTACTATGGGATGGTCCATCACATGAAAAATTGAACAAAACACAAACACAAGTACGCGAATCACACATCACCATTTTGCTTTTTGCTATCTAGTGCCTACCCCACCTGAACCCGACAGATGAATTTTAAATCAACCTGAAACCTGACCCAAACCCGACAAATTTTTTTTTCATCGACTGAAAACCGACCGGAACCTGCAATAGATAATTTTGCCGACCCGCACCGGATTTCTTTATGCTGGAACCCGATCCGAAACCAGACTGCTTTTCATCCGAACTTGAACCCGGAAACTAAATTAAAATTAACAATTCATCTAAAATTTTAGCAAAATTCTTTTAAGTTATAAAATAAAGTTTCAATGTTACACAGTCGGTAAATCATTTTGAAAATAATTAAAAAAATTAATATATATAATGATCCTCATCTGTCATGAACGAATCCGGTTAGCACCGCTTCAAAACAGAAACTTTTGGCAGCCATTTTTTTTCCGTTTGTTTAATTCAACTTAGGAAACATACATATCATTTTCATACATGTTTTGTATCGCACATATTCTTATTTATTTGCTATAAAACCTTGAAAAACTATTCAGTTGTAATGTTTAAATGTCTAAATAAAATATAACGAATCACTGGCTATTATAAACATGAACCTATAAATAGAATTATGTAACTTCATGATTATAAACAATGCAATACCAAATAAAAACAAACCAAAACTGTTGCCATTCAGAAAATACAAATTCCAAATGGACAACTTTTTAATTCCGAATGAACGACTCTTCGACTGTTTCATTAAAAAACGCTTAAAATATTTCTAAAACATATTAAAGCCTTAAAAATCTTAAAATATTTGTAAAAACGCATTAAAGCCTTTAAATATTTTTATCAAACTTCATTGTTTGTTTACATTGTAAGGTATGATTGGCGTCGAGTTTAGTACGTAAATGCCGCCAGTTAGTTTTAGTTTTGAAATTAGTGTAAAATGATAGTTGGGATAGAATGTTTGGTTGGGCAAGTAAAAGTCACCAGTTGAAATGAGTATTGAAAGTAGAGTAGTCTAAGGTGATAATGTCGAGTCAAGGTAAAATGTTCGGTTGAGAATGAGAAAGTCCCTAGCTGGATCCTGGATATTTTGGCGATGTTGTGGGTGAGATAGCTGGTTGGAGGTATCGAGCAGAGGTGAATTTGGGTTATCATGGAATGTCTGTAGTTATTGGATAGTTAGTTAGAAAATTTGAAAACAGGATCTACGATAGTCTTAAAAAAGAGTATTTTGGTAAAATGAAGTGAATCGTTTTTTCTTATTATGAGGACTTTAAGTACGCAAGCGAAGTAATGACGTCACTTGCCGTTCGTGGGTACAAGAAAAATATTTCCTATGTTAAACGCCCAATGGATTTTTCGTAAAAAATAATTAAAAATCGAGGGAAATTATTTCCCGATTTTAATTCCCATATTTAGGTTTAGATATATATTAGTTATCATGTGCATGCGTTAGATTAAGTTGTTTTTGTTCTAAAATTGATAAAATTTGAATTTTAAATTTCAAAACTCTAGATTAAAAAAAAAAAAAAAAAAAAAACTTCCACATTCCATTGAAAACATAAACATTTCATTTCAAAGGATGATATTTACACAATAAATATCCAACTAATATAATAATTAAAAGGGAAATGATAAATATTCTATCATAATTTGAAGTTAAATTTGTTTTCAAATGTCTAAATAAAGTATTTGATATAAGATACTAATATGTTGCAGCGGAATAGATTTGATATCGGTCATCCTTGGCAGAAAATATATATATATATATATATATATATATATCACCAAATTAACTGGCGAATATAATTTAATTCCTTTCAAAAATCATGGTTATTTTAAAAACTTATATTAAGAGAGTAATGAATAATATGAAACAATATTTCTCACAATACATATTACGAAAATATACATCAGGCATGTATATTTTCGTAGTACGCCTTTGATCGCCAAATACAAAAACGCCAAGAACAACAGAGTCTTGAAATTTAAAATTAAAATTTTGTCAATTTGACAGCAAAATAACTCAATCTAACACATGCACATGATAACTAATACATATATATACCCAAATAGGGGGATTAAAATCGGGAAATAATTTTCCTCGATTTTTAATAATTTTTTACAAAAAATCCAATGGGTGAATAACATAGGAAATCATTTTCTTGCATCCACGGACGGTCAGTGGCGTCACACTTCGCTTGCGCATAGAGCACTTAATGGAACACTGGGATGTGTTTTTGCTGTTGTGTTGTCGGGCCAATATTTTTTGTCAACCAGCAGTTTTTTTATTGTCATTCATATTTATTGATCGGGTAGAATTTTTTTAATTTCAGAATGAAAATTATAAAATATCGAAACACATTTGATTTATAAACAACAAAAAAAATATAAAAAGACACGAAAATCTGACATTGACAGATTTTAATTTAGTGCCAGAGGCCTACTGCTAAACTTGTTAATATCCACAAATTCTTCTTTAGTTAATTCGTGACGATCTAAATTCCATGATAAAGTTTTCATTAAATCAAACCAATGTGTTTCAGCTGCAGATATTGTAACAAATAACGTTGGAAGCCCAAACTGTCTTATAGCCGCAAAACAACGTTTTTTCTCTTTTTCCCAATGAGGGGGAGGTGTGCCTTGGGGGGGGACTCATGTCAAAGGTGTGCCTTGGGGGGGGGACACATGTCAAAGTTGGGCCTGGGGGGGACTCATGTCAAAGTTGGGCCTTGGGGGGACTCATGTCAAAGTTGTACCTTGGGGGGGACTCATGCCAAAGTTGGGCCTGGGGGGGGGGACTCATGTCAAAGTTGTGCCTTGGGGGGACTTCATTCAATTAATCCCCATTCAATAAACCGACTGAAATAGGCCCTTAGCACTATTAAGAGTGTATTATAAAAATTCGACAACGCTGTACTGACTGAAATAGGGGTACCTTGGGGGGGACTCATGTCAAAGTTGGGCCTGGGGGGGACTCATGTCATAGTTGGGCCTGGGGGGACTCATGTCAAAGTTGTGCCTTGGGGGGGACTTCATTCAATAAATCCCCATTCAATAAACCGACTGAAATAGGCCCTTAGCACTAATTAAGAGTGTATTATAAAAATTCGACAACCGTACCGACTGAAATAGGCCTCTAGCACTAAAAATTGAAAATACATTTAAAGGATCACGTGGTAACCATTATGATCTAAACATTGTTTTCAAGATTTATCGTTCACATTCCGTCATTTTTGACGGGGTTATATACTAGTAACTAATAATACACAAAGTTAAAAATTTTGAAAAAATGGATTAAAAATAAATTTTAATCAATTATGTGTGTTATGTACTTCAATTCTACAAAAATGGGCTTCAAGTTATGTGTTTGTAGCTTATTGTTTAATGTTCATATTCTAAATAAATAAATAAATAAAAGAAATATAATTAATAATAATTTGATGTTTCTTTGTTAATTGCTTTTGTTCGATATAGATGTTTACTATAATAATTTGGGTACGCGTATATTTAATCATGGGTGTATGTAGTATATTTATATCAGTTATACAGTTGTTATAATTACACCAAACAAATTTCTGCTTATTATGTTAAAACTTTGTTGAAAGATGCTCTCAAATCGACCCGACTCGTTGAAAACTAAACCCGAACCCTATATTTACACAAAAAGTTATATCAGTCAACTCGATCTGAACCCAGCTCACAATTCACAGAAAGAATTATTTCGACCCGACCCGGACCCGAACTCGAACCGTGGTCAGGTCGGGTTTGGGTAAAATCAGGTTCCTGATCCCATGCTGGACTCTAATTCACACTACCGCTATTAGGTAATACATTTAAAGTTTTTTTTTTTTTTTTTTTTTTTTTTTTTTTTTGAGATATTAACAGCGTATGCTGAACTTTCATGTTGATTGCTTTGCGGTCCAAGCCACATTTTCGGATAATGATTTAACTATACACAATTAATACATGAAAATTCAAAAGGAACAAGACTTCATAGAATTTAATAATAATATACCAGAAACATCTGGGTAGAAATTGTTTGAATTTTTTTTCACGATCCATAGTTCCTCCTAGTATGACTCAATATGTGAAAGGTATTTTTTAAGGATATATTACCAAATTTATTCCGTAAATTTTCGAAAAGCCAGACACTGTTACAGCTAATTTCAGCACTACGGGGGGCATTTTAATCAAATTTGATGTTATTATCTCGATAGGATTCACCCAGCGAATAGATTCTCGGAACGGTCTTGTTATGCACGACCTTCAGTATTCTTGTCTTGATTTCTATCTGTGTGTATACTCTTGTTCCATACCACGAATATCTAATCGCAAACATTGGTGGAAGGCTTGACATCCTCGAAAAAATGCACGACGATACATACATTAACATTGCATATCGTGTATCATTTCAGATGACAAGTCGATTGTAAGTAAATTTACTTAAAAAAAGTAAAAAGTAGTAATCATGAAATTAATATATATAAATATATGTACTTATATATATGAATTAACGTTCTATTTAAATTAATAATTATGCTATAATTCATAAAATCTTTAACGCATAGTTTTATGTTAAACTGCTTGCGGCAACAGTTACAAGCCCAACGGGAATATTGTAATAATAAAAAAAAAAAGACAAAAGCTGTCGTTTTTGTATTATTATAGAAAACTTGTAACAAAAGCAAGTAAATAAAAGATATATATATATATAAAGTTTGAAAATATAACTTATATACCCCAAAATTTGCTTGCACAATTCATATATCCCCAGATGACGTTACAAATTTTGTAAGCTTCCATTAATTTATTTGATTTCGTCTTATTTTTATCTTTTTCTATCTGTTCACATTTTGGTAATTTTCTATAAGCTTTCATATGTAGGGGAGACCCGTGTACCTACGGCCGCTTTTTTTCAATGCCCAAAAACAGAGCCATTGACCTGTTTAAAATTATCAAACTGATATGTACATATCTTTAGAACTAATTACTTCCAATTGGGATTAATATAAATACCTAAAATAATAAATTCCGACAAATAGAAGGTTTTTAAAAAAACTTTTCTCGTGGCCCTAGGTACAACACCCTCATTGTACCTGGGGCCAGACCTCATTGTACCTAGGGCCATCCTTTCAAATTTAGATTTCACTTTGTAGTGAATAGAAAATAAGCATATAAACGTGTATTTTAAAAAAAGAAACAATATCAAGTAATATATTTGTTTATCATATAATAATTATCATGTTGTTGCCTTAATTTAAACACGAAATCTTTCACTTTTTTTTTTTTTTTTTTTTTTTTCTTTGGGATATTCTAACAGAAAGTTTTTTTTTTTTTTTTTTTCTGGGGTTTCTCTTGGATTTCTAGATCTCTCTGGTTTTCGGTCACATCATCTTTTCTTTGATGTGGGAGCTTTTGCTTTAGGTAAAGGTTTTGCTTAGGTTCGTACCTGTTAAAGCATAACACACGAAAAGATGTTAGATGTTGAAGGTTTCGAAATTTCAACAGGACACGAAACAGAGACATCCAATTCTATCATTGTTAGTTCACTTTCTTCCAGGAAAATCTTTTTTTTTTTTTTTTTTTTTTTTTTTTTTATGGAGGGGTCTTGATTTTAGTCACATTTGAACTTAAATATTCATCCTCAGTGAATGTGTTTTGATTTATTGGCTATATGCCGGATACACGAAAGCCTGATAGAATGTTTATAGGAGTAAAGGCCGACGGATAAGGACTTGCCAACACTTTCAGCAACGTCATATATAGTAATTGGTTTACTAGGGTTTGCCAGCATCCAACTACTATAGGCTGTACTGTGTTTCTTAACATTTTCTCGACCGCTGACGTAGATTCACGTCATTTGAAAATTATGAAACTCCACCAGTGGGCGTTTCTTTTGCAATTTGTATGTTATTTGTTTCTAAAAAATATACGCAATATTCATATTTGTACAATCAATATACTATGGACGCAAATACATTGATTAGAGAACAAGTATGATTACAATGCATATCCATTTTTAATATAAATATGAATACGGAAAATTTTGATTTGAAAAACTGTAACTTATGAGAAAAACGCCCACAGGCGGACTTTACTGTCAAAAAAACAAAAACATGCGGTCACGAAAGTGTTAAAAGGTCCAAACACACTGGCCCTAGGTACAAGGCAGCGATGTGGCCCTAGGTACAAGTTTCGTAACTTCATTCAAAATGCCTTCCACTAAAAAAGCCACATGCAGAGAGGACTAATTAAATATCTCATTTATTACTCAATATAACAAGCAAAATTATACACTAGAAATGAAAGAAAAATATTTGACTTGCCTTTGTAAAATAAGAAAAGAGATGAGCTGCAAAATTTTACTTCAAACCATGTAAATTCGTTTTCTACATGTAACTTGTCAAAACTCTCTCCTTAAAAGTTCCAAAGTAGTTGTAAAAGTAGTAGTCAGTGTTGTTACTCGCCCAATTGAGTATTAAAACTTAAAATTAAATATTATTCAAATAAAGTGGGGTGGCCCTAGGTACATGATGGCCCTAGGTACATGGGTCTCCCCTATATTGTTACATCGATTGTAATGCAACAAAACAGATGATAAAATGCCATTATAGCCGCAATAAAAAAAATATAGATATAACCAGTAATAGTTTTATTAGATATATGAAAAAGATCACAATGTTAATTTGATTATTATTTCCAAAATGCCGTACAACAAAGAACAAACCGATTTAAAAAAACAGAATGATAAAACACAAATTGATAGCAAATGAGAGTGTCAATCCATATCAGACTTTGACAAAAAGGAACAATAACTAACTTATTAAAAATTAATGATAAATTACAAATTGACGACAAATAAGAGTGTTAAACCATATCAGATTTTAACGATATATAAATTCAATAATTCAAAACATATAATTCGAAATATATATATTCATATATATGTGTATGTGTGGTGTATCTGCATAATTATTTATAAAACAAATATCACGGAGCCTCTACAAGGAACATATTCAAATTTCTTCAGAATTGTTTATAAAAACCACCTGTGGCCGTGAAGTTCTGCCCTCCAAGCTAGTAAGACCGGGAAGTTCAACGTTACAATACAGATCAAGCTCTTTAGCCTAGTCACTCGGAGTTTTATATTATTTTCTCCGAAACTTGGCTTAGAATGACTCCCATGGGGTGAATTGTACTCAGGTATAAATCCCTCGAGTAGATAATATACAGTAGACGCAATTTATATATATATATATATATATATAAATAATTTGATGTGTCACTCACACGACTTTCTCTTACCCTGAAATTTAATACTATAAATATAGGTTGCAGATTAAAAGGTAAGATAACGAGTACTGTTATGTAAACCTGTGTTAAACAATTCATATTAGGCTTCAAAAGAGTTTTATATGATAATTAGCTCTGTGTGAGGGGCGCTACCGTCCCCCTCAACCCCTCGTTTCCTTAATGCACCTACATTTACATAGAATTTAATTCAGTTATTAAAAAATAATTCTGTTTTTAAAAAATAATTTATTAAAATTATTATTTAAAAATATTATCTATGCAGACGATTTCCATATTAGAGAAGTAGCATAACACCAAATATCCAAAAAAAGTCCATTTTATTCTCAAAAAAAAAAAAAAAAAAAAAAAAAAAAGTACGATTTTTTTTCTAAAGTTTTTTTTTTGTTAAAAGTAAAAAAAATCGATAACTTTATTTTAAATTATCGCAGGTCGATGGTTCAACCATTCGTTTTAAAGGTACTGGCGAGCTCTTTTGAAAGATACCCATCATGAAAATTTACTCCCCTCGAGGGGGGGGGGGGACTTACCTCCAGTGGGGAAGGCGAGGCTCCTACATACACAATTTTTTTTCCCAGTTAACTATCTCTATTACGAAAAATATATATTCGTTTCGTTTGGTTTAGTGCAGTCTATAGACGTTAAACTCTACTTACCTGCAATTTCCCCCATAGACGTAATGTATTAGAATTCTCTTGATTGTCCCTGTACACGATCCATTTGCTTGATCTTAACGAAAAGCTTACTGTAGCATCCCTATATGATACACATTTAGAATACCAAGTTTGAACATTCTGCCATAATTTGTTTTTGAGGTATGCTGATAACAGGCAGACACACACACAGACACAGGCACACACACACAGACATACCCACAGACCATTTGCTAAAAACATGATTTTCGTATTCAGGGGACCTCAAAACGCGTAAATATAACAAAATCTCGCGTTCGAAAATTTGACCCAAAAACAATACTTTCTCTACCTTATGGGTAAGAGAAAGTAAAAAAAGTAATCAGTTAGTGAAATATGGAGATAGTCTTTGACTATGCTAACTAGTTTAAACACATTTCATGCTAATAATGATACATTCTATAAGCACCGAAAAAAAAAAAAAGACGTAACTACCATTTTTACGTTCATCATTATTAAACGACATGAGGTGCAATGCAAACACAAATAACTAACTGGAAAACTCGTATATTCATGAAGCAAATAAAGCATGCGAGCAAAGAAGAGAAGAGCAAATAGTGGCAGTGCAGAAATTTGTCCGAGCCAAACTATTTACCTCTTCCCTAGTGCGTTATAAAGAAGAATTATTATGTTTATGAGAGAGATCATTTATGACACGATATAGTTCATATGAATTATTTAGGGTTAGATACATACAAAAAATAATAAATTATGTATAACTATTTTATATATTCTCCTGAATATCAAAAATATTAATGATTACTCTATCAATTTTCTCTGGATTCGATTTGAGAATTTATCAAAATTATTACTCTTTACACATAGATTCTGACAATTTAATATAAACTGAGCAAAATAGCTTATAAAAGTTAATAAGAATTCGGTAAATGGCACTAGTATTCTCAACTTTATAAATAGAAATAGTAATTATAAAACGATGCTATTTTATATTAGTTCCCCATGGTAGTCAAGATACGGAAAACTTAGGTAATTGTAAAAATTTTCGACCTCGACGATTTTTTTAACATGGCAGAATAGGGAAAAATTTCGCATAAAAGTCAATTTTGATATATAATTTGATCATAAAAAATTCAGACCACTTTTAAAATATCATTTATGATATTGGCTTGAACATCACTAGTTACTAATGTTCTAATTGGAAAATTTTGTAAGTCATTCAAAATTCAAAATTTCCTTAACATAGCAGAAACTTGCATTATGTTATCATTACATTGGAAATAATATGGAATTGTACGATAACTAAAGTATGAAATTATAGCATCAATAAAATTAATTAATAAATAAGAATAAGGTAAACAGATCGAACTAAACGGTGGGTAGTTTATGTGGTGGGACATTTCAGTCTGCTACTGGGTGAAGAGATCGTTTAAGTTCATTTCTCTTATCATGAATCTAGTGTACTTTGTAGCAAAAAATTTATGAGAACAAACGTATAATGGGGAACTGAGCAAAATCCACCTGTGCCAACTAGTTTATTTGAGACGATCCATGAAAGGTGAATTGAGGTAAATGTAACTATCACGGGCTAATTGTAACTTTGGCTTATTACTTAACGGAGAAGCTGAATTTGAACATAATAGTCCCGATATCTGTTTATTCGAACTTTTCTTTATTATCTTTAGCCTTAGGAAACAAAATCAAAGTTGGAACAGTGATAGTTTTAGAAGTCTGAAATTTTCCTACTTAATTTCCCTCTCCTACAGAGTGCCCCTATCAAAATTCGAAGTTTGTCGTTGCTATACTTGTGAAGTAATCTCCGCAGTTTTTGGCAAAAAAACTAAATTTGAAATATATATTTTGAATATAACTTCATATTTGCTCTATTTCTTAAGATTTTTGATTTATCACCGTAATTACACTTATCTCAGTAATTTTTTATGTCAAGCAAGTATAACCATGTTATTTACACATATTTAAAGCATCTCAACTGTATTACTGCTTTTTCTGTCTTTTAATTTCAATGAAACCTAATATACTGATCTTTTTTTTTTGTTGTTGTTGTTTGTTTAACACTTTGTTAAGTGTTCAAAATTTTAAGATGGGAAATGATTTACGGCAAAGTTCCCTATTCTGGAACGAGTTGAGATATAAATTTTTCGTGTACCTTGTAATATTTTTTCTTGAAATTTTGCATCATTTTGATGCAGTGTGTCAACATTTTCTTTCCTAAGAAATAGTCCTCCAGCATATTTTATATAATAGCATGATCAATAATCATCAATATGGTTGAGCCTACTGATTTTATTTTATAATTATAAAACAAATCAGAACATCATTTATGTATGTACATCATCGTTTTCACGTATTGATTTCTATTCGAAAGTTGAGAGCGGCGAGCGGTCGCTAAAACTTCTGATGCTATAGCCGCGACCTTTATAGCAGTCTAACATGCTTTTACAACCAGTTATCATTCTGTCATTTTGTGTACAGCTTTATAAAGTTATAAACTACAATTTCTCATAAAACTTCTTTCCGTGTACCTTATGATTTTTTTTCTTGAAATTTTACGCCATTTTCATGCAGTGTGTCAACATTTTCTTTCTTAAGAAATAGTCTGCCAGAAGTTTTCATGTATTAGCGCGATAAATAATCTATGGATATCAATATGTTTGAGTCTATTTATTCTATTTTAAAATTATAAAACAGATCAAAAAATCTTTCATATAATATAGACCTCATAGTTTTCACATATTAATTTATATTCGAAAATTAACAGCGGCGATCTGGCGAAAAGTTTTCTGAAATTAATTCACGAACTTTGTATGCTATCTGTCATAATTTTATCCCAAATTTATTATTCTGTCATTTTGCGTACAACTTTATAAAGTTGTAAATTACCACTTCTCAAAAACCTTCTCTTTAAGTACCTTATAGTTTTACTTTTTGAAATTTTACATAACTTTGATGCACTTTGTAAGCACTTTATTCCCAAGTTAAAAGTCTGCCGGTATTTTTTCACGTATTAGGGCAATAAATAAAAGATTTGGATGCAACTTTCACCAATTTACCTACGACAAATTTTGCCTTAATATTTTTCGTCTATAACCGCCCGTTTTCCGCCTTAGTCCACTGGACCGACCTGGCAGACTGGCCGCTCTTTTCTTAGCTCCATCTTAGAGGAACTTTTTGAGGTATAAATATTTAATTTACCTATGACAACGATTTTACTGTAATTAGCTTATCGATCAAAAATCAACACTAGTATAATCCCAAACGAAAAAAAAAAAAAAGAAGTTATAAAATCAATGTAATTGTGGTGTCAACCCTGTGTATTACGAAGTATTAAAATTATTCGCATTTTACCAAGTCGTAAATACAGGGTGTTCATAAAGTCCCGGACCCATTTTGATGTTTAATAACTCATAAAATAATGAAGATATAAACAAACTTATGGCATTTATTGATGGAATAACTCATGTATTTTCTTTTCAGGTTTGAATAGCTTTACTTTTGTAAATATCGTCTGCGCGTGTGGTTAATGTCAGATAATTTCATTTTCCAGTCTAAATATCTGTACTTTTCTAAATATCGTCTGCTTATTAATTGCATTTTTCTCTCTTTTGTTTTTGGCAACTATTGCAATGTTATGCTTACTTTTGATGTGTTTGTTCTATGTAGTACTTTTGTATATGATGTTTTATTCGAGCGGCAGTCGAATAATTACCTAAAAGTCAGAATTACAACCGCAATAGCCTCTGTGGATGCCGACATGCTTTATTGACTTGATATTCTTCGTGCGACGAAGGGGGCACACGTGGAAGTTCATTGACAAGGGTCCTGAAACTTTTTGAGTCTATCTAACCATTTATGTTATTAATTTTAATCTATCTTTATTATTTTATGAGTTATTAAACATCAAAGTGGGTCCGGGACTTTATAAACACCCTGTATATAAGGGAAAAAAAAGTTGAGCGATAACTTTTTGAAATATTTACTGGAATGTGATCGTAAACTGACAGATAATCCGAATATATAAACGGATTACAAACATTTTTCTATATATATATATATATAAAAAAAAAAGCTCCATTTATAAAAACTTGGCACACAATAATGTTATGAATTTCCGGAATTCAAAAATACGTCATTAACTCATAAGAGTGAAACACGAGATTGCGAACGTCTGCAAATTTTTATTGTTCTCAAAATTTAAAACGGAAGCAGGGATGACGAAGCGATATTTTAGAGGATGACACAACTGCAGCAAAATAAGAAATTGCGAGAGGAAAAATAATAGAATAACATTCCGCTTTCCAGACAGGAATCCTTTATTATTATTCTCCCTTTCGCTAATGAAGAGGTTGTTTCGGGAAGCTCGAGAGGTAACATCTTTATTTCTTTCAAAAGAATTGAGGTTTAGGATTATAATTCATGCATGGATCCATTCAGGGTGAACAACAAGAAAAAGAAACGGAGTTGTAATGGAATAAATTATGAAGTAAATGCAAAGCGCATAACTAACATTTCTATATTTCTGCAGAAATGTAAAAAAAAAATTGTTGATGTGCGACATTATTTATTCATTTAAAAATCCCCTCTCACCTTCATAATGAGAAGGAAAAAGTTCCCGTTCGGCAATTTTAACAATAAAACAGTTAAACATTTATGACTACACGTAAATAATTATTATAATAATAATGCATAAAATAGTATAATAATATTTTATTATAAACAGCGTGCTATTTCTTTCTTTTAATCTTCACTTTTGAAATCTTCTATAACTGACCATGCTTGATTTTACTCCGAAGAGTGAGAATTTTTTTTTTTCTTAAGCAGTAGATACCAAATTATAAATTTCTTTCTTCACACTTTAAAATTTTACACGGTGAGTTGCGGGCTAGCCATCTTTGTTTTAAATGACGATACAATTACAACCAAATAACTAATTGCTTGAGGGATGAATAATAGAACAGCATTCCGCTTCCCAGACCAAGAAATCTTCTATTATTATTCTTCTTTACTAATGAAAAGGGCTATTTAGAGAAATTAGAGTGGTACATATTTATTTATTTAAAGAATTGGAGTTTAGAATTAGAATTCATGCATGAATCCATTCAGCATGGAAACCAAAAAGGAATGAGGCAGCAATGCAGAAATTTATATAGTAAATACAAAGCCCAAAACTAAAATATTTATATTTCTGCAGAAACAGAAACATTTTTGGTGATGTGAGACCTTTTCTTAATTTTTAAACCTCCCAACAACTACACACAAATAAATGAAACTTACTTATTCATTTCGATATCTTTTTTTTTTTTTTTTTTTTTTTAAATAGAAATGCATTAAATTTGTAAGTACTGTTACAAATATGATGAAAAAATGATTTGAAAATTTCTATTTTTTAACGTATTTTAACTTTATTGAAATTTTTTTTATGAATACGCTTTGTCTTTGTGACGTATGTGTCCATTTGTCTGTCAGCGATCTCATTTCATAAATATTTATTCGTAGCTTCCGAACTAACATATCTTATTTAGGTTCATTATAGCATGCTTCTTATTGAAAATACTTTAAATAACTCTACTGGTTCGTTTGCAAAGACTATTAAAAAGAAAAGAGAGTCGAGTTCATTATTTTTTTTTTTGACATATTTCCTTTTAAACGGCTTATTTTAATACCTTTATATGCACAATGCACAGCGAAATTTAAATATATTTTTCAAATTCACACACACACACACACACACACACACACACACAAAAAAAAAAAAAAAAAAATCAAAGCAGTGTTTGGGGACTGCCGATAGAAGTGAAAACTAAGTAACTAGTGAATTGTATCGTCGAGCTATTAGATTATTATTTTCGAATTATTTTTGGTTTGTAAAGAAGTGTTTATGATCTGTATTCTATGATTCGGCACAATATTTATAGCTACCGAAATTAAATGAACTGAGCCTTATATTAGGTAAAAATATTGATTACTTATGAAATTATTTTAATTAGTAGCTGAGATTAAAAAAAAAAAAAAAAAAAAAAAAAAAAGATTCAGGACACCCCAAAACGTGTAAATCAGGTAAAATTTCGAATTCCACTTTCGATAATATAAAAGAACTTTAAAATATCTTTCGAATGATGTATTAAAATAATTTAATCATAATTAGAATTTGAAATATTGAAATTTTAAAATATTACAGCGCCATCTGGCGGTAGAAATTTCTGTAATCTACTGTTCGATTCCAAATCAACAAAGCTTTCAAATGATGTATTACTTATGAAATTATCTTAATTAGTAGCTGAGATACAAAAGAAAACCCATTCAGGAAACCTCAAAACGTGTAAATCAGCTGAAATCTCGAATTCCACTTTCGATTCTCATGGAAAGCCTTCGCTGACGATGACGCGAGTTTCATGATTTTTGTTCACCCAAAAGTGCTCAATGCGCCTAAAGAAGTTTTCACTTCAAAAATTACTTTAGAATATGATTTGATTAATGTATGTTCGTATCGTAAATGAACGGTTTTCGATGCTGCATAAAAATATACAGATATATATGGAATATCATTAAAAATTGCACAATTTTTTCCCCCAGTTATGTAATGAAATTTTCTTTCTTTTTTTTTTTTTTTTTTTTTACAATACTAAATTTTAATAGGTATATTATTTATTTATTCAAACTGAGTATACAGTTTTTAGACAATATACAGGGCTACGCAAAAGCAATCTATTTTAGACTTTCACTACATTTTAATGTCTGACCACTGGATAAAACATACTGAAGGTCAAATGATGTTAATAAGTAACTATAGTTGAAAAATATTTTATAATCCATGCAAACTACACGATGTTCTTTTAATGTTGTTTTGTACATGATGAGAGAAAAAAAAAAATAATTGTGGTTTTGAAAAAGTACAAAAATATGCCTCAAAATAGTTATAATCTTATATACGTATGTATGTATTATTTATTCTCTAATTTTTTTTCTTTATATTAGGATTTTATTATTTAATGGTTTATTAGTTAAAATAAATCTTTTTAGAACCATTCCAAAACATCTTGTATAATTATTTCAACATTTATTTCACACACTTTCTTTTGCTAATGAAGAATTTTATTAAACAACTAAAGATTAAAGAACGAAGATTGTGTCTTAACTTACTTTCAAGTACACTGAAAGAGAAAAGTATCCCAGAGAGAATACTAATGAGAACACTAACAGTAGCAACCGGAGAATACTAGAAAAGTATTTTTAAGGAATTAATAAGAACATTAAGAGATAGTGAGAAGAGATAATTACATGCATTTATTTAATTTTACTTCGCTGAACGCGACTTATCTAAGATAAGCAAAAATAGTTATTTTCGAATTATCTGTTTGATAATTTAGTACACTTTCATACGTAACATTTTTACGTATTGATGTTGATTTGATGAGAAGATTTTATTATAGTGTATCGTATCACCTATGTAACTGAAGATTTTCTTATTAACCCTTTAACGTTCACTACATATTTTCTTTTGAAAATGCGGAACTAGTTTTAAAAATGGCTGCTAGACACACCATTGATCATGAATATCTGGTGTATAACAAACACGCGACTTTCATTAAATACTATTGCACGCATTATAGACACTTCTTGGAGATAATGTGGTTAGAAGATATAAAACAGACCTAACAAATCAGACGCCTAACAATTTATCTGTAAGAGAAAACTGATAAATGCGTAAAGACATAAAACAGAGTTTACATAGCGAGTAAAAAAAAAAAAAAAAAAAAAAGAAGAAGAAAATTGATAGAGCCGTTTTTTGAAGCACCCAGATCTATAACTGACCTACTACTTAATGACTGTCAATTAACCTGTAATAATCAAGTAATACATGCGAAACGATATCTAAACAGGGGTTTGAATTTTCAAGAAAATCGTTAGAGCCGTTTTTGAAATACCGACGCCGCATAAATATAAATATGATTATATTTATGCGGCAGCGCAGACCCATGCGCGCGCGCTGCGAGCACATATTCCTCCTTAAGTCATATTTTTATTCTTAAGAAAAGAAAATTTAAAAAATCATTTCTCATCGGGTACAAAGTCGGACCGGATCCCCACTGCCTTCGGCAGCGCAGTCACGTGCGCGCTGCGCACGCACAAGTTCACGGATACACGCGCTGCGCTCGCGTATTCCTTCCCTGACCCTTCGTGCCCCCTAAAAAAAATCATTTCTGATCGGTTAAAAACTCACACCGGGTCCCCACTGCCTTCGGCAGCGCAAACCCATGCGCGCTGCGCGCATATACTCCTTCTCAAATCAAATTTTTATTCTTAAGAAAAGAAAATGAAAAAAATCATTTCTCATCGGTTAAAAAGTCGGACCTGGTCCCCACTGCCTTCGGCCGCGCAGTCCCGTGCGCGCTGCGCGCACAAGTTAGGGGATACGCGCGCGGTGCACGCCTATCTCTTCCCCACCCTTTCAGCCCCTCCTAATTAACCTACGTATACCAATTTTGAACGGTCTAACTCAATTAGCTGAGATGCAAAGGAAAACGTAATCAGGACACCTCAAAACGTGTAAATCTGGTGAAAACTTTCGATAATTTAAAAGAACTTTAAAATATCTTTCGAATGATGTATTAAAAATAATTTAATCATAATTAGAAATTGAAATTTGAAAATATTACAGCGCCATCTGTCGGTAGAAATTTCTGTATTCCACTGTTCCATTCCAATTCAAAAACGCTTTCTAATGATGTATTACTTATGAAATTATTTTAATTAGTAGCTGAGATACAAAGAAAACTAATTCAGGACACCTCAAAACGTGTAAATCTGGTGAAAACTTTCGATAATATAAAAGAACTTTAAAATATCTTTCGAATGATGTATTAAAAAAAATTTAATCATAATTAGAAATTGAAATATTGAAATTTGAAAATAATACAGCACCATAAGAGAAAACTGATTCAGGAGACCTCAAAACGTGTAAATCTCGTGAAAACTTTCGATAATTTAAAAGAACTTTAAAATATCTTTCGAGTGATGCATTAAAAATAATTTAATTATAATTAGAAATTGAAATATTGAAATTTGATAAAATTACAGCGCCATCTGGCGGTAGAAATTTCTGTATTCCACTGTTCGATTCCAAATCAAAAAAGCTTTCTAATGATGTATTACTTATGAAATTATTATAATTAGTATCTGAGATACAAAAGAAAACTCATTCGGGAGACCTCAAAACGTGTAAATCTGGTGAAAACTTTCGATAATATAAAAGAACTTTAAAATATCTTTCGAATTAAGTATTAAAAATAATTTAATCATAATTAGAAATTGTAATATTGAAAATTGAAAATATTACAACGCCATAAAAGAAAACTGATTCAGGACACCTCAAAACGTGTAATTCTGGTGAAAACTTTCGATAATGTAAAAGAACTTTAAAATATCTTTCGAATGATGTATTAAAAATAATTTAATCATAATTAGAAATTGAAATATTGAAATTTGAAAATATTACAGCGCCATGAAAGAACACTGATTCAGGAGACCTCAAAACGTGTAAATCTGTTGAAAACTTTGAGTTATGTAAAAGAACTTTAAAATATCTTTCGTATGATGTATAAAAAATAAATCAATCGTAATTAGAAATTGAAATACGCGTATTAGAATATTGCAAAAATGTCCGGCGTGTAAAGATAAAATTTAATTTGCAATTAAAATGTAAATCTTTTGTTTATTGACGAAAATCGATGAAATTTGAAATGCAAGTTTGTTTTGTGGTGTAAATATTATATACTAAATAAAATGTGTAAAATTTGAAAAATTGAAGAAAATAGAAAATTGTAATTTTTAATCGCACTACGAAACACGTGACTTCATTAAATACCAGATGTGTTTCCATTGAAGACTGCTGTAGACTTAATGTCTGCAAAGATAACATTCTTGTGATTCGTTGCCAACATTGTTTTATAGTTTAGTTAATTTAAAAAAATCTAATTGTCCGATCGATAAGCCGTTTAAACCATCGGATTGAGAAAAAAAAGCCCTTTCCAATGGTATCTTGTTTGTAACGATACGACTGATATTTCTAATTTATTTTCCACTTTTTCCGTAAAAATGTCGCTTTTTAAGCATTTAATCATGAATTCTGGGTCATTTTTCGGTAGACAATGGTCAACGTTTTAATTAATATCTCCGCTAATTAGGGTCGCATCGTTTAGCAAATTAGATAACCCTGATCTGCGATAAATTCTCTGTCCGACGGTACCTGTTCGAAGTCCGTGCGACCTTCAGCGGCGGAGCCTTAGCTGCGGCAAGCCGTTTCTCACAGACACACAGACAAACACACGCGTACAGATTTTAATAATATAAGGGACTAGCTGGCGGGTCAGTATTTTCAAATGAATCACTAAAATTAATGAATCACTAACAGTAATTTTTAGTGTTAAGAAAAGAAATTTAAAAAAAAATCATTTCTGATTGGGTAAAAAGTCGGCCCGGGTCCCCACTGCCTTCGGCAGCGTAGTCCCGTGCGCGCTGCGCGCGCACAACTTAAGGGATACACGCGCTGCGCTCGCGTATTCCTTCCCTGACCCTTCGTGCCCCCTAAAAAAAATCATTTCTGATCGGTTAAAAACTCACACCGGGTCCCCACTGCCTTCGGCAGCGCAAACCCATGCGCGCTGCGCGCATATACTCCTTCTCAAACCAAATTTTTATTCTTAAGAAAAGAAAATGAAAAAAATCATTTCTCATCGGTTAAAAAGTCGGACCTGGTCCCCACTGCCTTCGGCCGCGCAGTCCCGTGCGCGCTGCGCACACAAGTTAGGGGGTACGCGCGCGGTGCACGCCTATCTCTTCCCCACCCTTTCAGCCCCTCCTAATTAACCTACGTATACCAATTTTGAACGGTCTAACTCAATTAGCTGAGATGCAAAGGAAAACGTAATCAGGACACCTCAAAACGTGTAAATCTGGTGAAAACTTTCGATAATTTAAAAGAACTTTAAAATATCTTTCGAATGATGTATTAAAAATAATTTAATCATAATTAGAAATTGAAATTTGAAAATATTACAGCGCCATCTGTCGGTAGAAATTTCTGTATTCCACTGTTCGATTCCAAATCAAAAAAGCTTTCTAATGATGTATTACTTATGAAATTATTATAATTAGTATCTGAGATACAAAAGAAAACTCATTCGGGACACCTCAAAACGTGTAAATCTGGTGAAAACTTTCGATAATATAAAAGAACTTTAAAATATCTTTCGAATTAAGTATTAAAAATAATTTAATCATAATTAGAAATTGTAATATTGAAAATTGAAAATATTACAACGCCATAAAAGAAAACTGATTCAGGACACCTCAAAACGTGTAATTGTGGTGAAAACTTTCGATAATTTAAAAGAACTTTAAAATATCTTTCGAATGATGCATTAAAAATAATTTAATCATAATTAGAAATTGAAATATTGAAATTTGAAAATAGTACAGCGCCATGAAAGAACACTGATTCAGGAGACCTCAAAACGTGTAAAAATCAGGTGACATCTCGAATTCCACTTTCGATAATATAAAAGAACTTTAAAATATCTTTCGAATGATGTATTAAAGATAATTTAATCATAATTAGAAATTGAAATATTGAAATTTTAAAATATTACAGCGCCATCTGGCGGTAAAAATTTTTGTAATCTACTGTTCGATTCCAAATCAACAAAGCTTTCAAATGATATATTACTTATGAAATTATTTTAATTAGTAGCTGAGATACAAAAGAAAACCCATTCAGGAAACCTCAAAACGTGTAAATCAGCTGAAATCTCGAATTCCAGTTTCGATAAATGGAAAACCTTCGCTGACGGTGACGCGAGTTTCACGATTTTTGTTCACCCAAAAAGTGCTCAACGCGCCTAAAGAAGTTTTCACTTCAAAAAAAAAAAAAAGTGAAAGCTGTTATTAATTTGCTTTCATAATGACTAATCTTGATACAATTTTTAAGAGGCAACCTAATACCGACTTCAAATTACCAAATTTGAATTTCCTGCAGTCATTTGTTTTTAAGTTAAGCTGATAACAGATATACATACAGATCGACCGCTAAAAATTTTTATTTCCTAATCAGAACTCCTCAAAATGCGATATTATACAAAAGGTCAGAGATGAAAATTCAAAAAATACTTTGTTTACAGCATGAGTATGAAAAAATAATTTTGCTTCCTGAGCAGTGGTCGTTGACATAGTAGAACGTAGCAAAGCACTTCCATCAATTACATTCAGTAGAACAGAACGTTTAACTTAATTTTACGTAGCCCTGTATATTGTCTATAATCAATATGCACTTTAAACAATATTGTGTACTTAAACTCAGTCTTACTTGAAAAACATCTAACACAAAAGACAAAATACAATTCCAGCAATTTTCATGTACAGCCCCCAATATATTCAAATACTTTGGGTAGCCATGTAAACGAATGATGAATGATTTCCATACCACAAACTGCACTTTTATGCGTATAAGAAAAATTGTTCATTCCGCTTGTTTAAGGCAATCTACCCCATCATACTACAGGTATGGGGAACTTAGGTAATCGTGAAAATTAGTTCCCCATCATACTATAGGCATGAGGAACTTAGGTAATCGTGAAAATTTCCGACCTCGGTTTTTTGACTTTTTTACACGTTTTCAGGTGTGAGGAATCCGAAAATGACAAAATTTATATGGTGTCTGTCTGTAGGGTGTCTGTTAGTGTGTTAGTGTGTTAGTCCGTTAGTTTGTTAGTCTGTGTACACGATATCTCACGAACAAATTGTCGCAGAGAGGTCAGATCAGTTTTAAAATATTACTTTTGACACTGGCAAGAACCCTATTCATTTGAAACATTCGAATTAAAAAACTTCGTAAGTTATTAGAAATGTAAGATTTTCTTAACATGGGAGAATAGGACAAAAAATCACTTAAACGTGCAATAAATAGAAATTTTTTACAGTAAAAATGTCAGACAAGTTTTAAAATATCAGTTTTGATGCCGGAATGAACATCAGTAACTATAAATATGCTACTTTGAAAATTTCGCAAGTTATTGGAAATTTACGAATTTCTTAACATGGCAGTATAGGGCAAAATTTCACATACATTTTTGAGAGATATCTTCATCGTAAAGATGTCAGACTACTTTTGAAATATTATTTAGGACACTGGCATGAATATTAATGACTATGAATTTTCCAATGTAAAAATTTCGAAAGTTATTGAAAATTTACGAATTTCTTAACATGGTAGAATAGAGCAACATTTCACATAAACGTCAATCTTGAGGGATATTTTAATCGTAAAGATATCAAACCACTTTCGAAATATTGGCATGAATATCATAGACTATGATTTTTCCAATTTAAAAAATTCGTAAGTTATTTGGAATTTACGATTTACTTAACATGTCAGAATAAGGCAAAATTGAGCATAAACTTCCATTTTGAGGATCATAAACACATTAGACAACTTCAAAATTATATTTATGATATTTGTTTGAACATGACTGAATACAAATATTCTAATAGGAAAATTTCGTAAATTATTCATATTTTACGATTTTATCAACATTGCGAAATTGTAAATTTTTTATATAAATATGAATTTTGAGGATTATTGCATTGGAAATAGTAGCATGAAAACTAAACAACGGAATTGACCCTGATAAAATAAATTAATAGATTAGAATAAGATAATTATATCGAAGTGAACGGTGGATAGCCTATTAGGCGGGGATTTGATTCTGTCACTGTATCAAGCTTTGGTCAAATTCATTTCTTTTAACATGATTATAATATGTCTCGCACTAGAAATTTATGAGAACATAAATATGATGGGGAACTGAGCAGAGTCCACCTATGCCAACTAGTTTACTACTCATTGGTACTCAAATTAAATTATTACCGTGACAATTTTTATTCGAAATAAATCTGAATTAAAATTTAATTATATGTCGGTATCGCCATCTATCTTTTGTCTGCTGAGTGTTACAATGGTATTAAATTATTCAAATTATACAGATATATATTTAAAGGTAATGAATAATAGTAATTTTGAATTACAACACTTCGATGAGATGAAACAAATCCAAAATTATTTATAGTACTACGGCAAATAAGGAAAATATATAATATGTAAAGAATGTGATAATTGGATAAATATTTTGCAAACCTTTTGAATAAAGATTTTTCTGACTATTTTCATCAATAAACTGTTTTTCTTTTTCTTTTTTTTTTTTTTTTTTATTAAAGAAAATAAATAAACAAATAACATTTTTTAATATTATAAACAACGACTGCACGATCACCTTTCTTAATAATAGCTTATAAAAGTGCCACCTGCTTTAACAGAATAATATGTCAAGTAATCTTCGGAATTAGAAATATCACACTAAATAAGAAGATATATTCAACATTTTTCATAATTGTAAAACACAAACACTCTAATCATCTACGTTGCAGTTTGTTTTTAGAAAAATGTGAATAAACTGAGTAGCATTTAAGATGGCTCGAGAAAGAGAGAAGTAGAAAAGGAAAGAAATTTCAATTTAAATGGGATTTATTTTTAAAAAGACAGAAAGAAAGAAAAAATCCATGTTCCAAAATAATTGAGATTTTTTTCGTTAGTAAAAATATTATTAAAAAATAAATAAATAAATAAAATAAATAAGGATTTTGATTTACAACATTTAGATGAGATGATATAAATTCAAATACATGCTTCTATAAATAAGGAAAATATTTAATATAAAAAGAATGTGATGAATGAAAGTTTTTAAAAAATCTAATGCTCTTAAAAGGAATTCATAATTTTGGTTTTTCAAGTTAGGAGTTTATATAAAGCAATACAAAAATATTATTTATTAATTAATATATATACATGAAAGAGGGAAAATATGAAACGTTAAAAAACCAAAATTTAACAAAATAAGCAATATTTGAACTAAATTTTCATACTTAATGCACAAGAAAATGCAGCAGACGATATATAAACTTAAAAAATATAACGTAAAACGTAAAATATTTTTAAAATTAATACAATCAAACAACAAACAAACAAACAAAATAATAATAATAATAATAATAATAAAACAGAAAGACAGACAATATTTATTAACCCAAGAAACATTGAGGAAGGACATTGAATGGGTGGAAAAAACAGTAAGATGATGTTTCAAGAGCTACTACCAAAAACAAAAAGTTAGCTTTCGCCCCTTACATCTTATCAAGAGAAAAAAAAATCCTTAACCACTGTAGCTCGAAATGCCAAAATAAAGATTATTTAAATACAAAGAGAAAATTACAAAATTACACAATCATGAAAACCGATAGTTTTTTGAGTGACACAAACATTAAAAAAAAAGTAAAAAACACTTACAAAATCGACAAAATTACAGAAAAACAAACACGTAAATACTTAAAAGGATTTATGATATTTACATTTATGATACTTTAATTATTTATTTATGACTGGTTTACATTTATGATATTTTAGCAGTTACTGGTAGCAGTGATAATATAAGAAGGATATCCATTTGATTTCGTGGTATTGGATAACATCAAAGCTACTGCAATTGATGCGCATTTTTTTAATCCTAGCAATTTGGGGAAATAAAATATTTTTCAAAGCTTTAATACTTATACGTGATAACCAACTAGTTAAATTTATAATCGTAAAATAGACCTATAGCCTTTTATCATAGATACTAATAATCCAAGACTCCTTAACTAACTTAATTTTTAAATCTAAAAAAGAAATTATAACTTCATTACTACTATGTTTTAAAATTAAATCCTTAGAATAAATATCAACCGAAACTTCTCAGAAGTTACTACAATTAAACACTATAAGGTCATCAATATATCTAAAGAATTTTACATTGGAACTAACTAAGTTTTTCTTATAAAAATACATTGGAAAATGCACTTGAAAAACAGCTTCCTTTGCGAATTCCTTTAATTTATAAATAATATTCACTACAAGTATATAAAATATTTTCAAAAACACAAAATTTAACTAAATTAATACAGTAATCCCTTTCACAGTCTATAATGGAATCAAATTCGTCATATATCATTTTACAAATCAAGATAATTTCAAAATGGGGGATACTTCGAATTAAATTTTCATAATTAAACGTGTTAATCGAATATATCTAAGAATTGCTACTGTACTGTTAATATGCTTAGTTTAATTAAACGGAATTGGTAATTTTTATTGTGAACCCCTATTATTTTGCAAAGATATACACGTGATGCACAGAAATGGAGATCATTTTTGGATTCAGTATTCTAAAAAACATAAAGTTGACCAAAAAATTTCCAGCAGTTTTTTCCCCAGATCTGTGTGATTATAACGTTTTGATTTGCGTGCCAAATTTTCAAAATTCTTCTATTAATGAAATATGCGATTTTTTTTTTTTTTTTTTTTAATAAATTTGTTTAGGAGCACCACACACATTTCTTTTTTTTTTTTTTTTTTTCAGAGTGATTTCATCTGATCTGTTGCTAAAATAATTAGCGCCAGGTTCATTTATGCAATAAAACCTATGAAAGGCTCTTTTCCAAGTAAACAAATCTCTAATTAAGGTCCTAATAGAAAGACCAATGAAGGTTCTCAAATCCAGAAAAAAAAAAAAAAAAAATCTGGAGTGACTCCACTCGACTTTCCGAACATTGAGTAATTAACAGTTTTGTAGATAAAGTAAAGAAAGAGGATTTGTTAAACAAACAAAAGAGAGAAAACCATAATAGAGTGTTTGAGCATTTTTCTCCATCTATTACACGATGTTTTATTTAACGCTACTGAACTTTGAGCCCATAGATCATAATGATAAAGAATTTTTCGTTGTGTCCCTGTAAAAACCTATAAATGCTAGATTCACCAAAATGCTTATAGTTAGTGCAACAGTGATTTATAATACTCATATAAATTTTCAGCTCAATTCAATAAGGCGTTTAGATGCTATCGTACTTTTAAAATTTAGTCCCATAGGCCATAATGATAAAGAATTTTTCTTTGTGTCTCTGTAAAAAAACTATAAGTGCTAGATTCACCAAAATCTATACAGTTGGTGCAACTGTGACCTATAATATGTTTACAAATTTTTTGTTTAGATTAATAAGGCGTTTAGACGCTATCACACTTTTAAAAATTTGGCCCCATAGGCCATAATGATAAAGAATTTTTCTTTGTGCTCCTGTAAAAAAAAAACTATAAGTGCCAGATTCTCCAAAATGTATACAGATTGAGTATCTGTGATCTATAATATGTGTATAAATTTTTTGCTCAATTGAATAAGGCGTTTAGATGCTATCGCGTTTAAAGATTTTGCTCCCATAGGCCATAATGATAAAGAATTTTTCTTTGTGTCCCTGTAAAAAAACTATAAGTGCTAGATTCACCAAAATCTATAGGGTTCGTACTATGGTGACTTACAATATGCGTACCAACTTTTAGGTTAATCGAACAAAGCGTTTAGACGCTAGCGTGTTCACTCACAGACATACACACATACATACATACATCATCGTAAAAATAGTGAAAACGGACTCAGGGGACCTCAAAACGTATCGAAACATCAAAATCTCGAATTCGGATTTTTGACATGATTACAATACTTTCCTCACTATAGTGTTCGGAAAGTAAAAAAGTAATATATTGAGTGCAGTATCACATAAAGGAAATCAAATACATTACAGGCTGTCAGAGGAAATACTTGAAATTGCCTCTTCACTTATGTTATGCGATTATTATAGTTATTTTTAATTTACCAAATTTTAGTGCACCGTATGTTTTATATACAATATACAGAGAATGTCCATGGCTTTTCAAAAGTAAGCAAATACATTGTTCTCTATTTGATGTAATTTATAGGACTGATTTTTAAATTATGTTAAAACTTCAATTCAAGCTGTCTTAAGCCCACTCACTTCTTTCCTTTTTTAATACGTTTTCAGATTTTTCATACACACGCACACACAGACACAGACACATATACATTTTTTTAACGTAAGATTAATGGATTTTTAAATACAAATTTAGACCGTGTGCTTTTAAATTTCTGGAGAAAAATACATTTCGACTACAAAAAAATCTAGGACAAAACTGGAGATTTTTCTTTCATAAATTTACTTAGAAAACAGAAAAAAAAAAGTTTATGAAGTATTTTTACCAATTGTATGTTATCTTCAGTTTCCTTCTAAATTAATTATTATTTGATTTTAACCCTACTGCAGTGTGACCCATTTACAATATAGCTTTTTCTTTCGGCCGTAAGAAGGTTCATCATCAGGTAAACAAACAGATGTTCAAAACAAAAAAATTCTCAAAAATTAAAGATACGATTTTTTAAAAACATGTTTATGATTAGCTATATTGTCTAAAAGTGATTTCTGAAATTAGTATAACTCCATATTTTCAAAAGAAAATATAGAGTGAACATAAAATTGTAAAAGGAAGAGGGAGTGCGGTAAAATAATAAAGTAATATCTAAAATATATTCTAAACTAAAGAAAAATATATTTAGTCATCAATAATTAATACAGTAATTTAGTTTTTGAGGCATTATTTTCTCTATTTGATTGATATACATTTCATTAAGCTTAACTTTAACCGCTGGTAATTTCAAATACTTGATAGACTTTTAACACGAAATAACCTTTCCACGTTTTTAATTAGAGTAAGTACCTAAAAATATTTTAAAGAAATGCTGATATGTACAAACGAAGAAAAAATATGCATTAATAACCTGATATAACCTGCCAAAATAGCGTTTTAATTCTAGAGCCCAAATAGGATCCCCCACTTTAGGAAAAAAAAAAAAAAAAAAAAAAAAGAAACATTAATAATTATGGTTGTATTTTAAAACCCGAAATAAGATGCAATCATTTATGGTGTTTAAAAACTGTCAGCACTTTATCGCGTTAAGTACAGTGCATCGTATAATGCAGTGAATTCAGATAAAGCTCTAATTACAGATGAGACAAGAATAATAAGCAGGTTGAAATTCAGGAAATGCATATTATATTTTTTCAAAACTTGATGACAATGCTTGTTGCATTAGTGGACACGGCTAAACAGGATTAAAATTAGAATAATGTGAAACATGAAATATTAGATGTTTCGTTTTTAAAGAAGAAAAAATAAAAACTTCAGAATTTTCTTTCTTTCTTTTCTTTCCGTTTTTTTTTTGTTTTTTGTTTTTTAGAACGTTTACTTTTTTTTTCACCAGTTAACATTACTTTAATGTCGCCTCTAATCACTGCCACTAATTAAAAAACTTCTACAGCAGGAAACTAACAATAACTTTAATTATAATAAGAAAGCACCACAGAACTGTCGTTTTAAAGTAATAATTACAAAACTTTGAATCAACACCATAAAATGCAATAAACTCGCAACAACTGTTTCGGGTCGAAAGAACACACTACCCTTCGTCAGGCGAAGAAAGTAGGCACGAGTGCTACCTGCGTTGCCGCTTTGACTGCACCACTCGTGCCTATTTTGTTCGCCTGACGAAAAAGAGTCGTGTGTTCTTTCGATCCGAAACAGTTGGTGCGAGTTTATTGCATCTTATGGTGTTTATTCAAAGTTTTGTAATTATTAATAATTTTAATTGCCTGCAATTATATGTTTTTAAGTTATGCTTAATAACAGACATACACAAAGACCAACCGTTAAAAACGTGGCTTCAGTATTCAGAGAACAACAAAGAGCGAAATTAGAAAAAAAAAAAAATTCTGAAAATTTAACTTAAATAGTACTTTATTTACTGTATGGGTATGAGGAATTAATTTTCATTTTTCAGCATTTTTTCTGAACATGATGAAATATAGTAAGCTAGCACTTCTATCAATTTAATAAAATAAAAATTATTTTCGTTTTATTATTGTTATACTGTATGTTTTCTATAAATTATTACACAACACATTACTTAAATATAGTCCTATATTAATAACACACAACACAACCTGAAATACACTTACAGCAATTTCCAGGTATAGTTCCATTGTACACTAGTACTTTTGGGTAGCTCTGTAAACGAATGGTGAATGTTTTTCATACCATATTCTAGATGAAACATGCTTTTATGCATAATATATATATATGTATATATATATATATATTTCATTTTTATTAGCTCAGTCTGTACAGTCGGTAACAAAAGTGTCCGAACACTAGCAAAAATTCCTCTGTAAAAAAAGTACGCTTCATACGGTTTTCTTAAATAAATCCTTATCGACTATAAGAACTGAATTCGACAAGAATTTATTTAACAATACCGTATGAAGTGTATTTTTTTTTTTTTTTTTTTTTTTTTTACATAGGAATTTTTGCTAGTGTTCCGACACTTTTGTTACCGACTGTAGATGTTAAACTATACATACCAAAAATTTCGCCCATAGACGTAATGAAGCCTCTTGGATGGTACACGTGCGATTTGCTTAATCTCAACGAAATGTTTAGTATAGCATCCCTATATCATACGTATTTAGAATACCGGGTTTCGACTTCGTGCTACTATTTGTTCTTGAGATAGGTTGATAACAGGCACCCATACAGACCAACCGATAAAAACCTGTTTTTCGGATTCAGGAGGCCTCAATACATGTAAATATAACAAAAACTCAATTTCGAATGCTTGAACTACATTCCCTACCATATATACATATGAGAAAGAAAGTCATAATAAATTAATTAAAAAAATTCACAAAAATTGTTCCGTTTCGAAATATTTTGTCGGCTTTTCACCATGCAAAAAAAAAAAAAAAAACAAGTAAAAGGCATGAGTGCAGAATGAAAATAACAATGTTCTGGAGCAGCTAGAAATAACATTATTACAGAACACTGCTTTCGACTACTGAATTATTAACAATATTTATATTTACGAAACAAGAAACGAATATTTTAATTAAAAGTTTATCTATAAACACATAGATTTCTATGAACATGAACATGAAGATTTTTAATTATATTCTGTAAAAACTAAAATATATTCCATATTTCACACATTTTTTAATACATACATACAAATACATTTATGCATATAGGGGAGACTGGGCTACAATGAGCCACTCCCTATAATTGTATTTTTTTTTTTTTTTTTTTTATGGTTCGTATTTTGGTATATAGATCGCAGCACTGCAGTGATGAAACTTAGCCAGCAACTTCATGCCTAATTGACAATTTAGCCATTTTATTCGTGAAATTTAGTTTACGGTAGCCAAAAGTAAATATTTTGAGTAAAACATTTTTTCTTTTCATAACTCAAATTATGATCTGGAAGAGGCTATTTAGCGCAATAAAGAGCTAAGGTTATATCTATTATTATATTTAATCTCATCAAAATATTTTTTAAAGGGATTTGTTATTTTTTTTTTTACATTTGCTGTCAGAGGCCCACACGGGGTACAAAGGACCATGGTCCATTTACCCCATTTCTCTGTCATAATAAACTGATTTACGAAATCTACATTTTTGAAATGTTAGCTATAAATTATACTTAAAAATTTCATAGTTAAACTTAATTAGATCTATTATGTCTTCAAAGATGAACAAGAAAGCAATTTACTTTGAGGTTTCTTCTTACTTATTTTTAATAACCATTCAGTAACTTTTGTATTCTTATATTTTTACAAATATCATACAGCTATAACAAACTGAATTAAATAATGCAATTAAAAAATAATAATTCAAATAAATTTGACGAAAGAACAGTTTTACATTTTGTTGGTTTAGTCACAGAAATAAAAGATAATGAATCTGTTTTTGTGAGATTCATGCAACGAAAACGTAATCAAGATCTGTACATTTTTTCTTGAGGGTGTTGATATATCTCTTGTAAATTTTCAAGCTATTGTAATGATGAGTCTTCCAGACCCTACAACTTCACAAGAAAACAGCAGACTTTCAGTGACACAAGAATCGTTTGGTGTATCATTTTCTAATTTTAGTGTTCATTAATTTACATATTTGTATGAATCGAAGACATAAATAAACAAACATAATATATTCTACATTTTATACTATTAAAAAACGCACTACATTACTATACCTTTTAAATTTGACCTGTGGTCCCTAGCACCCCGTGTCATGGACCACAATGGTCCATTTTGTCAGTTGATATTAAAATATTTATGTAAAAAAAAAAGTAAACACAGTTATTGCTTTTGATTGAGTGCAACATAAAACCCAATATATAGGTAATATGCACGCATATTTTCAATAGCGAGAAATCATTACTTTTTGAATAAACACTTAAAATTTCCAAAATTGGTCTATTGTACCCCGGTCTCCCCTATATATGTGTTTATAAAAATATTTTAGGCAATAATTTTGTCGTCCACGAGCGTGATGTTGGTGTAATTTGTTAACAATTAGGAAACAATTGTTACTTTGACACTAAACATATGGCACATGATTTGCAAATAATATATTTATTCAAATATGTAAATAACATATGAAAATATTCTAAACAGTTGCAAAATTTCGTTCCGAATTTTACTAATACTGTTAAACTTTTATTCCCTCAGGTAAGAACTTGCAACATATCTTTGTTTTCAAATACGTATTACGTTTACCCGATAAAGTCAAGTTCACTCCGTGTTATTCATTAAATGATTCAACAAGTCACGTACACAATTGTTACAGAAAAATTAACATATTTCAAGGTAACGAGTATAAGTTGAAAATGCCTTTTAAATTCCCTTTCACTCACATTGATATTCTGTCATATTTTGGAATAAATTTCATAATCATTCGTTACATATTAGTTTTAATACGTTTGTTAGTAGAAAAATTTGTTCAAGATTGATATATTTCAAGGAATGTTGCGTGTGAAAGTTGTCTGAATAATTTTAAATGAACTTTTGAATTTAATAACAGATTTGAATTCCATATAAATGTAGGTACAATAATGAAATGAGGAGTTGAGGAGGCGGTAACCCTCCCCACATAGAAATATTTCTAAAATAAAGCTGTTCCGAAGTCTAATTTGAATTGCCTTTACATAAGTTTACATAACAATACTCGTTATCTTACCCCTTAATCTCCAATCTGTATTTACAGTATTAAATTTCAAGGAAAGAGAAAAGTCGTATGAGTGACACACCAGATTATTACTATTGATTTATGGTTTAGTCTGTAAAAATATATATAAAACAGGAAAAAAAAAATCGCATGCAGTTTGTTGGTTGCAGAGCTATGTTATTTAATTATTCAAAACCTGGTATGTTATAGCCATCATAAAGCTATTTTCTATATCATTCTTTATACCAGCACCACATGGGGATCACCGCTGGATAATATGCGCGAGAACTGAATCATAATTCCTCTCAATAAAGATTTTATATAAGGAGTTTGGTGCAAATTTAACCAATAGATGTTGAAATGTAGCAATGGGGAAAATCACAGAAAATGAGTAATAGCAGTGCTACATGTAGGCCGATATACATCCAAATGGGCTCTTCCCACCTGACGTCAGAGGTCACATGATAGAGGAAAAACAAATAGCAGACGAAGTCTTGTTTATCTATAGCGATTGCTGAAATAACATATTTTCTATTTTTATTTTTGATCAATCGTATTTAATCTGTGTTATTTTTTTTTCTACGTCATCATTTTTAATCCATTTTATATCATTATTCATCATCTTTTGTTTTCTGTATACATTTACAATCATCATTTAGTTTATATTTGTTATTGATGTTCATGAAGAACATGTTAAATACTCTGATTTTTGGTACTTAAATCAGTGACAGTGCAATATCGTACTGCGTAAATCCATTTAGGCCAGTAACTAAGTTAATTAGCTTGTTGTAACACCTTTATGCAATTAAATTAAATGAAAACATTTTAAAATTTCAAATTATAACCCATAACCATTCCACAAGAACAAGCTATTATTTATTGCTAGATCAGTTAATGCAACAGTTACACTAGAACATACAAAAATCGATTCTTACAGTTGAAAATAAATAAACACATAAAGTGTTTTTAAAAAATTATTAAATTTACAAATACAACTATTCTTGTTTGCAAATGCACAATATTACTTTTATTGTATTATATTAAATATTAACATTTTTGTTCTTAAGAACAATATTTAATTGAATTCTATTCTTAGAATTCGATTATTCGTTTTCCTCTATCACATGACTGAGCAGACGAAACTGGGAAGAGTCCATTAAGTAAGCATTCTTTTTATAATGGTAATATCACATTTCAAATTTGGTGCACTTATATGCCATAGAAGCTATGATACTGACTTCCCATTCATGGAGAAAAACTGAAAAATAGCAGCGCTACCTTGTAGTCCGATATGCATCGAAACTGAATCAGTACAGTGCTTCATAATGGCCCTCAGACATATCAAGTTTTAAATGTGATAAGCAAAGTTCCCCATAGTAATATGCTTGTTTTGCAACGTAAATATGAAGAAACTTCAGCAAAATATGATAATGGTAACATCTAACCTTTTACACTGAAGTTTCTTCTTCAGAGTTTATTTCTTTGATGTTTTTAATAAAATGCAAATACATATATGATACATTTTACTTTGAAATATTCATATATTCAAATTAGTAGATAATTTGTAGAATGTGTTGAATAATTTGAAAATCTCGTTCTAGAATTTATCTTTTTATTCTCTTAGTAAATTATTCATCCGAAAGTTAAAGCTAACCCAAACCATTATTTGTTTCCATGTTAGCTCCTAAATAATTAACTAATTCCTATTATATGTATAGATATGCCTTTGACGAGGTGTTAAAATGTTTTAGCAAAATTTCTCACAATAGTTGTAAATTTATTTAAGTTAACTAAGTCGGAAAATGCGACATTTTTATACATAGGTTTCCTGATTATTTATATGTGAAATAATATCGTTAGGTTTTAAATTATTAACCTTATAGGTATGCACGGAACTACCATAGATGAGAATTCCATGCATGCAATGACAAAAGTAGCTACAAAATTTTCAAAATATTGCACTTTGTGAAACGATCCAAACTAAGATAAGAAAAATCGACTGAAATATTTGTATTTTATAAATATTTTCAAATAAGAACTTATTAATTCATTAGAAGACATAGCGGTGAAAAAAAATTAATTAATGATTTAAATTTATGAGCGAATACAATAAAACCGTGTTTTTATTAAATTTTGAATACATAACGGCCTTCATCTAAAAATTTTGATTTGATAATTTTAGCTGATATTTATATTTTTTTGGTATGCTGAAATCGAAAGTGAAGTCAGTTTTCTCTATCACGTATAGATTCTTGTCAATAAAGAACGCTTACTGACACAATTTCTTCCGGCTCGCTTACACCAATATAATTATATGGTAATTTCTATAGTATGGTTTCAAGATTAATTATAATTAATCATGGAAACATACTAGAAAGTACCAAAAATAAAGAAACTGACAGTAGACACTTTGCATTGGCAAAAATCTATACGCGATCGAGAAAAAATGGCTTCATTTTTAGTTGCAAAACTCCAAATATATATACAGTTCCCGCCGCTTATTAAAATCACATTCGTTCTGAGCCAAAGGGATTTTATTAAGCGGCTGATTTTTATATCCGGCGAACGTTCCTGCCCTCAAGGAAAAGGTATTACTTCCCTGAATTTCGAAAGAAACTTCAAAAGGTAACGAATAATATAATTCGTAAACAATATTAACTAATTTTTGGTAGGAAATTAAATAATTTTTTCTTCGATATAAGTAAATTAAACACATTATATGTTCCCGTGCACTTTCGTTAGAGGAAAATCGTCATTTTTACCAAAAGTTCACGCTGTTCTTATAAATTTAAAATCTTTCCGTTTAAACCTCATGAATTGTAGTAATTTCAAAATAAGAACTAGAAATTGCCTTCTAATAAATAGAAAACAGAAAAATCATTTCAAATCAAATTTGTATTTTATTACTGCGCTTTGAAAAATACATTCCTTGAAATTGTTACGGGGCGTGTTTAATTTGTAACTGTGCTGCAAGTATAAAATCTTTAACAATGAGCGTTAACGGAGGGTTTGTTGTGGTTTAATTTGCTTTTCTATTTAAAAAAAATCGCAATGTAAATAAATTTTTTTTAGTGTACATAAATGATATTTTTGGCTGTTGAGAAGATATTTTTGAGTTTATTAACCGGCGATGCTGATTTTATTAAGCGGCTGCTTTAAAAATAGTTTGTATTGATTTGATTCCGGTCCTGGCGATTTGATCAGATTAAGCGGCTGATTTTATTAACCAGTGATTTTATTAAGCGGCGGTTACTGTATATATATATATATATATGTACCAGCTAAAATTATCGAATGAAATTTTATCAATATTATTTTTGTAGACATATGTCATTTGTTAACTTTTCTGTTCAAAAAATTAAAATATATTTGAGTTTCATCATTATGGTCTATTTGCAGAGAATCACCCATATCTTCGGAAACAGTGATGGAATTCCAAAACCACAAACATCCATATATAAAACATACTCATAACATATAAAATACCACCATAATTATTATTTTCAAATATACAGAGAAGCTTTTGAACTAACTCAAGCATTTCATCAGACTATACATTTTACATACATATTGTGTATATCACATTGTTGAAACCGTTTTGCCATTCGTATATGATAAACACGAGTTACTGTATATATTAAGCTAAAATTATTTGGTTGTTTTGCATATCGGGTACTTATTTAAATTTACGTATCGTCTACTTATTTAAATTTATGAAGATCATGTGGAATATGCTGAACAGTCAACAACTTCAAAATTTCGCATGCAATTTTACATTTAGGTAGATTTTTATTTCCCTAGGCAGAAGTTTGTTTTAACATAAGTTTTTGCTCTTTCAGTCTAGTTATTTAGTTTTACATTATTCTCAAAATATTTCAACAACGTTTAGGATTATTTTTGAGAGTTATTATACTTCCAATAAAAATCTTCTCATTAGTCAAAGATTTGTTTAAATTCCAGAATGTTTTTTTCCAGATCAAATAAAGCATTTCTAAATTTCGGAATCATTTATTGAATAACATAGTTGCTTGAGCATATTCTGTTATTTAAGTATTTTAATACCTTAGTTCCGATATATCATTAAAATAAAATAAAACTTTTTTTTTTCTTTTTTTTATTCAGTTGGTTCTAATAATTATCCTAAGACTAAGTACAAAAATTTAAAGGAAAATTCTGGGTTGATAGAAAAGTAGAAAGAAAAACGGTTCATTTTTAGAATTTTTTTGTTTAAAAGAAAGTAAAGAGCGGGGACGTACCATACATCACCACAAACAAAATTTATATTGGCCAACATTGAAACAAGGTGGATTTTTTTGTTGGCCAATGGTTATTATAAATGGCCGTTGACTGGATTGATAGTCCAATCGCTGGCAAACCGTAGGCCCATATGTAGTATTTTATCTTGGCAATATATTTTGGTAGTTATTTTTTGCTATTTTTTATACTTTTTCTTTTTTATGCTAATCAACATCTTCGATGATATTTTAATGTATGTAATAAAATTATAAATTTTCTTTGAAATTACGCAATGGTTAGAAACAAGTCGTTATATGCGACCCATTAGCTGCTGATGGGCCAACGACTCAAGTATGCAGAGATTGGTATAAATATCAAAAATCGACATCTTATTCGGAATTGCAGAAAATAAAAAATAGTACAAAAACTGATGAAATGACTAGATATTAGGAGTTTGTGAGCCTCAAATATTTGTACAAAGCAATTAATATGCTTAGTTTCATAATAAAAGATTTTTGAGGGCATGTTATTTTCATTATAATTTATCAATGTGCATCAAACATGATAATTTATTACATGAGAACAAAGTCTCACGGAATGAAAGCCAGTCAGCATGCCTAAATGGTTTACTTGGAAAGTTTAGAAGATTTAGATTGTCGTCTTTACGATCATTTTTTATATAGTGGGACTAAATAGACCGAGACCACTATGAACATCTCTGTCTGAACCGAGACAGAAACTTGGCACGTGGTAAGAAAAATCCAGGACGGTTCTGGAGGTATAAATTCTTTGCGACAATTAGAAAAATATATAAGCTTGTTAGTTTATTTGTTTATTTATTTATTTTTAATCTGGAAGATCAATTTATTGTATTACAATACAATATAACAATGCAGTGTAGTAACAACGCAATGTAGTAACATTGCAGTATAATAATAATTATAACTATACAACAATCCACATGCACTTTCATTTGTTTCAGTTTGTTATGCCACTAGTAAAATTATAAGTAGTTAATAATGTTATCGTTTCAGCGCAATGTTGAAGGCATTTGACAATTATAACACTGGTATCACGGCTAGAATTGAAGCTTTTGTAATTTTTGTATGAGCCGTGATAAACAGAATTCTTAAATAAATTTATTATATACAAAGGTTTGAAGAGTTTAAAATGTTATTCCTTTTGTCTGGATGAAAAAAGTAAATATGTAAATATATAAAATTCTGGAAAGGTATTAAAAGGTATTACTGGTTAGTCTTGTTTAATTTAATTAGTTTTTCTGGTGAGAGATAGCATAAGGTCCGGGGGAGGGGTGCTGAGCGTGCTAAGATACGGTAGCGGTTCAGAATGTGATTACCGAGGAATTCAATATGAAATATTCCAGTTTTATAGTCAGTGATGCCAGAAGGTCGAAAATGATTTCTCCAAACAGGTCTTCAAATTTCCCCAAATGAGGGCTTTTTTTTCGAAAAAATCCCCAACTTGATTTCTACTAAAAAGGGTAAATAAAAATTTTTTCAAAGAAAAAAAAAATATATCAAGCAGATTTGAGTGGATTTAAGCTCAGATTTTTTTCCCCAAATGAAGGCAATTTTTGAAAAAAATCCCCAAATAACAATAAAGCTATTGAAAATTCCTGGTCAAAGGGTCAATCATTACGTTGCCAACATTGACAGAAAGTTGAAGAACTCCCCAGATTTGTCCCCAAAAATTTTAGAATTCCTCAAAAAAGTCCCCACAAACATTTGGTCCCCAAAATTGTCCCCAGAAGCCTCAAAAATCCCCAAAATGGGGACAAATTCCCCGAACTGGCATCACTGTTTATAGCTCCAATCTTGGTGATATAATCCTGTCCTGCGGTATTTATTAAGTAAAAAGTGAATCTAATAATGTAACTTGAAGAATAAGTTGCATTAGTGTATATATTGTTGTATTAATTGTGAATTTTCAGAAATTGCAATGTACAACAATTGTCTAAATTACAAATCATTCTGCTGATTAAAGGAAGATCCACGATCTTTTGGATTTTATTCTTACTTACGAGAATGCGCATCATAAAACATACCAATTAATTAATCATAATAATACAGAAATTATAAATAGTAACTGCTAACAATATAAATTGTAATGTTACAATGTTGTATTTGGATGTATTGTTGTTGTTTAATACTTTGTTGTACTATTGTGCATATTATAATATTCATTGCAATGTTGCATACAACAATTAAATTAATAATCTTCAAGCTGGTTAAATGAAATAAATTGTAATTTAAAACAGCTATCTTGAATTGCGAACCATTCAACAGATGTATTGACATTTTAGATAAATTTGACGATAACAATTTTCATGAGGATGAGAGATATGAAATATACCAATTAACCAATTATGAAAATCTAGCAATTATAAATAATTGCTAATAATATAAATTGTAATCTTATATTGTTGTACTATTGTTCTTGAATGAGTTGCTGTATTATTGTATGTATTAATTGTAAAATTGTAACGTTGAAAACTTTAATTTATAACGACTGTCTGGATACGAAGTAATCTAGCAACCATAAATAGTATTTAAAACACTAATACGTGCAATATTATACTCTTTTTTTAGCGTTGCTTAGTGCTTTACATATATACACTAAATACAGCAATGTTGTGTCAATAGTAATATTTTATGAATAGTAATTTACAACGATTATCTTAAATATCGAACTGCTTCCACTGATTAAGGTTGCTGTGTAGACGCCATCTTCAATATTCAAGGTTCCATGTTAGCTTAAGGGGAAATTTTGTCCTTTAATAATCAATACAGAAATACTTAAAAGTGAATAAAAGTAGTATGACACTAAACATAAAAAAAAAAAAAAAAAAAAAAAAAAAGTACATCTCGGTAGAGTTTTTCTTTTTAGATTTTCCTCACTGAAATAAAGGTATCGATGTTTAAAGTAAAACGTATGCAAAGTCTTTCAGAATAAATTTAATTTAAATGTATTAAAAATAATTTCTTCAGGGGGAAAAAAAAAACTGTAGCAAGGTGTGAAAAGCTGTCCTCTACAACACTGACAAATATTTTGCAAAACTATTGGTTTTTATATTAATTATTAAAGGACAAAATTTCCCCATAGGTTAACATGGAAACTTTAATATTCAAGATGGCGGGTACACAGCAACCTTGAACACCAATCGTTGACTTTTTTTTTAGATTTGACGTTAATATTCTCCCAAAGTTGAAAGCCACAACACATATTAATTAACCAATCATGGCAATCTAGAAAATATTTTTCCGGGGGGGGACGGTTCTTTTCTAGGGAAGTTCTTTCCAGGGGATATTTTTTCCGGGGACTTTTTCCTTGATACTAGGAAATATAAATACATTAAAAAATATATATTTACATATGCCACAAACAAAACTCATATTTTTGAATTTTTTTTATCCTGTGTCTATGATTACATCCAGACCCATGAAAAGTGATATTTTAACATTTTAATGCTGGTTGTTCAAATTTCATGAAAATTGAAAAGACTTCAATAAAAAAAAAAAAAAAAAAAAAAAAATGTGAAAGAATCACGAACAGAGAGAGCGTCACGTTTTAAGAAAATAATATCGCGCTACCATACTTACTAATATATTTTTCTTTCTTTCTTTTTCTTAATAATATTGGCTTTGTTATTTTAAAAATTCATTCTTGAGAGATTTTATTGGTATTATTATTATTGTTATGTCTTATTTCTCTTGAAAAAGTACAAAAACATATCATTTTGCGTAGTCATGAGAAATTTTAGCACTGCTCCAGTTTTCATTTTCTCCCGCTCGTACGTGGTACAGAAAGTATTGCTTTAGAGTCAAAATTGAACTTGAGTTTTGAACTTGAGTTTTTGCTATAATTACACCTTTTGGGGTTTCCTGACTCTTAAATCACGTTTATAGCGGTTGGTTTGTATTGTATGAATGTGAGTATGTCATAAGCATAATCTTAAAATAAATATCAGTAGCGAGACTGAATTTGATATTATAAATTTATATCATACGATTACTTGAAACTTTTGGCTGAAATAGAACAAATGTTCGTACATCCAAAATTGTTTAAATACATTTTACGGATTTAGGCGAAGTTTCTGAGAGTAAAAGTTTAACCTCTTTAGGATACACTAATAAAAATAAAATTAATGCTTTTTTTTTAATGCATAAAAGCATGTTTCACACAAAGTAAGGTAAGGAAAGTATTCATCATTCGTTTACAGGGTTGCACAAACGAATTCCAATATATTAGATGTGCTTGAAAATGGATCTCAGTGCAATTCAAATTGTATTACTTTTAATCGTGTTAGTTTTCTTTTTTCTTTTCTTTTTTTTTTTAACTTTCCGAACACTATAGTGAGGAAAGTATTGTAATCATGTCAAAAATCCGAATTTGAGATTTTGATGTTTCTATACGTTTCGAGGTCCCCCGAGTCCGTTTTCACTATTTTTGCGATGATGCATGTATGTGTGTGTGTATGTATGTGTGTATGTCTGTGAGTGAATACGCTAGCGTCTAAACGCTTTGTTCGAATAAGCTGAAAGTTGGTACGTATATTGTAAGTCACCATAGTACGAACCCTATTGATTTTGGTGAATCTAGCACTTATAGTTTTTTTACAGCGACACAACGAAAAATTCTTTATCATTATGATCTATGGGCTCAAAGTTCAGTAGCGTTCAATAAAACATCGTATAATATATGGAGAAAAATACTCAAACACACTATTATGGTCAGAGCCTGATTAAGGGGGAAGCACACATTATTTATACTTACACCATTATTTTTTAACAAATACTTTCCTCCTATAATAAACAGAAAATTCTCATTAAAAATTATTTTAAAAGAATTCTGGTGTCTAATAACGGTGAGTAAATTGGATTGTTTTACAACGTTCATTTTTTATAAAAAATATTTCCTCGTCAAAGCGTGGAATTTCTATGACATGAAGTAAAAAATAATTATAAAAATATTCCGGTGAGAGCGGAGATAATGTGTGCTTCCCCCTTAATCAGGCTCTGATTATGGTCTTCTCTCTTTTGTTTGTTTAACAACTCCTCTTTCTTTACTTTATCTACAAAACTGTTAATTACTCAATGTTCGGAAAATCGAGTGGAGTCACTTTTTTTTTTTTTTTTTTTTTTTTTTTTTTGTGTGTGTGTGTGTCTGTGTGCTAAATTTAAGAACAATATGTAATGAGTTTGAACTTTATAGTTAAAAAAGTTTTAAATAATGTTATGGGTGATATTTTTCTGAATAATTTAAAATATATTTTTTAATTTATTAACAGCCAATTTTTATAAGTGTAGATGCAATATTCAAACGGGCTGGGATATTAGTATAATAAACAATAATTGAAAATATTTACAGTGTATTTAACAGGATATTTTGGAGTCGAAATACAAATTCTTGTAGCAAAGGATTATTTCTTAAGCAATAATTCATTTATGATTTTGCCACTTATACATGAGAAGAGCATTGTTTCCAAATGCTCTAAACAGACAAAGGGGAGTATTATTCATGTAAAAGAGAACCATTTACAGAAGAATTAATCGTTTAACATTCATTAAGGACATAATTTATTTTAATGAATGTGTAACAAGCGCAAATTGAATATAGCATTAATAGCCACCTTGTTACACAAGTTATTATATTTGTAACAAATTCTCAAAACTTTAAAAATTATTTCTTTAATACTTTTTATAAAAGTAAGTTCTTTTTTTTTCTTTTTTTTTTTTTTTTTTTGAGCAAAATTTTATGTTACCATTTTGACAAAGAGGAAGTTTGTAAGAAGAAAGTTTTGATAATTGCTTTTACTGAACATGAAATCTGAATTATCACTTAACGACCCTCTTCACTTACCGTCGCCGGAAGCCCTAGCTAACGTTATTCTATGGGGTAATTTTCTTTACAAATAACTTATTAACTAATACATATTTTTAAATTCTGTTTTCACATTCAGAAAATTCCCAACTGTTAAATTGACGGACCTTTTTTAAAAATGTATTTTTTAAATTTTTAATATTTTATTTTGAAAGTGCAAAATGAAAAAATTCACATATTGAAAATGTGTATTTTGCAGCTACAAAAAAAAAAAAATTAAAAAAGGTCCATCAAATTAATAGCTGGGAGTTTTCAGAATGTGAAAATAGAATTTAAAAATATGCATTAGTTAATAAGTTATTTGTAAAGAAAGATTTCCCATAGAATAACATTAGTTTCGGCTTCTGGCGGCGGTGAGTGAAGCGGGCCCTTAAGCAAAAAGATGAAAATTTTAAATAGTAAAAAAAGCACTAGAGAACTGGCGTTTTAAAGTAATAAACAAAATACTTTGAATAAACATCATAAAATGAAAGAACTCGCTACAATTTCTTGAATTTTATGGTGTTTATTCAAAGTATTTTATTTATTAGGAAACTTTAAATGCTTTATTTTTACTTTCCGAACATACACTATGTAAAGAAAGTATTGTAATCATAAAAAATTCGACTATATGATTCTGGTGTATCTATAAGTTTTCAGGTCTCCTGAATTCATGTTTGCTATTTTCACGGTGATGTATGCGTGCGTACGTAAGTGCTATATATAAGTATGTGTGTCTATACGTGAGTGAATCAGAAAAATAACATCTAAGCACTTTATTCGATAGAGGTGAAAGTTGGTAGGTATATTATAGGTCACCGTCGCACGATTTGTACAAATTTTAATAAGTAAAGTGCATGACTCATTTTTTTTCTTTTTTAACAGGGATCATATGACAGTTGCAAATTAAATTTATCATTAATATCCATCGTATAACATAAGTCAGTACTTGTAAGAAATCCAGAAAAATTAAACAATATCTTGAACACTTTAAAAAAAAATAAAGTTTTTTTTTTTTTTTGAACAAAACTTCATACTATCAATTTGGCAAATAGAATAATAGGAAAGGCTCTATTACTGTTTTATTTTATTTTATTTATTTATTTTTTTATTGAGCACGAAATTCAAACTAGCTCTTAAATGAAAATGTAAAATTTTTAAATGCTTCTTCTTTTTTTTTTTTTTTTTCTTTTCTTTTTTTCCATATTAATTACAAAAACGGAAGGAAATTATAATACATGATATTTTCATCAATTTCTCTAAAAGTTTTCTAAAACGTATGAGAACTAATACATATATCTTCAAATTTCGAAGGAAATCTTTCTTTTTTAAATTAAAAATACAAAGAAGTCGGGAAAATTCCACGTTTATTTAATATACTAGTTGAAAAAAGAAGAAAAAAAAACTGTTTTAAAGTGACATTATAAATAACACTTTAAATAATTTGACACTTTTTATTCCTTTATACGTTACTTTACACCATTCATTTACAATGGAATTTTAATGAAATAAAATATAATGCATATCATAAAAAATACCTTTAACACTTAAAGGAAAAGTATTTTAAATCCATAAATACACTTTAATAAAAATCAATGTAAAATTTATACATTAGTATTATACATTAAATAAGTTTTGCAGTTTAACTATTTCATCTGACATTTATTTAAAATTAGTGATCATTATATGGTATGAATGAATGAATTTTTTTTTTTTTTTTTTTTTTGAAACTAGCTAGTACATATAAAATTTCTCAATTATAAATAGCTTTATCTATATAGAAAAACAATTTTATTACTATATAATATAAACTTCTCATCAAAACACATCAAAACAAAAATATTTATTTTTAAAATATAGATTTATTAAGTATGCACTTTTAAAATCCTTAAAAATCGACATCATATTTTCAGTGAAATTTTAATATTATAATATCTGTCGTTTAATTAAATGCTTAATTAAATTATTTTCTTGAAAGATAGAGCTGCTATTTATAAACCTAGTAAACACAAATATATATATATATATATATATTAGAACAATAAACGATATTTTTCTCCTAAAAACATCAAAACAGAATATGTCTTTTGGCAAACTTTAATAATCAACTGTATATTTCAATAGTACATAAAAATTTCTCGATATTTTTACTCAAATTTCAATATAATAAAACTTCCACTAAGATCTAATTAAATTATTTATAATAACTAATAAGCAGTAAACAATTATTTATTTTCTAAAAACAACACAACATGATTTTTATTTTAAGAAAATATAATTATTATAATTTATGCACTTTAACAGTACACAGAATTCGACACTATATTTTCACACGAATTTCTAATATTATGAAACTTCCACCATTTACTTAAACTATTTTGTTTTAAGCTAAAACTGCACTTTACAAACTTATGAAACCCACGTACATCATTATTTTTGAAACAATAACTGGAAAAACTTTTTTTAAGTGCATGAAGATGAAAGCAGCAAATCCTTCAGTCGGAATAAACATCTCAAAACAAAGGAATTATTTTAAAGAAAATTGATCCATTTGTTGTTCTGCTTCTTAAACATCATAAGAGAAGCACCAGTTCCAGATGCTTTAATAAATACAGAAGAGTATTGTTTCCAGAAAAACAGAATCTTTCATTGAAAAATAGATCACTTAATAGTAAATAAGCACCTAATTTCTTTTCATGATAGCTAATGTAGGTTAAGTTTAGGACTAATGAACGTCGTGTTACGTAAGTTATATGTTTGCCCCCCCCCCCTTCCCCATCCAAAAAAAAAAAAGTTTATTTATTTATTTTTTTGTAAAATAACATTCAAAACTTCCTGTTAACAACTTATGATAAAAGTAAAATAATACGCAGAAAATTGTTTCAAATGCTTTCTAACTCCAATCAGTAGGGTGAGTGTTCCAGTGATTGACACTTTTAGAGCAATTTCTGATGTTTTGAATGTTTTAGTCATCAGAAACTATTTTTAGAAATCTTAAGTTAATATATATGGTATGAAATATTTTCAGAACTACATACATGTTAAAAAATATATATTTGATAATAATTATATATATATATTTTTTATGAATTTTTATTTTACACCCACTCAATGTTCCAGTAATTGACACTGCCAGTTTTTCATTTTACCAGTAATTAACATCCTTTGTTCCAGTACTTGACACTGCTAGCTATTCATTTTACCAGTTATTGGCACCCTGTGCTCCAGTGTTTGACATAAAATGTTAAAATTCTTATATGTAAAACATGTGCTTTTACTTTACTTTTCTTATTTATTAATTATTTCGGGAAAGATGTCAATTACTGAAGCATTTACCCTATATTGCACATAAAAAAAAAAAAAGAAAGAAAGAAAGAAAAGAAAAGAAAAGAAAAAAGGAATAGAACTTCAAAGATTTTTTTCTGCTTTTTTATCCGTATCGGATAACAAAGAATAATAAATTGTAAGTGAACAGCGATATCAGTGAGCGGGAACACGTTAGCTAAATTAGTAGAAGTGTGAAAGACAGCAGCTCTTCTGATTGCTTATCGTGAGCTTTTTCCTCTCAAAAAAGTATTAATTTTTCATAATTTTTATGACAGAAATTCTGTAAAAAATGGTCGAGTTGTCTTGTAACTGAAATAAATATATTCACTTGGCATGTTTTAATTTTTTTTAATTCATTTATTTTTAAACATTTTTTTATTTACTAATATTTTAATTTTATTAAAAAATGGAAGAGTGTCTTGTGACTCTTTTAAAATACATTTACTCGACATGTTTTTAATTTTAATTATTTATTTATTTTGCAGCAACGTGTAAGAAAAATATCCGTTAAAATAATAGAAAGTTGATTAAAAATAACTGTTTTGTCTTTCTTTCTTTCTTTTCTGTAAAATAAACTTTTTTTTATTGCATTGAGGCGCACAATTTTTCTCTGCAAATTTAAAAGGATTTTTATTTTTTCAACCAAATTTCAATATCAAAAAATTTTCTAACTTTTTTTTTAACTTTTTTTTTTTTTTTCGTTTGCAAGCTAAAACTGCATTTTACAAACATTTTAAACCCACGTATATCATTATTTCTGAAACAATAACCGAAAAACTTTTTTAAGCGTAGAAAGTTGCATGTAACAAATCCTTCAATCGGAATAAAAATCTCAAAACAAAGGAATTATTTTGAAGAAATGATTTATTTGTTGTTCTACTTCTTGAACACCACAAGATAAGCGCTGGTTCCACATGCTTTAATAAACAAGGAATTGTATTATTTTCAGAAAAACAAAACCTTTCATCGAAAAACAGATCGACTAATAGGAACATAATTTCTTTTTATGATAGTTGTAGATTGGGTTATCGAGTTACATAAATTATTAAATGTAAGAAAAGGGAAAAAAACAACTGTTTATTTATTTTTATCACTTTTGTAAAAGAATATCAAAACTTAAAGTTAATAAAAGTCGAATAAAAAATAGATTTACAAGGATGAAAATATTAAATTTTGATATTTTAAATATTATTTTGAAAATGTAAAATTATAAAAGAATTCTCATTTAATGGCTGAATTTTTATTAAATATATATATATATATATATGTATATATATATATATATATATATATATATATATAAATAATTACAAGATAAAAAACTTTTTATAAACCATGTTTTTAAATTTTCTGTTAAATCATAGCTATAGAACTATCTACATTAGCACTTTATCAATGCGCATTGTTACGAAATTGTAAATAATTGTATTTATTTTTGTATAAGTTCTTTCAAAGAGTAAGTTGGTAAAATGTCAATTTTCTGAATTTCCAGCTCTTTTTCACGTTAATATAGTTGAATTTTACCTTTAAAACGCATTAAAAAGCTCTAATAGGCAAGTAATGGATTTTGCGACAAATTCGGCGACTTTTTGCCCTTGGCGAATTTTTTGGCGAGAAAATCCTTATTATCGATATTCCAAAGATGGACGTTCTAATGTGATTGGTTCAAGAGTTACGGGAAATTTGAATAAAAAAAAAAAAAAAGTTGGTTTGAAAAATAAAATATTAATCCTTTCCGAACAATATATATTTGCATCATGAACTACATTAGCACTTTATCAATGTGTAGAAAATCTTTAAAGTGATAATGACGTTAATTTTAGCCAGATGCATAATTTAACTTTTTACAATTTTTTAACGCTCACGTTTAATTAAATGTATTAGCTTTTATGTCGAAAGAAAATGAAGTCGTATTTTTATTTATTTTTTTTTTTTTTTGACAACAATTAAATTATAGCTAATATTTTAATGACTATTTTTATTGCTATTAAGAGCTTATTATTTTCATATTTTAATTAATTAAAAGAAAACTATTCGAAAATTCGCAAATCTGACTTCGAAGTATTGTGTTGTCACCGGGTTCTGAACTACTGTAAAAGTTTCAAATGTCTAGCTAGTAGGGAAGTTAGTTAAAAATAGATTGCAAGATTTGTACCGGACAAACAAACAAACACACAAACAGAAACACAAGAATAGAAGTTAATAAAAACATGGTAAAATTATGTAAGCTATCTTGTGTAAAGCGTAAAAAATATAAAGCATTAAGATATTTTAATAAAAGTTCCAAACGTGTAAAACGAATAACATGAAATATAAATGAGATTTATTACGATTAAAACAACCAAAGATGAAAATAAGTTTAATCAAAAATTATTATTATTATTATTATTATTTGAATAAAATCTATAAGTTTTAACCGAATTAACAGACTTCAAAACAGTGAGTTAATAATAACTGTTTATAGCCAACTATTTATAGGATTTATGACGTTAAAAGAGATGATCATCCACATGGAAATTCGAATTTTGAAAGTAATGCGTAAGTCAAACAACACTTTTTAAACTCTATTCTGATAATAATTAAATTTGAGATATTATATTATTTTAAAAGTCGGAATAATCAATTAATTTGTTTATATTAGCAGCTAAATGATATATACATACATATTTCCAAATCCACCATCCCTGTGTGGTCCCATAAATAAATTATTTAGTCTATACATACCGTTTTTTAAGAGTAAACGTGCTTTTAAGCATCTTTACAATATATGTTAATTCTATTATGTTAAATGCAGCATAAACGCATCAAAGTGCGCTTAAATAAAAAATTGTCCATAGGCTCTAATGTCACGAAATTTTTTTGTGTGTCTCTGTAAACGAACCATGAACATTGTATACACCAGTAAAAACTATTCAGCTTATTCTACGTTTTTCATAAATAATTGTTCGAAATTTGACATAATTTAAATGATTATGTGACATTGACAGAACACTTTTGTAAGATCCTGTACATTAATTAGGAAGCCTAAGAGCACGTGTTTTCTGCAGAAAACACAAGTTTAAGCATCTCCCTAATGTACGCTAATTTCATTTTGTTGATTGTAAAATAATGATGTTAAAACGCGTTTAAACGAAAATCACCCCATATGCCGTAATGATACAAGAATTTTGGCGTGTGCCTGTACACAATTCATAAACACGTGTGGCCAATTTGGTTAATAGGAGGAATTTTGCGGCCACTACTGCGGTACATATAAATTCTGCCCATAGGCCGTAATGATAAGAAAAATTTTGATGTATCCCTGTACACGAACTACAAATGGAACACACACTTAAAACTACAGAGCTAATTCCGTTGGGCTCATGAACATGTGCACAAAATTGCAAGTCTATAGCGTGATTTTTGTGACCGCTATCACGGTACATACAAATTCATCCCATGGGCCGTAATGATAAGAAAACTTTGGTGTGTCCCTGTACACGAACTGCAAATGGAATGCACACACTAAACTATACAGCTGATTCCGTGGGGCTCATGAACATATATGTATCAAGTTTCAAGTCAATAGCGTGATTTTTGTGGCCGCTATCGCGCGACAGACAAACAGACAAACACTCTGACGGAACACAAAATATTTTTGAGTCTCAAGGTTCAATAGACAGCCTCCACCGACGTTTCGGCAATTATACTCATTGTAAACATATTTAGGTATTATTTTGTGAATTCATTGATAAGTAAATAAATAAAAAAAAATATTTTTAGGTTTGAATGCTGAAATTTATTACAAGCTTTTCTGTTTTTAAATATAAAATAATAATAATAATAATAAATCAACTTATCAATGAAGCTAGAAAGTAATGCCCAAATATCTTTAGGATAATATCCCAAATACATTATATCCAAATGCACATTAGGGTATATTATTATAGTTTATATAGTTTAACAATAATATAATTACCAAACTATAATTATATAAAGTTCAGGGGAAAATAAAAATTAATTAGGGGAGGCGCATTTAAACAAAATTCAAAAATTTGTATTGCATTAAATTAAAAAAGTTTTCAGGAAATTTTTATATACTTAATTACATTTCAATTAAGTTGTTATATCCCAATGCATCTGTACGATATATATATCTATATATATTAATTCTAAGACAATAATTTACGAAAAATATTTTCAATATTCACCTTTAACTTAAATATATTTTTTAAATAAACAACGCAACTAACTAGAGTTAACGAATTATGAACCATAGTATCACAAGAATGAACATCTGTTCTTATACGATAAAATTCAAAATTATAATGGACTTAAGACGTTAAAAGAAATTGCTTTCGTATGAAAACTTGAAACATTAGTTTTATAGCTTCCACTAATAAGTAAATAAAATAATAACTTTTTAATTCTAGTCAAGTTTGTGCTATCTCCTTTCAAAAGCGAAATAATCAAGTGTACTCTTCAGATAATTTATGTCAGCAATTGAATGACTTTCTCTCTATTTTTTATATCTTTTCTAAATCAACAACACAACTAATTAGTGCTAACATTTCGTGAAACATATAAGGATTAACATTAGAAATTATAAATCAAATTGGAATGAATTCATGACGTTGCGGAAAAAGATCTTCTGCATGGAAATCCCAAAGATTAATTTTTCGGTTTACACTAAAAAAATATATCAAATAATAGTTCTTAAATAAATTTGTGATATATTATTTTTAAAAGGAAATAATTAAGTGAATAATAATTTGTTTATATATACGTAGTTAGATAAGATTTCTCCAAATCTCTTTTCCAAATAGACGACGCAACTAATTAGTGTTAACGTCTCACGAACTACAATATCGCAAGGATTAACATCAGAAGTTTCAAGATACAAATCAAAATAGAACAGGTTCATTGCGTTAAGAAAAATGATCATCCGCATGAAAATGTAGTTTCTTTAAGGAGTATTGGAACAAAGCTGTCATTACATTAACTTTTTTGCATGTACGTGATCTGAAAAGAAAACGGAAAAAGCCTAACGAGGCTAAAAATATAAATTAAAAAACACTGCAGCTTTCACGGAGCCCATTAAAATGGCCGGACAGTAACCTCATAACATTTGAAAAAATTCACACGTGGACAGTTTTATCTGGAATCTTCGTCTACAGTTTTATTTAATTATGAAATTACAATCACGGTATTATTTTATATTATTTTTCTTTGTCAAATAACTAGAAAAATTCTGCAGGAATTATCTTGAAACTTTGGGAGTACAGTTCCCGCCGCTTATTAAAATCACATCCGTTCTGAGTCAAAGTGATTTTTATTAAGCGGCTGATTTTTATATCCGGCGAACGTTCCTGCCCATAAGGAAAAGGTATTACTTCCCTGAATTTCGAAAGGAACTTCAAAAGGTAACAAATAATGGAATTAGTAAGCAATATTAGTTAATTTTTGGTAGATAATTAAGTAATTGTTTCTTCGATATAAGTAAATTAAACGCATTATAAGTTCCCGTGCACTTTCGTTAGAGGAAAATCATCATTACTTTACCGAAAGTTCACGCTGTTCTTATAAATTTAAAATCTTTCCGTTTAAACCTCATGAATTATAGTAATTTCAAAATAAGAATTAGAAATTGCCTTCTAATAATTAGAAAAAAAAAATCATTTCAAATCAAATTTGTATGTCATTACTGCGCTTTGAAGAATACATTCCTTGAAATTGTTACGGAGATAAGTTACGGGGCGTGTTTAATTTGTAACTGTGCTGCAAGTGTAAAATCTTCAACAATGAGCAATAACAAATGATATGTTGTGCTTTAATTTCTCTTTCCATAAAAGAAAAAAAAATTACAATGTAAATAAAAAAATTTTTTAGTGTGCATAAATTATATTTTTGGCTGCTGAGGAGATATTTTTGAGTTTATTAACCGGCGATGCTGATTTTATTAAGCGGCGGCTTCAAAAGTAGTTTGTATTGATTTGTTTCCGGTCCTGGCGATTTGATCAGATTAAGCGGCTGATCTTATTAACCAGTGATTTTATTAAGCGGCGGCTACTGTATAAAGAACATGTTATATCTCATATATTTCAGCATACGTTTTGTCCTGAAGAGGAAAAGAGAACCAGTAAAAAATTAAACAAAAATCAGAATATTTTACATCACCCTGTAAAAAGTAATGCTTGAAATGCGTTTTGGCTGTAACATGTTATTATGAGGATTTTTTTCCTCATCTGTATAAACTTTTATGAAGCTACCACATATATCCACGGAAATATAACAGTTTCTTTAAAAAATTGAAAAAAAAAAAAAGCTAATTTTTAAATTATAACTCATAGTTTATTAGACCTAGTGCAAAGCCATTTTTAGGAAACTTGGCATATTATATTCATAGATATAGTAATATATATAGATCTATCATCCCCATGTTATCGAGCAAAAAATGTTGATGCCGAAAAAAAGTTCTAAAATCAGCCATTAGAGAGTATTGAAAAAAAGAATGAAAAAGAAAAATGAATTTGAAACTGTATTTGGAGTTTTTCATTCACCTTTAGTAAATAAATTATTCATAAATTTTATTTACTAAATTATCCGTGTGTATTCCTGTGTGTGATTTACTCGGGAAAAGGCAGCCATTAGAGTGACTTTTCCCGAAAAAAAAAAAGGTATCACTTTTTCCCTCTCGCTGATCAATCTATGTCTTATTACTATATCTATGATTACATTAGACACAGCATATTGCAATCAAAATGCAAAAATATTAAATATCTTACGAAATATGAGCATATTTCATAAATAATTTTTAACTATGTATGCGCAAGTTTTGAATAAATTTCATATGCATAATTTAACAGCCAAAAGTATTGGGCTACTTATATGAAAACCCCAAACAAATATCGTGTAAATTCGAGAGATAGGATGAACGGAATTTCATTTTCTACCACAGTAAAAGCTAAATTATAAGGGGTTTTACTCACATTTTTATTTTGATTCAATCAATGCCCAATGGTAATACAGTGTTCGGTGATTGTAAATAAATACTGATAAAAACCCCTATCATGAACTTTTTTTCAATTCCTACTATTAGTTCACACTCTCCCTACATGTATCTTATACAAATCTTGCAATCGATTTTTAACTAACTCCCCGACTAGCTAGAAATTTGAAACTTTCTGGATTGCTCAGAACACGGTGACAATACAATACTTCGAAGTCTGATTTTCGAATTTTTGATTAGTTTTCTTATAATTAATTAAAATATGAAAATAATACCATCCTAATAGCGTTACAATAGCCTTTAAAATATTAGCTATAATTTAATTGTTACAAAAAAAAAAAAAAAAAAAAAAAAACGAGCTCATTTTCTTTCGACATAAAAATAAATACATTTAATTAAACGTGAACAATAAAAAATTATAAAAAGTTAAATTATGCATCTCACAAAAATTGACGTCATTATCACTTTAAAAATTTTATGCACATTGATAAGAACTCTATGATTCATCAGAAAATTTAAATCATGGAATATATATATATATATATATTATCTTATAATTATTTTTATTTCATTTTTCACGCGCGCTTTTTATTTCCTCATTCAAAATTATTTAAAAAAACTTTTTCGATAGTGTTTGCAAGTAGGAATGGACTTCAAAATTTTTCTTTTTATATTACTTGTTCTTTTGAGAGGAACTGAAATTCTGTTCATTGTATCTCTCATAACTTTTTTGAATTTACACGATATTTGCTTGGGGTTTCCATATAAGTTGCTCAGGACGTTTGCCTGTTAAATTATGCAGATGCAGATGAAACTTTTCAAAGATTGTGTATGCATAGTTAGAAATTATTAATTAACAATCCTCATATTTCGTAAGATATTTAAAATTTTTACATTCTAATAGCAACATGCTGTTACTAGGCGAGTCGTATTAATCCTGGACGATAGGACCCATGCCCCAGCCCGCCCGGTTCCCGCTGTTCAATGTGTTTTTCTAGTCAACTTTGTCCCCTTATTACTTCCGGTGTGAATTTTTTTAAACACACTTGACATTGTGAGTTTTTTTGCTTTTCTTCCCATGCTATTCCTATGGGGAGTTTTAGCCTTTTATCCCCTCTTTTTCTACATTCTAAAGTGGCGGTGGTTCCCGCCCACCCACCCCCACCAAGAGTTATACTAGGCGAGTCGTATTAATCCTGGACGATAGGACCCATGCCCCAGCCCGCCCGGTTCCCGCTGTTCAATGTATTTTTCTAGTCAACTTTGTCCCCTTATTACTTCCGGTGTGAGTCTGTTTTTTTTTTTTTTTTTTTTTGTTTTTTTTTAACACACTTGACATTGTGAGTTTTTTTTTTTGTTTTTCTTCCCATGCTATTCCTATGGGATTTTTAGCTTTTTTTCCCCTCTTTTTCTACATTCTGAAGTGGCGGTGGTTCCCGCCCACCCACCCCCACCAAGAGTTATACTAGGCGAGTCGTATTAATCCTGGACGATAGGACCCATGCCCCAGCCCGCCCAGTTCCCGCTGTTCAATGTGTTTTTCTAGTCAACTTTGTCCCCTTATTACTTCCGGTGGGAGCCTGTTTTTTTTTTTTTTTTTTTTTTTTTTTTTTTTAACACACTTGACATTGTGAGTTTTTTTGCTTTTTTTCCCATGCTATTCCTATGGGATTTTTAGCCTTTTTTCCCCCCTTCTTCTACATTCTAAAGTAGTAGTACACGATATGTGTTTAAGTTTTTATATAAGTAGCTCAATGCGCCTGTTAGATTATGCAGATGAAACTTTTCAAAGATTGCGTATGCATAATTAAATATTATTTAATAAAAATTGTCATATTTCGTAAGATATTTAACATTTTTGCATTCTTATTGCAATGCAACATGTTGTATCTAATGTAGTAGGCGAAGTTTCCTAAAAATGGCTTTGCTCTGGGTCTAATACCCTACGTGTTATTATTAAAAATGTTTTTTTTTTTTTTTTTTTTTTTTTTTTTTTAAGAAACCGTTATATCTTAATGAATATATATAGCAGCCGCATACAAATTTATACAGATAATTAGAAGAATTCTCATAATCACATGCTACGGTAAGATCACATTTGAAGCATTATGTTTTACAGGGTGATCCAAAACATTTTGATTTTTGTTTAATTTTTTACTGGTCCCCTTTTCCTCTTCAGGACACAACTTTTGCTGAACTATATGAGATATAACATGCTGAATAAACTCACAAAGTTTCAAGATAATTCCTGCAGAATTTTCTAGATATTTGACAAAATGTCTAAATTCGAAAGTGTCCAAAAACTTGTTGTATATAGTGTACATAATGTACACACACACACATATATAAATACACTAAGCGACGAAAAAAAAAGCCGCACTGCAGAAAAAATGACTTATAACTTTTTTATTTGTAATAACTTTAAAATTAATGTTTGAAACAAATAAAACTGTTTTGTTTGCATAATATCAAAGGAATGAAATGATACCTATGCACATTTTCGATTTAATAATTCGCTCTATAGCACTCTACGAAGTACTTTTTAAAAATCTGCATAAAACTTTCTTATTGAACATAATGCATTAACCATAGACTTTGTATTTTATTATGATTTATTATATGAAATAAACATGTTACATTTTAATATATGGAATAAAACTATTTATTTGTTAGATCTAAGCTATTTTTTTTTAAAAATATGTATTCTGCATTGGGTTAATTCCATCTTTATATGGAATTACTGTTTTAATGCTCAATGGCATAGTTTCATACATTGCTTTAATATAAACAATCTAATACAAACCGATTTTATAAGCAATGGCTTTTTAACTTACGGTCATCTCGTAAGTTACACATGGCCTCCTAAAATCAAATTTCCAGTTTAAACGGCTAAAAATTGTACATCTTGCTAAAACCCCTTTTACCAATATTTCGTTAACATTTAATTATTTTGCCATCTCATGTATTAAAATATTTTTTCATTTTCATTAAAAAATTTACACTTTTTGTGGCATCATTAACTGCCTTATTCTTACCATTTTTGAAATGATTTCTAAAATTACAATTTTACTGACAATTGCATTTTGTTTTTAACATTGGACTCAAAGCTAAAAGGTGTGTGGTGGACAACATAATAAAATCTGTTCGAAAATTTGCTTTTTAAACGATAAAATTGGCGGTTGTAGAAGGCGAAAGGGAAAATAGCCAAGTGCAGCTTTTTTTTTTTATCGCTTAGTGTATATATAATGAATACTTTTCCAGAGATTCACAAAACGAAATGATAACACATTAAAAACTAGAACAATTTGAAAAAAAAAAAAAAAAAAAAAAAGAAAAGAAAAGAAAATTAATGAATATCCTACAAAATGTATATATAGAATAATATAACACGTCATCAGAGGACCTGACTGTATGTTCTGATTGTAGTGACAAAAAGGTGTAAATTTCTGTTATACTGTACGCATGTGCCAATAATGTATAGTATACAAGGCCGAATTTACACCACATGAGACATAACAAATGAGAATCACATGAAAATATAGGGGGTGGGGGGAGGAAATCTAAAAGAATAACTTCGAATATCAGAAATGTAAATTAATTCTCAAATTAATAGTGCGAAATATTACAATTACAAAATTAAAAATGGAAAAATGTTTTATGACGAATGCAGACGATCTTCATCTTAGAAAAGTTTAACTAAATCGAAAGAAAATCCCTTTTGTGTTTCTATAGACATCTGGAAAAAAAAAGGTTTTTTTTTACTAATTCATTCATTTATTTTATTTTAATTACTTATTTATATTATTTATATTATTTTTATTTATTTATTATAATTATTATTATTTTTTTTATATATAGAAAAGCATTTTTGTATATGCAGGAGCATCGCTTCCCACCTTGAGGCGGAAGTAATTTTGAAAGATAGGCTTCTTGATAAAAAAGAAAAAAAAAAAAAAAAAAAACTCGCCAGTACCTTTGAAACGAATTTTCGAACCATACATCTGATAATTTAAAACAAATTTATTGTCTTTTTCATAAATAAATAAATAAATAAAATAAAATAAAATACATACAAAATGCAATAAAATAAATCAAGAAAAAAAAGAAAAGAAAAAACTGTCGTCACTAGAAGCACAAAATTAATTTTCTTTCGATATTTAATGTTATACTTTTCTAAGATGAAAATAGTATGCATTCATCATTATAAATAGTTTTAATTAATAATTTGTACTAAATGACTTTGTATAGGTAAATATAGAAAAAAGTTTTGTAATGGCTACAATATACTTTTTTTTTTTTTTTTTTTTTTTTTTAAGCCATGTAACAATCTGGGACGACATTTTTGTTATTATCTTTCGTTCTTTCTTTTAAAGTAGGCTGTAAGAAAATATGATTTATTTTTCAATTTAAAAAATAAATTGCATAGTTGCAGATGATGTGTTTGAAAAATTAATGTTAGGAGCGCAACTATACAATTAATCAAAGTTTTAAAAAAGTGTTTCATTTGACAGTATCAGTTTACCTTAAATCTATGTCAATAATCTGATTTAATAATAGAATAAAAATCATTAGATCATTCTTTATCAGCCATGTCGGAATCGCAGAAGACACATCATTATTTCAAAAAAAAAAAAAAAAAAGATTTATTTGTGAGTTTTTAAAATAAATTGAGCGGTTTCAAATTAAATGTTTGAAAAATTAAAGTTCAGGGTATAGATATATTACCCACAAATGCACAAATCAGACCTCTATACGTAGCTGTCGAATTTTTATTAATAATTCTATTTGACGATGGAATGGCAATTATAAAAAAAAAAAAATACCTTATCGCTTAGATCACAATCAAAAAAGACAAGTTTTTAACCATCAGAAAAAAAGACTTATGCCTTAACTACAAAATAAATTCTGCATTTTCAAATAATATGTTTAAAAGATTTATGTTTAAGATATAAATATATAATTTACAAACATTTAATATGATATACATCAGACATTATCAGTTAATATCAATTTTTACTAATATTCAATTTATAGATGAAATGGTGGTTGATAATATTTTTTATCAGTCGTAAATAAAAGGTACGTTACTTTATATAACTCGTAAATATTAGGAGTCTCTGGCCCTGCTCGCTTCGCTTACCATCCCTCGCTGGTTGCAATATTTAATGAACTTTTGGCGACTGATTCAAAACCATGGTCGAATGTGGCTATATACAGCCGCTAATGAAATGTAAATGACATTTAATTATTCATATTTGATTATATGGATTAGAAACAAAGTTAATTGAAAATAAACTAAATATACATTCGTATTTGTTTGCGAAAGACAAAATCAAGAAAAATAAAACATATCAGATTATTTTTAAATTAAAATTTCAATAAAATTTCAATAATAAATAAATGATCATATAAAATTAATATAAAATTTAAAATTTTAAAGTTATTATGACGCCAGTTTTATCAGAAAATTTTAATGATACAGGTTTAATTTTTATTTATTTATTTTTAATTCTCGTGTAAGAAAATATTTAATTAAAAAATAAAACAAAATAAAAAGTTGTGCGTATTTTATTTTTGGTGGCATCTTCTTGAAATTACAACTCAAAGAAAAATGTCAGGAAAAAAAGCAAAAACCGCATACAACATAAATAAATAAATAAATAAATAAAATAAAATAAAATAAATATAAAAATAAATATAAAAAGCTCTCAAAATTAAAACATTATTACAAATTTTATGTTCTCATGTGAAACAGTTTTTACACGGTAAGCTAAGAAAGCAGAAAAGACACGATAAATAAAAAAATGGTAGTGTCAGTATTTTGTTCTTTTAATACAGAGATTATAACAGTATAAAGTTTCAGCAATTAATATACATATGGGGGGGGGGTATATATAATTTATTAATATAACCCTTTTGCTACCAGTTCTTTTTATTTTCAAAAATAAATTAGGGCTTTAGTAGGTCAAATAAAATAGAAATAGCAATATTCTCAAAAAAAAAAAAAAATAGTTGGCATACGTGAATTTTGCTCAGTTCCCCATCATATGTATGTTCTCATAAATTTCTAGTGCAATGCATATTATATTCATGTTATATTCATTTTATTGGGGTCAATTTCGTAGTTTAGTTTTCATGTTGCTATTTCCAATGCAACAGTCCTCAGAATGCATATTTATATGGAATATCGCACAATTTTGCTATGTTGATAAAATCTTAAATTTCGAATAACTTACAAAACTTTCCTATTAGAATGTTTGTAGTCAATGATGTTTAAACAAGTATCATAAATGTTATTTCGAAGTTGTCTGATATATTTATGATCCTAAAGATGGACGTTTATGAGAATTTTTGGTTAAATAAATCGTAAATTCCAAATAACTTACGAAATTTTTTAATTAAAAAATTCATAGCGAGGGATGTTCAGGCCAATATCCTAAATCATATTTTAAAAGTGTTTTGACATCTTTACGATGAGAATATCCCTCAAAACCGACGTTTATGTGAAATTTTGCCGTATTCTGCAAAGTTAAAAAATTCTTAACTTTCAAATAATTTGAAAAATTTTCAAAGTAGCATGTTTATATAGTTAACGATGTTCATCCCGGCATTAAAACTGATATTTAGAAGCTATTCTTACATCTTTACGATAAAAATATTTCTTTTCATTCACGTTTAAGTGAAATTTTGCCCTATTCTCCCATGCTAAGAAAATCTTAAATTTCGAATAACTTCGAAGTTCAATAATTTCGAAGTTTTTTAATTAGAATGTTGAAAATGAATAAAGTTCTTGCCAGTGTCATAAATAATATTCTAAAACTGGTCCGACCTCTCTGCGATCATTTGCTAATGAGATATCGTGTATATAGAATTATACGGTAACAAAATTGTAAAAAAAAAAGAAAAAAAGATTAAGAAATAACAACATAAACCGCAAGAAAGAAATAATAGTAATAATAACACAAATAAATAAAAAAAATATATAATTGTACACTTAAAAAATGTTTTAATCTTCAATTTAGTAAAATCTTTTATAAATTATTTATAATTGAACTAATTTGAATTTATCCATAAAATATTGAAATTTAAATATTAAATCCTTTAACTTTTATTCTCATTAAATTATTTATATACAATACTTCTACTTAAAACTTTGTAAAGTAGAAAGATGAAATATAAATATTGTTTCAATTTGTCTTTTAATGCCCACTTTACCGTTTTCTTGTAAGTATCACATATTTGTGCTTAGTATTGTATTTTTATCTTGTTATTTTCATTTATGTACATTTTTAAATAATACATTTTTCATCATCAAATATCCCCTTTTTGTTTATATTTAGTAACATTGTCAAATATTGATGGTGAATTTTTACTGAAAACCTTCATCTTACAGAGACAATGTTATATATATTTTTCACTATAACAATTGGACGGTTCATTATAAAAATTGTGTATATTTTAAATATGTATATTTTTGCTTAATTGTATCATATATAATCACATCTTTTATTATAAAAGTGAAGAAACTCCAATAATCGCATTAAAATCCCATAAATGGCATTACTTGTTATTTTCAGAAAACTAAAACTCCTATATATTTAATATAAAAATGCAGTTTCTACGTTACTTAAAATTATATTTAACATAATTTATAAATTCTTATAATTCTGAGTTGCGTTAAACACAAAAAATCGATAACATTCACTGAAACTTGCCTTTTTTCTATACGCATAAATTTACAAAAAGCTCGTTATTTTAAAATCCATTTGCAAGGATCCTTTTACAATTGAACGACCCAATTATAAGAATCCCTGGTAAAATTATACCTTCCCCCCCCACAGTTATTTCATGAATTTTCATTCTTTTACAATCTTTTAATTAAATTATGCATTTTTCAATATGTTATCTTGAGTTGTTATGAGTGCGTTTTAAATTCTTAATAATTTTTATCATGACCTGCTTTCTGGTGTCTTCGCATTGTTCTGGTGAAATTATTTATATATATTTTATACCTTTTTACTTTCTCTTACCCATAAGGTAATTCTAATACATTACGTCTATGGGAGAAATTGCAGGTAAATAGAGTTTAAAATCTATAGACTGCACTAAACCAAATGAAACGAATATATATATTTTGCAATAGAGATAGTCAACAGGGAAAAAAAATTGTGTATGTAGGAGCCTCGCCCCCCCCCCCCCCTCCTGGGGGAAAGTCCCCCCTCGAGGGGAGTAAATTTTCATTATGGGTATCTTTCAAAAGAGCTCGCCAATACCTTTAAAACGAATGGTTGAACCATCGATCTGCGATAATTCAAAACAAAGTTCTCGATTTTTTTTTACTTTTAACGAAAAAAAAAAAAAAAAAAGAAAAAAAAAATCGTATTATTATTACTATTATTTTAAATATTGAGAATAAAATGGACTTTTTTTGGATATTTGGTGTTATGCTACTTCTCTAATATGGAAATCGTTTGCATAGAAATAAAAGATAATTTTTTTAAATAATAATTTAAATAAATTATTTTTTAAAAACAGAATTACTTTTTAATAACCGAATTAAATTCTATATAAATGTAGGTGCATTAATGAAACGGGGGGTTGAGGCGTTGAGGGGGGCGGTAGCCCCCTCACACAGAACTAATTATCATATAAAACTCTTTCTAAGTCAAATTTGAATTATTTAACATAGGTTTACATAACAGTACTCGTTATCTTACCTCTTAATCTCCAACCTGTATTTATAATATTAAATTTCAGGGTACGAGAAAGTTATATTATATATATCTATCTAGTTATATTATATATATATCTAGTTAGAATATATATATAATATAACATTATATATATCTAGTTATATTATATATCTGGTGTGAGTGACACACCAGATTATTTTCAGTTATTAAAACAAATCGTCACATTGTTTTAAAACGAAATAGCTAAAACAATAATAATAATAATAATAATAATAATAATAATAATAATAATAATTGTATTATAAAGTATTTTCGCTTTCGTTCCTTCTTTCTTACCTTCTTTAAACCTTTGAAACATAAACATTCAGAACAACTTAGACATCACAGGTTTACGTGGAATATTCATTCACGATTTTATCTAACCATGAAAAATGACAATCCTAGAAACCTTTTATTATCGGTTATGTCACAACCAGAGATGACAAGCGTTTATTATTTTAAGAAATGTTCCTTCATCTATGATTTATTTCTCATTTTTCAGGATAAATCGTTACCGCTTTCGAATAAAGAAGTTGGTAATAATTCAATATCCAGTGTAGAAAACAAACAATTGGTAGGTTTGAGAAATTACATATTAGCTGCATTCGACATACGTGTTTAAGGTTAGCATCTTTTGTAACACTTTCGAAGAAAGACAAAAACTGTTTGTCTCTCAAAATTATTATGATTTAGAAAAATATTTTTAGAATGTTTGTATACTGATTGGTGTTATTTAGGTTTACGGTGGTGCGTTTACTCTTAAAAATAGTATATAAAAAACACTATTGGTTTTTGTATAGGAACTCCACAAAATGCATTGCAGTCTATGAGAGAATGTTTTTTAAAGCTTGTAAAACTATGGTATCTGGTAGAATAGAGTTAACACAAAGAGGTAAAATACATTGAAAATAAATAAAAGCAAAGGGTTACCAGCTAAAAAAGTGTTTTTCTTAAGTGCTTTTTTTTTTTTTTTTTTTTGTTCTTGTGATCTGAATTTTAGTTCAGATGGCTGATCCAAAAAAGAAAGGGAAGTGTTTATTCTTATTTATTTATTTATTTTTGCAGTACATAATCCAACTTTAAAAGCTTGCAAAAATATGTTCGGCTTATATTTGTTTTAAAAAATAAAAAATTATTAATCATGTTATTATTTTGAAACAAAGTTCTATACATTTTAATACAATAGTAATATATATACATAGAGAGAGAGATAGATAGTAATGTCAAATATATATGTTTTATGTTATTTACACTCACACACACACATATATAATATATATATATATATATGAAGTTTAAATGTTAATCTGTAAACTTCCTTTACAAAATAACATTTAAATGTGGTGATTATTTTCTAATTCGAAACCTCTTTTTTGCAACTTCGAGTTAAATTCCGAGATGACGATAATTGTTCTGTATCTTGAATTGGTTTGAAATGGAAATTTTCCAGGTGAAATACAACCCGTTACAGTAGGGTCCGTAATACGGACTACATTTTGCACATATATTTAAATGCATTGAATTGTACAAATATCATACACAATAATATATATATATACATATATACATATCTTTCTGTTTGAGTGCTTCTGCCTCTGTGCGCGTGTTTATGTAATGATAATTATGTATTGTATATTTATTTGTATGCGTGTAATATTACAAAGTTCTAGATTTGTATTCCGTCAATTAAACCAAACAATAGGAGTTTGGTTGGTGGGCGTAGCTTACGGAGCGATTGACCAATGGAAAGAGATTTTTTTTCCTTTTTTTATAATTATGAAAATAGAACACGGCTTTCAGATGTTACCTCAGCCTAAAAAAGCAAAAATGTCAAAAAAGAAAGTAAAAAAAAAAAAATAGAAACTATTAATGACAGAGAAACGATAATAAAAACGTATGTATATATCTTTCATCATGTTCGTTTATAGACGTTAATTTTACTTCCTTTTTGTCATTTAACATTCGATTTGATTAAATACTTTGCAAGTATTCATAACTACCATTTTCTTTTTCGTGTTTTGGTACCAAAGGAATTACAAGGAATATTCATTCTTCAACACATGAATATCAAAATTTCAATCATAACCGTTTTTTTTTTTTTTTTTTTTTTTTTTTCTTTCTGGAACTACCTACAACGGACTACACGAGTTTCTGAAATATTCATTACCATTTCCGTCTTCGCGTTTTGGAATTTTTACCAAAGGAATTACAAGGAATATTTATTTTTTAATACGTCAACATCAAAATTTCAATCCTAACCAGGTTTGTTTCTGGCATTATTTACCGCTGTCTACACGAGTTTCTAAAGTAACAGCAATTTGGAATTTATCCAGTATTAAAAGATATAAATCGAATTTCCAGGAAATATATGTATGTAAATAAACTAAATCCAGAAGGGCTCGTCGTTTTATTACTCAATGATACTACACATTACATTTTATGAACTTTAAGGAAAAAATTTTATTTGGCACGAATCTTTAAAAAAAGTAAAGTATTTTCCTTAAATTGGTTACAATTTATGATATTTTTCGTAAACATTTTCCTTAAGGGGAAACTTTTAGAATTCTTAATCAGACGGCTTCAGAAAAATTTATTGGAATAATTTGATAGGATGAAAATATGAAATTCATAGAGAAATATGTATATATATATATATATAAGATTAGCTTTAAAATTTAAGCTTTTAGGTTAAATTGTGCAAAAAATAACAAAAATTAATAACTAAATAATATTATCTTCTATATTAATAAAATCAGACTTTTGTCTGTAAATTTGTCGGAATCGAAAAATTTTGCGATATCTTCACGTTTCACACCCCATGAAAGCCGAAAATGACTTCAGAAAATTTTGCCTGTGTGTGTGTGTGTGTGTCATCGTGTCCGTATGTCGCTTTTTTTGTCCGGGCATCACTTGAGAACGGCAGGACGGAATTCAACGGCGCTTGGTAGGAATTTAGGTCTTCACCCAACTTAAAATTATATCTATCAACTTTTCAGAAATTCCCCCCCGTTCCCCCCTGGGGGGTAAAAGACTAAAACACGTTTGTCCGGGCATCACTCGAGAACAGCTGGACGGAATTCAAATTTTCAAAATTATGATTAGTGTTTAAATTGTGGGTAAAAAACGCCTGCGCATGCGCCATAAATATTTTTTCACTAAAACGCTTTGAATGGAAAAATAAAATGCAAAAATAAATTGTTAAGATAAAGACTTTTTTAATTCGCGTGATTCGCACTACAAATTATGAAAAGATTGAAATGAAGTGTTGCCATCTGAGTTTCATACTTTAGTTAATTTTAAAACATCTAATTGTCGTATCGAAAAACTGTTTACACCCCAGGATTCAGAAAAATCACCTCTTTCATTTGGTACTGAATTTGTAACGATAGGTCTGATACTTCTAATTTATTTTCCCCCTTTTCCGTTTTTTCGTTGCCACTTAAATTTCATACTTTAGTTATTTTTTAAAAATCTAATTGCCGCATCGAAAAACTGTTTGCACCCCTGGATTCAGAAAAATCACCCCTTTCATTCGGTATCAAATTTATAAATATAGGTCTGATATTTCTAATTTATTTTACCCTTTATCCGTTTTCAATGCGGATTCGGTAAACGGTTTTATATTTATAAATATGCATTTATATATATTTTTATTTTCGAGATATAAAATGAAATATTTTTAATTTCACGTGAATAATAATAAAAATTAGAGAGAAAAATACCTACAAAAGTTGGTGATTTTTTTTTTTTTTTTTTTTTTTTTTTTTTTTTTAATGAGGAATTTGCACGTAGATAAATATTTTCATAGAGATATTTGGCATTAGTTTAATATTTTTATTTAATTAAACAGTACTTTTCTTTCCTGCAGTAAAACAAAATTTTTTGTTGTTATTATGCACCTTATGAGGGTTTTTTTATGTTCTCCCATTAGTTGTAAATGATTATAATTTGGATTTTATTAAGATTTTTTATTTTTATTTTGTAAATATCAGAAAAGATTTTTTATTTTATTTTATTATTTTATTATTTATTTATTTATTTTGTGTATGGAACAGCTTTAGTACTGGATCCATTTGGCAAAATTTGAAATTCGGAACCGACGTAGCTCGGACGTTTCTCGCCAAGATCTTTAATTGCACAATTGAGATAGCCAATTCAGTTCATCGCAAAAATGGCTTAAAATATTTAAATTCTCCAAAGGGGTCCCATACTAAAGCTGTGCTTTTTGTATTTATTTATTTGTAATATTTTCTATTAAAGACTTCTGTGGTCGCGAAATTTGGTGCGTAAATTATTTGTTTGCATCCGGCACTTATTGTAACTGGATTTCACGAAATTCGAAATCCCCCCCCTTTTTCGGATAAACGGTATAACTTCAGTATAACCCAACAGCTGAATTTGGCGATTTTTCTTTGGCGCCGTTTTGAAGGATAACAATGTCGTTCTGGACTGTTTGCGATATAATATGGCAGCCTAATATGTTGTCTATTTTGGATTTATGATTTTATGTTTTATGATTTAGATTATGATTTTATCATTTATCATTTATGATTTTTAGATTTATGATTTAGCCATAATCGCCAACAAAAAAATCATCAAATATCGTTGTGGGGTTATACTGAAGTTGTTCCCAATAAACACGTGTAAAAACATGTTTTTCCGTTTGAATTCGCTTTGAATTATCTTAGAATGGCGAATTTTGGTGTGCGATATTGATTAAGTGTACGCATTATGTACATTAGTGGGATTTTGCAAAACTTCGAACTCACCCGCTGAGGAAGGGAAGTAAGAAGTGGGTAAGTTGTGCCGAAGGCAGTGGGGACCCAGACTGGATATTGATTAAGTGAACGCATTGTGTACATTAGTGTGATTTTGCAAAACTTCGAACTCTCCCGCTGAGGAAGGGGAAGTAAGGAGTGGGTAAGTTGTGCCGAAGACAGAGGAGACCCAGACTCCTCACTTTGCGAGCGAGAAAACCTCTACCAATCACAGCGAGAACTTAGGTTATTGATAAAGATATAGGATTTTGACAACTCATTTAAGTTTAATGTCCAGCGAAGCGGGCAAAGCCTGCTAGTAATAAAATAATAATAATACATTTTGAATGTATACCATATTAAATAAATATGAAACTGTGTAAAGATACATAAATTTATAAATAAACTTAGATAAATATTACATAAATAATTGGATTAATTATAGATTATCTAAATGAAAAAACGTTTAGAATAGAGAATAAATTTCTAATATAAAAATTCTGTAGTTATTACAAATTCTTGTTTTGCTTTTAAATCAAGTTAAATAACAATAATAACTTAAACGGGCATATATAATTTTTTTGTTATGTTTTTTGGATATTTTTAGCTCACTTTTTTTACCTTTTTACATTTAAATTAATTATGCATTTTTACACACAACAAGCAATTTATAGCAACTATTTCTACGACTCTTTTTCGTCCAGGAATATTTAATAATAAATGCACGAGTAGCTAAAATCTAATCATTGCAGATGTTTTATATAGCATTATTTACTCTTGTATACATAAATTCCTAAATTTGCCCCATTTTGGAATCTATCCTGTTTAAATATATATATATATATAAATGCAATTTGATAGCAAATATCAGTATCTAGGTAGCCCAATCTAGGAAAACATGTCTGCATATTACTGAATGATACTACATATAACATTTCATAAACTAGACAAGACAACTATCTCTAGCAAGAATTTTTCTCTAAAACAAGTATTCGACATTTATTTAACAAGTATTCTCCAAGTATTTATCCTAAATTTCAACAGCGGTTACAATTTATGTTAATTTTCCTAAACATTTTCCTCAAGTGGAAAATTTAGAATTTTTAATCGGGTAGACTTCGGTTAAATCTATTTGAATAGTTTGGAAAGAATAAAAATATAAAATTTACAATGGAACATATAAAAAGCCTTTATTTTCAAAAATTGATTAAATTACACTAAATAAATATAATCTTTATAATGATGAATAAAATTTACCTGAATATATTATGAATCCATACTTTGTTAAATAAATATAGTGCTGCATAAAGACCTATAAAATTACCTACATGTTATGTGAATGGTTGGAAAGATTTTAAACTACACTGAGAAAAAAAAATATATATACCGCTTTCATCTAGAACGAATAGGTGGTCCTTTTCTAAATCCCTAAACTAGAAATATAGATTTCCGAGCTATGAGTATAAGGCACGCCAATTCACTGAGAAAAAATTCTGTAACTGACATCTAGAATCTAAATTGTGGCTCTAGAAAAAATAGTTCCATGTCATCCTTATATATTTCTTATAAAAAAATTTCTAGTCCCCTTCGAAAGCGTATTCTAGAGACCTCTATTAGAATTCTTGAGCGTTTGCCTATACTATCGAGAACAAACCTATTTAAAAATATCTCCAAATAAATGTGAATACAAGAGGCGGGTTTCATCAGCTATAATCTTGGTTTATGACCTAATTCTAGAAAACTAAGCGAGAATTTCTCGTAATACCAAAGATTCAGAATATTCAGAATATTGTTTCACCATCTAGAAATGTGTAGACGTGAAATTCTCGACCATTTCATCTATTCAGTTTATTGGCGTGCCTTATGCACATAGCTCAGAAATCTATATTTATAGTTTAAGGATTTAGAAAATGACCATTTATTCATTCTAGATGAAGACGATATATTTTTTTTTTAGTGTATCTGAACAACAACAACAACAACAAAAAAAAAAAAAAAAAAAAAAAAAAAACTTTTAGAATACACACTGTATTTCTACTATACAAATGTTATAATTATTATTAATTCATAATTAGCTTTTAAACCAAGTTTAATAACAATATTAATATCAAAGGACGGAAGTAAAATTTTTCATCATGATCTTTTATAGATATTAAATGCTCTCTCTCTCTCTTTTTAAAAAACTATTTTACATTTACATTAATTATATACTTTTACACGTATCAAATATGTGTAACGACTATTTTTAAATTTCAACTATCACCGGACCATCTTTCCAGTACTAAAAAAATGCAAATCGTCTTTTTAAAAAAAAAAAAAATAATAAGCTCAATCTAGTAAGGCACGTCTGTATACTACTCAATACTACGTATTACATTTCTTAAACTTCAAAAGAAATGTTTTATATGGCAAGAAATAATCTCTAAAACAATTGTTCTCCTTAAATATGTTACAATTTATTATATTTTTTGTAAATATTTTCCTTAAGGGGACTCTCTACCTATCGTCTCCGAAATCCGAAGCCAATGTTATTCTATGGGAAATTTTGCCTCATTATAATTCATTAACTAATTCATATTTTTAAATTCCGTTTTCACTTTCCAAAAATTCACAACTACAATAACCGCCGTTTAATAAATTCACTGGTTAATAAAATCAGCCGCTTAATCTGATCAAATTGCCAGGACCGGAATAAAATCAATACAAATTACTTTTAAAGGCGCCGCTTTACAAAATCAACATCGCCGGTTAATAAACTCAAAAATATCTCCTCAGCAGCCAGAAATATCATTTATGCACACTATTTTTTTTTTTTTAAATAAGAAAGAGATTGAAGCACAATATTCCCTCCGTTGTCGCTCATTGTCAAAGATTTTACACTTGCAGCACAGTTACAAATTAAATACGCCCCTTCACTTATCACCGTAACAATTTCAAGGAACGTATTCTTCAAAACGCTGTAATAAATTATAAATTTGATTTGAAATAGCATTTTTTTTTTTTTCTAATTATTAAAAAGCAATTTCTAGTTGTTATTTTAAATTTACTATAATTCATGAGGTTTAAACAAAAAGATTTTAAATTTATAAGAATAACGTGAACTTTTGGTAAAGTAATGATGATTTTTTTCAAACGAAAGTGCATGGGAACTTGGAATGCGTTTAATTTAATTATATCGAAGAAACTATTAATTAATTATCTATCAAAAATTAATTAATATTGCTTACTAATTCCATTATTCGTCACTTTTTGAAGTTTCTTTCCAAATTCAGGGAAGTAATACCTTTTCCTTCAGTGCAGGAACGTTTGCCGGATATAAAAATCAGCCGTTTAATAAAATCACTTTGGCTCAGAACGAATGTGATTTTAATAAGCGGCGAGAACTGTAGTAAAAAATTTATCGCTTTCTAAAAATTGATTTTTTTTTTTTTAAGATTTCATTTTTAAGTTCAAAAATGAAAAATTTCACATAGTGAAAATTCGCATTTTACAACCTTAAAATAAAATATTAAAAATTTTTAAAAATAGTTTTTAGAAAGCGATAAATTGTTTAATAGTTGGAAAGTTTCTGAATGTGAAAACGGAATTTAAAAATGTACATTAGTTAATGAGTTATAATGGGGCGAAATTCTCCATAGAATAACATTGGCTTTGGCTTCTTGGAACGATAAGTGGAGAGACTTCTTAAGGGAAAACTTTTAGAATTCTTAATCGGAAGACTTCAAAAAATTTACTGGAGTAAATTATAAAGAATGAAAGTATGAAATTTATAACAGAGTATACAAGAAGAATTTTGCTTAAAAAATTAAATAAATTTTAATTGAATAACATAAAATTAATAGCGACAAAGTTTAAAGGAAACGATTAATTAAATGTTTAATAAAGTAAATACTTAAAAATTTTAACATTAAGAAATTATGAAAAAAAAAAAAAAAAATAATAATAATAATAATAAATCTGGTGCGTCACTCACGCAACATTCTCTTACCCTACATTTCAATAGTACAAAGACTGATTGCAGATTAAGTCATAAGATCAATAAGGTTGTGAGGCACATTTGATCGCCATACCTCAATCTTAACTTAAGTATCTTAAGTAAAGTAGTAAGTAAGAAATAGCACGAAACTCAAATTCAAATACAAATAAAGTTTTATTAGAGCTTAAATGCAAGGAGAATGTTTGGGCTAAACTCAATAGCAACTCTTAAATAACTTTAGAAGGATGATCTCAATAACTAACTTAAATAAATGCAAACTGAATCTCACCAGTAAAGATACTGTAGTAGGATGATGACTGCTCTCGGTGACTCACGACACTTCTCCAACTTAGACTAAAGTGGTAGGATTTCCCTGTATCCATCAAACTCTACACTATAATTCAACACCTTCAAAACCACCACAACATTAACCGAACTAAGAAACTTAATCACCTAAGAACAATTCTGTTCTATGAAAACCCGAATAAACTTTTTCTTTGGCGTTTCTGACGTAGTAGTTTATTCGGGTTTTAATATTCCAACGCCAAGTCTCCTGTTATTATCAATTCTGTTCTACTCCCCACCTCTACTTCACACACCTTACACCAAAGATACATTCATATTTATAATTAATCTCCATCATCTCTAATCACTTCACTTAACAAACTCTAAAACCTCTTCGTATTCAATCACGCTCCGCAACTTACTTTCTTCGTTGCAGCGCTATGCTGACGCAGAACTGTTCCATACTTAAATTTCGCCGAGTACTATCGCCGAAGCATTTTTAGATTTCCCAACATTCGCGTTGCTGGATCCAACATAATTTTAAAAAAACCTGTGGTAACTTACCACAACCTCAACCTTACAAGGTACGATAATAAAGTTCAATTTATTTTAAAAATAATCTAAAAGAGGTTTAGGAACAGTTTTATTTGACATATAATTGGGTGTGAGAGGTTACCACCTTATCACTCTCTCCCCCCGTTCAATTATAGTGCCAACATTTATTATAAAAAAAAAAAAAAATCAAAGATATTATTAATTTACCTTCAAACTTGCCAATCTGGATCAAATCTTTCAAGTAATGCCTAATACGAACTTCAGAATACAAATTTTGAATTTCTTGCAGCTATTTGTTTGTAAGTTATGCTGATAACACAAATACATACAGATCAACCCCTAAAAATTGGACTTCCGTACTCAGGACTCTTCAAAATGTGATCACAATATACCAAAATACTTGTAAATACTTTAAAGTTAAGGAAGCAATATTTATCACACACTGTACGAATCTGAAAAACATTGCGCATTTTGGAATCTATTCAGTATTAAAAGATATAACTCCATAATATATACAAGCATCTGTATAAGCGGTATCGCGTCATAACATAACATCGTCGGAAAAATCATCGCGTGTCAAAACATCGCCGTGCCAAAAACATTGCTGAGAGAAACATCGCCGAAGAATAAGTTTTATTTCTACATATAATAAAAAGTGTCTATTTTTTTGTGTGCATGTCGATCGCTTTGTCGACAAACGGATGCCAGCAAAATTATAAAAAAAATGTACACGGAGGTTTGTTTTGTCCCCTCATGATGCACCTCGGAGCTTGATTTTCGAATTTTTTATTACAGTTATAAAAATTATAAAAATATGAAATTTGACTTCGTTTTATGTTTTTTCGACGATGTTATACCAGTACCTATTGACGCAGTACCACTTGTCAATTCCCTCTCGCAGACGATTCTCTTTCAATAACAGACATCTAGTCTGGAATAAAAGATAATTGCATTTTATTTTCTAAGGTATTAGTGGTAAAATTAAGATCGCCGTAAATGGTATAGAACTGTTCCCATTTTTTCAAAAATTTTTAAATCTGGGTATCTATGATTTGACCAAACGCTGTAAAAATCAAGTTTCAAAGTTAAAAATTGCAGATATTACAATCTAAATATTTAATTTTGAAATTTTTTCGTAGATATTCTTTCTAAATACCAGTCAGTAAATCGAAATTTTACATTACTAAACTTCAGTAACTTAATATATATATATATATATATATAGACAAATGAAAACTCTGATTTATTTATTTTGTAATTTTTGTTTTTACGATTGTCATTTACAATTTGCTGTCATATTTTTTATTTAAAGCATAATGCCTTACAGTTAACTGTAATTTACTGCTTATTTTTTGAATTTTATGGATTTTTTACTTTTATCTCCATAAGTAGGAAGAAAGTATAGGATTGGTAAGTAAAAACTTTCGATTTTTGATTTTCGATGAATTTACATGTTTTGAGATGTCAAGAACAAGATTCGGCTAAATGTAGAAAATATGTGTCTGTATGTATTAGTTAAACATTGTGGATACTGTATCTCCCAAAATAATGGTCAGAATTTAACCGAATTTAATATTTGGTTGGAAGTTAAATTGTCACTGATTGTTTTTTCAGATATATCACGCAACAGGTGACGCAGCCATGTTGTTGAAAGGCAATATCTCAGCTTCTATAGTGTACCAAGCTTAGTGAATGAATTGCATATTTTCTAAGACTCTATTGATCGACTGACAGGTGGCGCTGATTACAATATAATCCCATTTCAAGGAACGCATATTAAAACGGTATATCTCAACTACAATAGTGAATAAATACACAACACTTGACATTTGAGATGAATATTATGTAAAAATATGCTGATTCAATTTGACTGCAATAATAGATGATAGATGATATGGCTGTGCTGTAATATTTCTTGTTTACGAGAAAACTATAACTCTGCTTCTATGATATATATAAACGTGAGAAACTTAGTGTAGTAAATATATATTATGAAAAAACATACTTACTGGATTTTGGTATATATCGACCGGAAGGTGGCGCTAGTATCAATTTCTGCGATTTCTCAGTTGCCTATATATCTCAGCATCTATTGGTGAAAATTGTACCAAACTGTTTATGTAAGAAAGAAGTAGAAGTAAAACAGCAATTTATGGTTATCTGTGTGTGTTTCGCACGCGTCGTTTTGAATTGAAACACTGTGTCGAATCAACATACCAATAGGGAATTTACATTACGTTCCACTGTGCCAACAATCCGGTGTTGAATCGAAGCAGTTTCCACTGCTCTCGTTAGCTCGCTTTGCGACCCGAATCGTTGAGCTGGTGTAATGATGTGTCAAAGCCAACAGTGTATCGGTTTAGAGGAAATAATAAGATCGATTTGAGTATGTTGAATTTAAACAGGTGTTTTCTGATGTATAATTCAGTCATAGTTAGTATATGATATTTATAGAATTTTAATTTATATATTCAAGTAAATTTCAAAATTGAAAAAAAAAAAAAAAAAAAAAAAAAAAAAAAAATGAAGGTCGGGGGTTATTTTTTACTGGCTACCAAAATTTTCCCTAGCTACCAGATTTTTTCAAATTCCTTGAGCACTGTGCGCAGTAATATTCAAACAATATTATTTCATTCCTTAATTTTCTTCATATATAAATATAAAAATTTCTACCTAATGCAGAAAAAATAATTATATAGCATTATTAAACCTTAGTCAGATAATTTGAAAATGCCGAGTATATACGTGTTCAAACGCGTTTAATTCATTCCTTAATCTTCTAAATGTATAAATATCGAATGTTTAGAAGAAAACATTTTACGAACTTAAAAAACTAATAAAATTTATTCAGATAGTTTTAAAATTGATCTCTGTATAAGTGGTAGTAATCAAATACTTTCTTATCATTCTGTAATAATTTTAAATACATTAATATCAAAATTTTAATCAACTGCACAGAAAATTTTACAGAGCCCTATTTAATCCTTACAGCACGAATCGAAAGTTTGAGTATATTTTGGAATCTATCCAGTATTAAAAGACATAAATCCAGGTCGCCTACAAATATCAATAACTGGGTAAGCTTAACCCAGTTAGGCACGTATGCGTGCTACATATTACATTACATAAAATTTAAAAGAAAAAGTTTTATTTGGCACGAATCCTTTTTTCAAATAAACTTCCGAATCACAATTTATGGTTATATTTCGTAAAAAATAAAAATAAAAATATTTAGCGAATATTTTAGAGGTTTTAATTAAGTGAGCTCAGTATATAAATTCATTGGATGGAGTTGGAAATTAAACATAAAACTTTAATGTGTATCTAACAAATATTTTATTGGAAAAAAGAAGTAAATTGAATTATGAATACGTCAAAATCTGGTTTTATACCACGAACAATTTATTACGAGCTATAACTTTTTGTTCCGAAAAATATCCAGTTTAATAAAAATTAACAAGTAATTATATAATATGTAAAATATAAATTACTCATACATGTTGCCTTTAAAAATAAAATAAAGCGTTAAATTTATCAATTTTCAATAAAATGTATCAACGAATTTCGTTCTATTACATCGAAATTTATCACGAAAAACGATTTTAAGTTTTAAAGAATGCTGAGTTTATTAAACTTAAAAAATTTCTAGCGATAATATATAAAGCACACATTATTTTTATACATCGCATAAAAGACCAAGTTGAAACATTAAAATTTATCAATGTTTATGTTTCAGATACAATGTAATTCATCACGGATTATCATTTATTGATTCGAATAAGTTAAGTTTCATTGAATTAAATTGGTTTCTATGTTCACGTATTTTAATCGTTAAAGTAACCGTCTAAAACAAAATATAAGTTATATTAAAATTTAGTCAGTACATTTCAAAACGCCCTGTATATGATGCGATTCAAACTATTAATTTCATTCCGTAGTTCTCTAAATACACAAATACAATTACAATTTCCATTATGCTCAGAATGATCTCCACGGAGGGCATACTGTCTTATGCCCAGGTCCCTAGTGCAGACAATTGGCCTTATTTCGATTGCCATACCATACCCGTGAACTATGCAGTGAAAATTTGATAATATTCAAACAATATTATTTACCATTCCATACTTTTCTTAATTAAAATATATTAAAATTTTTATGAAATGAAAAAAAAAATAATAATTATTATTATTATTATTTACACCTTAACGGCCCTCTTCACTTACCGTCGTCGGAAGCCCGACCCAATGTTATTCTATGGGGAAATTTTCTTTACAAATAACTTATTAACTAATACATATTTTTAAATTATGTTTTCACATTCAGAAAATTCCCAACTGTTAAATGGACGCACCTCTTTTAAAAATGTATTTTTTAAATATTTAATATTTTATTTCGAAATTTCAAAATGAAAAAAAAAAAACACGTATTGAAAATTCGTATTTTGTACCTTCAAAATAAAATATAAAAATTTTAAAAAATAATTTTTAAAAAAAGGTCCGTCAATTTAACAGCTGGGAATTTTCAGAATGTGAAAACAGAATTTAAAAATATGTATTAGTTAATACGTTATTTCCTATTTGTAAAGAAAAATTTCCCATTGAATAACATTAGCTTCAGCTTCCGGCGGCGGTGAGTGATGAGAGCCCTTAATTAGATTGTGTTTTAAAACCTCCTGTATATAAGTGGTAACATTTAAACGCACTCATTTCGTTCCTTAATTTTCTTAATACAAATAAAAGAAAATTTTTACCAAGTGCAGAAATAATTTTATTTAGCACTCTTAAACCTCAATCCGATGGTTTCAAAAGACTATGTGGTAACATTCTAACACGCTTAATTTTCTAAATTCATAAATATCGAATTTTCATACGACAAAATTTTATTCAGCGCCAGTAAAATTTAATAAGATAGTTTTTAAATAACCTCAACATACGTGGTAATAAACAAATATACTCATTCCATTCCGTAATAATTTTAAATACATAAATATCAAAATTTTGATCAACTGCACAGAAAATTTTATAGAGCCCTATTTATCCTTTACAGCACGAATTGAAAGTTTGAGTATCTTGGAATCTATCCAGTATTAAAAGACATAAATCCACGTCGCCTACGAATATCAATATCTGGATAAGCTTAACCCAGTTAGGCACGTATGCGTGCTGCTTAAGGATGCTACATATTATATTACATAAAATTTAAAAGAAAAAGTTTTATTTGGCACGAATCCTTTTTTCAAATAAACTTCCAAATCACAATTTATGGTTATATTTTGTAAAAAAAAAAAAAAAAAAAAAAAAAAAAATCTTTAACAAATATTTTAGAGGTTTTAATTAAGAGAGCTCAGTATATAAATTCTTTGGATGGAGTTGGAAATTAAACATAAAACTTTAATGTGTATCTAACAAATATTTTATTGGAAAAAAGAAGTAAATTGAATTATGAATACGTCAAAATCTGGTTTTATACCACGAACAATTTATTACGAGCTATAACTTTTTGTTCCGAAAAATATCCAGTTTAATAAAAATTAACAAGTGATTAGATAATATGTAAAATATATATTACTCCTAAATTTTATCTTTAAAAATAAAATAAAGCGTGAAATTTATCAATTTTCAATAAAACGTATCAACGAATTTTGTTCTATTACATCGAAATTTATCACGAAAAACGATTTTAAGTTTTAAAGAATGTTGAGTTTATTAAACTTAACAAATTGCTAGCGATAATATATAAAGCATATACCACTTTTATACATCGCATAAAAGACCAAGATAAAACATTAAAATTTATCAATGTTTATGTTTTTCGCATAATGTAATTCATCACGGATTATCATTTATTGGTTCGAATAAGTTAAGTTTCATTGAATTAAATTGGTTTCTATGTTCACGTATTTTAATCGTTAAAATAACCGTCTAAAACAAAATATAAGTTATATTAAAATTTAGTCAGTATATTTCAAAACGCCCTGTATATGATGCTATTCAAACTATTAATTTCATTCCGTAGTTCTCTAAATACACAAATACAATTACAATTCCCTTTATGCTCGGGCCCACCAGCGGCCGAGCGGTTCTGCGCTCAAAGCTGGTAGATGGGAGGTGCCGGGTTCGATCCCAGGTCACGCTCATCGACCTAGCCGTTCGGAGTTTTCCGTGGTTTCCTCCGAAACTTGCGTAAATACGGGCTAGGACCCCTTAGAAAGACCCCCACGGAGGGCATTCCCCCTCTAGGCCTAGGACACATCAGGAGTCAATCGGCTTTAAATCCTACAACCAACCAACCCTTTATGCTCAGAATGATCTGCACGGAGGGCATACTGTCTTAGGCCCAGGTCCCTAGTGCAGACAATTGGCCTTATTCCGATTACCATACCATACCCGTGAACTATGCAGTGAAAATTTGATAATATTCAAACAATATTATTTACCATTCCATACTTTTCTTAATTAAAATACATTAAAATTTTTATGAAATGAAAAAAAAAAAAAAAAATATTATTTACACCTTAACGGCCCTCTTCACTTACCGTCGTCGGAAGCCCGAGCCAATGTTATTCTATGGGGGAATTTTCTTTACAAATAACTTATTAACTAATACATATTTTTAAATTCTGTTTTCACATTCAGAAAATTCCCAACTGTTAAATGGACGCACCTTTTTTAAAAATGTATTTTTGTAATTTTCAATATTTTATTTTGAAATTGCAAAATGAAAAAAAATCGCATGTTCGTATTTTGCAGCTTCAAAATAAAATATAAAAAATAAAAAAAAAAAAAAAAAAAAAAGGTCCATCAATTTAACAGCTGGGAATTTTCAGAATGTGAAAAAAGAATTTAAAAATATGTATTAGTTAATAAGTTATTTGTAAAGAAAAATTTCCCATTGAATAACATTAGCTTCAGCTTCCGGCGGCGGTGAGTGATGAGGGCCCTTAATTAGATTGTTTTAAAACCTCCTGTATATAAGTGGTAACATTTAAACGCACTCATTTCGTTCCTTAATTTTCTTAATACAAATAAAAGAAAATTTTTACCAAGTGCAGAAAGAATTTTATTTAGCACTCTTAAACCTCAATCCGATGGTTTCAAAACACTATGTGGTAACATTCAAACACGCTTAATTTTCTAAATTCATAAATATCGAATTTTTATAAGAGAAAATTTTATTCAGTGCGAGTAAAATTTAATCAGATAGTTTTTAAATAACCTCAACATACGTGGTAATAAACAAATATACTCATTCCATTCCGTAATAATTTTAAATACATAAATATCAAAATTTTGATCAACTGCACAGAAAATTTTATAGAGCCCTATTTATCCCTTGCAGCACGAATTGAAAGTTTGAGTATCTTGGAATCTATCCAGTATTAAAAGACATAAATCCACGTCGCCTACAAATATCAATATCTGGATAAGCTTAACCCAGTTAGGCACGTATGCGTGCTGCTCAAGGATGCTACATATTATATTACATAAAATTCAAAAGAAAAAGTTTTATTTGGCACGAATCCTTTTTTCAAATAATCTTCCAAATCACAATTTATGGTTATATTTCGTGTAAAAAAAAAAAAAAAAAAAAAAAAAAAAAAAAAATTCTTTAGCAAATAATTTAGAAGTTTTAATTAAGTGAGTTCAGTATATAAATTCCTTAGATGGAGTTGGAAATAAAACATAAAAATTTAATGTTGATATTTTATTGGAGAAATACTAAGTAAATTTAATTACGAATAAAAATCTAAATTTGTTTTAATACAATCACCTTTATCACGAAATGTTTTTTTTTTTTTTTTTTTTTTTTTTAAGAGAAAGGTTTATTTTAATCAAAATTAACAAGTAATTAGATTATGTGTAAAATATAAATTACTATTAAATATTACTTTTAAAAACTAGTATGTTGTGGCCACCACAAGACTTTCTTCTATATTTTCCTATACAAATTCACTCAGTAACAATATTTAAAAAAAAAAAAAAAAAAAAAAAAAAAAATCTTTTCAAATTTTTTTTGTTAAAAGTAAAAAAAATCGATCTTTTTGTTTTAAATTATCACAGATTTATAGTTCAACCATTCGTTTTAAAGGTACTGACGGGACCTTTCGAAAGATACCCATCTTGAAAATTTACTCCCCTCGAGGGGGAACTCCCCCCCCCTCCAGGGGAGGGGGGGTGGCAAGGCTCCTACACATACAAAAATTGTTTCCCAGTTGACTATATCTATTATAAATAGTTCTTTTAAATTTCATAATGATTACTAAAAAATAATTCTCTTTATGCACATTTATACAAAATTTTGTCCTATATCACCATGTTAAAAATTTAGAAAAAGCGGGATGGCAACGCAACCTGTAAAACAATTTTTACCAAAAGTTGATAGGCACTAATTTATGTCAAGGTGCAACTACATACAAATTTGTATGAAATTCTGTGCAGTAGTTCCTGAGATACAGTTGCCACAAAATTTTGTCTCTCTCTCTCTCTCTCTCTCTCACACACACACACAGACAGACATTTTCTAAAAATGGTCAAATCGTGTTCTACAGCTCTCAAAACGTGTAAATCCATCAAAAACCCGAGGTCGAAAATTTCTACGAATCCAATACTTTCTTCTATTGAATATAGAAGAAAGTAATAAAATGAAAGGTTGAAATTTACGAATTTTTAATGAAATGTATGAATGAATGTTGTTTTATTACAAAGAAATTTATCACGAATTATGTCATAATTTCATGTTTCGCACCTACATTGATGATGATGATCTCTGCCACAGCACGTCGTTGTTCTTATGTAAATATGGGTAATTAAAGAAATTTTGTATATTATGCTGTATTATAATCTAAGCTACAATCTTCTGTGTTTATTTGAGGACAAATATAAAAAATAAATAAACCTAAGTCTATTTTTGTTTTCCAAGTAACACATATAAAATTCTGCACAAAAAAAGAATTTAATTTAGTACGACAGGACTTATTTTAATACCTATATCCTTCCATATAAAGGCATGCAGTAACTGTGCTCCATTCCCTAGCATCATTAACTATATTAATTTCTTGAAATTCCTTTGGTATAGCTTTAGTTTAGGAGCCCTTTGGTGGCTTTTAAATTTTTATTGTCAGTTCAACGATGAAATAAAATGGCAATCGCAATTGCGTAAATAAGGACCTTGGCGAGAAATGTCCGAGCTACTTCAGTGCCAAATTTCAAATTTCGCTCTATGCTGAAGTTATTTTTTTTCTTTAGCACAATTTTTCTTAATTTTATTTTAAAACTAAAAAGTATATATATTTGTATGCTTTTTTTTTTTTTGACAATTAAAAAAATCTATCTTATACTATTAAGTGAGCAATATTTGTATGTATATTTCACTGTTCTCGAAAACGGTAGCTCGGACAGTCACGAGATTTAACACAAAGGTGCCCCCCGAAGGATCATTGTGCACATCGAAGTCAGAATTTTGAATTTCTGTTTAGTTTTCTTTTAATTAATAAAAATATGAAAATAATAAGCTAATAATAGCAAAAAATTAGCCATTTAAATTTAATCCGTAATTTAATTGTTGCCAAAAAAAAAAAAAAAAATATATATATATACGAGTTTATTTTTTTTTCCAACAGGAAAATAAATACATTTATCTAAACATGAACAATACTACACACTACTAATCGCAGAGCTTCCAAATTTGGCATATAGGTACCTGGGACCCTGCAGGTGTGCACCTCATCGAGATTTTTTCGAATTTCGAATCTGAATTTTTTAAATTAATGTTTTTTCGATTTTAAACATTGGCTTTTATGTTTCATTTTTCATGAATTTATTCTTCGATTGTAATCGTCTGCGTATCTTAGCAACGGCTATATTATGCAATTTATTTTTTATTTAATACATTTATTTGAGGGCGAATCTTTTTTCTCTTTTTAATTTATTATATTTATTGAAAATAAAATGGTAATGCAGTAGAAAAAATTAAATATATTAAATTTAAAATTTAAAAACGTATGTATAACAGTTATGTTTATGTATAATTTTTGTAGTATAACAACAACTATTTTTCATTTGTTAATTTAATTTCTTTAAAAGTTTTTTTTTTTTTTTTTTTTTTTCTAATTTATAGTATTTGTCAGGAAATAATGGTAGTATATAGTAAAAAGGATTAAACTGATTGGAATTTATTTGTTTTTTATGTATTTAATTCCTTCTAAAAGAAAATCTACTTTTTATTTTATTTCATTACATTGGTCGGAATCAAATTGTAACACAGTGTAAATAGCATGAGCAATAAAATACTTGGTTCAAAAATTAAATATTTAATAGACGCTGAGATACAGTTATCTTTAAAATCGTAGTTCTTAAATAATGGCAGACCCAACTATCGTCAATAAATACCCATATTGAAATACATAGGAAAGAGATTTCTGCAGGCAGTGGGAAACTGCTCCCGATACAGTGCGGGCAGAGAAAGAGCTGCCGTAGTCAGCGAGTACCCGATGCGAGGTCTAGATCGATTCCAATGTAATTATTTTAGTTTTTATTTATAATGTGATGTGAAAAATAAATAATGATCCAATTCTTTTGGAGATTCGTTTAAATATAGTGGCCAGCGAAGCGGGCGTAGCCTGCTAGTATAAATAAAGAGAAGTGTCTGTGTGTCTGTCTGCGCTCTGGTGCTCACACTACTGATCGCAGAGCTTCCAAATTTGGCATATAGGTACCTGGGACCCTGCAGATGTGCACCTCATCGAGATTTTTTTCGAATTTCGAATTTGAATTTTTTAAATTGATGTTTTTTCGATTTTAAACATTGGCTTTTATGTTTCATTTTTCATGAATTTATTCTTTGATTGTAATCGTCTACGTATCTTAGCAACGGCTATTATGCAATTAATTTTTTATTTAATACATTCATTTGAAGGCGATTTTCTTTTTTTTTTTTCTTTTTATTATTATTATTATTATTATATTTATTGAAAATCAAATGGTAATGCAATAGAAATAAATTGTTACGTTTATGTATAAATTTTATACTATAGTAACTTTTTATTTTTCATTTTTTTAATTAATTCCTTTAAAAGAAAAATCTTTTTTTTTTTTTTCTTTAGTTATTTTTATTTATAATATTTATTGGGTGAAAAAAAAAGGGCAGTTTATAGTAGAAAGGATAAACTGATTAAAATTCGTTTTTCATGTGTTTAATTCCTTTTAAAAGAAAATCTACTTTTTTATTTTATTTTATTGCACTGGTCGGAATCAAATCGTAATATAGTGTAAATAACGGGGGCTATAAATCACATGGTTCAAAAACTAAAATATATAATAGATGCTGAGATACAGTCATCTTTAAAATCATAGTTCTTAAATAACAGTAAATCCACAAGTCGTCGATAAATACCCAGATTGAAGTGACCGGGAAGGACCTTTCTGTAGAAAGTGGGAAACTGGACCCGATTCAATACGGGTAGAAAAAAGAGCTGCCTTAGGCAACGGGTACCCGAAGAAGCGATATCTATTTTTTTTTTCTTTTTTTGTAATGTGATGTAAAAAATAAATACTGATCCAATTCTTTTGAAAATTCATTTAAATGTAGTGACCGGCGAAGCGGGCGTAGCCTGCTAGTAAAAAATAAAACAACAATTCTCTTATTTATTTATTTAATTTTGGCATTTTTTTTTCTTTTAAATAATTCCAAAAATATTTTATTATTTTTTATTTTTTTTTTTAACATCTTTTGAATCAACAAACCGAATGAACTAAAAAATATGGCGTTAGCTAGCTTTTACCCTATTGATAAGTGTACCCAATTTTTGATAAATTATACTAATCCGAACAGATACAGCACGGCAAACTTTCAAATTTAAATATTTTAAATAAAAACAAAAATGTTTGCACGTTCATTCAAGGTATAATACCATATTTGGCTACAACGCAAAATAGCTGTCTGAAACAATTTTTTCTGTTGTACTAAAAATTTACATTTTCCATTAAACTGTAAGTATGTAAAAATTACATTACAATCCAATTTTTGTATTTTAAAATAAATACTTTTCAAAAATGTAATCTTCTCCATACATGTGCGATATAAAAATAAATCTAAAAGAGTAGAATTTCAGTGAAGTTTAAAATAGGAATTCAATCCTCAAGGTAAAATGCGGCTGTCAGACCTGCCAAAACACGAATTTCATTTTTGATTCTCCGTGATGATAAAAAATCATGGAGTGAGATATCAGAGAAGTTTTTGAACGAAATAAAAAGTTTGATGGAAAACTATTTCTAATGCGATTGCTTTAGAATTCCGAAAAATACTTTTTTTTTTTTTTTTTTTTTTTTTTTATGGATTTTCTTTTCAATATGACTTTTGTTTGTCAAATTAAAGTTATTATTTTGCCATAAATATCATAATTCGAAACACAGTTTTATTCATGTAAATGACATCTCGAAATTTAATTTACCAATCACCATTGTCAGCAGTGTTGCCAGGTGGACTTTTTATATAGTAATTGCCAATAATTTTTAATTGTGACGTTTGCCTAATCACTTCGAAGATTGATAGTCTATTATGTATATCAAATTTTATGGTAAAGTTTATAATGAAATATCTTGATATAAAATCTTAAACTGAGCAACGAAGTCCTCAAATTAACTCCAGGAGCATTAGATAATCAAGCCGTGAAAAAAAGACAATCTTTGAGTATTATAGTACTTTATTTCAAGCATAACATCTCAGTTAAGGAATGTAGGTTATTTTATAATAAATCAGAAATGCTACACTAAATATCGTCTTCAATATACTTAGGTGGTGTACAGCAATCTTTGGTAGAGAGAGAGAGAGGGCTTCCTGATAGCGTATTATTACTTGGGCAGTGGTTTAGGAGCGAAATGTCTACGAAATACGCCAAGATTTAGAAAAAATCACCAATTTCATAGCCAAATACATTCCTTTGTCTCTCGAATAAATTAATACAAATATTTTGAATTTAGAGAGTCGTTATAAAAAATAAATCGTCTGCGCATGGGAGACGAAAAAACTAGGAATTATTACGACATCCTGTCATAAAGAGATATAAATCACCCTTTAATGATATTTCAACGGACAATTATTGCCCAATTTAGCTATGAGCATATATAGTTACGCTTATCAGTGCCTGACTCTGTCACGCTTTATGCTTAAAAAAATCCTTGGCCTCTGTCTGTGTGTGAACACAAGTTGCCACCTAACTTTCATACTTTAGTTAATTTTAAAAAATCTCATTGCCCGATCGATAAGCTGTTTAATCCGACGGATTGAGAAAAATCGCTCTTTGATTTGGTACCTTATTTGTAACGAATTTTTGATTAGATTTTTTAAAATTAATTAAAATATGAAAATAACAGCTTTAAAATAGACGTTTAAATTTTTAATTGTTGCCAATTTCCTTTTTTTCTTTTCCAGCATAAAATAAAATATGCTTTCACGTGAAAAAAAAAAAAAAAAAATTGAAGTGAGAAATAAATAAAATGAAATGATCATTTTTCAACGGGCGCCTTAGTCGCCCTACAACTAACTAGTAATAAATAAACTTGCGCAATTTAAACGAATGAATTGTAATTTATGGATAAGAAGCGGTTGATATATTTATTTATTTTATTTTATTTATAAAACGATTTATCATTAGAAGATTAGAAATTCTGAAAGACCGTTAATTTAATAAAAATGCATTTAGAATACAAGGAATAAATTATTAATTTTAAAGAATACGTTTTGTTTTTCAAACAATTTATTTAATAGATTAACTGATAAAATATTATTAAAATTAAGATATTTATTTATAGAGAGATAAATGTGTTTAAATATAAAACTTAATTTAGGATTTCGTTATATATTTTAATAGAAATTTTATTTATTGAAAATATAGTATTTAATTATTAAAATTAATTATTAATTAATTATTAATTTAATTATTAATATTTGAAATTGTAAATAAAACCAATATATGTGAAGAGACTTTCACAAATATCACATCTCAAAATTACTGGTGATTATTGAATAAAAAAATTCGCCAGATCTGGCAACACTGATTGTCAGTAGCATACCAAGGGTGGGGCGGAGGGGACAATCATCAGGGGAGCTTCCAAAGAAGTTAGCCTTTAAGTATTTGTATCTGGTAATGTTGTGCCATTATTTATTCATGAAACATTTGTTGAAATTTTACGTTAACCTTTTACACGCCGCATTCAGATCCGGGTGTAATTTAAATTAGTTTTTTTACATATTTTGCCTTCTAATGCTTTAGTTTAAAGAAAAATTAAAATGTGTAAAAATTTTTTTAAATATAATTTAAGATTATTATATTTAATATTATTAATTTAATATTATTATATTTAATATTATTAATTTAATGTTATTATATTTTAATATTATTATATTATATTATATTTTAATAATGTAAGCTGTTTTAAACATGCCAGCCCCTTTTTAGGAGCATTTGCTTATTTTTCTAAATTATGTAAATTGTTAAACTGTGGGGTAAAAGAGAAAATGGTAAAATAGGTCATTTTTATAATTTTCTGTACATTTCCCAACTTTTATGATTGAACTGTAATTTCTATTTTAAAAAACTCAAGTCATCTTTCTATTATATCTGATAATTTTTTCAAGTCAGTATTCCTGATATTTAATTTTTAAATGAATTGTTAATTAAATTTTCAGTTTATGGAACATTGGCGTGTAAAAGGTTAAGTTGCAGGTTCCTGTCTGAGACTTAATGTACAAAAAGTAATCATAAAGTGACAACTTTAACCCATTAAACGCTGCTATATGAATCCCACTGAAAAATTTGGAATTTTTCATGTTTTGGGTTACAATGTGCATTTCTAATCATACGTAGTTGAAATAATTAAAAAAATATATATTTTGTTAGAAGATATGACATAGTTCCAAAATGGGAGACTTGGCATCTTATGGAAGTAAAATAGATGTTGATAAACTGCAAAACCCTTTTACATTAGTTTCCTTAAACACTGTGTTATAATTTAAGAAAAGAACTGTTTCATCTCATATCAACTGCTTTAAACCCTGCACTCGAATGAGTTATTTTGGTGATATATTTTTCATATGCAGTAATAACAAACAATTTTGTTTGAATAATTAAAAAAAAAAAAAGAATTTACAAATTTTTTGAAAAAATTACCAACGAAGCTAGGCATTTCAATATTCAATATAAAAATATAAAATGTATTTACCTTTATTACATGTGGAGAAAAAAATTCTTAATAAAATTTTCCCGCAGTGGGAGCTTTGGCGCCTAATGGGTTAAAACCAAAAAATTTATTTATGCAATGCCTGAATAAGGCAGAGCAAACTTGGCCAATGCCTCTGGTCCTCTTGTTGGATTGCGCTTTCGAAATAGTCTTAAAACTTACTTCAATGCTTTTTTATAATAACATATTTAAGTGAAGAAATAAAAGGGGGCCTTAAAGGGGAACCCCAATTAGGGGGGACAACGAGACTTTTGGGGCCAATGAGACTGTTGCTAATTGTCTACCATATCGTTCTAGTTTAATGTGATGTTCGATCTCAACCTCAACCTGAAATCAGGAAATATAAAAGGCAAAAATCAAGATAAACTTTACATGCAGATAAATGAAAATATTGCTTATTGTATTTATAAAATAGCATTCGGAAACATTGCATCATTATATGATAAATTTGTTGCATAAACAATCTGATTAAAATTCTTTAAGGAACTGAGGGATTTTGTGTAAAAAAACAATATATATTGATTTTACAGAAAATCACCAAATTTTTACCAAACCTTTGTACTTCCCTTGAAGAATGAAAAATTCCCAAACCTGGTAATACGGCGTGCTGCTCTGATGTAGGATTGAAGTCGAATACTAGAACTAGGAACCAGGCCTGAATAAAATGCCCTCCAAGCAGGGCCTGATTATCCAAAAGGCTCAGGAAGCACAAGCTTCCCCTCTAAAGTTTAAGAGGGGCCCCATAAGGATTAAAAACATGGTCTTGAATTTTTCTGAGAGAAGTTACCTAAAACAAGACAAAACACTCACTATTTCAGGAAAAATCTATTATTTAACCTCAAAAATCAGAATTTTCTTAAATAAAAAGTTGTATGATTTTAATGTTCTGTGTAGAAACCCCCCAGATGTATGAAAAAAAAATAAAAAAATAAATAAAAAAATAAATAAAAAATAAAAATAATAAACACACACACTATTTTTTGGTCTATAGCATTTTTATACTACAATATGTAACAGGAAAACAAAATTTTCCAAAATAAAAGGGGGCCCCGAAATGATGCTGAGCTTCCCCTAGCTTCAAAGCTTAATCGGGCCCTGCCTCCAAGGGGATTTGGGGGGTGGGGATGGGGTCAATTCTAAGGGGTTTGTATTTCATGCGAATTTTTGATAAAATCGCGGAAAGCTCCAAACGACTATGCTCACAAACGTGACGTGGTTTCGAATCCGGAATCCGGTACCAAGTTTTCCAGGTTCCTGATCAGAACTCACTGGTTGAACGAATTTAAATTCTGGTTCTTAATGAAGATAAAAATCAAGGCTTTTTTTACTATCGCAATGTTTCATGCTTTAAAATTTCGAGATTTCTGGTTCTTGAGATCATTTAATATCGAGCACGAAAGATTTTTTCTGTTATTTAAAGCTTGAAGTTCCATCTACTGTTACTTACAGCTAGATTATGATTAGTTAACCCCTTAACGCACGGTGTCCTCGCTGCGAGGACGCAAAATTTAAGATCCAGCTGCAAAAATTCATCCCGGAAATTTTTTAGCAAAACTTACGTTTAACATAGCAGAAAAGGCAGGTTTTTTTCAACCTTAAAATTTAAAATTTCTTTTAGTTTAATTTTGTTCATGAATTCCGGTGGCAGTATAATTTAAATGATCTGAATTGTCTTGCGCTGCAAAGGGTTAAATATTTTATATTTGATAAATATGATTGATTTATTCAAAAGTATTTTTTATAAATATATTTAGGCATATAAAAATAAACTTTCAATTGTATTTTTTTTTTTTTTTCCAAAAATTAAAATTGTTTATTTATTCTTTTGTAAAATTATTCTTTGTCTCACCACCGATACAAAAACTCATTTATATGAGCATACTGTAGTCTCCAGAACAGATATTTAAAAGTATTATTTCTATTTATTATTATTTTTAGCATGGAAATTGTCTTGTATCCTCATATTAAAATATATTTTTTAGACCTGACATGAAATTGAATTCCATTTTTGATTCTTCGCAGTGATAAAAATGATGGAAAAATATATCTGAAAACTTTCTAGAACTAAATAAAATTTTGATGGAGAAATGCTGCTCTAATACAATTTCTTTTGTCGTTTAAAATTTTGAGAAGCATTTCGGCATCTTCAGACAGTGGAATAAGAATTCTACTGTAAAATAAATAATATACATTTATATACATTTTTTTCTTCAGTTTTGTGGCAACTTTTATATTTGGATGCATGCCAATTTGCATCTGAATTAATGTAAGCTGCAATGAGAGATGATTCTGCTACTTCTAGCTGCTTTATATTGGGTACTTATACACGTAGGATTTCGATGCCAATGTCAAGTAAAAAAAAAAAGAAAAGAAAAGAAAAGAAAAGAAAGAAAGAAGGAAAAGGAAAACGAATTTCATGTTCATTTTTCCTTTCCTTGAATTGGTTATTTTTAGCATTTTTATTTTATTTATTGTGAACTAAAAATAAAAATTGAATGTCAGCATTTTTTCCCCCATATTTATTAAGAAATACTTTTTGGTTTTGAATTGTATGAATTAGAAATGATTAGTTATCATTTTATCGATACAAAGTATTTATTTTCCATTAGTAAAATCGCATGTTTTGTTTATATTTTATTTCCAGAAATCGTCGGTAAAAAATAAAAATTAATTAATCTAGTAGATCATACAGATTAGGAGCATTGATGCCCCTCCCCCTTTATGTGCATTATTTAATAATTAGCAGTTAAATTTAGTTTGTATTCTATATAAAAATATTAAATCGTTTAATAATCAGATTAATTTGTACATGAAAAGGGATGCTACCCAACCACAACTAACTCCTTGTTCTATATTTGCTTTATTTACCGAAAATAATACTGAAAAATACATAACCAGTAGTTATCAAGCATAATGCATAACATATCGGGATTCTTTTGTGTATTCCGATAAGCTAATTATTACTTCTACACACATATACCCTACCATCATCATCAATTTCAGCCTTTATCAATCCATTGCAGGATCTTCTCCTAGGTGATTCCAAGCTCTCCTGTTTTCTGCAATACTTCTCCATTCTGCTCTTCCAAACTTCACAACTTTATCTCTCCAACGACACAGTGGTCTCTTTCTCGGTCTTTTCTTATCTCTTGGTATCAAAAATAGGACTTTGGTGGTCCATCTATCATCATTTCTTCTCACATGGTGCCCAGTCCAGCTCCCTTTTAATTTACTGACTTTGGAAATAACATCAGTAACTTTGGTTTGCTTCCTAATCCAAGCGTCTCGCTTTCTATCTCTTCGGGTAAAACCTAACATGCATCTCTTCATGCTTCTCTGGGTTGTTTGAAGTTTTTGTATAGCTTTACACGTTAATGTCCAAGTTTCTGAAGCATAAGTTAAAACAGGCAAAATGCACTGGTCAAAAAGTTTTCTTTTCAAACAAATTGGGAGGTCGCTTTTGAATATAGCCCTATTTCTTCCGAATGCTCTCCATGCAAGTTTAACTCGGTTGTTAATTTCTTCCATGATGTTCCCGTTCATTGTAAAGACATGCACCTTACACACACACACACACACACACACACATATACATACACAAAGTATGAGTGCATGTGATGTGTAGTATTGTGAATTATTTGATGATTCTATAAATTAAGAATATACTGAGAATTGAATTATTTTTACTTATTTTGAAATACTCATTAGATTCACTGTATGAAAACAAATAGCTAAATGAAAATGAAATGAATTTTTAAATATATTATTATATATAAAGAAAACCATTGACAAAATACAGCAAAGGAATAAACAAATTAAAACTTTACGTGTCAGAGAATAAATGCAGCACATAAATTTCTAATGAAACGTACAAACGAAATATCGAAGAGTTGAATCACTAGGGAAATGTTAATACGTGATAAATATACTGATACCTTTATCCATAATTTACCGGCACGCAGCTAATTTTAAATATTCAAGGCATTTGAATAGTTGAGATTTATTCTCAAGAAGTAGACTGTGTGTGTTCTATTACATACACACATTGAAATAAAATATATTAAATGTGCTAAACAATCTAGCAAGGAAGGAAACATCGTAATGTACATGCCATTTTCATTGAATGCTTTGTGATCTGAGATAAACAGCGAAGACGAAAATAATTTATATAAGCAAACTATCTCAACCCCATTATGAAACAGACAAAAATTGTATATTAAACATGTATTTTTAGTTTCTTAAGGGTATTATTTAAAGATACCTGCAATAAAAATTATGCATATCACCTCATCCTAGTCATTAATGAGAATTTTGTGAGGTGGTACTTTTGTGTACCACTGGCACATAGAGGACGTAAAAGATATTTCGACCTCAAAAAAAGTGTAAAATAGCATTTAATTTTTATGCTACTTATATTTTTTCTAAGATTGAAGCGAAAATCTTGACCCCATTATGAAACAGACAAGAATTGTATATGAAACATGTATTTTTAGTTTCTTAAGAGTATTATTTAAAGATACCTGCAATAAAAATTATGCATATCACCTCATCCTAGTCATTAATGAGGATTTTGTGAGATGGTACTTTTGTGTACCACTGGCACATAGAGGTCGTAAAAGATATTTCGACCTAAAAAAAAGTGTAAAATAATATTTAATTTTTATGCTACTTATATCTTTTCTAAGATTGAAGCGAAAATCTTGACCCCATTATGAAACAGACAAAAATTGTATATAAACGTGTATTTTTTGTTTCTTAAGAGTATTATTTAAAGATACCTGCAATAAAAATTATGCACATCACCTCATCCTAGTTATTAATGAGGATTTTGTGAGGTGGTACTTTTGTGTACCACTGGCACATAGAGGACGTAAAAGATATTTCGACCTAAAAAAAAGTGTAAAATAGCATTTAATTTTTATGCTACTTATATCTTTTCTAAGATTGAAGCGAAAATCTTGACCCCATTATGAAAGAGACAAAAATTGTATATGAAACATGTATTTTTAGTTTCTTAAGAGTATTATTTAAAGATACCTGCAATAAAAATTATGCACATCACCTCATCCTAGTCATTAATGAGGATTTTGTGAGGTGGTACTTTTGTGTACCACTGACACATAGAGGACGTAAAAGATTTTTCGACCTCAAAAAAAGTGTAAAATAGCATTTAATTTTTATGCTACTTATATCTTTTCTAAGATTGAAGCGAAAATCTTGACCCCATTATGAAAGAGACAAAAATTGTATATGAAACATGTATTTTTAGTTTCTTAAGAGTATTATTTAAAGATACCTGCAATAAAAATTATGCACATCACCTCATCCTAGTCATTAATGAGGATTTTGTGAGGTGGTACTTTTGTGTACCACTGGCACATAGAGGTCGTAAAAGATATTTCGACCTAAAAAAAAAGTGTAAAATAGCATTTAATTTTTATGCTACTTATATCTTTTCTAAGATTGAAGCGAAAATCTTGACCCCATTATGAAAGAGACAAAAATTGTATATGAAACATGTATTTTTAGTTTCTTAAGAGTATTATTTAAAGATACCTGCAATAAAAATTATGCATATCACCTCATCCTAGTCATTAATGAGGATTTTGTGAGGTGGTACTTTTGTGTACCACTGACACATAGAGGACATAAAAGATATTTCGATCTAAAAAAAAGTGTAAAATAGCATTTAATTTTTATGCTACTTATATCTTTTCTAAGATTGAAGCGAAAATCTTGACCCCATTATGAAAGAGACAAAAATTGTATATGAAACATGTATTTTTAGTTTCTTAAGAGTATTATTTAAAGATACCTGCAATAAAAATTATGCACATCACCTCATCCTAGTCATTAATGAGGATTTTGTGACGTGGTACTTTTGTGTACCACTGGCCCATAGAGGTCGTAAAAGATATTTCGACCTAAAAAAAAGTGTAAAATAGCATTTAATTTTTATGCTACTTATATCTTTTCTAAGATTGAAGCGAAAATCTTGACCCCATTATGAAAGAGACAAAAATTGTATATGAAACATGTATTTTTAGTTTCTTAAGAGTATTATTTAAAGATACCTGCAATAAAAATTATGCATATCACCTCATCCTAGTCATTAATGAGGATTTTGTGAGGTGGTACTTTTGTGTACCACTGACACATAGAGTACGTAAAAGATATTTCGACCTAAAAAAAAGTGTAAAATAGCATTTAATTTTTGTGCTACTTATATCTTTTCTAAGATTGAAGCGAAAATCTTGACCCCTTTATGAAACAGACAAAAATTATATATAAACGTGTATGTTTAGTTTCTTAAGAGTATTATTTAAAGATACCTGCAATAAAAATTATGCACATCACCTCATCCTAGTTATTAATGAGGATTTTGTGAGGTGGTACTTTTGTGTACCACTGGCACATAGAGGTCGTAAAAGATATTTCGACCTCAAAAAAAGTGTAAAATAATATTTAATTTTTACGCTACTTATATATTTTCTATGACTGAAGCGAAAATCTTGAAGTAATATAGGAATTAATTTCAACAAACACAAAGATCTTGAAAAATGCCAAGCAAAAACGGGACAGCACTCTATAAAATACTTTCCGGAGCAACGGCTACATGTATCATCTAGTACCTTTTACTGAGATCAAAGTGAGGTGTATATGTTCTATTCTTACAAATATCTTTGCCATTTCTTTCATAAATTAGATTTTATAAGCTTTTTAAATTAATGGCACTTTAAAGTACCGTCGGTATATAAAGGGTTAAAATCTTAATAAAAGTTAAGATAAGTCTTGCGTTTCGAAGTAATGAATCTCGTTTCTTCAACATTTGCCAAACGTTTGTTTCGTTTTAAGACTTAAACAAAATGAGGATTTGAAATTCAATACAGGAATAGGTTTATAAGAAATTTCTTGATATGCAGTAAGGAAAAATGAAAGAAAATTCGAAAGGAAAAAAAAAAAAAAAAGAAGTATTGAAGTTTTTATTTGATTAACAAAGAAATAACATATGGAAGTACAATAATAAAGCTATTGCAAAATGAAAAAAAGAAAAGACAATGAAATCATAAAGAAAAAATTCTTGTAATAAAATATATATATATATATGTGTGGACTTAAAAACATAACAAATCTGGAGTAACTCGACTCGACTTTCCGAATATAACGGTGGTTTAAATAAATTCAAGTAAGAGAAAATGAAACCAATCAACTCAATCGAATAAGGTTTTTAACGTTATTGCATTTCAAATAATTTCTGACCACAGGTCATAATGTTAAAGAATTTTTCGTCGTGTCCCCGTAAAAAAAAAAAAAAAACACGTGCTAGATTCACCAAAATCTATACATTTTGTGCCATGGTGACTTATAACATAAGTACCAACATTCAGCTCATTCGAGCAAAGCGTTTAGACGCTATCGTATTTGGTCATACACATCCATAATCATGTAAAATTTCTAAAAGAGGAGCTCATGTTATGACCAAAGTTGGAGATTTACAACTAGACATCATGATAGCCACAAATATAAATTTGCAGCATTCTACGACAATTCGTTTTTGAATTATGCCAGATACAAAAGACAGTTTCTCAAATTAGGATTACAATATCCCCATTACATACGTATGTTCGGAAAGTAAAAAGAGAGTCTCGATATTCGGAAAGCAATATTAAATGAAAATTATTATAAATTTAATTTCATATACTCTCATACAGGTAGCCAAGCATGCACTTTCTCTTGAGGATAGAACATTTATTATTTTGGCAAACATAATAATAAACTATATATGTTAGTTAAAACAAAAATATTACATCAAAACATATTACCTATATTGTATCTATTTATTTATTTCTGTTTACAATCTGGTTTTCTGACAACTTTCACTTGCCCATTTATACTAAATAGAGTATGATGTGAAATTACAGCTCATATAGAGATATTTAGAAACTACGTGTCATTGTAAAAAAATATTAATTTGATAAAAATTACATTTTAAAACACGTACAAAAAGACAAATTGAATTAAAATAATTAAAAATTACGGAAATTCATGTTGTCAAAGATTTTTGCCCTGCTTATCCGGGCATAATCAGGACAAATTCAATCCATGTTTAATTACAAGTGCAGCAACAGTTCAATTATATACCAATAAAAACATATGACAGTTACAGTTAATTTTGATAAAACAGTCTGAAATCGTGAATTCGGAAATTTAGCTGAGCTTCACTGGGTCACCATGGGGCCACTTACAGTCAACTGTCATATGTTTTTATTGGTATATAATTGAACTGTTGGTATATAATTAAACATGGCTTGAATTTGCCCTGATGATGCCCTGATAAGCAGGGCAAAAAGCTTTGACAACATGAATTTTTGTAATTTTTAAAGATTTTAATTTAATTTGTCTTTTTTGTACGTGTTTTAAAGTGTAATTTTTACCAAATTAGTATTTTTTTAAAGAGAGTATTGTTCTATAGTCCAATTCCCCAAATTAAATTTTAACTACATTTACACGTTTTGAGGTAACGCGACGAGGTAGCTTTGACAACATGAATTTTTGTAATTTTTAATGATTTTAATTTAATTTGTCTTTTGTGTACGTGTTTTAAAGTGTAATTTTTACCAAATTAGTATTTTTTTAAAGAGAGTATTGTTCTATAGTCCAATTCCTCAAATTAAATTTTAACTACATTTACACGTTTTGAGGTAACGGGACGAGGTAGCTTTGACAACATTAATTTTTGTAATTTTTAATGATTTTAATTTAATTTGTCTTTTGTGTACGTGTTTTAAAGTGTAATTTTTACCAAATTAGTATTTTTTTAAAGAGAGTATTGTTCTATAGTCCAATTCCCTAAATTAAATTTTAACTACATTTACACGTTTTGAGTTGACGCGATTCTAAAATATCAGATTCTTAGTGATTCGCCTGTGTGTTTAACTATCTGTAAGTGAATCTGTTAATAGCATTTCTGTAAAATGATTGTTAGCAGGAAATCTAAATTCGGTATTTTAAATCTGTATTTTATGGTGATGTTACCTGAAACTATTTTTTTTTTTTTTTTTGAAATCGGACAAATAGTTTGAGTACAGGAACCTTCAAAATTATTCAAATACAATATATGTCTATAGATAACATTTTTGATCGGTATTGCACTAAACAAAATGAAATTGACATATAATTTTTATCTGCACAAAACAATGTTTCACATACCTACAATATGACTTGAAAAGCGTGTATCTTTCGTTTTACAGGCCAGAAAAAAGAATTCTGATATATAACAGCGGGAAAAACATTTTAAAACAATTTCTTTTTTGCCAAATTTATGTTCACAATTTGATGCGTATATAAAGAAGAAAGTGTCATTGTAATAGTAAATGCCCAAAACAGGGTAAATATATAGATATTATATTAAATTTCGTTTTCTTTCTTTCTTTTCTTTCTTTTTCTTTTCTTTTATTTTTTTGAACGAAAAAGAAATAGAGAAACAATTTCGTGGTTTAACTTTTTGTATGTTTCTAGGCTAAATGTAATTAAAGAATCGGCGCATACTCAAAAAAAAAAAAAAAAAAAAAGTGGTAAATAAGTAACATAATATAATAATAGTAATAAGACTGGAAAACATTGTCATTTGGGATCATGGTTAGAGAACTGCTTACTTTGTAAACAAAATCTGTTGTATTTGCGAACATCTTGTTTTGTAAATATCAAATATTGTCAATCAGATAACGTAATTAAGTAACCTTTTCCCCCTCTTTAAACGAAAGAACTTTTTAGTTGACGCCTCAACTGCGACTTTTTTCCCCCTTTTCCTTTTAGCCAAACTAAAAAAAAATCAACCTTTTTTTCATTAACTCTTTTTTTTTTTTTAATACACGTACGTGTGAATGGCTAGAGAATTGGTAATGGAAAAAAAAAAAAAAAAAAAAAAAAAAAAAAAGTCAGGAGTAGTTAATCTTATAAGCTTTTTTCATTATGTTTACAAGATATATTAGTTATTATTATTATTATTATTTCTTATTTTATTAGACTATTTCTTATGAAAGTCACTAGTATTTTTTTATAACTATTTGATTACAAATAACTACACTTTCTTTTTTGCTGTTTTTCTATTTGAAAAATATTCATGGAAAATTTAAATTTTGGAAATTTATTTAAATAAGTCGATAACATAAAGACTTCGCTTTTTAAAATAAGAGCTAAAAGTAATACTGTTTAGAAAGAAATATAATTGAACATTTGCTAATAATTATAATTATAGACTAAATTTAAAGTCTTTCAAAATAATATTTTTAACAATAAAATTATCCTACATCTCTATCTAAACACCGTTGTTAGTCGATGATAAAGTAACCGAGAAATACCTGCTACTTTATATTTTCGGTGTGCCTCAGGAATGAAAATGTTTAATAGTTGGCACGCAATATTATAATGAATGAAACTGTACACGGAAGTTATCTTCAATATAAAGACATCTAACTCGTTCATTAAGCACGAGATATAACGATGCATCATTTTGATTCATTCTCAGTGAATACTTAGTTAATGTCTTACGTGAGCGGGCTTAAGATAGATTCAAAATTTATAATGTTTAGTTAAATATATACAAAAGTATCTTTTTTAATAAGAAAATAATCTGATATGGCACTCACAATACTGTTCTCTTATCTTACATTAAACTGTAATAATATGGAAATAATAAAGAGTCTTTTAAGGTACTGTATTCGAATAATTCTAAATTAACATTAAAAACGGTTGTTTTAGATACAGTTTGATTGAGCCCTCTCTTCCCCTCATTTAAATATTGTAGCTAAACTTATAAAAGAATTAAGGCTATGATTAAAGTAATATATATATATGGTGGGAGCACCATGCTCTTCGAACATTTGATTCTGAAACCAGCTTTGCACTAGTGCTGGACGATATCAGAAATTAAATATCGCGATATATCACCAAGTTAATATCGATATTAGCGATATATTGCGATATTTCTTTCAAGGCAGAAAAAAATAGACATTTGTTATTTTTTAAAGACATATGCACACGAATTTTAAAGTATACAAGTATAGAGTGTTTTCCATGTATTTTCTGGTATATTACTACAATAACTTTATCATAAAAAAAAAAAAAATCATAAAAAGTGAATTAATGTTTTGTGTTTCTTATAACTTATACTATTGCTTCTTAGTATACCTATGTATAGTTTATCCTCTATTCTTCCCATTTTAAGCTTTAATTATTTTAAAATCATATTTTAACACAGCTAATATGTGATCTGTGTTTTATTTGTACCAAGTATATCAAAATTCATAATTCTACTAAAAATAAAGCTTCAGAAAAATTGTCTTAAGATGTAGGTATTAAATAAAAATGAAAATCATTTTAATTAGTTCAGAATTGCCATTATAAATAGTTCAGAATTGCCATTATAAATAGTTCAGAATTGCCATTGAATACACCTTTTTTTGGTTATAGAAAGTAATATTTTTTACTTAAAACTCTTATATGCATCCTAAATGTCAGTTACTTATCATTTTTATTTTTGTATCCTCTTACCAAATCATTACAATATCTTTTAAATATATATGTTCAATTCACATTCGTAATAGTTTCACAGTAATTGAAAATTGAATTACATATTATAATGTGTGTGTGTGTCTGTGTGTGTGTGTGTGTGTGTATTTATGTATACATTGTCAGTATAAAAATTATATTATTTAAACAAAATTATGTTGAAGTTTCATTTTGTTACTTAAAGTAACTCATTTTGCATTTAAACCAATTTTATTTAACATGTATGGCTTTAAAAATAAAATAAATAAATAAATAAATAAATAAATGGAAAGAGAAATATAAATGCTACATAAAAAAAGTAAACTATTCAATATTATATAATTCTATAAAGAAACTGTCACTGTAAAATTACTGATGATAAAACTTTATTTTACATCAGTTAGATAGCACCCTTTCTCCCTTCCCATGTCATCCAATAGGATTTTTGTCGCTTCGTTTTATAAAAATATTTTATTCAAAAATGAACTTTTTCGAATTCTGTTTTTTGAATATTACTCTTTGAACAGGTCGTCTTTTAGCTTAGTGAGCAATTTTTCGAAAAAATAAATTTAAATATTTTACTTAGAGATCCACACTTAGAGTCCATAATTTACTTATTGAAATAAAATATTTAAATTAATTTTTTCGAAAAATTGCTCACTAAGCTGACCCGTTCAAAGAGTAATATTCAAAAAACAGCATTTGAAAAACTTCATTTTTGAATGAGATATTTTTATAAAACGAAGCAACGAAAATCCCATTGGATAACATGGGAAAGGAGAAAAGAAGCTGTCTGACTGATGTACAGTCTTAATAAAAAAAATATTTTATCGAAATATTTAATAATAATAAAATAATATTAAAAAAAATACATTCCATAATTGCTTATATTTTCAGAAGTTTTTTATTAAACGCTAAGAAAATTTGCAAAAAAACTCTTCTAGTAGATATCAGTTCAGTGACGCCAGATGGTCGAAAATTATTTCCCCAAACAAGTCTTCAAATTTCCCCAAATCACGGGTTTTTTTTTTTTTTTTTCGAAAAAATCCCCAACTTGATTTCTACTAAAAAGGGAAAATAAAAATTTTTTCAAAAAAAAAAAAAATATCAAGCAGATTTTTCTATGATTTAAGCTCAGATTTTTCCCCAAATGAAGGCAATTTTTGAAAAAATCCCCAAATTAACAATAAAGCTATTGAAAGTCTCTAGACATAGGGATAAATCATTACGTTACCAACATTGACAGAAAGTTGAAAAACGCCCCAGATTTGTCCCCAAAAATTTTAGAATTCCCCAAAAAAGTCCCCACAAACATTTGGTCTCCAAAATTGTCCCCAGAAGCCTCAAAACTCCCTAAAATGGGGACAAAATCCCCAATCTGGCATCACTGTATCAGTTCGGCTTTGATGATCTTTATTAAACCCATGTTGAAGCATGTTATTGGCCATTTTATATCGACACTTTGAAATAGACCGATATCAATGAACCAATAGCAGGAAAGGAGCTAAAACAGAAGATATTGTTTTCATTCGTCATATTGCCTTTTCTGTGGTTTCCATCACCTACGATATGCATGAATGTAGAGTGGGAATCTGGGAAATCAGTATAGTGTAATATATCAGAACCCATAATAGATATCTCGGATAGGGATATATCGTTTCGACTAATATCAAATCTCTTTCTTAGTAAACACACCTGCTGATTATAGGTATTGTGATATTGGAGTATGTCTGATGAATTTTTACTTCCATTACCGTATTGTATTTCTGAAGGGGTAGAACCGTGACCTTGAACGAAGTCAGCTTATTCACGGGATAATCAAAGCAGATGGCTTTCAATAAATATTTTTTTTTTTTATTATTATTATTATTATTTTTTTTTTTTTGTTGTTGTTTTGTTTTATGCGGTGGCCTTTTTAAAGCAGTGATGTTTAGATTTGAGTTTATGAAGGATGAGGAAGTATATGTATATGTGTTGCAATAGAAATCGTTTGGCGTGGGGCTATTTTTTTTAGTTTATCAGTGAGTAATTAGAGGAAAGTAGAAAATGAGTATTAAAATAAGATATTCGGCGCTTTTTTTCTTCCGGTTTCGCTCTCCAATATCGTTAAAGGGATATATTGGAGGAGCTAGATCTTAAATATTGTTATCGGGATATTAAAAAAATATCGATACTTAGGGATATATTGATAAATAATCCAGCCCTACTTTGCACAGATCTATTTATCTCACTTCAGCCAGTAGCATAGAATCGTGAAAGAATGACGTAGCTGTGATGTCAGGTGTCGTCATTATCATCCTCTGCGTGCGTACGCATCCTCATAGACGGAGTCTCGGAGCACTTTCGAGAAACAGTTCAGTTGACGTTGGGACCTCGATGAGACGACTGTTTTTGATTTCGACGATGTTAGACGGTAACTTGGATGCAATCTGTCGACGGCCGAAAATGGAAAATGAACTTCATGATTTTATTTTGACGAAAGTTAAACTTACTTTTAAATGTGACTGTTTTGGTCGGCTGTTTAATTTTAATTCGTACTATAATCTTGTACATAATTGTAAAATAGTTATCTTTATTTAAATATTAAATAATTAATAGTAATCATGCATTAGTTAATTTTTAACGCCCTCATAAGTTCCCCAATATATATATATAAATATATATATTGAGAGAATTTTCCCTGAGAGAATTTCAAACTGAAAACCCAACATGCCCAATGGAACGTATTCAACCAACTTTGGGCACACTGTAAAAAATATGTCCTATTTGCTGCCAGAAATTCTATGTAATTTGAGAAAATACGCGTAATTTGCGAAAAAATTACGTTGTCAGAACGTATTTTCTCAAATTACAGAGAATTTCTGGCAGCAAATACGACATATTTTTTACAGTGTACCTCTGTATATTATCTGTTAATTCTAGGCGCTCCACACACTGTACTTACATTCGGAACACACACACACACAAACTGTTTTAATTTACAAATATTTCCTTGTGAGTGAGGGGGGGGGGGTACTAATGTCCTGTAACATTCCCGTTTCAATGTTGATGTTAAGTTATGAATGATATAAGGCTATTATTTAATTTAAAAATTTATTTCGAATTATTTCTGAGAATTTTCTCCCATACCCTCTTTGAAACTTATTCGACTAATTTTAAAAAGTCCTGTGCATTAATTATAAATTTTAAACGCACCATGTATTGTGCTTCAATTTGGCTCTGCAAAACAAATTAATGGTATATTTGAAATGATCTCCAAGCCATTTCTAACAATAGTCCTAATTTATTCGATTTTTTTTTTTTTGTAAACCCCGTTATCCGTAAAAGTGTATATAAGAAACATGCTTTTGTGCCTATTACAAAAATATATGTTAATTTATTTACATTTAATGCAGTCCAAAGATGTTAAATTGAACAAACGAGAGACTTTGTCCGTAGGCACACTGTATTTGATTACTTTTGAAAATCTGTGTACACGAACTATTTGTCTTATTTCAATAAAAAGTTTTAAGTAACATATCCATATGGTACAAACTTAAAATATCGAGTCTGGACTTCTTGTTAAAACTTGTTTCAAGATATGCAGATAACAGCTTACTCATTTACACACACACACATAGATCAACGGCTTTAAAAAAAAAAAAAAAAAAAAAAAACTGTTTTTTTAATCTTATTTTATTTTTTTTAATTTAGAGCACATTGAAACGTGTAATCATAGACAGTTTTTAAGTAAGAGATCGTATACTGACAAAATAGAGAATTCACAACTGGATAATATAAATGTCTGAAATACAAATTATTAACACACTAAACAAAACAAATTTCAACAAATAAACTATAAAATACCAATTTTGGACATAAAAGAATGAGACTGCATATTACCAAGGAGAAAAAAAAATCCATATCCAGGTGTTACATTATAAAAGTCCAAAATTGAAGATTAATTATTTTACGCTTTTCAATTCAAAAATTTTCTTTCAGTTATGCACTATAAAAAATCTTAACACAGAAAACTACTGGTAATAATTTATCTTAAGTCTCATGTAAAATTACAGAGAAAAATAAATGGAGGTATTAAAAAATCTATTTTATACATTCATTTTAATGACTAATATTAATTTAATTAGTCATAAACTTTTTTTAATAAAATTATTTAAATGACTAAAATTATTTTAATTGGCAAGAATATATTCGTATAGAATGCTTTTTCTAAACTAGAAACATTCACTTTTAATTTTTATTGAGAAATTAAATTATATAAATTGATAAAAATACAGAATATAAAGATTGAGAAACACGATTATTTACTTTCAACTAAGAATTATTGTAAATTTACGAATACTTTGGATAAGTACTTCAATAAATTTACAAAATTTTTTTTACAGTGTGGAAGATACACTCACACACTCACACATACACACAAGCATACATGTTTACATTTAGACAACTCGGATTTTATAATTCTGCTGTAAACTTCTTTTAAATTAAGAAATAACCTAATACATACTTAACTGTAATAAGTACAAAACTTTGAATAAACACCATAAAATGCAAGAATTCGCAACAATTGTTTTGGGTCGAAAGAAAACACAACCCTTCGTCAGGCGAACAAAGTTGGCACGAGTGCTGCAAATAAAGCGTGCTTTTTTATAAGCATACTTAACTGAACACTCAAAATGGATACTTCCGCTGAAATCTACTTAAAAAAAAAAAAAAAAAAAAAGAAAAGAAAGAGAAAGTACTATACTTCATTTACTGGAAAAAATAAAATAAATAAAAAAATAAAATAAAATAAAAAAAGAAAGAAAGAAAAAGAAACAGTTTTAATGCTGTTAAAGTCTAAAAGTTCAGAGGATTTTAACCATAAAGAATGAAACAAGAAGAAGAAAAAAAAAAAAAAAAAAAAAAGGAAACAGAAAGAAATACAATGGCTTTCAAATCTTGAAAGTTTGGAGATTTGTTTTAATCTTAACTAAAAAAGAGATCTTCGTATTAAATACTTTAAATTCTTAAAAGTTTAGAAGTTTTAAGCTTAAGAGATCATAAAATGGCTAATAATTAAAATTACAAAGAACTATATAGTTCCTAAAATGAGACATTCGAGAGTCTTTTCGAAGTCGAAACAAGACAGCGAATAATGTTTGAAGAAAAAGCTGTAAGATTTTATTTATTCTCAAAGAAATGCTAAATTTTATTGCAAGAATATTCTCAAACTGTATAGAACCTTGTTCAGAAGACATATATCTGAAACATTAGAGATATTTAATTAATGATTAAAAATACTTACAGTTACTTATACTATAAATATTTCTAGTATAAAAATTTAGATAATATTTTATTGTTCTTTAACCCATTTTATCACAATTTATTTATTTTGCTCAAATTTGAGAAAAATTATATTTTTTAAGATTAATTAAACCTAAATAAACTAAATACAACAAAATTTGAAATATATATATATATATATATATATATATATATTCTGTATAAGAAATCTTATCCACCTTGTACGCAGGACATTGAAATAAAGAGGATGAAATTTGCACTTAAATGTTTTAGTGTTCTCTTCAATAGTGAAAAGTGCTTTCCGAGTATAAAGTTTTGCTTTATCTGTATAATACTTTCTTATTTACATAATAGTTCTCCAGAAAGAATTTTCAACCGCAAAGAGAAAATAAACCACGCCCCCTAATGTAATGATTAAACAAAGATTCCAAATGGAGGAGTAGCAGGAGGTGAGACACATAACACGCTAGCAGAAGCTTATATATACCATTATATATTCCAGCTGACAAAATATTTGCACCAAGCAAATTCTGATTTCTATATGCTATTTTTCAGCTGTCCTTTGAATAGGAGAATGGGATAAAATGGGTTAGAAAAAAAAAAGGGGGGGGGGGGTGAGGGAGTTAGAAAGATTCATTATACTTTTAATGTCTAGAAGCCATAGGATATATATATCCTATATTTAATTTATTCAGAACCTTACAAAACTAGTATGTTGTGGCCACCACAAGACTTTCTTCTATATTTTCCTATATACATATTCAATCAGTAACAATATTTAAAAAAAAAAAAAAAAAAAAAAAATTACGATTTTTTTCTTTCTTTTTTTTTTTTTTTTTTTTTTTTTGTTAAAAGTAATACATATTCAACCAGTAACAATATTTAAAAAAAAAAAAAAAAAAAAAAAAAATACGATTTTTTTTTTCTAAGTTTTTTTTTGTTAAAAGTAAAAAAAATCGATAACTTTGTTTTAAATTATCACAGATTTATAGTTCAACCATTCGTTTTAAAGGTATTGACGAGACCTTTCGAAAGATACCCATCTTGAAAATTTACTCCCCTCGAGGGGTGACTTCCCCCCCAGGGGGGGTGGCGTGGCTCCTACACGTACAAAAAATTTTTCCCAGTTGACTATCTCTATTATAAATAATTATTGTAAATTTCATAATGATTACTAAAAAATAATTCTCTTTAAGCACATTTATACAAAATTTTGTCCTATATCACCATGTTAAAAATTTAGAAAAAGCGGGATGGCAACGCAACCTGTAAGACAATTTTTACCAAAAGTTGATAGGCACTAATTTATGTCAAGGTGCAACTACATACCAATTTGTATGAAATTCTGTGCAGTAGTTCCTGAGATACAGTTGCCACAAAATTTTGTCACACACACACACACACACACACACACAGACAGACAGACAGACAGACAGACAGACATTTTCTAAAAATAGTCAAATCGTATTCTACAGCTCTCAAAACGTGTAAATCCATCAAAAACCCGAGGTCGAAAATTTTTACGAATCCAATACTTTCTCTATATTACATATAGAAGAAAGTAATAAATATTATAAACAGCATTCATTAATTATATTTTTATATTTATTAAATTGTTTCAAATTCAAAATAATTTTTTCAAATTTTGATTGTGGTAACAATCATTAAACATAAAATTGCTTAGAATGCCAGCAACAATTATATAAAAGAAACTAACTCAAACCTGCAGGATTATATATCTATATTTTAAAAACGAACACTATGAATATTCTGATATATAAAATTTTGCATTTTTCGAAATGTCCATATACGAACAATTATTTAAAACTTATATATATACAGATAAAAGTTTAAAGAAAATAAGAAAACTACTTACAGTGTCAAGCAAGATTAAATTTAAGCAAAAGAAAAGAGTCACAACTTACCTAGAATAAAATAAAAAAGATCATGAAAATTGTTGAAAAAAAAAAAAAACACATTTTTCCTTTTAAAATAACATAAGAACAATAATAATTCATTAAAATAATTTTCATATTGTGCATAAATGAAACAATTTAAAATACAGTCGAACCTCGTTAACGTGAATCTCAAGAAGGATAAAAAAGTTGTTCATGTTATCGGTAGTTCATGCTATTAGTAACAAATCTTCATATAACTAAACTAAACTTTATTTTGAAGTAATTCATGTTAACAGTGTTCACGTTAACGAGGTTCGACTGTAAATCTTTTTAACTAAAACAAAATTATCAAGATTAATTGGAGGATTCTGGTTCCTGTTACTTAAACACCCTTACATCTTCATCTACATCAATACACTTAAAAATAAATAAATAAATACAGATGAAACTTTCATTTTTTTTTTCTGATGATAATAAATATTAGATTTTTATAATTTTTCAACATTTTAAAGGGGTAAAGAATCCTTTTTAGTATTTCTGAAAAACTGCATAGAATAAAGAATATAGATTTCTTTTAATGACATATTTCTGCAGCAAAAATTATTAATAATTTATTTCAACTAATTATTCTTTGATAAGACTTTTAAAACTGGCTTATCAGAAACTCATGTTCAAGCATGGCGTTTTAAACGAAATGTCGAATTTAATTAAAAAGCTATATTACCTAAATAATTAAATAGAGGTTTGGTTATGAGTATTCGCTTTACGCGGTCATTTTGACACATTAAGGCTAATATTAAACCATAATTAAATAGGCGAGAAAAATCTATAGAATATATAATCAGAGTTCCCGCGGACCAATTTTTTCCAAGGACTCTTCCACCAGTATTATCTAAACATAAATTTCTTCTTAAATGTACCCAGTACATTTAAAGATAAATTTATCTCAAGATTATTCTGGTGGAAGAGTCCTTGAAAAAAATCGGGCCGTGGGAACCATGATAATTTTAAAAAGTGAGCTTTTTTCTTGACTACTTGTTATTAAGTATGCGCATTGAAAAAAGTAAAATGAAATGTTTTTTAGTTTAAGTCAAAACTAACAGTTTAAATCTAACATCTAATTTAACAATTTAAATCTAAATAATACAGTTTTAGTTAGTCTTCACTAGTACTAAATTTATTATTATTACACAAGAATTCCAAATGCAGTAAAATACGCAACATAAGCCATTTTACTATAGCGCTTGAAATAATGAGTCAAAAAGTGTTTACAATGCCTACTGAAAAATATTTTTTATTGATAGATTTAACAGTAATGAAAATAATTTTAATAATCGATAACGATAACCTTAAACTTTCTTTTTATAACATTGAGTTAAATTCATTTTTATTTTACCATGTTTTTATTAACTCGCTTTCTTGTTTGTTTACCCAGTAAAAATCTTGCAATCGATTTTTATCTAACTTCCCGACTAGATAGACATTTGAAATCTTTAGAATAGTTCAGAACACGATGACAATGCATTCTTTTAATACTTTTATTCAATTTATAAATGTCTGAAAATTTTCTTATAATTGCTCTCCATTTGATGCATTTGATCATTTTCTTTCAAGTTGATGATTCATAAAAAAAAAAAAAAAAAAAAAAAAAACTAGGTATTTATTAATACATAGAATTGTCAAGTTTATATGATTCAACAGAAAATTTAAAAACGTAGTATATAAAATGTTCTTTTAATTATTCACTGTGTAAAGACTACGACGCGTTATAGTTCATTCAAATGTGATTTTATTTATTTATTTATGTTTTTTTTAATTGGCTTTAATGATAATGAAGATATTTCAGCGAATTTTAAGACTTACGTCATTGTGTGAGAAAAATGATTACATTACAAAAAAGTGTCAGAAGTAGTTACAACCCGCTTCCACATAACACTTAGCAACATTCTTCCTATTGTTGCAATGGATTACACCTCTTTTCTGCCTCAGCTGAGCTCTTGCAAAGAAAGTAGATTTACAGTCAAATTGGAAATAAAAGGGCAGGTTATTCACTTTCAGTAAGGTTAGCCTTGGCGACAAATTTGGCGAGTTAACAACGAAATTGGCAACTTGGGGAACAAATTTTGCGGGAAAAATAGTAGTTTAGAGTTTTCGAAGTTTGGAAGTTCTACGTTGTACAGAACTTTCCACTGTATTCTAGCACAGAAAAAAGGTATAAGTAGAAGCAAGTCGACTGTGTTAATGTTGTTCGGAGAGCTATTCTGAGCGATTGCACATTTCAGACTGTGTTCCAAACGATTGGTTTTTGTTCGTTAATCAGCGAAAATCCTTCTCTGTGAAGTATTTGACGTTATTTGCTTTTCCCTAGTAGAACAAGATCAAGTGTCAGTTTTTTGGACTGACTCGTCAAAAGATTCAAATATAATCAAGTTGACCTGTATGAGTCACTAAGTATTCAGAGAGCTTCTCTGGGCGACTGACCGTTGTTTGTGAACCAGCGAAATTTCTAAGTATGGAATATTTAAGGCTCATTGCTATACAGTCGCCAGCAAAATTATTGAAGCACATATCCACATTCTTCATACTTATGTTTTAGTTTGATTGTTAATTTTTATTATCAGTTTACTTTTTATAAACAGCATGGTACAACTATAGTATTTCCCCACAGCTGAATTTGGCGATTTTTCTTTGGCGCCGATTTGAACGATAACGATGACGTTCTGAACTGTTTGCGATATATTATGGCAGCCTGCATGCTATTTATTTTGGATTTATGATTTTATGATCTGTGATTTATAATTTAGCTTATGATTTTATCATTTATGCTATATGATTCTTAGATTTGTGATTTAGCCATAATCGCCAAAAATAAATCGCCAAATTCAGCTATGGAGAAATACTATAGTTGTTCCAACAGCATAAAGATTAAGATCATGACTCGATAAATATTTACTTAACAAAATTGTATTAGGTGCAAATCTTTTTAATAGGAATTAATGCTAATGCTTCAATAATTTTTCTGCCGTCTGTACTCTTAAGGGCCCGCTTCACTCACCGCCGCCGCCGGAAGCCGAAGCTAATGTTATTCTATGGGAAATTTTTCTTTACAAATAACTTAATGAACTAATACATATTTTTAAATTCTGTTTTCACATTCTGAAAATTGCCAGCTGTTAAATTGACGGACATTTTTAAAAAAATATATTTTTTTAATTTTTCATATTTTATTTTGAAGCTGTAAAATACGAATTTTCAATATGTGAAACTTTTTCATTTTGCAATTTCAAAATAAAATATTAAAAATTAAAAAAATACTTTTTCAAAAAAGGTCCGTCAATTTAACAGTTGGGAATTTTCTGAATGTGAAAACAGAAATAAAAGATATGTATTAGTTAATAAGTTATTTGTAAAGAAAATTTCCTCATAGAATAACATTGGCTCGGGCTTCCGGTGACGGTGAATGAAGAGGGCCGTTAAGGAACAAGTGACTAATCTTTTGGATTGTTTAGAGAACATTCGTCAAATAGTGATTTTTGAAATACGAGCGGTATCTTTACTGGACATCTTTGAGAATTTTCATTGCATTGCTATTGGACTGTTTCGAGAATATTCCTTGAAATCACAGTTTTTATGAACTGTTTCGAGAATATTCCTTGAAATCACAGTTTTTATGTACTGTATCGAGAAATTACACTGAATAAAGTGCATTCATCGACTAGATCCTGCCTGTATTTTTACGAGCTACTTTCTTCACACAAAAAAAAAAAAAAAAAAAAAAAAAAATCCACAATTTTGCGTAAGAATATTATAAAACAATTGAGTATGACCTTTCATCAAGCGAAAAACGTAGGCACGACTGTAATACGAAACAGCATGCTGCATACTTTGTCTATTTTTTCCCGTTTCACGTTACGCATTTCCGTTTGACGAAGAGTTGTGTTTAATTATTATGACCCAAAGCAATTGTTGCATTTTTCCCCCTTGGTAGTGACTGACCAAATTTTTATTGACTACCATTCAACATTAGCATTTCGGCGCAATTTAATGCATATTTCTAAATACTAACAAATGAAATTAAAGTTAGTCTTAAATACAGAAAAATAAACCCTACATTAAATGTATTCGTTTTATATTTGTTTCTTTAAAAGTTATCTGTAGAATTACATAAATACATCATAATTTTAATAAAAATGTGGAAACAGGCGACTTAAAATTTAGAATAACTATATTATGCTTTTAAGCAATTGACTAAATAAATAAATAGGAAATTTTAAATATTTTTTCTCTTTAAAAATGTAGAATAGAGGGACAGTTTAATAAATCTTCGGTAATATTTTGAAACTTACTGTTAATCCTGTTTAAATATCCTTTTATAAACTTAAAATATAAACAGAAGAAGGTAGGTTGTACGTCATGTTATAAATATCCATTAATGCGTCTGAAAAATAATTAACAAGTTGTGATTAAAAAACGTTTGTTCCGTATATTTTTTCTTTAATGATATTCCCCAATATGAAATCAATTGCAATCTTGATAATTATCTTATACAATTCAAGAAGAACCGAAAATACTTTTTTAATCTCCTTCAAAATTTCGATTAGCTCTTAAAAGTTACCAAATGCGTAAAAAAAAAAAAAAAAAAAATCAAGACAATAATCAATATAAACATTTTCAGTGGTTAGTTTGCTTGGTAGCGAGAAACAGCATTTGCTAGAACAGAAGTAAAAAAAAACGAAGAAGAAGAAGAGGAAGAAAAGTTACTACTAGGATCCAGTTACCGTGACTGATGATTTTCTATTGAATTTCCCTCATAGAATTGTGAAAGAAAATAGGAAATTTTCTTCTGCATTCGTGCAACAAATAACGATCTTACAATAATTATTAAAGTAACTACTAATTTATTAAATCAAAAATTGGCGAACGTTTAACGTTTAAGATGTTTTAATATCGTAATCTGTAAGTATTTGCTCATAATACGAATAAAATGAAGGGAAATTTTTATCTAAGATGTAGTAATTGGAAGAAAATTCGCCTTTCTTTTCTTTTATTAATTATTGTTATTATTATTGTTATTATTATAAGAACAATTATGGAAGCGCATCCCAGATTAAAGTATCGAGTTGAATATTGAAATTCTTGAATAATAGATCAAATAAAAATCGATGATCGGTTGGTTGAGTGGTTTTTTCGTAGCACTAATGCTATGGGCAAGTGACGGCGTTCTGGAACTCACCCTCTAAGGGCGGTCTGGACACATGCCACTACAATTTTGATTCTCCAGGGAGGGGATAGATCCCCAGCTTCGGTAACCCCAGAGGATAAATCTGTACTGATAAGTATAAAGGATTTAAGTCCATATTCTTGGTTTTTCAGGAGCCGAAAAATAAAGTTAAACTAACTAAAAACTAATCAGAAGATTAGGAAAAAAGGATTATGTTGATTTATACCCTTTATACCATTCAGTGATTGTCAACCTTCATTTAATAAAGGGAAAAATTGAATTAAATATTTTATACCAAAGATTAATGCTAAATTTCTGATTTGAGTCTTTTTTTACTAATGTATTTTCTCAAAGACTAAATGACAAGGATTTAAATCCTTTATACCAATCGATAGAGAATTTTTTTCTGAATCTCACTATGTACTTAACTCAAAATCGATATTTTAAGACTTAAATCCTTTATACTTATCAGTACAGAAATAAAAGTGGATAAAGCAATTAATTTTATTTCAGTTTATAGGAAAATGTAAAAAAAAAAAAAAAAAAAAAAAAATTCAAGACTATAATCAATAAAAAGTTTTTTTACCGAGAGTTAGCATACTTAGGGAAAAAAAAAAAAAAAAAAAAGAAAGATATCATTAATAAAACCAGAATTAAAGAAAATATGAATGAATTATGACTAGAATGTAGTTACTGTAAAGTATAACTAATGATGTTTCATTGAATTTCCCCTAAAGATTTTTAAATGAAACTTGACTATTTTTACTTTCTGAACATACATATGTTAGGGAAATATTGTAATCATGATAAAAATCTGAGTTTTAGATTTAAGCGTTTCTACACGTTTTGAGGTCCCCTGAATTCATATTTATTATTTTTACGATGATGTATGTATGTATGTATGTATGTATGTGCGTGATGTGAGTAAATACGATAGCGTCTAAACGCTTCGTTCCAATGAGCTGAAGGTTCGTACGTATGTTACAAGTCACCGTAGCACGAATCCTATTTATTTTGGTGAATCTAGCACTTACAGTTTTTTTTTTTTACAGGGACACAAAGAAAAACTCTTTATCATTATGGTCTGTGGGCCCAAATTTTTAAACAGCGATAGCGTCTAAATGCCTTATTCCATTGAGCTGAGGACCTCCTCTTGGGGTGAGTCCCATACCGTCGCCAATTGCCCATTGCGCAGCATTAGTGCGCCGTAAAGCCCAACCAACCAACCATTGAGCTGAAAATTTATACTCATGTTATAAGTCCCAGTCACACGAGCTGTATAAATTTTGGTGAATCTAGCACATAGTTTTTTACAGGGACACAAAGAATTTTTTTTTTTTTTTATCATTAAGGCCTATATGGGCCCAAATTTTAGGTTGATTTCTTTAGAAATCGACCTACTTTAAAATGCGATAGCGTCTAAACGCCTTTTTTCGATTGAACTGAAAATTTATACACAATCTATAGGTGATCATTACACAAAGAGCACAGATTTTAGCGTATCTAGTAGGTATATTTCTTTCACAGGGACACAACGAAAAATTTATAATTATTATGCTCTATGGGCTCAAATTATTTAAAATGCGATAGCGTCTAAACGCCTCATCCGATTAAGCTGAAAACTTATATACATGTTAAAGGTCACCGTCGCACAAACTGTATAGACTCTGGCGAGTCTAGCATTATAGCTTTTCACAGGGAGAAAACGAAAATTTCATTATCATTATGATGCATGGGCTCAAACTATTTTAAGGACAATATCGTTAATTTAAACAACATACATTGCATAGAGACTTCTTTTACTTTAATTTATTCATACAACCGTTAATTGTTTAATTTTCAGAAAGTCGAATGAAATCACTCGAGATCTTTTTCTATGTTCATGCAGCGATTAATGATGCTACGGTGATTACTGACGATACTACCGATTTATTAAATCAAAAATTGGTGAACGTTTACGGTTGAGATATTTTAGCATCATAATTTGCAGGTGTTTGCTCATAATACGCAGTAGAATAAAGGGAAATTTTAGACTGACATATAGCAACTTTAATTATTTGTGTGAAATGAAGGTATTGAAATATGGTTTTTAGAAATCTCTCCCCTAGAACGCAATGCTTTGGATTTCCTTCGGGTATACCTGTACAAAAACTTTTAAATATTTTTTTAATACGCATTATAAAGGAATTATTTAATAACTTACCGGTTATGCTTTAAAATTAACTCTTAATCATATTTAAATATTCTTTCGTATACTCCAATTATAATATAAAGGAATTATTTAATAACTTACCGGTTATGTTTTAAAATTAACTCTTAATCATATTTAAATATTCTTTCGTACACTCAAATTATAATATAAAGGAATTATTTAATAACTTACCGGTTATGTTTTAAAATTAACTCTTAATCATATTTAAATATTCTTTCGTACACACACTCAAATTATAATATAAAGGATTTAAATATTGCGTTATGTGTTATGAAATAAATAATCGTACAACCAAACAAATGATTAACTAATAATAACTACCAATAATTACAAAACAAATAAATATTTTTAATATAACCAAATAAATATTTACAAGTTTTAATTAGAAAAACGTTGTTTCTATTTTTTTTCCTTACAAATTTATATTAAATAAATTACAATCTTCAAACATTATCTTCTTGATTTCAAGTGGAACCAAAAATACTTTTTTAATCTTCTGCAAGATTTCGATTAACTCTTAAAAGTTACAAAGTGCGTAAAAAAACTTTTACGGCAAACAACAATGACAAGGATAAAAAAAAAAAAAAAAAAGTCTTATACAATAATCGATATAAACTTTTCTATCGATAGTTAGCATAGTTAGTAGAAAAAGATCGCATTTAATAGAAGCTACTACCAGGATCCAGTTACCGTAACTAATGATGCTCTATTGAATTTCCCCCTTAGGTTTGTGAAAGAAAATAGAATATTTTCTTCTCTGTCCGTGCAGCGATTAATGATGCTAGGGTGATTACTAAGTTATTACTGATTTAATAAATAAATAAAAATGTCGTATTTTTTGGGATTGAGATATTTTAAAATTTTAATATGTAAGTGTTTGCACATAAAATAAAAATAAAACGAAGGAAATTGGAACTTTAGGTAGAGTCATAACGATTATAATATTCTGATTTTCCTCTTCTTCTTCTATTTTTTTTTTATGAGACTTTTTGATTTGGATTTATTTATTTAATTTTATTAGTTTTTTAAATTAATCCAATCTTAAAGATACAGATTAAATAGGTTATGCCATAAGAATGGGCAGACACATATGAAAATATGTCCTATACATTGCTTATAACAATTTTACAGTTTCTTATTATAATTTTATTATTTCATAGTAATAAAATAATAAATTTTAAAATTAAACATTAATATGAAAGAAAAAAAAACCACACCTTGATTAAATACTCCTACCTATTATTGCTTAGCTTAAATACGAATACATATATAATCTTGAATAATAATAAAATATATATTGCCTATGTTGATAACTAATTGTTAAGCGATTAATGTGAATGTTGTTAGGCATTTTTTACTGTATATATAAATAACGTTCAATTACTGATTGTCTGTAAGTATTAAATAAAGCATTATGAATCAAATTAAGATCGTTGGATAATTTTTATATTAGTGAGGCATAAAGAAAATGAAGATTCTAACGAAATTTAAGAAAACTAACAACGGAAGAACACAGAGAAAAAGGAGTTAGAACATTTAAGGGCCCTCTTCACTCACCGCCGCCGGAAGCCGAAGCTAAAGTTATTCTATGGGAAATTTTTCTTTACAAATAACTTATTAACTAATACATATTTTTAAATTCTGTTTTAACATTCTGAAAATTCCCAGCTGTTAAATTGACGGACCTTTTTTAAAATATTATTTTTAAATTTTTTAATATTTTATTTTAAAGCTGCAAAATACGAATTTTCAATATGTGATTTTTTTTCATTTTGCAATTTCAAAATAAAATATTAAAAATTAAAAAAATACATTTTTAAAAAGGTCCGTCAATTTAACAGTTAGAAATTTTCTGAATGTGAAAACAGAATTTAAAAATATGTATTAGTTAATAAGTTATTTGTAAAGAAAATTTCCCAATAACATTGGCTCGGGCTTCCGGCGACGATAAGTGAAGAGGGCCGTTAAGAACGTTAGAAAGGTGGTAAGCAATATATAACCGATATTTGCATCGTATAAACGCATTTTTGTATTAAAATGAATGGGAATGACTTGGGACTATACTAAGGATAAAAGTTATTGTCGCCAAAAATTCTTTATTGCATGTAAATACGAATATAAAACTGATTCTCCAAGAACATAACAATTTAAGATAATAATCAGTGATCATAAAGATTATAAACACCCACCTATTAAATAGGGTTCAAGCTTTTGCATAGAAGTATGCTTCTGTAATGCGCACCATAACTTAGCTTACCTTGAGATAGAAGAACCCACGCGATTCTTTAATGACTAAACGTCCACCTTTCCAAAATGTTTCTGCGAAGGTTAAAGACGTTAATTAATTTCTAGAGATGCTGTGGCAACAAAATTGCATGAACAAAGACGGTGGAAAAGTTTACCCCGTACTTTGAAAAGAGTTTGGTTGCGATATGTCCGTTGCATGTAAAACAATTTTAAAGGATGTATGTACGTATGAATAATTAACAATTTTTCAAAATTAAATTCTTGAGAAATTTCATTGCAGCAGTAGCAGTAGCAGAGGCCACCGGATGAGAAAATTCAGTAAAATCGCAAGAAATAAGAGGAGCAAGATTATTTATTTTCCTTAGGATAGTTAATTCGATGACTATATGAAAATTCACATGCGGAATTACAAGAATAATTTTAATGTCAATTTCATATTAGGAACGCGATTTTAAAAGTGAAACAATCGTCATATTCGGCTATATATATATTTGTTGTTGTTGTTGTTTTGTTTTTGTTCTTGTTTAGTTTAACAATAAAATTTATGTCTATATTATTGGTAGTAAAAATAGGGTAGGTGCTCCAGTGATTGACATGCTCTAGTAATTGACATCTATCCCGAAATAATTAATAAGTGAGAAAAATAATAAAATAGTATATTTTACATATAAGAATGTTGACATTTTATGTCAAGCACTGGAGCATAGGGTGTTAATAACTGGTAAAATGAATAACTTGCAGTGTCAAATACTGGAATATAGGGGCCAATTACAAATAAAAGGAAAAACTGGCAGTGTCAATTGCTTGAACATTGAGTGGGTGTCAAATAAAAATTCATAAAAATAAATAAATAACTGTTATCAAATGTATATATTTTAACATATATGTGGTTCTGAATGTCTTTCATACCATATGTACTAACTTAAGATTTCTAAAAATATTTTCTGATGACTAGAACATTAAAAACATGAGAGTGTCAGCCCTAAAAGTGTCAATCACAAGTGCACTTACCCTATACGGCTGTGCGAAAATAATGTATGAATAGTTAAGTCCGTAACCCGAACCCGGGATGGATCGAGATTAATGTCAAATCACCTATTGTTGTAGATCATTTTGCAACAAAATGATTGAATCTATAATTCAAAATATGGGAGGTGCCGCTGTAGTGCAGTTGGTATGTGTGTGTTTATGTATTAGGTCTTATTATTTAAGGCTAATTGACTGCAGTAGGGTCCTACGCCAGGGAAGGAGTGTCGTCCATGGAAGTCTTTCTAAGGGTCCTAGGCCGTATTTACGAAAGTTTCGGAGAAAACCACGGAAAATTCCAAACAGCTAAGCCGGTGAGTGCGATCTTGAATCTAATCCGGCACCTTACGTCTACCAGCTTCGAAATTAGAACCTCTCAGTCACTGATGGGGCCTAATCCAGTTGGCAATGCGTCAAATTCGTAATCGGAAAATTATAGTTTCGATCTCCAAGCGGGCAAATACCGTTTTGTACAAAAATTGTGAATGACGCGCGTATTATTATTATTTGAAAGTAAGCATAATTTTAGGAAATTTTTAACTTCAGTTATCATTAAGTGAACTGTATTATAGGATTTGTATAACTATATTTATGTCCATGTATCACTTGACTTATTAGAAAAAAGAATAATTGAGTATATATACATTTATCCTGTATGAGCATTTATGAGAATGCATAATACTGCACAGAAAATTTCTGTTGACTTTGATTATTAACTGATTTATTAATCCCACAGCTACATTTTGTTTTTCTTCAATCTGAAATCTTGTGTCATTTTCAATTTTATTGATAATATATTTTCTTATTTTTTCATTTCGTCTATGTATGAGAAAAAAGTATTGGATATGTAAAAATTTTCGACTTCCAGTTTTCGATGGATTCACACGTTTACAGGTTTCTTGAACATAATTTGATCATTTTTAGAAAATGTCTCTCTGTGTGTCTGAGTGTTTAGCTGTGTGTGTGTTATCAAAATTTTGTAGGCGCTGTATCTCACGAAATAATGGGTGAAATTCCACAAAACATATATGAATGGATCTCAAAATAATTTGATGCTGATTTGAATTTTGATATATACCACTCAGCAGATGGCGCTGTTATGCTGTAATTTTCGTCATTTATGACAAGATAGCTTCTATAGTGTATATTAGAGCTCCTCCAATACAGGCTGGCTCATCAGGCATTTTGTTTCCCACTCAGCGATTGTTGCCCACGCGGTCCGAATTTCAAGTGTTATCAAATCACATAAAATGGAGGTTTTGCAGCCGAAAATTGCTCAAATCATACCAGAACTGCTTTTAGAACGTTTAAATTTTCAACAGATGTAGAAAGGCGAAAGAAATGGGCTATTAATTGTCCAAAAGAAAATTGTACGCTTAACTTTCAATCACAAATATGAAGTGAAATTATGATATGTTTTCTTGCACTTTTTGTATCAATTATTTGTTTTTATCGCTGTTTGATTAACTAAATGTTCTATTTTACAACCTACACTACTTTTCAACGTGTATAAATATTTAAAATTAACTAATTTAACAGCAACAGTGATGGCTACTTTTTACAAGGGTTATAAGAAAATTTCGCTAAATATTACCGCCAAACTTATCAAGTACAAACAATAATTCGCTCTTCTGTTTAGGCAAGCTCGCCATTTTAGGCGATAAAGACACCGAGTAATATGTCTGCAACAAAACGTCGCCAACCTATATTTCCGCTGGGCAACAATGATCAGCTGTGAGTCAGCTCGTATTATATGAGTCTTAGTGTATATGTCTGAAAAACTTGACATGTGAAAGAGCCGTTAGGAAAAATTATGCTAATTCAATTTTGACACATATCGGCTGCCAGGTTGCATTAATATGCTGCACATTTCTTTGTTTATGGGAAGGCTACATATCAGCCTCTATAGCATATATAAGTGTACGAAGCTTGATATGTGAGATGCTCATCATGAAAAACTATGCTTATTTTGATATATTTCAACGACAGGTGGCACTGTTGTTAGGAATATTCTGCAGTTTTGCGGAAGGCTATAGCTTAGCATCTATATATTAATAGGCAAGCATAAAATTTGTAGTCCCTTTTTAACATATTAATTATGGGAGTAGAGGGTTGAAAATAGTATCATTCGAACGGTATGGTTAGCCGGAAGGTGCGAATACAAATATTATTTTCTTACGATGTCAAGAAGGTATTTAAAAATACCTTTATTTTTTATGCATTTTCCTCCATTTTTCCCTTTTATGCACGTATTCCTTTTCATTAAAAAATACCTAAAAGTAGAAAGTTGTTAAATCTGGCAATTTCATAAAGCTCAAATAAAACCATAGACACAGTAATTTGTATAATGTAGCATCACTATACGCAAGCGAAATGATGACGTCACTGTCTGTCCATGGAGCCATGAAAAAGATTTTCTATGTTAATCGCCCATTGGATTTTTTGTAAAAAATTATTAAAAAATAACGGAAATTATCTGCCGATTTTAATTCCGATATTTGGGTATAGTTATATATAAGTTACTGTCTACATGTGTTTGATTGGGTTACTTTTTCTGTAAAATTCATAAAATTTTAATTTAAAATCACAAAACTCCAGAAAAAAAAAAATGGCAAACTTCCAGTTTCGAATGTAAACATAAACATTTCATTTCAAAGGGTGATATTTAAACAATAAATATTCAACTAATATACTAAATAAAAGGAAAATGGATTTGTTACTAACTGCTGCATGTATAAGTAGACGATACGGAAAAAATTCCGATTTCCGTTTTTTGCTGAATTTACATGTTTTGAGCTTTCTTTACGTTTCAATTAACTGAAATTGGCTACTTATTTTTAAAAAATGTTTCTTTATTGCTAGCTTTTGTGGGTAGAAGAAGCAAGTAGAAGATACATAAAAACTTTTGATATCCGGTTTTCGATGAATTTACACGTTTTGAGATTTCCTTGCATTTTAATTAAGTGAAATTGACTACTTATTTTTATGTTTAATTGACTACTTATTTTTATTTTTTAAAAAGTGGATTTATTATTCTTTCCTCTGCATATATAAGTAGAAAATATAAGATTAAAAAAAGTTTTAGATTTTCGGTTTTCGATAAAGTTACACGTTTTGAAATTTCCCGAACTCAATTCGACCATTTTTGAAAAATATCTTTTTTTTTTTTATTGTTTTTCAAACACTGTACTTTATGAACCAATCGAATTAATTTAACACAATTTGATACTTGGTTGGGCCTTGGTTTGACATGGTACCTATTAGCTTCTGGGCTGTATCACACAACAAGGAGCGTTTTCACATTGCGATTTTCTCTCATTTCAGGAAAGGCTAACATCTACAGAGAGAAATAGTTATATTAAGTAAAACTCTGCTGATTCAGTTAGAGTGAATATCGGCAAACAATTGCCGCAGCTGTGTTGCAATTGCATTCCGTTTAGGACAAGGCAATAACTTTGCTTTGCCTCGCTTTGCAAAAAAAATGGTCGAGTTTCGACCACTGGGCGATAGTCTATATAAATTTGCACGAAACTGAATATATAAAATCTTAATTGTTAGAAGCCTTATTGGTATTTTTATTCATGTTAATCGGTACGTTGCGATGTTATATACAATTTAAGGGAAGAAATTTTTCGTGGTGATCACTGAACATTCGTTTTCTTTACCATTTTATTAAACTAAATATGTCAAAAATGTCATTTTCTGCACAAAAGGATAATTATATAAAATTAATTAAAATTACATCATTTTGACAAAGAGGAAGTTCAATCAATTATTTTTCTTATTCTTGTACCGAATATAACACTGAAAAAAGTAAAAAATAAATAAATAAATAAATAAAAAATATTTCGCGGAATAAAATCTTCAACGATGCTACACCGTTAAAAATTTCTGTAAATTTAATGTAAATATTTATCCAGAATCTCTGTAAAATTACAGTAATTCTTAGTTAAAAGTGAATAATCGATATTCTCAATTTTTATTCTGTATTTTTATGTAATTTTATTATTTAATTAAAATTAAAAATGACTGTTTCTACTTTAGAAAAAGCATTCCAAGTCCAAAATATATTCTCACCAATAATTACCATTAAATTAATATTATTTATTAAAATGAATGTATAAAATAAGATTTTTAACATCTCCGTTTATTTTTCTCTGTAATTTTACGTGAGACTTAAGATAATAAATTACATAGAGTTTTCTGTTGAATTTTTTAACAGTGTAGTTTTATTAATTTTTAATCAAAATAACTGAAATAAGCAAAATAAACCAAATATATGTATAATACGTTATTTTAATAAAACTTTTATCAACATTCAGATAATGCTAAGTTATTTTGTACTCAAATAATAATAATGGTAAAAATTTATTTATGTTATTACTGACAAAAAAGTAAAGATTTACCATGAAAGATTTTTTTTTAATCAATATTCTTTATTCTGAATTCTTTCTCTATCATGAATAAGCTAGCTTACACTCAGGGTTAAAGAATAATTACAATCTTACTTGGAAACAGAAATAGCTTATTTCTGGGGATTACATTATTAATCAGCATGAAACAAAGTTTAGTTGTTGCAGCAATAATTCATAGTTAGGAAAGAAAACTACGTCTTCTCACCTCACACACATTTATGGAAGTGTGGGAGAAACAAGGAGGAATTTTTCTACTCAAGACTTAGGCATGCTTTCTATTTATTTATAAATGGTAAAGTTCGGGATTTGTTTAAATGCAGTACTTATTTAAAAACTTTTTCGTTAGATATTTATGAACACTACTTTCCAAAGAAATGAATTATGGTAGTTCTTTTTATTAAAAAGAGAAAGGTTAAAAGTACTTTACCTAGCAAAATAAGATATAGTCGTTATATAAAAATAATATACATGTATGAAAGTGACAAAAATAGGCGAGCTTTAAATGATTAAAAACCCAATTCAAAAGTGTGAAAATCGCTAAAATTAAAAAACACGAATATCGTAATTGCCGCTTTAAAGTTTGTTTCACGGCAAACGACTTTATCCCGCAAAAATTAGAAAACGAACGAAATTTTACTGTACGCAAGAACAGAGCTAGAATATAAGGAGTGATAACTTCATACTCAGTTCAATTCTATTCAATTTCTTATTCAATAGGTAGTTGTCACTCCTTATATTCTAGCTCAGTGCTTGCGGACAGCGGAACGGAACGGCCACTACGGAGTGTTGCGACATGTAGCGCGAGTGCCATAGCCGAATATCGGCAAACCCTCGGCCAAGCCTCCATTGCCTTGAGTTAAGCTCCGATCTGCTACTTTGGTTAAAATAAATATATATTCCTGTATTTCTTGTGTGTCTGCGACTGTCACCCTCTACAGACATGACATGTATATGATATATCAGTTTGTCCTTCCAATTGCGCCACTCGAAAAACTGCCGTTTTTCATGATATTAGGGTGGGCTGAAAATTTTGTTTTTGAAAATTAAATTAGTAATGGAGCAGTAAAAGTGTCTTTACACCTCCACATTTTTGAGCACGAATTACACATTATATATTTTATATTTTTAGACTTTTTCAATATTTTTTTCTAGAAATTTGGTCTTCAGACGCATGCACACATTTCTGGAAAATCTACAAAATTTATAATTTTTATTTTAAAGAACCGCTCTTAAGTTACCGTTTTGCACGAAATCTCTGAATACTTCACACCACTTCACTTATTTAAGATTTTATATTAAATTTAGAACGATGGTTGAAAATATAAAGCTTCCGACAGTCTGAAAATTTCGTGTGTTTATTTTGATAATATTTTAGATTATTTAAGAGTTTTAGACACTAAGAGTCACACTTGTGTGTTTTGGATTATTTTACGTTTACAAATGTTTCATATTTTTCGATTTTTTTTCTAAACTTTACAACCCAGGCCCTTCAAAGCTTTACAAAATTTATTTTGTTTATTTTAAAATTTTTGTTCCTAAACGATACCGTTTTGCGGTAAATCAGCGAACTGCATTTGATCAACGCTGTTGAAAGCACCAAAGTTATATAGATCTGCAGGGGTTAAGCCTGGTCCGAACCCAGGCTGGAAAAACAAAGACAAATTTTGAAGCAGGTCAGACTAGAAAAATACAAACGGCTTTTGTATTTATATGCCTAAATGAGAAGCAAACATTACAACCGCGTTTTCTCTTTCGGATACAATTTTTCTGAAAACACTAAAATAATAAATTTAAAAATAATTAAACTTAAACTCTAATTATCGTTTGATTAGATCAATTACTAGTTACTAGAAAGATATGTACGCACATCGAAGACGATATGTTTACATTCTATTTTATATTAAAGAAAAATCCCTAACTCAAAATTTTTACTTTCCGAACACTATAGTGAGGAAAGTATTGTAATCATGTCAAAAATCCGAATTCGAGATTTTGATGTTTCTATACGTTTTGAGGTCCCCTGAGTCCGTTTTCACTATTTTTACGATGATATATGTATGTGTGTGTGTATGTGTGTATGTATGTGTGTATGTCTGTGAGTGAACACGCTAGCGTCCAAACGCTTCGTTCAATTAACCTGAAAGTTGGTACGCATATTGTAAGTCACCATAGTACGAACCCTATAGATTTTGGTGAATCTAGCACTTATAGTTTTTTTACAGGGACACAAAGAAAAATTCTTTATCATTATGGCCTATGGGAGCAAAATCTTAAAAGTGCGATAGCATCTAAACGCCTTATTCAATTGAGCAAAAAATTTATACACATATTATAGGTCACAAATACTCAATCTGTATAGATTTTGGAGAATCTAGCACTTATAGTTCTTTTACAGGGACACAAAGAAAAATTCTTTATCATTATGCCTATGGGGCCAAATTTTTAAAAGTGTGATAGCGTCAAAACGCCTTATTAATCTGACAAAAAATTTGTACACATGTTATAGATCACAGTTGAACTAACTGTATAGACTTTGGTGAATCTAGCACTTACAGTTTTTTTATAGGGACACAAAGAAAAATTCTCTATCATTATGGCCTATGGGACTAAATTTTTAAAAGTACGATAGCATCTAAACGCCTTATTGAATTGAGCTGAAAATTTATATGAGTATTATAAATCACTGTTGCACTAACTATAAGCATTTTGGTGAATTTAGCATTTATAGGTTTTTACAGGGACACAACGAAAAATTCTTTATCATTATGATCTATGGGCTCAAAATTCAGTAGCGTTAAATAAAACATCGTGTAATAGATGGAGAAAAATACTCAAACACTCTATTATGGTTTTCTCTCTTTTGTTTGTTTAACAACTCCTCTTTCTTTACTTTCTCTACAAAACTGTTAATTACTCAATGTTCGGAAAGTCGAGTGGAGTCACTCCAGATTTTTTTTTTTTCTTTTGAGAAAACACAGTTTGAACGTTTGCTCCTCAAACAGTAATTAAAAATGTTGAATATAACATAAAAAATTTACACGCAGGAAAATTACAAAAATCATTTTTAAAATTAGTGTATATTATATTACTTAAAAAAAAAAAAATCTCCCAATCTCCTAAAAATAAAACTTTCTTCTTTGTCAATTCAGTTGAAGTAATTATAAATCTTTTTGTGAACAGTGCTATAGCTCAGAGGTCGCCAACTGTGGGGTCCGTGAACCAGTAGTGGTCTGCGAGGAAATTTTGGTGTCTGTAGAAAAATTCTTGAAATTACTTGCATTTTTTAATATTTCATTAGAAATTATAGTCATATTAATTTTAACTTTAGAATTTTCTTAGTCACTCATACTCACAACACTAGACTTCATTATTTTCTGGATGAGAAAGAGAATAAATGTAAATTTTTTTTATCGCATAAGTTTGAATTGTAAGTATCAGGCGTAATTATAGCTTTGAATTTCTGATCTCCATTTAGCTAGGATTTGTTATAAATTTATTAGAATATTCATTTTTCTCAAACGTTTGAAATGTACGTAAAAAATACATTTTCTCATTTGCTTTTAATAATATAGATATAGTATAATATAGATATTACTAAATTTAGTAAATGTAGTTTTATGTATGGGAATTGCAATTTATTGCCTTTCGTCTGAGTTCCTAAGAATATGCAAGCAATGAAGAGGTATTCACATTCTTTTTTAATATGATTGTTTTATTAGAATCAACAACCTTCAAGGCAAGCTTTGTTCTTATGATTATTTACGTTTTTAGTACAATAAAAACTAGTATGTTGTGGCCACCACAAGACTTTCTTCTATATTTTCCTATACAAATTCACTCAGTAACAATATAAAAAAAAAAAAAAAAAAAAAAAAAAAACTATTTTTTTGCAATTTTTTCTTAGGGGGGGGGGGGGAGCGATGCCCTACATACACAATTTTTTTTTTCAAATTAACTACTACTATTATCAATATTTCATATTAATTTTACAATCACAGGTTTAGCATAATTCTCATTATGTACATATACTAAATTTTGTCCTATAGTGCCATGTAAAAAATTTTGGAAAAATACGATCACAGCGCCACCTGTTGAGCGATTGATCCCCAAATCTAATCAGCACCAGTTTATGTTAGGGGCCAACTAAATACCAAATTTGATTAAATTTCGTTTAAAAAAACAAAATTACATTATTATTATTTTTTTTTCGTTAAAAACAAAAATCGATAACTTTGTTTCAAATTATCACATATTTATAGTTATAAACCATCCGTTTTAAAGGTATTGACGAGACCTTTCGAAAGATACCCATCTTGAAAATTTACTCCCCTCGAGGGGAGAATCCCCCCCAGGGGTGGGGGTGGGGGGTGGGGGGAGTGGAGAGGCTCTTACACATATAAAAAAAAAATCCCAGTTGATTATCTCTATTATAAATAATTCTTGTAAATTTCATTATGATTACTGAAAAATAACTCTCTTTATGCACATTTATACAAAATTTTGTCCTATATCACCATGTTAAAAATTTAGAAAAAGCGGGATGGCAACGCAACCTGTACGACAATTTTTACCAAAAGCTGATAGGCAGTAATTTATGTCAAGGTGCAACGACATACCAATTTGTATGAAATTCTGTGAAGTAGTTCCTGAGATACAGTGTCCATAAAATTTTACTACTAAATACACACACAGAGACAGACAGACAGACAGACATTTTCTAAAAATGGTTAAGTCGTGTTCTACAGCTCTCAAAACGTGTAAATACGTCAAAAACCCGAGGTCGAAAATTTTTACGAATCCAATATCGAATATAGAAGAAAGTAATAAACGCTTGTAATGTTTAATATCAAACAGGTTTATTTCATATTTATAAAATAGGTATTCTCTGATTTTTATTCTAAGAATACATTTTCGTTTCTTAATCAATAACATGAGTGGTCCGCGGGATTTCAAATTATGAATTTGGTGGTCCTCGGGATTTTAAATTGTGGATTTAGTGGTCCGTGAAGTCAAAAAAGTTGGTGACCACTGCTATAGTTTATTTAATAAATAACGTCAATCATAAAATAAAAATGTTTATGATACGAAAAAGACTGAACGAGCTGAGTAAGGGCACACATGAAATCATTTTAATTTTAGCGGGCCCGAAGTGAGTCTATTTTTTATTTTTATTATGGGTCGAGCGGAACTTTAAATAATATCCCATACTTCTCTATGTAGTATTAAAAGTTGCTGCGCGACTAAAAGGGTGAAGCCTGGTTAGTAAAATTTTAAAACAAACAATTACCTACTAACGTTAATGAATATGCCCTGTCCTGTCATGCATCCATAATTTTATTATTAAAAAGAAAGAAAGAAAGAAACATAGCTTTATTTAACAAGTTAGGCAGTCAGATTCAAATAATAGTTTTTACTTTCTCTTACACTTAAGGGAGAGAAAGTATTGTTTTTGGGTCAAATTTTCGAAAGTGAGATTTTGTTATAATTACACGTTTTGAGGTCCCCTGAATACGAAAATCATGTTTTTAGCGGTTGGTCTGTGTGTATGTCTGTGCGTGTGTCTGCCTGTCATCAGCATATCTCAAAAACAAATTATGGCAGAAAGTTCAAACTTGGTATTCTAAATGTGTATCATATAAGGATGCTACACTAAACTTTTCGTTAAGATCAAGCCAATGGTTCGTGTACAGGGACAATCAAGAGAATTCTAATACATTACGTCTATGGGAGAAACTGCAGGTATAAGTAGAGTTTAACTTCTATAGACTGCACTAAACCAAATGAAACGAATATATATATTGTGTAATAAAGATAGTCAACTGGGAAAATTTTTTGTGTATGTAGGAGCTTCGCCTCCCCCCTGGGGGGGGGGGGGAGAAGTCCACCCTCGAAGGGAGTAAATTTTCATGATGGTATCTTTAAAAAGAGCTCGCCAATAGCTTTAAAACGAATGGTTGGACCATCGATCTGCGATAATTTAAAATAAAGTTATCGATTTTTTTCATTTTTAACAAAACAAAAAAAAAAATTTTTAATGTAATATTGAGAATAAATTCAACTTTTTTTTTTGGATATTTAGTGTCATACTACTTCTCTAATATGGAAACCGTGTGTATTTTCATGGAAGATGATTTTTTTTAAATAATAATTTTTATCAATTGTTTTTACTGAGTGAATTTGTATAGGAAAATATAGAAGAAAGTCGTGTGGTGGCCACAGCACACCAGTTATTTGTTGTTAGTGGATGTGCTTTACTAATAATGTTTTACCATTTCCAGGAAAGCTGTTCGGGAATTGAAATAAATTTCTCATAGAGGTATGGTAAATAATGTATGTTTTAAGCTAAATATTCATCGCTTGTTTTTTGTACATTAATGAAACGTGGGGTTGGGGGGGGGGGCGGTAGCCCCACCTCACACAGAACTAATTATCATATAAAACTCTTCCGAAGCCTAATTTGAATTGTTTAACATAGGTTTACATAACAGTACTCGTTATCTTACCTCTTAATCTCGAACTTGTATTTATAGTATTAAATTTCATGGTAAGAGAAAGTAATGTGAGTGACACACCAGATTATTTTCTTCCTTTTATATATAAACTATTATTATTCCATCATATTGATGACAATGGGTATTAAAAATTAACAGAAATTAATGTATGAGTTAAATGTTAAACCTTCCTCTTAAAGCATCGTAGTTACGTAAACATAAAAAGGAAATACATTAAACTGGAAATTTTACTTATACATAAGGAAGATCTTGACATAAACCACAAGGAAAAATAGATCCTTTATAAGAAAAAACGAGTTTACATAACATCTGGAAGATCAAACAAGAAGAAAAGAAAAAAATACATAAGAAAACAACAGGTTAGTGTGTAAAGTACATCTATTATTCAAAAGTTACGTGGAGAAACTCTATTTTTTCATTTCTTTTACAGAAACAATTTCTTTCTGTGTCTTTCGATCCGAGAATCAATCCAGGAAATCTTTCGTAACCAAAGAAAAGTTTCTGCGACAGATTAATCAATGAGCACAACTTTTATCTATATAATTTTTCATTTCTCAAATGCTCCCTCTCTCAAATACCTACAGGGTGACACAATAAGAACTAGAAATATCTGAAAAGAAAAATCAATCAATCAATCAATAATTTACAACTTATTCTGGCATTTGTAGAGAAAGAATACAGCTTTGGGAAAAGGATATTTTAACTTTTTTTGTTTCCTCAAAGAAACCAAATCTTAAGAAAATGTAGTTACTGTTCGATTAATATGTAATGTTATCGGGTCACACTATAAATATATAACAGCATAAAAAGAGTAATTCTAACAAAAAAAAAAAGTCTATAGTGATTCTTTTAAAGCTAAATTTATATCGTTCGAGAGATTATCGGGGAGGTGAAAATAAGATAATTTAAAATAAAACAACCTTTTTTTTTTTAAATGCCTAATTCTAAAAAATGTAAAAATGTCAATTTACAATTTTCAGTCATAAAATTTTACAGGATTACATTTATTAATTGATTATTCAATAACTACGTCATGCATCAATTAAATGTAAAGTAGTATAACAGGGGTGATGTTGTAAGTAACTAGCTGTGAATTGGGATATAACATTTAAAATGTAAAACAATTAAACTGACATTGTTAGTAATTAAATGAATAGATGCAAACAGTTAGGCAAACTATAGGCATAAATACTTTTGTGCTTAAGCTTTTTAGAAAAAAAAAAAAAAAAAAAAAAAAAAGGGGGGGGGATTGTTATAATCAAAGTTTCCTTATTCAGAAGGATCTAGAGCCGGTTCTATGGCTGCAAACGAAACAAAATTTCACTAGTATGCAGTATAACTGATGCGCTCTGCAAAAATTGAAGAAAAAATAAATGAATAAAATAAAATGGTTGAAATTTTTATCAATAGGTGGCGCTGCGGCATTATCAATAGACAATTTTTGCAGATTTCTTTGTAAAAAGCAAAATAAAGTTTATATGTTTTGTCTGGATTGACCAAAAATGTTAGATTGAATCTGCAAAAATCGTTTTAGATGTTGGACAGCGCCACCTATTGACGAAATTTCAAAAATTTTTCCCCCGATTTTCGTAGAGCGTACTTCACTTGTAATACATACTAGTGAATTTTTTTTTCCTTTGGAGTCATAGAACCGGCTTTAGAACCTTCTGAATAGGAAAACTTTAAATTACAATTTACCCTATGTATTTCCAATTACAAAAATGTTTAAAAAATTGTAGTCGTTTATATTATGGCATTTTTAAATAAAAATAATACGAGAGTAATAATAATAAATGTGAAAATTACAAAAACTAATTCTATTTACAATTCCCCGGTCTTTATAATTTTAGTAATAAAAATTTGTCTTAGTATCAAACATAACACAAAAAGTTTATCTTCTATACAATAAAAATTGACGGAAATATTTATTTTTTAATAACATAATTTTACAGACGGAAAAAGATCCTGGAATTAGACATGACTGTGAAAATCTATTAAACTTCAAGGAAAATAAATTCTTAAATATATATATTTTTTTCCTTTTTACATTTTCTCTCTCTCTCACTTAGAAGTCAGTAATTTTGTGTCCTTTTTTTTTTCTGTCATTTAGACAGTAGACTTTATGTTTATATATGTACGTCTAATTGTTTCTGTGTATGTGAGGAAAAAAAAAATTCTTAAGATAGTTCCGCATTTCAGATTTAAATTTGACAATTTCACCTGAAGTAAGTAACAAAGAATAAAAAGCACTTTCTTTTTAGCATTTTTCATCAAAGTTGACTAGTATTTATGACTCCCGTCGTCTGTCTGTCCGAGATCAAACTTCTGTGAATATTCATAGAGGTGCTTCAAATTGATTTATGCATTCAAGTTCATTGTGGCATATTTCCTGGCGAAAATGATGTGAATAGCTCAAGTAATTTGTGTACAGGAAAATACGAAAATATTCAAAATAATTACTTTCCATGAGAGGTATTTCCATAAACAATGTTTTAATAATTTTATATTGCAGATATCCTAATGAATTTTTCCCGTCATTCTTTTTCTTTTTTTTTTCCCCCGTAAGCGCAGAAAGAAAAAAAAAAGTTTTCTATTTAGTACATTATAATTAGTATTAAAATTTACAGAGTTACACAAAAATATTTAGATTCAAATACATTATTAAGGGCTATAATCGGAATTTTCAGGAAATGGCGCTTTTTAATATTTTCCAACAATGTCTAAGAGCGATTATGATTTCAGTTAATCTCTCTGTCTTCTTGTCTGCCTGTCTGTTTGTGATCTAATTTCGCTAAAATTAATAAAATGACTTAAAATTAATCTATGTTAATTAGCTGCGTTATGTTAACACATTATGGTATGTTCTCTATATACAGGGTGATCAATTTAAAAAAGTACCCGTTGGATTTTCTTATTATCCTCAAATCTGAGGAATGTGGCTGAACACTGAAATATAATTGTTTTGAACCTTGTTTAAGTGTGGGAGACAATTACCAACACTAACACTGTTAGATTGTTACAACTTTATTTGTGAGGTAAAATAGAAATGGAGACGCACAATGTTACTTAATCCTATAATAATTTTTATTTTTGAAAAATATAATTTAATTCAATTTTTTTACATTATCATTCCTTAGAGAAAATGTTGAAAATGTTCGCCACCATTTTGAATGCAAACATGAACACGTCGAACCAAGTTTTCTGATACACTTCGCAGCATTGTTGGTGTTATTGACGGGATTTATACAGTTATGATTTGTTTTAATTCATCGATATTTGCAGGACTTTTCTGGGAATCCCTATCTTTGAGATAACCCTACAAGAAAAGAAAAAAAAAAAAAAAATCTAACGGGGTAAAATTTCACCCCCATAAAAAATTTTAATGTAATTTTTTAAATGTAAAAATTTCACTGTAAAATTTTCAAATGTAAAAATTTGAATTAAATTATGTTTTTCCAAAATAAAAATTATAATAGGATTAAGTAACATTGTGCGTCTCCATTTCTGTTTTACCCCACAAATAAAGTTGTAACAGTCCAACAGTGTTGGAAATTGTCTCCCACACTTAAACAAGGTTCAAACAATTATACTTCAGCGTTAGAATAGTTGCCACATCAGTCAGATTTAAGGATAATGAGAAAAACCAACGGGTACTCTTTTAAACTGATCAACCTGTGTAGGGTGTCCCATAAATCTGTAGACATTTTAAAAATAAATTGACTGTGGTTTCCAAAAAACTTATTCTCGCAAAGGTTTTTTTTTTTTTTTTTTTTTTTTTTTTTAATTTTCGTCGACAGACGGCACTGTGCGTAAGCAAATCAGACATTTCCGTAAAAAATTATATTTATTTCCATGCAAATGTTTACATGCATATATATTCTGATCTATGTGTCCACCATCACCACAAATTACAGTTTGCAAACGAGTTACAGTACTGCTAACTAGAGCTTTAGTCGGCGCGGCGGTCCTTACTCGAGGGAAACGTCTTAATCAGTAACGCTTTATCCACCAAGGCAGCATCGTAATTAAGAATTCATGTATGTATAAGTAGGAAGCAAAATTCCTCTTTCAGGAGAATAACTTTTTTGCAAACCGCGTTCAATTTTATCAGTTCCTTCAATTTTCATGAATTTTTAAACTGTCTACAGACTTCTGGGACACCCAGTAAATATGCAACCGTTAGACATATACACTCTATAACAAAAAAAAAAAAAAAAAAAAAAACGACCCACGAAGAAGGAGTTATCCAAATGAAACAAAAATTGGTAGATGTGATGTACATGTAGAGAAATACAAATGATTACAGTTTCAGACAATGTGGATGATTTAATCAAGAGAAAGAGCTTCACAAAGTGAACAAGTCAATAACGCGTTGATCCCCCTCTGGCCTTTATATAAGCATATATTCGGCTTGGCATTTGTTGATAGAGTTGGCAGATGTCCTCCTGCGAGATATCTTGCCAAATATAGTCCAATTGGTGCGTTATATTAGCAAAATCCTGGGCTGGTGTAGGGCTCATTTCATAATGCTTCGAACGTCCTCAATGGGGGAGAGATCCGGCGACTTTGCTGTCGAAGGTAATATTGGATAAGCAAGAAAACAAGCAGTAGAAAGTACCCCCGTCTGCGGACGCTCATTATCATGCAGAAATATACGATCAAGATGGCGTGATATGAAGGGCAACACAACGGGCGCGTAGAATTTTGTCGACATGCCGCTGTGTTGTAAATGTGCCGCGGATGACAACCAAAGGGGTCCTGCTATGAAATGAAATGGCACCCCAAACCATCAGTCCTGGCTGTCGGGCCGTATGGTTGCTTAAAGTCAAATTGAGATCCCCCCCCCCCTTTTCTGGGACGTCTTCAGGACACATCTTCGCTGATCATCTGATCATAGGGGCTCAAATTGGAGCGAGACTCATTATTGAAGACAATTCTATGCCATTCAGTGACATTCCAGGTCGAACGTGCTCGACATTACTGAAAACGGGTATCTCGGTGTGCAGAGTTTAACAGAAGTCGGTGCAAGAGGCTCCGTCAGCTAAACCCCCTTTTCTGAGCCGCCTATTATGGTCTTTGAAGTCACTGAAGTACCAGTTGCACGTAGGATAGATGATGATGACTAATCTGGGGCTTTGTTTACCGCTCTGACGATTGATAGTGTCTCACGTTCTGTCCTCTATCTAGGACGACCCTTTCCTTCTTGACGCTAAGTTTGGCCATGATTCACCCATTCCTGCCAACATCATCTAGTAGTGGCATCGCTTCGGTCAAAATGTTAAACAATTCGCCGATTAGACCAACCGGCTGAGACCAACTACACTCCTATCTTAAATGCTGACATCTGCGTATATTGTTCGAGCACCTGTATGTGAGGCATAGTTACTGTCTATCTGAGTAGACGGAATAAAATTCTCAAAAAATTTATGACCTGAAATAGAAATGTCTCCTTTTTAATATTTTGCCAGTTGTGCAGTTAAGATGCGCTGCAGCGTCACATATTTATTCAATGGCATCCAAAATTTAAAATCTTGCACTTTTCAACGAAACGTGTATGCAAGTCAATTTGTGTCCACTTTGTATTAATCCATTTTGGTGCGTTTTTTTTTTTTTTTTTTTTTTTTTATAGAGTGTACTTCCCCATACATAAATGTTTAAAAAATCGTGATTATTCATTTTATGGCATTTTCAAATATATATATATATATATATTATTATAAAGAAAAAAAATGATCTTTGTGAAACATACAAAAACTAACTTTTATACAATCTCCAAGTCCTTATAGCCGTATTTAGCAAAAGTTGAAGCTCATCGTAACATCGTAAAGAACATAATACTATGTTTCTCTACTGAAAGACAAAAAGTGACTAAGATGAGTTAATTTCTTTCTTTTATTATATTTAAAGAAAATATTTCTCGATGAACACTAATGTTGAAAAGGTTGAAAAGGATATAATATAGCATTAAAAAAATACGCCTAGTGTTAAAATGTTTAAAAAATCAAGACAAGAAAATATAAAACTTCTCTAGGTCTTAGATTAGATGATAAACAAACTTTGCTGTATTATATCAGAGTACAAAACATTACTTCTTTTGCTATAATTTGTCTGTCTAAACTGTTAGATCTGGATATCAGCCAGAAATATTTTCTGACAGCAGAAACGTTACTAGATTAGTACAGATAGCAAAGCATTTCACATTGCTTAAATAACATTTCCCCATCAGTATATATATTTCTTTATTAACAAAAACTATAAAATTAACGATAAACGTGACATTAATTTCGCCAGCTACACATTGGAAATAATGTATTTAAATTAAAAAAATAAAAATTATATCCATTTGCCGTTTCATCCGAATAAAATAATAATAATAATAAATATTTAAGCATAATGTGAGGACGCTTGTATGGCAGATTAAAAGCCTTTGTGTGGTAAAAGTAAAGCACAAGTCTCCTTTAAGCAAAATTCTTTATATTTAGAAAACCAAAAACAACTATAAAATATTTTTTAAAGACTTTTAAGAAATAAAAGACAGCCCCTTTTCACAAAACAGGGGTACATTTATTGATTTTATTCCCTTTTTCGAAAATAAATTTTCTCCTCCGTTAGATCCGAAAAAAAATCAATCCAAAAAATCAACAAATATATATTTTATTCCGGAAAATTTCTCGATGTAAGGATGATTCTTTATTCTGCTCCATATCTATTTATATCCGATAATAAACTGCGGGTGAAAGCGTCTGAGATAAATGCTAGCTTGTCTGAATATTTTGTTGAAGTAAAAAAAATAGTGGAAATAAGTTTCTCTTAGTCTAGAAAAAAAATTACAGGTTGTAAAAATATCTTACATGCAGTTTTCATTTTATGCAAATAAATATAAAAATTGCAATTGATACTTACATTCAAATAAACTTTCCAAAAATTCCGAGATTTAAATTTTTAGACTATTTTGACAACATTTGCAACAATATGTTATTCTTAAACAACATAATATTCAATTTATATATTATTATTATTATTTAATAAAACCAATCTTCTACGAAATATGTTGCTCCATGTGGTAACCTTAAAGGTTTCAAAGAAAACCAACATTGAGCATCTGACTCGTGCACTTTTCTTACATAGATTTTGGCATCATTAGAGCTCTGGGTTAGAGTCCTGCATCGGGTCTGGTAACCCGATTTTACCCGAGTCGGGCCGACAAAATTGCTTCTCTTGCGGGTCGGGTTCGGCTTGATAACATAAAAAAAAAAAAAAAAAAAAAACTACATAAGAAGCAGAAATTTGTTTCATAAATAATTATAATTGAATAACTGGTGCAGACATATTATATGTACACATGATTAAATATACGCGTATCCGTTTATCCTCTTTTGTACCCATTGTGAAATACTTTGATATACAATACATTACGGGAATAATTCTTCCTGAAGAAAAACCATTTTATGCAATCAGACCAAAAATAGATATAAAGTTTATATTAAATCATCGGACATATGCATATCACAACCATAACAGCTGATGTAGAAAATACATTCTTTATTATCAAAACAGCGAGTAGCTTTATAGATTTTATTTTCATTTCCGAAAATAAATTTTACTTTCTGCTAGATCAGCAAAAATCAGTTCAGAAATCGATAAAAATGCTTTTCAATCTCCCAAAAATTTCTATATCTAGAAATGTTTCTCTATTCTGTTCAAAACCTATGTATGTTCGATATCAAACAAGCACCATTTTTTCCCCTCTTATCCATATGGGGTTGAGAACGTATTGTTTTGAGGGTCAAATTTTCGAAATTGAAATTTTAATATGATTGTGGATTTTAAAATCTTTTGAATTTAAAGTCGTTTTTTACTTTCCGAACATACATATGTAAGGAAAGAATTGTAATCATGACAAAAATTCGATTTTGAGATTTTGGTGTATCTATACGTTTTGTGGTGTCCTGAGTTCATTTTTGGTATTTTTACGGTGATGTATGTGTGTGTGTGTGTGAGTGTGAGTGAGTAAACACAATAGCGTCTAAATGCATTGTTCGAATGCGCTGAAAGTTGATGTTGATACTATGTTGTAGGTCACCGTAGTACAAATCCTATTGATTTTGGTGAATATAGCACTTATAGTTTTTTACAAAGACACAAAGAAAAATTCGTTATCATTATGGTCTGGTCTATAGGCTCAAATTATTTAAAGTCCAATAGCGTCAAAACTCTTTTTCAAATAAACTAACAATTTATATAGTCATTGTCACACAAACTGTATAGGTTTTTGTGAATTATTATTATTATTATTATTTATTTATTTATTTTTTTTGCAGGGACACAACAATAAAATCTTTAAATAATTTCAGCCCCTAGGCCATAATGATAAAGTGCGATAGCATCTAAATGCCTTACCCAATTGATATGAAAATTTATATACATAGGACACCATCGAACGAACTTTATAGATTTTGGTGACTTATAGGTTTTTACAGGGACACAAGGAAAAATTCTTTCTGATTATGGTCTATGGGTTTGAATTATTTAAAGTGCGACAGCGTCTAAACGCCTTATTAAAATGAACTGAAAATTTATATACATGTTATAGGTCACCTGTATGCATTTTATCTGTAATAAACTGTATGAATTTTAGAGAATCTCGCATTTATAGTTTTTTTACAGGGACATAACGAAAGATTCTATCATTATGTCTTATGAGCTCGAATTATATAAAAGTGCGACAGCGTCTAAAAGCCTTATCCGATTGAGCTGAAAATTTATACACGTTATAGGTTCCTATCACACTAAATGTATAGAATATTGTGAATATAGCACTTACAGATTTTTATGGGGACACAACAAAATATTCTTTATCATTATGATCTACGGGCTCAAATTATTTTAAGTACAATAGCGCTAAATTAAACAACGTACTACATAGAGAAAAATACTGAAACATCCTATTATTTCCTATTTTGTTTATTTAACGACTTTTCTGACTTTACTTTTTCTACGCAACCGTTAATTACTTAATGTTCGAAAAGTCCAGTAGAGTCACTCCAGATTTTTTTTTTTTTTGTTTAGATGACAATAGATGCTGACTATAACCACTGAAAAGAGCGCAGAAAGTGAATAATAGCAGCAGCAGCGCTACCTGCTGTACAATATACACCCAAATAATATAAATAGCATAACTTTTCAAAATATCCATCTCACATATAAAGTTTGATGAATTTATATATCAAAGACATATTTCCTTCCTATAAACGGGATTAAATTGCAGAATACTGCTCCACCTGTCGGCCGATATGAAACAAATTGAATCAACATAACCTATCGTTATGACCCTTATACAAATCAAGATTTTTGAACCTATACACTATAAATGCTGAGAAATAGACTTCCCTTAAATGGATGAAATTGAAGCATAACAATACCGCCTGTTGGGCGTTATAGCACAAAATCTAATCAGCACCAATTTAAGTCAATGCCCACTCAATTGTCGTATTCCAGCCGTTGGTTCGTGAGTTACAATGTCCACAAAATTTTGGTAGCGCACAGATAGGCATACATTGTCTAAAAATGACCCTATCGGGATCAGGTAAGCTGAAAACGTGCAAACGCACCGAAAACTGGAGGCCGAATATTTCCACAAATCCAATATTTCCTTCTTATATGTAAAAAAAAATGCGACAATTCGTGGTTTTGTTGACGTTATATACAGGGCTACCACATGTAACTTCTTTTATATTATTTTCGTACCACTATTTCGAAAAAATAAAATTTATACTCTGTTTAAGCAGGTAAATCTGCACTTTGCCTGCATAAATGTTTTTTATAAATTTTATGTTATGGAAATAGTGGTATGAAAATTATAAAAAGAAGTCGCTCGTCGCAACCCTGTATTTATGAATAGTAACACAAGTTTTAACAGACATTATATATTTTTATAACCCAGATAAATGACACAGAAAATATATATCTCATTCTGCTTTTTAGTTTTTATTTCAATTTCCAAAAAGAAATTTCCTACTTCACTGGATCTTTTAAAATCGATTCCAGATTTTTTCGGATGTAACCAGAGAAAGGTTAGATCGACAAAAAATATCAATAAATATGTTTTTTTGTTCACAGAACTTTTTAAATCAAGAACAGCTGCTTAGTCTACTGTACTAGAAGGCATACGTAACGTATATTTCACAATAAATTGGTATCAAAGTTTTCTAGGTAAATGTCAGAGTTAACATTAAAAAGTTTCGAATGAATATGTAGAATTAATGAAGAAGGAGTTTTTATAGTCAGGTTCTATTTCAAGCATTAAATAAGCAAATATATGAATGTCTTGATGTTTTATATCTAAATAAATAAATGTCTTATATTTATGCTGTATTGTTATTTTAATAAAAGGATGACGAATTCCGTCAAACTTGAGCAACTGTAATTACTTTTGGGCATCTTCTATTTTCTCTCTCTCTCTTTTTTAACTTGTTGTTATATGTATATCACTGGAAAAGACTGTCATAATTTATGAATTGTTATAAAATATTTTGAAATTATTTATTTATTTATTCATTTCGTAAAGAAATTACTTTTCTTTAAACTTTTGAAGAAAAATATCAATTTAAAAACTTAATCTGTGACTAAGATTAGTATCTTTGAAAGACATAATTTTCTCATTAGCGGCCAGTAAGAATAAAAAGCAGTTTTTCTTTTTTTTTTTTTTTTTTTTCTTTTTTTAAGCAAATATTTTCATATACAAATTCACTCACTAAAAATAATTCATTAAAATTATTATTCAAAAAAATTATCTTCCATGATAATGCAGACATTTCCATATTAGCGAAGTAGTACAACAATAAATATAAAAGAAAAAAAAAAGTCAATTTTATTCTCAATATTGCATTCTTTTTTGGGTTTAAAATGAATATCTCTATTACAAATAATTCTTTTAAATTTCATATGATTATTAAAAAACTAGTATGTTGTGGCCACCACGAGACTTTCTTCAATATTTTCCTATACAAATTTACTCAGTAGCAATAATTAAAAAAAAAAAAAAAAAGTGGGACTTTGACAAAATTTTGGGTAAAATGTGAAAATTATTCAAGTTTGTCAAAACACGGAAACCGTGGGACTTTGACAAAATTGGGGGGAAAATGCAAAAATTTGTTTAAGTTTGTTAGAACACGGAAACCGTAGGAGTTTGATAGAATTAAGGGGAGAGATTTAAAAAAAAAAAAAAAAAAAAAAAAAAAAAAGTGGGACTGTGACAAAATTTTGGGTAAAATGTGAAAATTTGTTAAAGTTTGTCAAAACACGGAAACCGTGGGACTTTGACAAAATTAGGGGGAAAATGCAAAAATATATGTTAAAGTTTGTCAAGACACGGAAACCGTAGGACTTTGATAAAATTAGGGGAAAAAAGCAAAAATTAGTTTAAGTTTGTCAGAACACGGAAACCGTGGGAGTTTGATAAAATTAAGGGGAGAGAAAAAAAAAAAAGATTTTTTTTCTAAGTTTTTTTTCGTAAAATGTAAAAAAAAAATCTGGAGTGACTCCACTCGACTTTCCGAACATTGAGTAACTAACAGTTTTGTAGATAAAATAAAGAAAGAGGAATTGCTAAACAAACAAAAGAGAGAAAACCATAATAGAGTGTTTTTTTCTCCATATATCACACAAGGTTTTATTTAACGCTACTGAACTTTGAGCCCTTAGATCATAATGATAAAAAAATTTTCGTTGTGTCCCTGTAAAAATCTATAAATGCTAGATTCACTAAAATGCTTATAGTTAGTGCAACAGTGATTTCTAATATTCATACAAATTTTCAGCTCAATTGAATAAGGCGTTTAGATGCTATCGCACTTTTAAAAATTTGGTCTCATAGACCATAATGATAAAGAATTTTTCTTTGTGTCCCTGTAAAAAAACTGTAAGTGCTAGATTCACCAAAATCTATACAGTTGGTGCAAATGCGACCTATAACATGTGTACAATTTTTTTTTGCTCAGATTAATAAGGCGTTTAGACGCTATCACACTTTTAAAAATTTGGCCCCATAGGCCTTAATGATAAAGAATTTTTCTTTGTGTCCCTGTAAAAAAACTATAAGTGCTAGATTCTCCAAAATCTATACAGATTGAGTATCTGTGACCTATAATATGGGTATAAAATTTTTGCTCAATTGAATAAGGCGTTTAGATGCTATCGCACTTTTAAGATTTTGGTCCCATAGGCCATAATGATAAAGAATTTTTCTTTGTGTCCCTGTAAAAAAACTATAAGTGCTAGATTCACCAAAATCTATAGGGTTCGTACTATGGTGACTTACAATATACGTACCAACTTTCAGCTTATTTGAACAAAGCGTTTAGACGCTAGCGTGTTCACTCACAGACATACACACATACATACACACATACACACACACATACATACATCATCGTAAAAATAGTGAAAACGGACTCAGGTGACCTCGAAACGTATAGAAACATCAAAATCTGATATTCGGATTTTTGACATGATTACAATACTTTCCTCACTATAGTGTTCGGAAAGTAAAAATCGATAACTTTGTTTTAAATTATCACAGATTTATAGTTCAACCATTCGTTTTAAAGGTACTGACGAGACCTTTCGAAAGATACCCATCTTGAATATTTTTGCCCTATATCACCCTGTTAAAAATTTAGAAAAAGCGGGATGGCAACGCAACCTGTAAGGCGATTTTTACCAAAAGTTGATAGGCACTAATTTATGTCAAGGTGCAACTATATACCAATTTCTATGAAATTCTGTGCAGTAGTTCCAGAGATACAGTTGCCACAAAATTTTGTCACACACACACACACAGAGAGACAGACAGACAGACAGACATTTTCTAAAAATGGTAAAATCGTGTTCTACAGCTCTCAAAACGTGTAAATCCATCAAAAACCCGAAATCGAAAATTTTTACGAATCCAATACTTTCTTCTATTGAAGATAGAAGAAAGTAATAATTCTCTTTATGCATATTTATACAAAATTTTGTCCTATATCACCATGTTAAAAATTTAGAAAAGGTGGGATGGCAACGCAAGCTGTTGGATAATTTTTACAAAAAGTTGACAGACACTAATTTATGTCAATGTGCAACTACATATCAATTTGTATGCAATTCTGTGCAGTAGTACCTGAGATACAGTCGCCAGAAAATTTTGTCACCCACACATACAGACACACACGACATTTTCTAAAAATGGTCAAATCGTGTTCTACAACTCTCAAAACCTGTAAATCCATCAAAAACCCGAGGTCGAAAATTTTTACGAATCCAATACTTCTTCTACTAAATATAGAAGAAAGTAAAAATCCTTAGAAATGATTAAGACAACGATATGCTGTAAAAACTTCCGTATATAGACAGAATTTTCTCATTAGTGGCTAGTAACCATAAAAAGCACCTTTTTTTTTATTTTTTTTTTTTACTTAGAAATTATGAAGACAACGATATGCTTTAAAAACGTCTGTATTGATTAGCAGCGATATAAAACAAAACAATCCAATTAAATATGCTAATATTAATAAAATTACAAATACTTGATTGACATTCACAAAGCAAAAGAACGGCACCATATTAAAGTAAACGTAAGCAAACATTTACGTTGCTCGTTGGCTCAGTTGATTAGAGTGTCATGTTGATAACGCGATGGTCCTGGGTTTGATCCTCGATGGCCGATGAGTTACTTTTTTTGCGGATAATTAATAGAAAATATGTCAATTGTTAAAAGAAAACCTTACATTGTTTGTAAAGTATCCTAAGAAATTATGATTAGTTTTTTTAAGAAGCTTTCTTTTAGTTACTAAAACGCACAAAATAAAAATTTAAGTAAAAAAAAAAAAAAAATAGAAAAAGAAAATAGAAAGAAAGAAATAACTGGAAGCTATTTATTGTAGAGCTCTAACAAGCATAAAATAAAAATTTATTCTTGCAGAGATATGCTATAAAAAATAAAATGTTCAACAATAAAAAAATTTTAAAGAAAAAAATATAGAAATTTCCCTTTTGCAAGAGATGAGAATTTTCAAATAAAAATATTTTAAAAAGCATTCGAGACCAATAATCGTTTTGTATTAATGAGTTTTTTTTTTTTTTTTTTTTTTTTTTTTTTTTGGCATGTTCTATGACTTTTCTTGATTGCTCTTTGAATTTTTGTTAGAACGTCATGTTGATAACGCAGTGGTCGTAGGTTCGATTCTCCAAGGCCGATGTGTTACTCTTTCGCAGATAATTAAAAGGAAAGATATCAGTTGATAAAAGAAAATCTTTCGTTGTCTACCTCTACATACTAGAAGAAGAAGAGAATATTAGAAGTTGTTTTATTGTTGAGTCCAAAAAAGTATGAAAAAAAAAATATATATATATCTGGCAAAGACATGCTATAAAGAAATGAAAGTTTCAACACAAAGAAAATTTTAGAGAAAAATATACATATTTCACTTTTGCAAGCGATGAAAATTTGTTAATATCCAAAATATCTTAAAAAGCTTTCGAGACCTTTGAAATTTATGGCCTAATGAATAATTTTATAAAAACTAATAACTAAGAATATTGGTCTCGAATGCTTTTTAAAATATTTTGAATATTTAAAAATGTTCATCTCTTGCAAAAGTGAAATATTTATATTTTTCTCTAAAATTTTCTTAGTGTTGAAACTTTCATTTCTTTATAGCATGTTTTTGCAAGAATAAATTTTTATTGTATGCTTTTTAGGGCTCCACAATAAAAAGCTTCTAATGTTAGAAAATGTTTTTTTACTTAAGTTTTTATTTAAATTACACATAACTGCAGCTTTCAAAATATTTTCTTTTTTTTTTTTTTTCTCAATTAATTGTCTTTTTTAGCTAAATTCAATTGTGTACTTAAATTTTATAAATACTTTTTAATAAATTTTAGAAAATCAATACATGAAGGTTTCACAAGATTCTGAAAAGTAGAGTAAAAAATAAATAAAGAAGTTTATTTTAAAAGCTGTGACAACTTTTTAATTTTGAAATGCTAGTAGAGTGAATAGATGACTTGTGTAGCAAATGAAAACTTTTATTGAATAGAAGATAGAGCCTTCTTCTGAAAGTAAATCTATACCTCAATATACAGGTTTCAGCCAAAATTAATTAACAGTAGGAAGCTGACAAGTTTTTTTTTTTTTTTTTTTTTTTTTTTTAATAATAATGCAGCAACTAGCCAGAAAGTGCCCACTGTGGTGGCCACTAATAGCAAATTTATTGGAGGCTATTTTTTAGCAATAAGTGGCCATGTGAGCAGTGGCGTATGCTAATTTAACCCTTTATGCCTCAATCTATTTATTTATTCATTATAAAGATTTTGGTCTAGTTTGCTCAGCATCAAGTGAGAATTGTAGGCAGCATCCGCAGCATCAGATATTAATCCAATGTAAGAAGCATTGTGTATACCTGACGAACTCTTTAAAACAAGCATTGAGCGAAGCAGACATGGTGTTAGTCATACTTGATAGAAAAGCCTAAAGCAAGTTTTTAGATGAGCGCTGACAACCATGCATTTAGACAGCAGCTTCTATAATAAATTTGATTACATTGGTAATTTCTTAAACACAGATATACATTTTTAAACATACACTTATAACTCAAACTCTATAGATATTGAGGCACAGTTTTTCTGCTAATCCTCAATCCGCTAACACTTTTTACCCACGGAATGCTGTTTACAGAATTTAATTATGAACGTTAATAAAAGTTTTAACATTTTAAAGCTTAATTATATTCTCTTTCTATATTATTGCAATGGTTTAAATTTATTTTCTGCCTGAGTTTCGCTGATGCAAGGAAAGTAGATTTACAGTCAAAGGAAAAATAAATGGCATTTTTATACACTTCTACTAAAATTGACCTTGGCGGCAAACTTGGCAATGAAATTTTGCGAAAAATAGTGTTTTAGAGTTTTCGAAGTTTCGAAGCTCTATCATGAATATAAGCTGAATTCTGGAACTTTCCATTACATTCTAGCACGGAATTCACGAACATCATGCAAAATTACAGTCGCCATAGATCCACGTATGAGAGAGTCGGTATTGTTCAGAAAGCTATTTTGTGCGATTGCGTTTAAAGGCTGTGTTCCAAGCGACTGATCTTTGTGGATCAGAGAAATTCCTGCTCTGTGGAATATTTGATGTTATTCAAATATTCAACAGTCACTGGTATCTTACGGAACAAGTGACTATATTCTTCGATTTTTTTCCAGAACATTTGTCGAGTAGTAATTTTGTGATGCGAACGGCAGTTTTGCAGGACTGCTTTGAGACTATTCTTTGAATTGACTGTTTCGTTGCACTTTTTCGAAAAGTTAAACTGGATAAAGTTTATTCATCGACTAGAGACTGCATGTTTCTTTACGAAATATTTTCTTCAGACAATAAAGACAGCATTTTTCGTAACAATATAGAAATTGCGCATTTCGTGCTTGATGATGATCCATTTAATTTTGATAAAAACTTGAGTAGCCAATGCTATAAACTTTGCATGTTATAACATGCGGAATGAAATCAGATATGCAGCTAAACATAAGAGTAACGCCATTACTTAATAAAGCAGAGCCGATAAGCACTGAAAGTTAATAAGTCTGATACAGAAAATACATTCTTTATTCTCAATGCGCCGAGTAACTTTATAGATTTATTTTCGATAATAAGGTACCTCTTCTACGTTATATGCAAAACTCAATCCACGAATCAATAACTATTCCATTTATTCCGGTAACAATTTTAAGTGTAAGAATGAACCTTTATTCTGCCTAAGTCTATTTTTAACTGAAAATAATTTGTGCTGAAATATTTTATAAGGGTAGAAGGAGAGGGGAGGTGAATAAGTCAAATGCTAGTAAAATCATTCATAGTGGGTTGAAACACTCATTATGATAATCCAATGATAAATTGAATTTTAAAGTATTCAAGAAAAACAGCAATTTACGGAAATGTAGTTTAACCCTTAAATGCCTGATTTTTTAAAAAGTCAATTTAAAAATGTATTTCGGCTTTCATTTCTTAAATAAATATTGGGAAAAATACTTTTAAAAATCATATTTTATTCAAAGTATGGTGTACGGGTAAAAAGCAATTTGATGCCATCGGCAACATTGATCTTTTAATTGAAAAAATAATTTTCCTTGATAAAATTCTAAATACTTCCTTACCATGTAATAATTTTTTCTTGATAACTTCAGAATGAAATAGGGCATTCGCAAACTTCCAAACAAGGTCGCTACTATGCTTTTTTCTAGTTTTCTCTCTGGTTTCCATGATGATTTAATTAAATAATTGATTTAATTTAATATTTCGTTTAATTTCTCATTCTATATGGTTTTGCTGCTTCGATCGGGGCTGAAGCGATATAAATTAATATGATTATAGCTATATCGTTTTACGAAATCGTTGCAGTTTTCACAGCTTTATGAAGTACATGCCCCCTGAAGAGTATTTTACTTCTATTTTTAAGCATTTTCATCCAATTATTTAAGTGTTTTCTCTGTCATTGAGTTTAATGGTCCTCTTTATTATCATCATCCATGTCGGCGTAAGTAATTTAAGTTATTTTTGTCTCTTATTGGTTCTTAATCTAAATCGCAACAATGTTGTGTCAGTCTTTCCTCTACGTTAAAATCAGTTCTATATTTTTGTGTGTTGGTATTGTTTTGTATCTATTAATTGCTCAATTTTACGATTAACTTTTATTACGATATCTATCATTTATATATATACATATATATACATATATATATATATATATATATATATATATATATATATATATATATATATATATATATATATATATAGTACATGCTACACTTAAAAAAAAAAAAAAGTCAGATATGCGAAATCAAGAAAGTTAATACACATAAAATAAATTCTCTTTCCGAAGTACACTAAGTTATTTCATACACTTTACTTCAATTTTCAAAAACAAATTTCCTCCTCCACTGGATCCACAAAAAAAAAAAAAAAAAGTCTATTCAAGAAAGAATTAAAAGAAAAAAAAAAGGGGGGGGGGGGCTTTTATTCTGGCGATTTTTTCAATACAAGAATGACTCTTTATTCTCATCAATAGCATTGTATATCCGATAATAAACTGAGGCTGAAAGTTTTCAAGATAAAAGTCAGCACAGTAGGGTATTTTTTTTTAAATAGTAAAACGAGTAGAATAAGGGCCGTATAAGTTTCTACAACCCGAAAAATGTGTTTCAGCTTTAAAATATAGGGAGCAACGAAATATCATTTTGCAACTGCTGTTATTAAAATCCCGTATTGCAGTTAATAACATATTTCATGTTTAACTATTTTTTTTTTTTTTTTATATATATTATTACATCGTTTTAGGAAAACTGTTTCTGTCAAGTTATTGCAATTCAGCCACATTGTTACAAATCTATATAAGCTTATTAACTCCTGCGAGGCTCTGCCTGCCTATTCGCTGCTTTCCCTTTCATTGTTTAGGAATATTAATAGTGCATAATACAAGACAAAAGCAGAAAAATTTTATAGAAATCCCCACATTTATTGTCAAATAATACATAATATTTAATAGCACATTTTTTGAATAAAATATTATGTTAAAAATCAATAAAGTCAGATAATTCAGAATAGAAAGAAATTCGTTATATCTAGATCATTTTGCGTTTTTATATGACCCCTTTGGAGACTTTTAAATTTTTGTCACTATTTGGAGATGAATTTTTTGGTATAATTATTTGTTTTAAAAAAAGTCTAGTACCTTTTTTTTTTATAATGCGTATAATTTTTACAATTGAATTTTTCAGTTAATTTATGGCAATATATAATCCACTATTTATATTTATAATGACAATTACGTAATAATTTTACACATTCGAAAATATCTGAAAAGAAAAAAAAAAAGTTAATTATTATTACTTTTTTAATCGGAAAAATATCCTACAGCTTCAATTTCTAATTCTCTTCTAACTACTTCTCAAAATAACGAATGATAAAATGTACTCAAGGATCAGATTTTATATTTGTCGTCCTTAGCGAAAAAAAAAAAAAAAAAAAAAAAAAAAAATCGCCAAGTCATCTGGCGAACATACTTTTGAAAGGAATCAAATATGTTCGCCAGAAAATCATGTTTATTTTAATAACGCATATTAAGAGAGCAATGAATAATATGGAACAATATTTCGTACAATATATATTACGAAAATATACATCTGGCATGCATATTTTATAATACGTTTTCCATCGTCATATACAAAAATCGCCAAGGATTACAGACATCAAACCTATGCCGTCTATTTCTGTAATGTTAAAAAAACTATCGTTGCGAAATTAAAAGATGCTGCATTTATAAATGAACTTGAATTTGACTCTAAAATATTTTTATACTTAAACATGTTATCCGAAGTATATCCAAGGTATTTTAAATTATGTTTTGAAATAAAAAAATACAATAAAAAAAACATATAAAAAAATATATAAACAACATAAGAAATTGCCAGTAAGAAAATTAATTTTCACAGCAACATTGGCATTTATTTTATTTTTTTACACCATTGATTACATTTGAAATTTTCTGTGGAAAATAATGCCATAAGACTGAAAGAACAACGATTTCAGAAACTTTTTTTTAAATGGCAAATAGAGTACCTTTATAAACTGAAGGTTTTTAATTAATAACTTCATCAATTAAGATAATAAAAAACTCTAACTGAGTGAAATGTCTTCCTTGACTATTCCGCACACACTCTCATGATGCGGAGAACTCGACCTCCGCGATGAGATACGGTCGCAGACAAAAAAAAAAAAAAAAAAAAAAAATTGTGATGCCAGCGACAGCAACTTTTTTTTTCAATATATAGAGTTTTAAACCATTATGATTTTGATGTTATAATATAAAAGATGATGGCTTTATTTTTAAAATATTCAGTAAATCGATATCAAACGATCTAAATTAGTATGAGAAGCAAGGAATACTTAATTTGGAAATATGTTCATTTGTAAATGTAGTTCGCTGTGCGGACGAAAACCAACTAGTAAATAAATAAAAACGCGTAGAAAGTGAAATCGAATTGACAAAGTCGACCTATAAGATAGAAGTCTACAGTTAGAAGTCCTCCGGGCACAGCTCATTCCTATAGGATGCTCAAATAGCTCGAAGAGTATAGTTGATCGCCATGCGGTGATCTGACATATTCGTCCCTTTGGACGGTATCAAACCAACACATCCTACAAGGGATAGGATGTGTTGATCAAACCCGTTAAACATGGCCTGGTCCAGGTTGGTAGGGTCCTCCAGAGGTTTTCAAGATTCCAAATAAAAATACGTAGTACTATTTTTAAATCAGGGGAAAATTTTTGACTTTTTTCCAATTATTTTTTCCAGATTATTTAATTACAATTAACGGTATTTACATGTTCACGTTTTCAAATAAATTTATATTTCTCTTAAATAAAAATTAGTGATAATAACCACTGACTTTTATTATTGTTTTCAATATTTATTAGAAGAAAGTACTGGAATCGTAAAAATTTTTGACATCTGGTGTTTGATGGATTTACACGTTTCGAGAGTCTAGAGCACGATTTGACAATTTTTAGAAAATTCCTGTCTGTGTGTGACAAAATTTTGTGGCAACTGTATCTCAGGAGCTACTGCAGAGAATTTCATAAAATTTGATATATAGTTGCACCTATCAACTTTTGGTGAAAATCGTCGAGCAGGTTGCGTTGCCATCCCGCTTTTTCAAAACTTTTAACGTGGCGGTATATTACAAAATTTCGTATAAATACATATAAAGAGAATTATTTTTTAATAATCATTATGAAATTAAAAAGAAGTATTTATAATAGAGATAGTCAAGGAAAATTTTTTTGTATATGTAGCAGCATCGCTCCCCCCCCCTCCCATCCCTTGAGGGCAGGGCAAATTTTCATTATGAGTATCTTTCAAAAGAGCTCGTCAATACCTTTAAAACAAATAGTTGAATCATTGATCTGCGATAATTTAAAGTAAATTTATCGATTTTTTTTTTTTTTTTTTTTCATTTTTAACCAAAAAAAAAAAAAAAAATTTTTTTTTTTTTTCAAGATGTTATATAGAGAAAAAAATTGACTTTCTTTGGATATTAAGTGTTATAATACTTCTCTAGGATGAAAATCGTCAGCATTCATCATGGCAGATAATATGTGGGAAAAACTTTTTAGTAGAATAAGTGTATCATGTATATCATGCAATGCATAATACAAGATTGTTATTGTGAGTTCAGTGATTGACAAGGTATACTAAGCAATAACTGAGACAAAAACGCATATTTCAAGACAAACAAAAGTTACCAGATATAGACGATATGCCACGTCGGACAAAAATATTCAAACGTTCTAAAATCAAAACAGCTGATATATAGGAAATAAACCTCTGTTACAAAATGAACTCGGTCACTTCATAGATTTTATTTCCTTTTTCGAAAATAAGTTTGCTCGTCCACTGGACACACACACAAGATTTTTTTTTTTTTTTTTTTTAATCAATAAAAAATAGTTTCTATTCAGTTAAGCTTTTCAATTTAAGAATGCTTCCTTATTTTCTCGAATAGCTTTGTATATCCGATTATAAACCGAACTGATTTTTAAAATAAACGTCCGCACAGTGTGAAAGTACAACGGTTAGAATATGAGCAGTGATCAGGATAAGATTTTACCCACAGCCTGGAAAATTTATCTTGGAGTTACGAAAGTGGTTAGAAATAAATAAATAAATAAAATAAAAATAAATAAATAAAAATTAGCGAGTATTGTTACTATATTATTCAATTACAGTTAATACTAATTACAAAATTAACTTTTAATTTAAATGCACATTTTTTTTTTTTTTTTTTTTTTTTTTTAGAAAATTGTTCCTATTAAGTTGTTACGATACAGCAACAATGCAAATAAATAAATAAATATAATAATCTATACAATATTTCTCTAACGTGGACCGGTTATGACTAATTTTGTCGAAACCATACGATGGTGGCGTAAGATGTTATCTCATTGGTCAACCTAGATCGAATTAATGGAATCACAAATTTGGTTGCTAGGGGTTTCGACTACAAAAATTTAATGTAATACACTCGAAAAACACATTTTGTTAAAGAAATTGAAAAGATATTAAATTTTTGCTGAAACATATGCTCAAAATCGCGTATTTAGAAGTATATCTGGAAGAATTTAAAGCCAGTTAAGACTCACATTTCATCTTTGGCCATTTAGCAGGGCGGTGGTGGTGCCATCTATTGATCGAAATCAAAATAATCATAAGATACAATTTTTTATATAACAATAATTTACTTTAATTTTAAGAATTTTTAACTCAGAGTGGAAAAAATTATTTTCTAAAATTGAAATTATAATGCAAGTATCAAAGATTTAAATCTCTTTTACTAAACACCAAAAAAAAAAAAAAAAAAAAAAAAAAACTGAAAGTTTTCAATGTATGATTTTATTTCTGAGATTTTTCTGAAAATAATAGTATTAGGTATGTCGGTACAATCACGCATATGTTTTGTGTGGGAAAAGCTAATCAATAATAATACACACTTTTAATCGGGGAAAATGTTTTAATGGAAATAAGAATGCATATTATGCAAGAATGCATATAATGCATATTATGCAATAAATCTAAGTCTAATACAAAACTGCAATTGAAAATTCAGTGATAACAAAAATATACTAAAATATAACTGCCACAAAAACAAGACATCAACAATTATCACTACTGTATACTAGAGATGAGACGGGCTCAGCCCGAGCCTGATCGGGCTCAAATCTTACGCAAGTCTTCGGGCTCCGGGCGGGCTCGGATTCAAGCTAAAAGTTCCGTTAATTTTATTCTTCACTAACTGGAAAATTAAAATATATATATATATATATATATATATTCATTTTGAGTAATGCCATAATAGTCAGGATAGGTTATAAATCACAAAATAATCTTGCAAACCTTAGTAGCTTTCACTTTCCTTTTTCTAAATAGAACTTTTTTTTTCAACGGGATGCATATTATGTCATAGTGTTATACAGTAATCCTTCCTCCTTCGTTATATTGGGCCTCATTATATCACTCATTCCGATAAATATTTTGTCCCACGATAGGCGCGTTATAAACAATGGGCTGCACTATAAATATATATTATATAAATATATACATGTATACAGAGACACAGACATTATAAATTGTTATAATAACATTTATAGTTATTTAAATTGAGGATTGATAATAAGAAAATTAATTTGAAAATGAAAACGGAATTTAATTTTACTATTGTGTATGCGTTGCATAGCGTACCACTTTCAATATCGGGCTCGGGCTCTGATCACACAAAATTTTTCGGGCTTGGGCGAGCTCAGTTCATACATGTTTCGGGCCCGGGCGGGCTCGGATTGCCGAAATAGAGCCCGAACTCACCTCTACTGTATACACACGCATGCCACGTTGGACTACAGTATTCAAAAGTAACAAAATCAAAAAAGCTGATATACAGAAAACAAACCACTTTTACGAAATGCACAGGATTACTTTATAGATTTTATTTCCCTTTTCAAAAATAAGGTTTCTCGTCCACTGGATACATAAAAAGTTGTTCTATTCTGAAATCAATAAAAAATAGCTTCTATTCTCGCAAGCGTTTCTATATAAGAAAGCTTTCTTATTTTCCACAATAGTTTCTATATCCGATAATAAACCGAAGCTGAAAGATTTTAAGATGAACGTCAGCATAGTGGGAATTTTTTTTAGAGTAAAACGAGTAGAGCATAAGAACAATATCTATTTATTCAGACTGATATAGATTTATTTCAGATTTTATTTTTAAGTTATTTGTTTTTTAATGCAGCGATGAAAACGTTACTTGCAGCTAATGTTTACAGATCTTTGACATACAGTAAATAATAATTATATGATAAAATGTTTGTTTATTTTTACATTGTTTCAAGAAAAGTGTATCTAGTAAGATATTAATTAAATTAGTAGATTTTTATTTTTATTTATTTTATTTTTATTTATTTATTTATATTTTTATTTATTTATTTATTATTTTTTTTTATTTTTTTTTTGTGGGGGGGGGGGGGGGGGGGGTTCTATTTTCTAAGAAATCACTAAACGGAATCTCAGGTACATCAAGTATGCATAGAACTTTATAAACTGATACTTTAACGTAACGATTTACTCACGACTGCAATCAGGAACTATAAACAAACAAACAAAACAAAACAAACAAACAAACAAACTAAGTTTTATGTTAGTTTCAAAAATTGAGATTAGTAATTTATATACATAAAGCTTGTTAAAAATGAATGCAGTATTTTAAATATCCTTTAACTAACAGAGAATAGACATTTAAATAAGCGTAATTAACGTAAACCTTGCACCATAAAAAGCCTAGAATGTACTTGTAAATTTAACACATAATTTCACTCACTGTTTACAACATTTTTATGCTTTTTGCATATATGTATAATGAATACCTTTTCACATAATACACATTTTTTTTTTTTTTTTTTAATGCTCATATCGTATTTAGGACGTTTCAAAATGTGTAAATCTACCGAAAACTTGAGGTTGACATCCAATATTGTTAAGATTTTCTTCTTCACTTTATTATACCAATTCATGAAGCATAAATTACTGATTAAAATTATTACACATTAAAATTATTTTCAGGATGAATGCAGACGATTTTCATCTCAGAGAAGCATCAGTGCAAAGAAAGCAAATTTTGTGCCTTTGAAAATGACAAAAAAAAAAAAAAAAAAAAAAAAACTTTGCTTTAAATTATCACAGTTCATTCAACCATTCATTTAAAGGTATCGACAAGTTCTTTTAAAAGACACCCCCATTGAAAATTTACACCAAGTGGGGAGGAGTATTTCTCCCAGGAAGGAAATTGGTGCTCCTACACGAACACATCCCCCCCCCCCCCGAAGTTTATTACTGCTATTATCAATAATTCATATTAATTTACAATCATTCATAAAAAATGATTCTCACCATGTGCATTCATACGAAATTTTATCCCAGATACTGTAAGTGCACCAGTGATTGACAATTTTAGAGCAATCTCTGATGATTTTAATGTTCTAGTCATCAGAAAATATTTTTAGAAGTCTTAAGTTAGTACATATGGTATGAAAGACATTCAGAACCACATATATGCTTATATACATTTGATAACATTTTTTTTTTTTTTTTTTTTTTTTTTTATGAATTTTTATTTGACACCCACTCAATGTCCCAATAATTGAAACTGCCAGTTTTTCCTTTTATTAGTAATTGGCCCCCTATGTTCCAGTGTTTGACACTGCTAGTTATTCATTTTACCAGTTATTAGCACCCTATCCAGCGTTTAACATAAAATGTTAAAATTCTTATATATAAAATATAGGATTTTATTATTTTTCTCATTTCTTGATTATTTCGGGATAGATGCCAATTACTGGATCATGCCAATCACTGGAGCACCTACCCTACTATTAAAATTTTAGGGGGGGAAAATGGGATGACGGCGCCACTTGTTGAGCCATTGATCCCCAAATGTAATCAGCGTCAGTTTAGTCCAAGTCCAAATAAATACCAAGTTTAGTTAAATTTCATTGATTGGTTTGTGAGATACGGCATCCATAAAATTTGTGACACACACATACAGAGACAGACATTTTCTAAAAATCGTAAAATCATGTTCAAGACATCCCAAAACGTGTAAGTCCATAGAAAAGTGAAAGTAGAAAATTTTCACGAATCCAGTACTTTCTTCTTATATATATAGAAGAAAGTAAAATAATTCATAAATAAATAAATAAAAATTCACTCAGGGATCAATAAAAAATAACTTCTGTTCTGGCAAGCTTTTCATTATAAAAATGCCCCCATATTCTCTCTATAATAGCATTGTGTAAGCCGATAATAAACCTTAGCTGAAAGACTTCAAAAGATAAATGTCAGCGTAGTTGGAAATTTTTTTTTTTAGCTCAAAGTGAGAAATAGGGGCCGGATTTGTTTTTCAATCTCATAAATTTATTTCAGCGTCAACAATATCATTCAGCAATAAAACATCCCTTGTAATTATTGTTTCTAGATCATTGAAATGTATTTAACAATAATTACATATTTATTTAACATTGTATTTAATTTTAGATGAATTGGAAATAACAGTTTTTACTAATTTATAAAAGTTTCGAAAAATCATTGCAGACACAATGTAAATAAATATATAAATAGAAGTAGATAATGCCACATTTTATTCGAAGAAAACTTTTATGTAGAAAAATGGTTCTTTATTCTATCTAATATCAATGTTTTTCAGATAATAAATTGATACTGGATATTTTCAGGAAAAACATCAATTTTCCAGACTATTGTTATACAGTAGAAAAGCAAAATAAGGATAGAATACGATATTTCCGTAGTCTAAAAAAATTGTTTCATTCTGTGAAAATGTCTAAGAGAAAGAAGATTTATTATACATATTTATTTTTTAACATATTATGCAAATAAGTTTTATTATTATTATTATTACTATTTTATCCGCTAAATCTACATAAATTAATTTTAAAATTAATAAAATCTATTTTATTTTGAGAAACTTGTTCAATATTGGAAGGATTGGAAGGATCGTAAGATTATTGGACCTCAAATATTGTGCAGAGTGGTTTTTTCAGAAATGAATTATAATAATAATAATAAAATCTATTGTACATCGAATTTTTAAAGATGATTTAATCCTTTAATGTTCACTCCATACTTTACTTTGAAAATTGCTAAACTTATTTCAGAAAAGGCTATTAGACACAGACATAAAGATCATAAGCATATAAAAAGAAAAATATAGTAGTATTTTTAATTCTTGAGAAATTTATAATTTGAGACACTTGAATGTTAACTTGATTAAATCCAAATAAAAATTATTTTAAGAAATAAATAATTTTGTAAGTAAATACTAGAAATTGCAAAAAGATTCGCAACAGATGTTTCAGGTAAAATAATAGCATGGCTCTTCACCAAATGGAAAAACTAGGTACGAGTGTATCATAAAAGCAGTAAGATGTACATGCACCGCTTAAGAAATGTAATGTCATTTTTGAATATGGCTTCCTTTGAAGCATCGTTTGTCAAATTTCAGTGTAAAGCTGCTATCTAACGAACAGAAAAGAAACAAAAGTTTTAAAAAAAGAGTGATTAAAACAAGGAGAAAATGTTTACAAATTGCTATTGCTGCATAAAAAATGTTCAATGCTTAGTTATAGTGCGAAACCAGTGAACATTAAAGGATTGAAAGGTTATATGCCTAAAGCTAGTCTCGCAAAATACAGCATTCCGTACCAAATATCAAATTTAATTATCTCATAAAATATAATAAATAGTCTGGTGCTGCAACCACACTGATTTCTTTTAATTTATATTACTATAAATATAGATTATTGCAGTTTCTGAGGATCTATATTTCAACAAATCTGACATACCTACTTTAAAAATAGTTTCTAATAATTTTAGAAACATTTTTATTTCAAATACAATACATTTCAGTATGTGTGTGCGTTGCACTCGCAACACCTTGTTGTCATACCGTAGCTACTTACTGTATCATTCCATCTAAAGATGTCAAAATACACCAACATGAAATTTCGCCCTTAAATAACGTAATGTATTTCACAAGGTCGCCATTAGTCAGGGAAAGCCTCAGGTAAATTAACCATAGAAAAGCCAGGAAAGTTAAGGGAGTATGGAAAAGTCTTAGAATAATCAGTGAATTTCATGTAAAGTCAGGGAAGATTGATAAATTTTGTGGAAATAAGTCCTATTTGAAAGCTCATTATTGTAAAGTGATAATTTATTTGCTAATTTTGTGAAATTTTTTCGGGGAAAAAAAAAAAAAAAAAAAAAAAAAAAAAAAAACAGTGTAAGTCAGAGAAAACGGTGAAAATAGCCCAGGAAATTTGGAAAAGCTCTAAAGTTAGTCACTCTGGTTTCAATTCTTTTGTGTATCCCAATATACGAACCATTTGTTTGATTTCAATAATAAATTTCAATGAATATCTCTATACAGAATTGGAACACCGAGTTTTGACATTTTGCTAATATATGTTTCTGAGTTATGCTGACAACAAACACACACACACGAACTCGTACACCCACGCAGACCAACCGCTTAAATCCTTTTCGTATTCAGATGACATCAAAACATTTAATTATAGTAAAAACTCAGTTTTGTAAATTCGACCTCAAAACAATACTTTCTCTACCATATATTGGCCAGATAATGTAAAAGGAAAAAAAAAAAAAAAAAAAAAAAAAGAAGCAAAAATGGCCAATTAGAGTTTTAGTAACAATTTCGCTCGTCGATTTTATTATCGTATTAACAATTAAACCACGGGGCATAACGTAGGGAAAAAAAAAAAAAAAAAAAACGAGTGGAATTCCCTTATTTCATTCTTATAGAACGTTTTTTCTTTCTCTTCTTGTATCTTTAAATTTGTTAGGGGGAAAAAAAAGAGAGAGAATGAAGAAAGAAAATAAAAGAAAGTTCTGCGTAATTTTCCAAACTTTCCCACCCATGATCATGGTAATAAAATAAAACTAGTTGGCATAGGTGGACTCTGCTCAGTTCCCCATCATATTTATGTTCTCAGAAATTTCTAAAGCGAGTCATATTATAATCAAGTTAAAAGAAATGAATTTGACCAAAGCTTGATACAGTGACAGAAAGAAATTCCCGCCTAATAGGCTATCCACCGTTCACTTCGATATAATTATCTTATTCTAATCTATTAATTTATTTTATCGGGGTCAATTCCGTTGTTTAGTTTTCATGCTACTATTTCCAATGCAATAATCCTCAAAATTCATATTTATATGAAAAATTTACAATTTCGCTATGTTGATAAAATCGTAAATTACGAATAATTTACGAAATTTTCCTATTAGAATATTTGTATTCAATCATGTTCAAACTAATATCATAAACGTAATTTTGAAGTTGTCTAATGTATTTAGGATCCTCAAAATGGAAGTTTATGCTCAATTTTGCGTTATTCCGACATGTTAAGTAAATCGTAAATTCCAAATAACTTACGAATTTTTTAAATTGGAAAAATCATAGTCTATGATATTCATGCCAGTATACTAAATAATATTTCGAAAGTGGTTTGACATCTTTACGATGAAAATATCCCTCAAGATCGACGTTTATGTGAAATTTTGCTCTATTTTGCCATGTTAAGAAATTCGTAAATTTCCAATAACTTACGAAATCTTTATAGTAGAAAATTCATAGTCATTAATATTCATTCCAGTGTCCTAAATAATATTTCAAAAATAGTCTGACATCTTTACGATGAAAATATCTCTAAAAATTGACGTTTATGTGAAATTTTGCCCTATACTGCCATGTTAAGAAATTCGTAAATTTCCAATAACTTGCGAAATTTTCAAAGTAGCATATTTATAGTTACTGATGTTCATTCCGGCATGAAAACTGATATTTTAAAACTGGTCTGACATTTTTACAGTGAAAAGTTTCCATTTAATGCACGTTTAAGTGAATTTTTGTCCTATTCTCCCATGTTAAGAAAATCGTAAATTTCTCATAACTTACGAAGTTTTTAAATTCGAATGTTGCAAATGAATAGGGTTCTTGCCAGCGTCGAAAGTAATATTTTAAAACTGATCTGACCTCTCTGCGACAATATGTTCTTGAGATATCGCGTACACAGACTAACAAACTAACGGACTAACACACTAACCCACTAACAGACTAACAGACACCCTACAGACAGACACCATAGAAATTTTGTCATTTTCGGATTCCTCACACCTGAAAACGTGTAGAAAAGCCAAAAAACCGAGGTCGAAAATTTTCACGATTACCTAAGTTCCCCATACCTATAGTATGATGGGGAACTAATAAGTAACTAAATAAAAATAAATAAAAAGTAAATACACAGATGTATTCTGTCACAAAAGCATTTGCTTTAAATATGTGATAAGAGTTTTCATCTTTGTACTGGGTCTCCTGGAATAAAGATTATACTTTTATTTATGTACTAGTATATAACCCCGTCAAAAATGACGGAATGTGAACGATAAATCTTGAAAACAATGTTTAGATCATAATGGTTACCACGTTATCCTTTAAATGTATTTTCAATTTTTGTTTATAAATCAAATGTGTTTCGATATTTATAATTTTCGTTCTGAAATTAAAAAAATTCTACCCGATCAATAAATATGAATGACAATAAAAAAACTGTTGGTTGACAAAAAATATAGGCCCGACAACACAACAGCAACAACACATCCCAGTGTTCCATTAAGTGCTCTATGCGCAAGCGAAGTGTGACGTCACTGACCGTCCGTGGATGCAAGAAAAGGATTTCCTATGTTATTCGCCCATTGGATTTTTTGTAAAAAATTATTAAAAATCGAGGAAAATTATTTCCCGATTTTTATCCCCATATTTGGGTATATATATGTATTAGTTATCATGTGCATGTGTTAGATAGAGTTATTTTGCTGTCAAATTGACAAAATTTTAATTTTAAATTTCAAAACTCTGTTGTTCTTGGCGTTTCTGTATTTGGCGATCAAAAACGTACTACGAAAATATACATGCCAGATGTATATTTTCGTAATATGTATTGTGAGAAATATTGTTTCATATTATTCATTACTCTCTTAATATAAGTTTTTAAAATAACCATGATTTTTGAAAGGAATTAAATTATATTCGCCAGATAATTTGGCGATATATATATATATATATATTTATTTTTTTTTCTGCCAAGGATGACCGATATCAAATCTATTCCGCTGCAACATATTAGTATCTTATATCAGATACTTTATTTAGACATTTGAAAACAAATTTCACTTCAAATTATGATAGAATATTTATCATTTCCCTTTTAATTAGTATATTAGTTGGATATTTATTGTGTAAATATCATCCTTTGAAATGAAATGTTTATGTTTTCAATGGAATATGGAAGTTTTTTTTTTTTTTATCTAGAGTTTTGAAATTTAAAATTCAAATTTTATCAATTTTAGAACAAAAACAACTTAATCTAACGCATGCACATGATAACTAATACATATCTAAACCTAAATATGGGGATTAAAATCGGGAAATAATTTCCCTCGATTTTTAATTATTTTTTACGAAAAATCCATTGGGCGTTTAACATAGGAAATATTTTTGTTGTATCCACGAACGGCAAGTGACGTCATCACTTCGCTTGCGTATTTAAAGTCCTCATAATAAGAAAAAACGATTCACTTCATTTTACCAAAATACTCTTTTTTAAGACTATCGTAGATCCTGTTTTCAAATTTTCTAACTAACTATCCAATAACTACAGACACTCCATGCTAACCCAAATTCACCTCTACTCGATACCTCCAACCAGCTATCTCACCCACAACATCGCCAAAATATCCAGGATCCAGCTAGGGACTTTCTCATTCTCAACCGAACATTTTACCTTGACTCGACATTATCACCTTAGACTACTCTACTTTCAATACTCATTTCAACTGGTGACTTTTACTTGCCCAACCAAACATTCTATCCCAACTATCATTTTACACTAATTTTAAAACTAAAATCAACTGGCGGCATTTACGTACTAAACTCGACGCCAATCAAACCTTACAATGTAAACAAACAATGAAGTTTGATAAAAATATTTAAAGGCTTTAATGCGTTTTTACAAATATTTTAAGATTTTTAAGGCTTTAATATGTTTTAGAAATATTTTAAGCGTTTTTTTAATGAAACAGTCGAAGAGTCGTTCATTCGGAATTAAAAAGTTGTCCATTTGGAATTTGTATTTTCTGAATGGCAACAGTTTTGGTTTGTTTTTATTTGGTTTTGCATTGTTTATAATCATGAAGTTACATAATTCTATTTATAGGTTCATGTTTATAATAGCCAGTGATTCGTTATATTTTATTTAGACATTTATACATTACAACTGAATAGTTTTACAAGGTTTTATAGCAAATAAATAAGAATATGTGCGATACAAAACATGTATGAAAATTATATGTATGTTTCCTAAGTTGAATTAAACAAACGGAAAAAAAATGGCTGCCAAAAGTTTCTGTTTTGAAGTGGTACTAACCGGATTCGTTCATGACAGATGAGGATCATTATATATATTAATACTTACACGTGTATAACAAATCCATATTTTAGTAAAAACAAGAAAATAAAATTGTGTATCGTTTATAAACTATGAAACACTTTTCCATATTTGTAAGGTAAGAATTAGGTATTGTGGATAAAGCTACAAAACACTGTAAAAGGTAGATTTATATTACGTACGAAAACGCACATTCATCTGCATGCATGCACTTAAAGCAAGAATCACTTGTGAAATACTTTACCTTATTCGAGGGTATTTTGGGATTAAAACTTATTGCCTACACATGGGTTCTAGTCCTGGATGGAATTTCCTTTGTCTTCATGAGAGAACCTAGCACGTTTTTATATGAGATTCGGAGGAAACTGCGGAAATCTCTGAACAATACTAGCGCGAACTGGGTTCGAACACGGCATACCCCGTCTACGAGCTTAAAGAACAGAACGCTTCGGCCACTCCTCATTTTTAGGGAATAAATTAGCCCTTGTTTCAAAAGCTATTGAAATCTATAAATTTTTTAATTACAATTGCGTTAATTATTATTATTATTATTATTATTATTTTGTGGTGGTAAATTTACTGTAGATTCAACTGAGCAGTAAGAAAAAACAATATTATAAGTAAATTATTATTAATTCAAGTATTGTACAAATAAAACCTTACAGGAAAATGAAGTATTAAATACTGTCATGTTACAACACGAAAAGCAAAGAATACGAAACACGCAGCTTTATAAATCATCGCCCCAATATTTATGTAAAACTCAAGACAGCTGATATAGAAAATATCGATTTTAATATACTCCCCTAATCTCAATTCAGCGGATAACTTTATAGATTTTATTTCCATTGCCGAAAATAAATTTTCTTCTCCGCTGGATCCGCAAAAATCAATCAAGGAATCAATAAGTTTGTCTTTTATCCCGAAAAACTTTTGAATGGAAGAATGACTGTATATTTTCTGTGCAATATCGATACCTATAACGATATAGAACTTGCATAGAAAGTGTACAAGAAAGGATATTAGGGTATTCGCTATGAATTTTTATTTTTTGAACTTATAGTGACAAGTATTGTAATCATGAATTAATCAAAAGAGATATAAAAATGTACTTTTGACAAATTATTTCTCTCCTCCGTAGTTAAAATTAAAATTATGCAGGATATTGAAGACATATACAGGGTGTTTTATATTGAATGGGAATAAAAGAATAGTATAGTACAAATTATGTGCTTGATTTATTTGTCCGAAAACAAATTAATTCTTTCATAGACATGGATGAATTGGCCATACTGGATCAAATGATATGTCATTGCTTTGTTGGCCATCGAGATGTCCCTATTTAAGCCTTGTGATTTTTTTAATCCAGCTGGCAATCGTGGAAAATGTTATTCTATGGGAAAATTTGTTTCCATATAATTAATCACTACGTAATGTATTTTCAGAGATGCGAAGTTATTACGGATTGTCCGTAATCTTAATACCGGAAAATTTTTAATGTATTCATGTGTAATAATTATCTGCAATCTAATAGGACAAGTTTTACTTTTTCTATTGTGGTATGAAATTGATTTTTCGTTAGTAGTAAATTCGCACCTCTGTATTTTTTAAATTTCGTTTCCACATTCAGAAAGTTTACAATCATTAAATTAGTACTCATTTTCCAAAATTTTATTTATTTATTTATTTTTAATTAAAAAATTTAGTTTAAATATGTCAATTTTCACTAAGTGTATTTTTCTCATTTTTTAGTCGCAAAATTACATACTAAAAATTTAAAAATTCAATTTTTTGAAAAAAAAAAAAAAAAGTGCTAATTTAACGATTGTACATTTTCTGAATGTGACAATGGAATTAAAAAAAATACATTAAGTAATGAGTAATTATGGAAACAAATTTTCCCTTAAAATAACATGGGCCACAGCTGTCGGTGAGATTAGGTATTGTTCACTCTTAAAGACAACGTGTCCGTGCCTTCATTTCCAAAGGCTTTACAGCAACTGATGCAAAGGGTTGGTTGATTGGTTGGTTAGGTTTAACGTCGCACTAGTATTGCGCAATGGATAATTGGCGACGGTTTGAGACGCACTCGTAAGGATGGTCCGTGATGACATGGCATCGTAATTTTGTTCCTCAACAGAGGGGATGGCTCCACCGCTTCGGTGACCACCAAGGGTAAACAGTCGGCAGCAAAAGTATCTGAGTTTTTGCTAGTGTCCGGATACTTTAGCTGCCGACTGTAATTTCGATAGGAACATGGAGGACATTGTGGCCACAACGGATTTTACGTGCACCAGCCACCATTAGTGTCTGATTTAGTGGGTAACTGAAGTGCTCGAATCACTGACAAAGAATATTCTATCACGAGTGTGTCAGGAACTGGAATACTGCATAAGTATTTGCCCTGTCATCAAAGGGGCACACATAGAGCATCTATTGAAACTTGGATAACTGTAGTTTCACTTTAAATTTTATTTATTAAAATAGAGTAATTACAGTGTTCAGAGGAATGCTTTCTTTTTGTCCTACTAAATATGAAACATCCTGCATTTGATATTTACATTCGTTGCACACTTTCTTATTTTTTTCTTCATTTTCCACGACTAACGTTTCACAATTTCCAATTGGCTAATCCCCCATATTCCGCTTCATTCTATCGGTTGATTAAACAGTCGTAAAATCCGATTCCTTTCTTATATATAGGAGCACTTTTTTTTTCTTTTATGCAATGATGAGGGTCTGCTAAATACTACCGAAACAGCTGTCTACTATTTTGTTACTTCCTTTAGCGTTCAAGACGGTGTCAATATACAGGATTTTACAAATCAATCTATTATATCTTTTTTCTTCACGTCAAAAATTTTTGAAAATTTTCTTCCTCCATAATCGAAATCAAAATATATTTTAAGGCGTCATTTCAAAGTTAAAATACATTTAAAGGTTAAAGGATGTAGTGAAAAATGGCAATTGAAAAGTGCTTAAAAATCTATAGCAACCCCATGATTTTTTTTTTTTTTTTTAGCGCGTATTTTTTCCCAGCTTATTCACTTTAATGTACTTCACAGCAAACTTCACTATACTATCTATATATATAAAAATGAATTGCTGTTCGTTAGTCTCACTAAAACTCGAGAACGGCTGAACGGATTTATCTTATCTTAGTCTTGAAATGTTCGTGGGGGTCTAGGGAAGGTTTAAAAGGCGAGAAAAAATCGAATAATTTCCGGGAAAACCCTAAAAACAGCCCTTTTCTATTTCCCATACAAACGTTTTCTAGAGTCAATTTGAACTTTATTGCTATTCAATGAAGTTTAGGTGTGTTCCTAACGGCTGATGGCTGAGCTACAAAAATTTGCATGTTGATTCGTAATGACCTCCCCTGATGCACCTCGAAGCCGGATTTTCGAATTTTGTTTTAGTTTTCTTTTAATTAATTAAAATGTTAAAATAAAAACCTTCTAATAACTGATAAATTGGCCATTTAATTTTAATCCTTAATTTAATTGTTGCCAAAAAAAATTATTCTTTTTTGGACAGAAAAAAAAGAAAAAAAAACGTGAACAATAAAAATTACATTTATTTAAAATATTTAATTTTATTCCTTAATTTAATTGTTGCCAAAAAAATTATCATTATTTTTTCGACGGAAAAAAAAAAAACGTGAACAATAAAAATTACATGTATTTAAAATGAGGAAAGTAAATTAAAAAAATTAGAAATATCAGTCGTATCGTTACAAATAAGATACCAAATGAAAGATGCAATTTTTGTGAATCCAACGGATTAAACAGCTTATCGATCGGACAATTAGATTTTTTAAAATTAACTAATGTATGTATTTTATAAATTTTCTTTCACAAACACAAACGTGTAGTATACAGCCTGTACAACACTAGACCAAATTGAAGTTCAAATTTCATCAATATTTAAATAAATAAATGAAAATAAAAATATGCTTAATGGGAAATATATATAACCATTAAAAGTTTATTGTCTAAAATATGTCAGAAATAGCGCTCATAGCATATTGTTACAAGGTATTAAGTCTTATTTTTACAAGGGATAAAATCTAAAACGGTGACAAAAATTCAAAAGTCGCCAAAGAGAGCTATATTAAGGCGGTACTATGATCATGCTTACAAACCATGAATACTAATAACCACAAAAAATTAATTGTCTCATGCAACAGACGTAGCCGGTCATAGCATATTATAATATTTAGCGTGAAATTGTTATCATTTTTATGGTTGATCGGGGATAAACAAAATAAACATAGAAAATAACGTAAAAGCAAATATTATGTGCACCACGTATAGTGTTGTTCATATGTAACTGGGATTCAAATATAAAGGGGATACTTCATTTTTTTTTCGATACTATCTATTTCGAAACTGTTATCTAATAAGGACTTAATGCAAGCCTAATGGTAAACCATTGTCTCAGGTAATAGGGACAAGCGCCCGAGTTTTAGCGGATGACGAAATCGCTACCGAAGGCAGCAGGGATCCGAAGCGAGCTTTTGAGCAATTTTAGTATTTTATTTTATTTTTATAAAGCTATATAGAAAAGAGTTTCCTTTAAATTTAGTGACCAGCGAAGCGGGCAAAGCCTGCTAGTATAGTATAATACTACAGAATTCAGAGAAAAAAATCCTCAAAAACTACTATGTTGCGGTTGTAGGCACCACTAAACTTTCTCCTATATTATCCTATACAAATTCATGTAATGCAAATTACTTATTAAAATGATTATTTATTAAGATTCTTTTCCATGCTGAAAGCAGACGATTTGCACCTAAGAGAAGTATTAAAAAATGCGTCCCCATCCCCCAATAAGTCCTTTTTTTTTGGGGGGGGGGGGTAAAAAAATCGTTACCTTTGTTTTATTTATCACAGACCTATAGTTCAACCATTCGTTTTGAAGGTATTGATGAGTTCTTTTTATTAATACCCATTTTGAATATATATATATATATTTATTTATTTATTTATTTATTTTTTTTTTTTTTGTGGAGGGGGGTGGGATGTGCTTCTATATATACGGAAAAAAAAAAAAATCTAGTTGACTATTACGTATATAAATAATTATTTTTTATTTGATAATTATTCGATAAAAATAATTATTTTTGAGCACTATTACACGAAATTTTGTCCTATACCGCCATGTAAAAAAAAAAAAAAAAAAAAAAATGAACAAACGGGATGACAGCGCCATTTGTTGGGTACTAATTTATGTCAAAGTGCAATTCCATATCAATTTTTATGAAATTCTTTGCTTTAGTTTCTGAGATTCATTTGCCATTTTTATTTTTTTATTTTTTACCACACACAGACAGATATTTTCTAAAAATGGTCAAATTGTGCTCTAGGTCTAGACTTCTCAAAACGTGTAAATCCATTAAAACTTAAATAAAAAAAATTTACGAAACCAATACTTTCTTCTATTGAGTATAGAAGAAAGTGAAAAAGACAAAAAAAAAAAAAAAAAAAAAAATCCTAATCAAATAAATAGTGCTATTTTTTCACCATGCAATATTTTCTCATGAGATTTCGAGTTTTCCTAATAACTAGCAGCATATAGAAAATCATTATATAAGAAAAAAAAATTACTTATGCAAGAAAAGCCACAAGCAGTTCCTAGTACTTAATAAGTAACAAGAGTTAACTGATAAGCACACTCTTCTTATAACGTAGTAGATAACGCAAAAAACTTTTATCTATGCATCTTCGTTTCATTCCTCATCTATAATACATTCTAGATGCAGAAAAAGTATTTTCTTCGAAAGGCTTGGAGGCACGTTACTTTTTGTGACTGGAACTGTGATTGGTTTTTCGCATTTTTTTTCTATTGTTTGGCACAGAAAAATGGCAAAATATCTGAAATGGGCAGTACATGTCTAGCAGTGTTGCCAGACATGCTTTGAATTACATTTTAAAGTCAAGAATTTCGGAAACAAGAAAAATTTTATTGAAGTTTACATTTTATAAATATTGTAGAGTATTATTATTATTACTTTTTTTTTTTTTTTTTTTTTACATTTACTGACAAAGATGAAAAGCATTTATGGTGGAGTGTAGGTATTAAGGCCAATTGTCTATCCTAGGGACCTTGAGCCTGGGTGCGATGCTTTTTCTGAGGGTTTTCCTAAGGAGTCTTAGCTCATATTCATCCGAGTTTCGGAGAAAACCACAGAAAACTTCGAACGACTCTGCCGACGAGAGATCGAACCAGCATCCCTGCTTTAAGAGAAAAAAATATTTAATTGCATTTGACGAAACCTTCTCACGCCCAATACCCGAAAGCACTTTATTTTTTTGCAGATTTTCTTATTGGATTCAGCTGGTAAATATGAATTTATAAAATATAATTTACGTTAATATTGTCATTATTATTATTATTAAATATATGTGGAGATACTTTTTTCTGGATATTAAAGAAAAAGTAACAACAAAGTGAAAAAACACAAATGATATATATATATATATATATATATATTACGGCAGTTTCGGAACTTCTCAAGTTTTTCCCTCAATATTAAAGGCAGAAGAATTAAAATATAATAAAAACAGAAAAGAAATAAGGACCATGCTTGCCTAGTAAGCTTTGGGATTTTAATTTTTCGTTTCTTTTCTTTCTATCATGTTTAAATTATTTTGCCTTTGATATACAGGAAGGAGCTTAAGAAGTTCCGGAACGGTCATATAGTTTTTAATTTTTTTTTCTCTCATTTAAGCTTTTTAAAGCTAATTTTTCTGTTATTCAGTTATCATTTTTCTATTATTATCGTTATTATTCTTATTCTTATTTCTATTCAGATTATTCTGAATATATACTTTAAGGAGATTTTCCGTGGGAGGTAAAATAACTTTTTAAATAGAGCTTTATTCACCAATATTAACATTGCATTGAAAACGTTTTGCATGCAGACACAAAGAATAGGGGGAAAAAAAATCAGAAATTAGCTTGTAATCGTATATCTTTAATTTTAATGAACTCTGATTTCCCTATTTCCCGTGGTTGGTTACATTCAGGCATGTGTGCTTATTGTTTGGGATTTAGGCCGATTGACTACATGAGGGTCCTAAGCCTAGGGTGGTGTGCGTCCGTGGGGGGGGGGGTCTTTCTTAGGGATTCCGTATTTAAGTGAGTTTTGGAGAAAAACATGGAAAACTCCGAACGGTTAGGTCAACCAGCGTGACCTGGGATCGAATCCGGCACTTCTCATCTACCAGCTTTCAGCGCAGAACCATTCGGCCACTGGTGTTTACATTCCGGGCCATGTATTAAAAGTTATTTAATTTTTCCCCCTATACACACGCAAAATAAAATATCCTTGTGAAAATAACTTCTTTGCGGACAGCATTAAAATATACCAATTATTTTACTTTTTGTGAATTTTGAAATTATTTATGAAAGTAAGTCACTCGTTATATAATAGCATTTTCACATTAACCACTAGATAAAATTTGGCCTGTTTAAAAAATATTACAGAAATTTATTTTAATCATTGGAACCGTTTACATTTTTTAATGTATTTGATGTTTAGACTATTTCTCTTTATCTTGAAGCCAGTGTTGCCAGATGGTCGACAGTCAATTTCCTCAAACAGGCTTTCAAATTTCCCTAAACTAGGGGTTTTTCTCAAAAAAATCCCCAACTCAATTTCTACTAAAAAAGTAAATTAAAAAAAATTTTTTTTTTCGAAATAATTAGCAGATTTAAGCCCAAAATTTCCCCCGCTCACTTTTGAAAAAAAAAAAAAAATCCCGAAATACAAGAATAACTTTTATACACAGTAGTTATTAACTTTATTAACAACTAGTGAATCACTAGTATAAATAGAGACTAGTTAATTAACTTCTAATTAATTTTACACTTGTTAATTAAGTTTTAATTAATTAATTTTACACTAATTAATTAACTTTTTATACATATTAGTTATCGAAAACTTTTAAATCTGCGCGAAGTTCTAGTTTCATCAGATCTCCCTAGGTTATTCGTGAAGTGGTATTATTAAACCTTCTAATCAATTGTATTTATACTAAATTCCGTATGTGTATAACAACGGGCGCTAAGTATGTTCGTAGGATGTCTTTTCAGCCTCAGGAATTTCTGAGGATATCCTAAGAAGAAATGGCACCTCAAGAAAGTCCCTACATGCTAAAGAAAACTGCTAAGTCCGTACGCGTAAGGACAAATCCCTACAGTTCACAACAGTGAACGCGAACTAATCAGGTAGACCAAGGACATAAAAAGTTGAAAAATTACCCAGGTTTCTCCCTAAAAATTTCAAAAATCTCCACACAATTCCCCACAAATATTCAGTCCCCCAAAAAATCCCCAAAAGCCCAAAAAATCCCTAAAATGGGGACAAAATCCCCAATGTGGCATCACTGCTTGAAGCTTATCTGGTGACTAGACTAGATGGTGAGCGCTTTCAGTTGCAAAAATTTTCAGTTGCAAAGTAGCAAAGCTTCCTCTATCTAGGAAGATTTGAAAGTAGCTTGTTCGTCCCGGTTTATGTATTTATGTTCGTAATGGGTGGGAATCTGCTTTAAGCAGTACTAATTGTGCTTAATGTCTAGTGTGCAAAAATTGACCGTGGAGCAACAAACTAAAACTGCATTTATCAGTGAGTTTTTTTTTTTTTTTTTTTTCTCTTTATTTTAAAACAATTATCACAAATTTTGACATTTATCACAATTATTATAATTGGGGTTTCATCGCATTTTTCTATATGAATTCGTGAAAAATTTTCGATCTCTGGTTTTGATGCATTTACACGTTTTAAGATGTCCAGAATATGAACTGATGATCATTTATAGAAAATGTCTGTCTGTTAGCAAAATTTTGTTTGTGCTTGGACGAAATTCCTCAAAATTTTATATCTTGCTCGATCTAACTTTGATATAAACTGATGCTGATTTAGATTTTTGCATAAATCTCACAAAAGTTGGGGTTGTTACACTACAATTTCCTCCACTTATGAGAAGGCCATAATGGCAGCTTCTATAGCGTATAAGTGCGCCGAACACGACACATGGATGATCATCATGGAAGTATACGGATTTAATTTGGGTGCATATCAGCCGACAGGGAGTTTTGCAAGGAAGGCTAGATATCAGCTTCTATAATATATAAATGTACCAAATTTGATGTATGGTTTATGAAAAAAGAAAAAAATTTATTATAGATATTATGAAGAATTATATTGTTTTATGGTGACATCAGCTGATTAGGTGACGCTGACATTAATTATGCGATTTCTCAGATGACTATATCTCATCATCTATTGTTTAAAACTGCATATATAAAATGTTTATTGTAAGAAGTTACATTGGTTAAATTTTGGGCAAGCTACCCGGTAGATGGCGCTGTTATATAAAGTGATATAGAATGGATTTCTGTCTTGGTCATAAAAATGGAGTTAAATCATAGATATATATTTCCATTTACAACACTATCAGCTAAATATACTAATTAAAATCATAAATATGAACTTACAATCGCTGTGGAATTCCCTGAATGTAATAATGCAAATGATGAATATGCATTTCTAAACATAATTGTATCTGCTGAATGCAACAATGTTATTTGCAGTAACGGAAATTGCTAAATACAACATTGGTTTAAATAAATATGTTTTAAATGTGACACATCTGAAATGCTATAAATCTCTTAAATTGGTTTTCATGTTACAATTTCCGGTTAATACATTTCATACATAAAATATGTTTTAGTTTTAGTTAAAGAACATTTAAAATAAATTTTAAATGTATTGCTTTTTTTTTTTTTTTTTCTTTTTCAAATATAAATTAATAATAATATAAGCTATAAATTGACAATGGATATTTAAAAACATGTGTAAACAAATACCTTCATCAACTCATTTATCCAATTTTAATATAGCGACTTAATTTTTTTAATTAAATTTGAGGAGAAATATAGCGGTGTTCCAGGACAAAATAAATAGATCACCTTAAATTAAAAAAAAAAATTTAGTAATTTTTATGTATGAAGTACCTAAAAGAACTTTTTTCAGATTATTTATTATACACATAACAAATTATTACAGTAAAACATTAATAACTTTATCACTGTAAAAAATATCTGTTAAAAGTACAGGAAAAATCTGACAGCTGGGGTGCCAGAATTTCTCCGTCAAATATACAGAACAAAACTGTACTTTTAGCAAAAGAACTGTTTGATTTACAGAACTTCTGCGTAAAATATATGTCAGTGATACAATTTTGCGGTTTTAAACTGCATATTTGACGGAGAAATACTGGCACCCCAGCTGCCATATTTTTCCTGTACTTTTACAGGTTTATTTTTTTCAGTGTAACCGAAGTCCTCAAATGAGTTCTAATTTTTTAGGGACGAAAGGTAGTTATCGAGGACATTTGGTCATCCTGGATTTTAAGCAATACCTAAACCTTGAAATTATAACTATATTAAAGTAAATTCAGATAAGATCTTGCTAATCACAGTTTTAAGTAATTTTGTACATTTTTCGTTATTTTTATACAGAATGTCTGTAATTTTGCACTTGTTTTCAATTGAAAATAAATAAACAAGATTCCCAATCTCATTTTCTTTTGTAAAATGTTTTATTTCTATTTCTCGATAAAAATTAAAAATGAACGTTTTTATTTCAGAAAAAAGTATTCCATATTACTGTGAACTGGGGATAATTGATAGCAGTGTTTATACATTTTTAGTTTTTTGGTTTTTCACAATTTTCTCATCTATCTAATTTTCAGTTTTATTTTTTTATGATACAATCAAGTTTATGTAGTTTGCTACAAATAGCATTTTTTGCAAAGGCTCGTATTTAGCTCCGATGGTTCTAATGGCGTCTATAAAAACGTTCCATACATACTACCTCGCCATAAATGACCGGACACTTTGGATTTTAGATTTTCTCATATATCTAGAAAAATAATTGACAAATTAATCTGAAACTTCGGGAGTGCAAAGACCATGTTATTTATATTTCATACATTTCAACGAAAGCTTTCTGCAGAATAAAAAAGTTTGAGATTGCATTGCAAAAAATAAGGCATAAAATGCATTATAGCTGTAGCATGCAATTATAAGGCTGCTTTTAATTATCTGACTTCATTTCTATCGGAATAGCAAGTATATTCATGGAAACATAAAGGTTATATTAAAAATAAATAAATAAATAAAAGAAAAAAAATGTCCGTTTTTTATTATAACATACAGGTAACTAAATGTAATGTTATTCTTAAGGAAATCTGACATACTACATGAAACACAATATACTACAACCATCAAAATATTAAATATTTGATGAAAAACAAGCATTTTTTTTTTGTAAATAAGTTTTAACTGCGCACGCGTAGGCGTTAACAGAATTTCATTTGCATAATTTATTAGCCAAATGTATTTAGTTAATTATATGAAAATCCTTAAGCAAATATCACGAAAATAAAACAAATTATCGGCGATAGAATGGGCTGCAGCTCCTCTCAAATAAATAAATAAATAAAATAAATATAAATAAACAAATAAATAAAATAAAATAAACAAAAGTAAAAAATAAATAAAATAATTAATTAAATAAATAATTTAAATAAAAACAAATAAAATACATAAGGAAAAAAAAAAGATATGTAGTTTTAGCCATACTTATTTACAATCAAGGTATAAGTGTATAATCCTTGATAGAAAAAAAAAAAAGCAATTGGGTAAAACCCCTTATAGTCCCCCCCCCCCTCACCACAAGGAAAAAAAAAGAGTAGAACTGAAATTCAGTTCATTCTACTGATGATAACTTTTTTTATTTTCAGGATATATGATTAGGATTTTCCTATGGCAAGCTCAATACATTCGGCTAGTAAATTATGCAAAAGAAAAAAATGTTAACGCTTGGTCAAGCGCAGTTAAAAATATTTAGTAAAAGTATTTATCAGATATTTATTATTTTTATATTCTGATTTCAGTATAAATTTCTTAAAATGGCATTGCATTGGGTTAAATATTCTGCATGTGAAAAAGGGGGAGGGAGGCAAACTTTTTTTTTTTTTTTTTTTTTTATTATTTAAAAGAAACCGTTGTATTTCTATGAATATATATTTGATTCAAGTACAAATGAGCACAGACAATTAACATAAGTCTCATAATTACATGATGCAACTACAACACAATTTACGCATTACTTTTTACAGGGTGATTCTGAATATTTCGTCTTTTGTTTAATTCTGTACTTGTTCCCTTTCGCGAAAAACGTATAAGATATTGTTATTACTATTATTATTATTATTATTATTATTGTAATAGTGTTATCGATCTGCCTAGGGTAACACTAATATTTTTCCACCAATAATTAATGAAGATAAATTTTAAAGTGATTTGTGACATTTTACTTTTTTTAACATTGCTTTTCTCTGTAATTTCACAAAAGATTTAAATATAATTAACAGAAGTTTTCTCGCTGTAATTTTAAGCGATGGAACTAATGTTTTGGTATTATATCTTTTATCAATATATATATATATATATATATATATATATATATATATATATGTATAAATGTCATTTTTAGAACAAACGGATTGTCTATTTTTTAAAATTCGAATACACTACATAACTAAATTCCAATATTATTTAAAAATGCATTGCTGTAAAAGAAGACACTTCTTACGTTTTATGCCTAAATGCACTTTTAGTTTCAAAATTATGTTTTCTATATATTGTGAGTTTTCATTTTGAGTATAACTGACATAAAACAGGCAACTGCAATTTTTAATCGAGAAATCTCACTTACTTTACATGCAGAAGTGTATCAGTGAAGTATTTCAGTGACATATTAAAAGTAAACTTACCTAAAATAGAAAAAAAAAAAAAAAACATATTAAAATAATAATATTTTATAAAACTTCATATAAAAAGCATAAAATATTTTAATTTTTAAAATAATAAACAATATTTGTAAAAAGATGCGATATAAAAAGTATAACATTTTTAATAATCGAGGAATGAGAGAATCAGCATAAATTATTTTTTTTCTTTTCTTTCTAATAATAATTCACTTATAAATATTACATTAAAAATATAATGTAGACATTAAATGACTTTTTATACGCTCACTGAAATACTACATATACGAAAACATTGATATTTTTTGTGTGGGAAGTGGTTGGCACATAAACAGGCAGGTTCTTGTCCATGAATATTCTCGTAACAAAACAATAAAACTATTACTCGAGCTACAAAAGTCCCGATGATAGAATTATACATTATAGATTACATGCAGAGTACACATATTTCTTATTAAGGAACAGTATTTCATAACTCATTGCAGAATTTTTCATTGACAAATGCACAGTTCAGAGTTCAATAGAATTCATTCGCCTTTAGATGGCTTCATTTTATACTCTTTGATGGAAATGAGTGGTGACACAGCATACCAAAAAAACTCACTCCGTTTCAAATTAAGAAAAAGCAACCAGATTCTGGGAATTCTAAACTATTATTTTCCGCCAAATTTGATTACCATTCTGTCTAAATTCGTCGACAACATCGATCTCCGTTGAAGAGAATAAAATGCTAAACCATAATAAATGAATAAACTGTTAAGCAATTGCTAAATTTCAACAATATTGTTGCCTATCACAAAGCAATGATTAATCAACTCATGGAATTCAACTTTGTCCCTCATTTTGAAAACATCAAAAGTAGGGTCATTAAGACTTTGATATCTCGGCAAGAAACGATCGAAATATCATGAAACTCTTTTGAAAGTTAGGTTTACTTTACCCACACAGAAATATTTCATTTGCGACACTATATGAGGGTTAGTCCCGGGACTTATTGAATGATGTGGCAACAATATTTTTGTAAAGGATTAGATCTCTTTCTTGCATCAAAGTTGTTGCTGCAAAAAAAAGACGACTTTACAGTTGAAATGGAAACAAATGGCAGTATTTTTCATTTCTACGAATATCAATCTTAAAGGCAAATATGCTGATAAAATTTGGTGAAAAGTAGCAGTTAAAGATTGCCAAAATATGAAAGCTCTAGCTTCAACAAGAGTCGAATTCTGGAATTTTCTGAAATGATCCATTGGTTTCCAACGCAGAACTGCTGAAAAGTTTTAAAAATCAATAATGAGACTATAAACAGAAAAGAATCACTTTCGAAGAGTTCAGTTTATGTTCAGACTTCAAACTGTGCGATCGTCTCTGAGAGACTGTGCTTTAAACCATTGATCACTGCTCTTGAATAAACAAAATTCCTGTTTTGTGGTACTAACTTTTGGTACGAATGACTGTTTATTGGACCGTTTCAAGAATATGCGCTGATTAATAATGTCTGTGGTATGAGTGGCAGATTTAATAAACAGTTTCAAGAATATTCGTTAAATAAAAGTGCACTCATCGATTAGAACCTGTCTTTACAAACTACCTTTTATATGCAATTAAATCGATAATTTTTGTACTAATATCATTATAGGATCTTTTATAAAATTCTTTTAAAATATATATGAAGAAGGACCTTAATGAACAAAAATTTTGTATTTTTCGTCATTATGGATATAGTTTTTATGAATGACTTTCGTCCAAAACGGAAATGAGTATAAAGATCAAAAAGTGAGGAGAACATCTAGAAATTATAACAAATCTACATAAAAATTTACAATGTTCTGCCTCCAAAAGTTTTTGTGTTATGCGAAATACACACACATACGTACATAATATAGACTTCGACTTTTATGTCCACGACAGACGTAACGAAAAATCTTGTAAAATCTTGGATATCTCTGAAATTATATGTCGTATTATTACCAGAATTGGAGGTGTACAACTGGACGTTATGATAGTCACAAATACAAATTAGAAGCACTCAACGACCAACTGTTCTTGAGTTATACGATATAATAATCCTTTTCGTGTATTGATTTCGCTATACTTCTTAATACTTTATGCAAGGAATTAAAAAAGTATTTTATATTTAATTATGATTTGTTAGTCTTTTATTCTGACTTAATATTAGCAATATAACTTTTTATTTAACGTTTAGGGTTATGCTCATGTTATATGATATATCTCAATAAATACTTTATGCGATTCCTAGAACTTTTAGAAAACTATTTCCTCTAATACATGTAAATGATTGGCGCCGTCCGGATTTAATTATTCTAACCAATAGCATCTGAAGTGTCCTTCAGTGAAATAACATACATATTAGTTTAAATTAACATCTATTTTTTATTTTCACAGAATGAAAAATTTTCTAGTACCTTCCTCTAAAAAATCAAGCATTTTTATAATACAACAAACAATAGCAATAATAAAGTTGCTGCATTAGAAATTAGTACTCACGTTTATTTATTTATTTATTTTAAATTGCGTAATAAAAATACATAAGATATTCAAATGTGTTTACATTTAAGTTAGTTAAATAATATGGCGTATTATCACTCACATGATTTTCTCTAACCGTGCATTTAACTACTATAAAGAGAGATGCAGATTAAGGCGTAAGGTAAAATGTATTGTAAATAAAACAAATTTTAAAAAATTGAAATACGTTTAGGAACAGTTTTTATG